>JBBPCX010000114.1:6579415-6614269 GCA_037974365.1 Hydrocynus forskahlii
GATTAAAAGGCAGTGCAGAAACATGAGCACAACTGAACTCAAATCAAAACACAAAACACAAGATCAGGAGGTTTATATCTAATGTTGCACTAGGCTTACAGTAAAGATAAACTGGTTTTCAGCTCTCCGGGATGGTCCTGGTCTCTCGACATTTTAGTTTGGTTAAAGATGTTTCAAAGTAACCTACCTTTCGGCTGAATCGGGGTTAAAGTCTCAACGTCAGATAACAAATAATAAATAAATTAAATACATCTGCAATGAGAATGTAACCTTTGAACAAGTAGGCATACGGGTTAAAAAAAGAGACTATATTCCCCAAAACCGGTAACTTCCTAATGTCCCCGTGCCGCTTTAGAATGACGTGTAAATACACATCCGGGTGCTCACCATTGGTCCTTCTTTACAACGTCATTACCAAAGCACCACCCCAACTAAGCTCTTTAAGTGAACACACACACACAAACGACTACACCCAGGGCAAACAACACAAAATATACACCGCCACACACAGCACCCGCGGTAATATGGTTTCAAATTATGGCATTAAAGCACTTTGAAAAAACTTTTTATTTTTAAGAAAAAGTTTACATTTGTTAGCATTTGGAGGATGCTCCTCTGTTTCTGAAATAATTGTGACGGGAGATGTGGAAAAATATTTAAATAATATGTATTATAATTATTACTGTTATTGTTGTTAAAATTATTATTGTAGTGCATTAAACTGTTAGTCAGTCACTGTCAAATTAGACATTATCTTCCTTACAGACGTTAATTGCTGAATATAGCTACTATCAACCTTCCACTGCAGCTGGTGGCCTAGTGTTTAGGGCGTTCGCCCTACGATCAGAAAGTCGCGGGTTCGAATTCCAAGACTGCTAGTGGCACCTCTGGGGTTCCCTTGAGCAAGGTACCGTCCCTCACTGCGTTCCTGGCTGCCCACTGCTTCACATGGTGAATGGTTTAAATGCAGAGGAAGAACTTCGTGCTGTTCACACTGCGTGCTGTTGTGTGTTCATGTATGACAGAATGGTCACTTTATACTGACCTTAGTTTGAATTTACATTTTTCGTTTTCACAATTGCGGAACACTTTCACAATTGCGAGCGCTACCGGACCAGCAGTGGCGAAGGAAAATCATTACTGGTGTTGAAATGTTCGATATCTAGCGACATCTGTTGGTGTCAACGAAAAATGAGCGTAAATGCACTGTAGAAATTCTGACCAAAACACTCCAAGATAAAGTCAAACTGTATTCATATACAGTAGGGCGTTTTTACCAGTGACACGAAGCAGCTTCACAGAATCTAGGTCCGAGCCCCTGAGTGTCAGGAAGATTCCTCGGGAGGAACCAAGACTCGAACGGGGAACCCACGCCACTGTCCAGCACGGAATATCGTGGGAGAAAAAAGACTAACATTATGGGAATTACAACAATATATAAACGACCGAAGTATTAAGAATTAACCTCTGAATTAACCTTGAAAAATATAATCTACAGTTACCAATAGTAGAATCAATTAGAGTCTGTAGCTTCTGTTGGAGTCTGTTTAAAATAGTAGGTAAAATAGGGCTTTGTTACTGGAGGGCTTTGGGATTTCAGTGTTGTCAAAGATGCATGACTGTAATTCATGCATCAAAGTAATTAGAGATACTGCTGACAGTAAAATGTCACCTGTATATGTTTTCCAAAAATAGGAATGGTGGCGTTACCACTAAAGGAGATAATAACTAACAAGTCTTTTAAATTGTTTCATTAAACTTGCATTACTTAATCTTAAAATATTACAATATATACTGTACATTATCCAACTAGCCAGACAGACAAAAGTAACTTTCACATCATTAAAAGCAAATGCAGTGGTAGTAGTTTTGATTAGGGCGAGGGCAGCTCTTGCAGGTGTTTCATGATTCTTAAACTACAGTCGAGAGGAACAAGAGAACTCAATGACGGTTCATCTGTTCTAGAATACAAATGAACAAGAAAGCCAGGTGATGACCAAGCCGACTGAGTGGACAGCCATTCCACTCAGAGAGGGCAGACAAGCTGCCCCCTGTCCAGTTACCAACAGTGAAAAGATTCAAACATAGTTCTGTACGAGTTAGATACAAAATCTGTGCAAAAAGAGTGCAAAAAGTCACTCCAGCAGACCTGTCTATAACAGCCTAGCCCCAAAAACGAGAAAGACCCCTATTCTGTCATCTATGTCCATGAACTCTTATCTCTGTACCTTTTTACTGATTCAGTTTAAACAACTGCAAACCCCACTCCCCACCCCCAAAACCGCAAAGCGTTAGAGGTAGGAAAACAGAAAAAAGGGGGGAGAGGGAATAGACATTAACAGAATGAAATGATAGGGGGAAGAGTATTTTCCAGAATATACATGGCTTGTCTTGACATCCAGAGAAAATCAGTTTATTAAGTCCTTAGTCCTATAGCAGCTGAACAAACATTTAATGTTTTAATAAAAATGGATCAAACAAGAACACAATACAAACACAGAGTGATAGACAAAGAATCAACAAACACAGATTGAAACACGGGCTATTTACACTACCTAGGAAAAGAAGAACACCTGGACAAGGGCGAGACAGGAACGAGAGACAGGTGAGCAGCAAAACAAGGGGCAGGACGAAGGTGGAGCTCAGACCAAAACAATACAGTGACTCAAAGGCACATAGAGAACAGTGGGGCATGACAGCTGAGACAGGAACATTAATAGGGATCGGGACAGCAACAGGAATCACTAGACGAACAGGTAGTGACAGAAAGGGAAATGACTTGTTGGCAGTCCCAGAGACAGGGACTGGAAGAAGGACATGGACAACACAAATGGAAGAGACAGACAGAAAGGGTCCAAAATCTGGTAGTAATTTGGACAGGAGAATTCATGGTAACGAAGGATCTAGGGGCAGATACAGATGGGGTCAAGGGCAGACAGGAACTAGGGAATGACACGAAAGGCTTACAAGACATACGGGAAAACAGAGAGAGGACAGATTGGGCGGATAATGTACTGACTGTGCTGAAGCCACATCCAAAGCTCCTGTTAGGGAGGCTGCCACATCCTGGGCAGTCCTCCTGATATGAACGTGGGAGTCTGAGGAGCCCACTGACCAAGGGATTGAGTGCTTGATGTCAGGCAATCAAGGGACTGGGAAACTGACGAAGCAGGGCCAGGAGACTGGGAGATCTTTGAAAGGTACAGATACCGATATCGATACTTTTTAATAATAAGGGGGATGGATCATCATATTGCTAAATCTGCCTTCTTTTGCATGATCTTTAAGTTTTTTTAGGACAGAATTTGTGCAACGTTATAAATAGAAAATACTTTATCATAATAACAATAACAATAAAACAATAACAAAACAGTTTTAAATAACGAAAGTAAACTACCAAACAAAAAAATAAAACAAAATTTCTCTCCTTCGGTGTACTCCTTTTCAGGCTTTAAAAAATAATTTAAAATAAAAAAAACAATTAGTGAAATTACAATAAATAAAGCAACCCTCAAAGCCTTAAGTTCAAAGAAATGAAGAGCTCTGATAAACGCCAAAAAAAAAAAAAAACATGCCAGGCCATTCTGCCGTTTTCTGAACCTGCTCGCTGCTCCATGTTAGTGCTCGATCCGTGCCGGCTGCTCAATCGGTTCCGTGCATGCGCAGCTGCCATGTTGCTACCCAATCGGTCCCAGGTCGTAAAGATAAGATAAACCTTTATTAGTCCCACAAGTCAGAAATTTATGTTGGTTTATGGAACTGTCATACAAGATCGGGCAGCAACCAAACGTGAAGCCACCATGTTGCTGCCCGTTCAGTCACACAAACTATTAACTGCATATCTGGACCCAAACATTACAGACTGTTTATAGCAAATATATATATATTATTTTCAAGATAATTTAAAGTGTCATGTATATGATGATGAAGCCTTTATTTATTACTACACTGTTACATGCAGCGAAACCCGACCTCTCCGAACATACATACACACAAACATCACATTTTGGGGATAGACAGGTCAGTCAAGAGGTAGCAAAGGAAATAGGGAAATGTGGAATACATGAGGAGAGAGGAGGAGAGAAAAACAGCTCCTCTCAGACTGTCTTTTGTAGGGCAGTGTGCGAACAGAGAAAAAAAACACCTCAGCACAAAGCACATAAACACATAATCATTAAGACATAACTTGCAACCAGGGGGAGAGGGGTAAAGGGGATGTGGAAGTAATCCGGCGTAAACAGCAGCCATCTGGTCCTGCCGCTATAACAGCGCTGGTCAACAGACCTGTCTATCTACACTGGGGGATCGAAGCATCGAAGACGTGGGGTGTGTGTGTGTGATATGTAAGCCTGTGTTAGTCCACAGTCCACCACGTGACCATTCTGTCATACGTGAACACACCACAGCACACAGTGTGAACAGCACGAAATTCAACCTCTGCATTTAACCCATTCACCAAGTGAAGCAGGGGGCATCCAGGAACACAGCACCCAGGGAGCAGTGTGTGGGGATGGTACCTTGCTCAGGGTACCTCAGAGGTGCCTAGTCGAACCCACGACTTCCTGATCGCAGGGCGAACGCCCTAACCACTAGGCTACCAGCTGCCCCACAGGGAGAAGGCATTCAGAGCGTCTCGTTATCTTGTTCTCCGGGGAGGTTGATTTTCTCCAGTGACGGCCTTGGCCGAGGCCCGCTCTGGTTGAGCCGAGAGAGAAATGATTGCTTGGGTTTGGTTAGAATCGTTAGCTGTTCATTCAATTTTAACAGCTATCCAATGTCCATCACAGGTCTCCAGGTTTAGCCATCGCATTGCAGAGCTGCAAGCTTCTCCAAGATGTTATCCAACTTGCGATCTATGACCACAGTCTGAGCGCTAGCAGTTTTGCCCACCACAGATTCAATCCACCCGGCCCGCCTCGTGGGGGTTTGAACAGCTGTGACCGCTTTCTTCAGTCGTCGATAACCCAGGGCCCCGCTTAACCCAATCAGCAGAAACCCTGTTCTCATGGTTCCGAATAGGTAGATGTCTTCTGTGTCCTTCAGGGACAGAGCTGCCAGGCACATGACGCGCCACCTCTCCCACTCATCCATCTCGTATCCAGCTGCTAACGTTCCTGCAGGACAGTTGGGTTCCCCCGAACCCAGGCTTCTCGTCGAGAAGATGGTGTCAATTGCATCCAGAGACCAGTTGATCAAATCCATAATTTCCCTTTGTTTGGAGAGCAGAGCAAAGAGAGTCTCAGAGACAGACAGAAAACTAGACAGGACGAGACAAGAGAAGCCAGCAGGAGAGATAGGGGAGGGAGAGGGAAAAAATGTGACCACCTTCATCGAGAGCCAAAGCAGAAAAAAAAAAGAAAAAGAAAAAAATATATACTGCACATACACTCAGAGAGAGAGACAGAAAGAGGGAGACAGGGAGAGAGAGAGATAAATGAGAGGGAGGGAGAGAGAAACAGAGAGACACAGGGAGGGAGAGAGGACAGGGAGAGGGAGAGAGAGACAGAGCGAGAAAAACAGTAGCTACAGAGACAACACGTTTCACTGCAAATAGTTAAAAGTTTAAAAATATACATACTGTCAGAGATTGGAGAGGCATTGAAAGCATCAGCACTAAAGTATCAATCTCATTACACTGGTATCTATCAATATCAATACCAGCATTGGTATCGATATTATTGATGTTTGGATCGATCCGCCCACCACTACTCTCCAGAGCAGCAGGGGGCACTGGTGATGAAATGGTGCTCTCCAGAGTGGTAGGGGATGACAAACTATAACTTTGCTACAATTAATACACTTTTAAATTTTTAACTTACATTTAACATATGTGGAATTGGCTCACAAGCAAAAAGACAAAGTATTTGATCACATATGCAGTTTACAAGCAGACATATGCTTACTACAAGAAACCCATCAGAATTCAACTCATCAAAGTTCACTCATGTTTTTGCTGCCCACTTTAATAGCAGTCTACAGAAACAACAAAACAGTATATAAATGAGTTCAGCCTTACTGATAGTTGGCAATTAACACATCCAGATGCTAGAGAACTCTCTTTCTTTTCACCAGTACATAACTCTTACTCACATATTGATTATTTTTATTTAGTAACTCAATCATTCCACAAATTTCAGAGATAAGAATTACTATAAGCAAACATGCACCTGTCTGCTTCAACTGGAATATCAACATGACTCATAAACAACTGAGCGGGTGGCAGTTTAATATCTCTCTACTTGATGATTCAGATTTTAATTGTTTTATTAAGACAGAGTGGATCTAATTTTTCGAGATAAATGATTCGGACAAAACAAAAAGATAATGAACAGGAAACAGACTTGGAGAAAAAGATTGGAGAATATCAACACGGTAAATCCTACAGTGGAAAATTAAATTAGAACTGGACGTACATACAAAAAGAAAAAGAAAATATCTCTTGCAACAAATGTAGCAATTTAGCATCTTGCCAATCAAACCAAGTGAAACAAAGAAAAACAATTATATTGTTATCATGAATTCAGTAGGGAAGATTGTTCAAACACCAGAAGAAATGAACAAAACTTTTTGCATTTTTATTCCAATTTGTACTCCTCAACACACAAACCAAGTCAACTTAAGATTGACAAATTAACAGAGAATCAGGTGGAAGAATTAGAGAAACCATTTACAATATCAGAATTTCACAAAGCGCTAAAACACATGCCAAACAATAAATCTCCAGGACCAGATGGCTTTCCCCCTAAATTCTATAAACAATCTGGGGATATTTTAGCCCCGATCTTCATTAGGATTACATCAAAAATTAAACAAATATCCAACATTCCTACAGACATGGTGTAGCGCCACCTAGGGGCGCTGACGAAGGCATGAAGACAAATTGCAGTTGACACCCCTCCTGCGCGGAGGTGGCGCGGATTTATTGAATACAAGTGCAAGGGACAGTGAATGGGAAGGTGCCAGGGTCGTGCAGGATCAGGGTGCAGGGGAAATCTGGGTTGTATGGTGAGGAAGGTTCGAGAGGCTACCAGCGTCCCTGTCTGGTGCAGGGAGAATCCTCTGAGCTTGAACCTAATGTCGGGGGAAAGAGCACAACACAGTTATTTACAGATAACAGCTTGTGGGTTCCTTCTCTCCCCGTTCCTGTCCTGGCGGCCCTTTACATAGGGCATCCAATGCTCGTTCATGGTAGTCACTGAGTGACTACCGGTGTTTCCCATTTGTGCGCTCCTGCCTCGTCCACGTGCTTTCCCACTGTCCAACACTAGTGCTGAAGGGGCGTGCCGCCTCCGGTGTTCTGACAGGAGCCGGTTTCAGCGCCTTGGTCTGTGCAGCCTGAGGAGCACTTGCAAGTTTCGGCTGCCTGGCCTTTGGCCCGGCATCACAATGGTTACAGCTTCAATATCTCTCTTGGTTAAACCTAACGAAGACCCCACTTCCCTTTGCCCCTCTAAAATTTTCCTCCGGGGAAAAGTGTTTCTGCACGGCCCTAAGAATGTCTCAAGGGTGGCCACTAGTTTGGCAAACACTTGTATAGCGGTTCATCACCCTCCTCCAATCCAGCTTCTTACCTCTGCTTAATCAATCTAGAAACCTGTCTTTTACCTTTTCAAAAGCTGCGTCCTCTACATAGATTGCATTGGTGGATTCTTCTGTAAGGTGTGAGGGCCAAGGCAAGCAGGATGTACGTGTGAGATCCGCAAACACTGAATTAAAAAAAAAAAACCAAGAAATCAAAACACATAAATGAAGGGTATTGGGTTGAACAAAAACAAGGCGAAACACTAAGGGGAAATGAACAAAAAGCAGTACTAAAGGCAAGACTCAACCATGAAAGACTAGGAATTTAAGCAAAGACAAGCTTGAATACAGGGTCACCTGAGAGAATACAGGGTGATATATAAAGAATCAATAAACACATACCAAAACACAGGGGGTATTTATACTAACTAGGGAAACGAGAACATCTAGGCTGGGGAGGCGACAGGTAAAAGACACAGGTGAGCAGCGAAACAAGAGGGCTAGGCTAAGGCAGGGCTAAGACCAGAACAACAACAGACTCACACACCGACATGTGGGAAGGTATACAAAGGCACATGGGAAATGTAGAATAGAGTAGAACTGAATATCTTTTTTGTCACTGCAGTACACAGGAATGTACAGTGCAATGAGATAAGATTTGCAAAATATATAAAACAACTAATAAAGTGTGAGATACAGTGGAGGATGTATGTATCAGCTGTACCAGAACATGTATTTAAGGAGACAGAATAAATAAATAAATGACAACGAACTAGCTGCATGGATATGATAAATAAGTAGATACATAACTAGAATTAACAGTATATGTATCAAAAATAGCAGTATAAAAAGTATCAGTAAAAAGTCAGAACCAAGAACAAATAATTAAGACACAGTAAACAGTATTGAACAATATTGCACTGAATAACATTCACATTGCTTTGTGGTTTCAGAGTTTGTTTTTGTTTTTTTTGTGACCAAGTTTACAGCAGAAACTGTTCTGGGGAAAAATGTTTTTCAGTCTGGTTGTACCCATCTGGAGAGCTCTGTAAAGCCTGCCAGGTGGCAGCAAGTCTAAGAGGGGATGGCATGGGTGTGTGGAGTCCCCGCAGAAGTTTCTGAGACACCGCCTTTCTGAGACACCGCATGGTGATGATTTCCTCCAGCACCAGGAGCTGAGTCCAGATGATCCTTTGTGCACTGGAGATGATGCTTAGAAGGGCTTTCCTGTAGTGCAACTGGAGTACCACTTTCAGATGCAGTATGTTAGAATGCTCTCTATAGAGCAGCAGTAGAAGGTTACCAGCATCTCTTCTGGCAGTCCAGGCTTTTTCAGTGATCTCAGGAAGAACAATCGCTGCTTTCTTCACCTGCATCGTGATGTTTGTAATCCATGTAAGGCTTTCTGAAATGTGCACTGCCAAGAACCTGAAGATGGACACATTCTCCACCCTTTCTCTGCCAATGAAGGGTGTAGTCCTCATCCCCGAGATCTCCTGAAGTTCACAATGAGCTCCTTTGTCTTTGCAAGCATTCAGAGTGCTCTGAAAAATGTAAACAACATCACCTCTGCTGGTGTCAATTATATGTAAACGATGCCTGGTGTTTTCTGAAGCCAGACAACCACTAATGAAACTGATCTTGTCCTCATGTATCAAGTTAGGAATATATTTGCCTATATCTGATATCTGAATTTAACAACGACAATGGTCTGTAATTCCCACAATGGTCTTTCACAGTTTTTAGCAGCAAAGAAATCAGTGCAATCCTTTAATCTCTATGAAAATAATCGGCTTCAAGGGAATTTAGAATAGACTTAAGCCACAAAGGTTCAGTCACTAGTGTCTTGCCGTCGAGGTTGCAGGCATTCTTAACTCCTCCAAAGTGACTGTGAAGTCATCTGGTGCTTCAGATTTGCAAAGTTCAGAATAAAAGTTGTTAACTAGAGAAGAATCAATGAGGACACCAGATGCATCCCGGAAGATGGATTTACGGAGGTTATACACAATGCAAGAGGTCAGTTAGGTCTGTCTGATTGCTCATAAAACAGCGGTCTTGTTCCGAGCAGTAAAAATCTACCTTTGCATCCTTATGTTCCACCCTTAAGGACTCTAAGGATTTACATTTACATTTACCGCAAGCAGAATCATAATGATGTTTGTTTTTGTTTCCATTTGCTGAAGTGATCTAGTGAGCTAATTTTTCTGTTTCTGAGCCGCAGCTATTTTTGATGATGAACTACCTCTGGTTTCGTAGATTCTCAAAAAAAAAGGAAGGTTTATTTCATATCTGCATAATCGAAAAGCTGTCCCTCTCCCTTGTGCAAGAATTGGTAGAGTTCATTTAAATTGGTCGGTTTCTTGGCACAGACCCAGCTTTTAAGCTTGGTCCACAAATTATCAATAGGGTAAAGGTCGGGATTAAAAATTTGTGTTAGCCTGCTTTATCCATTCCAAAACCAGTTTAATGTGTGTTTGGGATCACTGTCCTTTTGGAACACCCAATTGTGTCCAAGTTTCAACTGTCTAGCTGTTGAAGTGTAGTCGAAGAATTAGAAAGTAGTCTTCCCTTGTCATTATTCCATCCACTTTGACTGTGACCCTGGTGGACAGTGACAATGGTGTTCCAGCTGTTTCTAGTTCATAGCAGGCTCGAGCTTTGGTGGTTCCTGGGTTGTTTCTGAACATCCTAACCATTGACACAAGTGGTGACACATTTGATTAACTTCAAATAATGTACTTACGCAATCTGCAGCTGTTTAGAAATGGGTCCTAAAGACCTTCACAACTTGTGTAAATCTACAGTTCATCCTCTTAGATTTCAACTTGGACTTTCCCTTTTTTCTGAGTATTGGTCAGTCCAATGAGTGCTGTCAAACAAATCCATCTTATGCTGGCAAAGAGAAACTACCAGCTGTAATCAATAATGATCACTAACGAAGTTAATAGGCATTGGGCTTGTCACGTTAAGACATTGTAGAAACTTCAGCACCACTTATTAAAAGATTTTAATGAATGTATATATATTGAGCCTGTATGTGTAATTTTGACCCTGTGTGGATTGTAGAAAATTTCTTTTTTTTACTAATATTAAAGAGGCATGCTGTACAATTGTTCAGCTGTATGTGCTCTTGGTGCACTGTTTTTTGTTCTTTTATTTTATTTCATGTATATACATTTTATTACTGCGTACAACAGGTCCTTTCACGTAATCACGTTGAATCATACTGAAACACGAAAATACAAAGTAAAGATGAAATAGTGTCATCAAAAAAACATTCAAGTTCATCGTCAGAATTATGTACTGACGACAGGCTATTTGACCAGTGGACGCACGTCGGTTTTTAAACACACCTGGAGGGTGTGATGTACGACGCACGGGCAGGTCCGTTTCCCATCTGATTTTTTAGATAAATACGCCACTACAAGAGCAATCCACCATAGACTGACATACCCTGCATTTTAAAGGGGATGTGACCATTCTGATTATTTTCTTGCTCGTTACACCGGAAAAAACACCTCTGCATAATTAAGAGAGTTAGGACAACCTTTTGCTCCTTGCGTTGGCGTCAAAATAGCAAAAATGGATGCTCTTTATGCTTTGCGTTAAATCATGAAAACAGATCCTTCAGCGCTTTGACTTATTTTCATGAATGTAGGCGCAATGTCTCGAGTGTGACGGTAGATGGCGAACTGCAAGAAAGAGAAAAAGAGCGATCGAGAGGGTGTGGGTAGGGGGAGGAGAGAGAGAGAAAGAGATGGAGCGAGAAAGTGTGTGTGTGTGTGTGTGAGAGAGAGAGAGAGAGAGAGAGAGAGAGAGAGGCCGCCTCTGCAGTCACGCGTTTTTCTTTTTTGTGCGCTCCGTGGAGATGTGGCGCCTCTTCAGTTGCCCTGCCAAAGTATGCCGACAGAAGCGCGCGCGTAAGATACTCGTAAACAAGTGAGAGCCCATCAGCCTGAGATTGAGGACCCACCGAGTCGACATTTATTCTGGAAACATGAAATGACTCCGCCTGATACACGATACTGACGCACTCCGCGTTGTGTTCGTACCAACCGCATTTTCAACTGTTGCCCTAGGAGAACTCCCGTCGATTGTGAGGTCACTGAACGCTCATCATCAGAGGATGCGTCTTCTGTTACCGGCTGTTCACTCGGCTCGCTCTAGTGGAACCGGGCTTTTGTTGCCTACGTCGCAAATATTGTAGTATTATATCAGCTGCTCTTGGACCCTACAGATGGAGAAAGCAACTCAGTCCCAGGTCAATGTATCCATGTGGAAAGCTACAGAAAGTCCTGCAGAAGAGATATCCAGTTTTTCAGACGAGGACCTCCTGAAGTGGAGCAAGGAAGATCTAGTACGGCGACTCCGCAGGTCGGAAGCTGATAAAATGAGCGTTACTGCGGACCATAGCAGTATGATTCAGGAGGTGAACCGCAGCCTCCAGCAGCATCTGAGTGAGATCCGGGGGCTGAAGGTGAGGAGGCACGTTTCACACAGATGAGGTCATAGTTTCAAAGAAACGCTGCTGGTGTTTAGGCACACATACGTCGACAATTCTAAAGGCTTTTTATTCAGTTGTCCAGACACAGCTATTTTATGTGCAGTGCTTCTAAAATTAGACAGCCTGGATGAACAGTAACTAAAGCTTGATTTAAGTGGATTTTCCATGGTAGGAAGTATACGATAAATCAGCTTATCATGCCTTGTGTACATACTATGATGACTCTACCAACCATACAGGGTGCGCTGATTGTTTATGCATCTTTCAAATGATTTAAATGTGCATTGAAATATGGGGACATTAAAAGAAGAACTAAATTTCTAGTCACATTAAATTATTTTTACTGCAGGGGGTAATTTAATAAGATAGCTGTACATGTAATCATTATACATTTAAACTAGAAAGACGGCGTAGCAGAACATTAGTGTCAGAGTATTTGTGTCAAAGAGTTGTCTGCATGTTCTTCACCCTTCCAATATTTTGTGAATATTATGTTGTTTGCGTAGACACTTTAAAATGATTTGCCTTGCATTCCTTCTGTTTGACCATATGACATAGGATGTAAATCAGAAGCTACTGAAGGATAACCATGAGCTGCGTGACCTGTGCTCTTTCCTGGATAAGGACCGGCAGAAGTTTAAGCGTGTGTCAAAGGAATGGCAGGGTCTGTGCCACTACAGTGCCAGTGTCATGCACAGTGAAGTGGCACTGTACCTGCAGAAACTGACAGAAGTGCAGTGCAAACAGGAGGAAGTGATCCAGGAGAACTTACAGCTTCGTGAGCTTTGTCTGCTCCTGGAGGAGAGGGGAGGCAGTGGAGCAGGGCTTGGGAAGGGACTGTGGCTAGCAAGCCATATCAGAACAGGTCCACCTGGGTGTCGCAACTCCATTGACAGCCATAGTGGGCTGCTGGTACAAGGACTGATCCGTGATGTTGGTGATGGCAGCAGCAGCACTTCCAGTGCTGGTAGTGCCGGCAGCATTGAGCACCCGCACCACAAGCAGGCTCAGCTACAGTCTGGAACTTTTGTTGCTGGGAGCAGCCCTGACCACCTTCCTGGAGCTAGAGGAGGAGAGATGGAGTTATCAAGTCCTGAACCTCCTGCTCGGCACCGCAGTGCTAGTTTAGACTACCCTTTTGTCCTGCCCCAACCCTGTCGGCCTCGCTGTGGCTCCATATCTGTGCCTGACCACCAGTTTATGCGTGGACTGAGCCCTGAGAAATATGGCCAAGCACTGTGCCGTAGGAGCCCAGAGACTAACCCAAAGCATCACGTGGACCCTGGACAGGTCAGCGCAGGCTGTACTCCCAGAAGCACAGAGGCAGGATGGCGAGTGGGGTGGACAGTCCGGAGCCCAGACAGGTGCTGATGGGTGCAACAGAACTCCGCCTTGAGAAAGGCATACTTGGAGGGAGCGACACTGAAATGGCAGCAGTACAGGAACTGGAATGTTGGACAAGTGTTAGAGAACACAGGAAAATGTACCATTCACAAAGTTTAGAGGAAGTTATTGATAATTTGTATGTGTTTCCCATGATAAACGGGAATAACAGATGAACGAAAAGATGTAGCAAAAAGCTGTGAACAGAGCCCGACGTTTCAGAGTTGGAACGGTGTCTCTATCTCGAAAGCTCTGGGAGGAGTAGGGGGCCAAAAAACGGGTGAACAGAAGAAAGAAGATAATAAAGATAAAACTAATAGAACAATAGTGTGCTTGCTCTGCAGGCACACAGCAGCCAAAGGAAGCACACTAACTACAGTACAAGACAATTTGCCTGCTTATTCTTTTTTTGGATCTGGCACTGCAAGTATACATCAATGTTGTTTAAAAACAAATTTGCAAAATTATTCCCTTGATGCTGTAAAACGGATATTTCCCAAATGTACACTAATTATAATACACATACGAACACAAGTAATTCCTAAAACACAATCTTTTGTCTACTCGCTGGTCGAGTTGCCACGTGCCTGTACCCTTGACCATCTCCCACCTAGCCATGCTCACAGTTCTGCATCTTTCACAAACATATTCTCATGCCCTGCATTAGGCATGTTTCCTGTGACTTATGACAATTACTTTTTTCACACCCTGACAAGATCTTTAGTAATTAGGCCATTTTGAGATGACTACTTTAATCCAAAACTGCTTCAACTTATAACAAACATTATTACGTATATTTACCAGTCTTTGGCCCTTAAGAAACTATCGCAACAAGGCTGAATGTACAGTTTTCTAGTCACTGTATGCTCTAGAATTAAGACTTCCTTTCAATGTAATGACAATGCCTTTAATTAGAAGGGGACATGCACATACATTTGGCATTATAGTCAGCACACACTGGTATTAATATATGACAACCAGGGACCAACACGTCAAAACAGCCAACCGGCCAACCTGAAAATGGTCAGCCAGCTAATATGAACAGTCTGAGCAGCCAAACCCCCTTCATACAAAACAGCTTAACCAGTGAGACAAATTTTCCCTGTACTGAATAAATCATATAAGGTCCAGAAAAAAACAAGGCCCAATCTTCCTCCCTTTCTTAATTTTCTCATGTTGTACAGAAGCACATAATCTCCAAAATGATAAACAGTACTTGTTACCACTTTTTTATTTACATTTTGCATATGCCTGCTTCTATTGGTCCTGGGATATGGAGATGTATTCTTCCTCTTCTTTTTTCACTGTCACAATGTTCACTATCTCCATTGCCCTGTCCTTTTCATCCAAAAATGGACCATAGTGTCTCTCCTCAGGCAAAATTATGGTGGAAAGCTGAAACGAAAATAGCTCTGTTACAAGTAAAACTATGAATCATTGATTTTTTTATGCAAATAAATAATCCAACACCGCTTAGAATAAAGCATAGACATGATTTGTTTTAATTGTAATGACTGTTTCAATTCATGCCCAATGACTCTAGAACTTACCGGCATGTCAACTGGAACCTCAGATGGGAAAACTGCCTCCCTCCCATACATCAAAAGAAAAGGGGTGTGTTTTGTGGTGGTGTGGACCTTGGATCTTAAGGAAAATAATGTAGCTTCTAAGAAGCAATCCCAGTCGTTCTGCTTCTCATTGACCAGTTTTTCCAGAGCTCTAAGATGTAAAATAAGAAGAGCAAGATAAAAAAAACAGAGCCTCTATCAAAAATAGTCTTAAGAATTATTAGCATAACCATGCACTTCATAACATAAGAATAATGTTACTTAATAAAATGTGAAATATACACAGTGGAAGGTTAAGCCTGTGTCAAAGCTGTACCAAAGGGGGGGGGGGGAGACTTGCCGCTTTATGTTGTCATTTGTTTCCTCATCCAGGCCATTGGTTTGGGGATGATAAGCAGCTGAGACACCTCTTTCAATCCCTAAGATGTTACAGAGGCTGTTGTTGAGCTGAAAGGAAAACAATTATTTTAAAAAGTAAATCAGGCTGAATAATTCCTGGATTGTATTTTTTTTTTTTTTTTTAAAGTGCACATACTTCATTCACAAATTCTCTTCCTTCGTTAGAGAGAATTCTTTTAGGACAACCATATCTATATATAATGGAGCAAATACGACGTCCCACTTCAGCTGCCGATTTTGTCTTTAACGGGAAGGCCTCAACCCATTTTGAAAAGTAATCAGTGGCTGTCAGTATATATCGGAAGCCATCCTCCGTTTTTGGTAGAGGTCCTGTCAAATCAATTCCAACCAGCTCCCAGACAGAAGTCACCTATCAAGGTAAAAGTTTGGCTTTACTGTATGTCTTAATTAATAGCTGGTACATAATATCAAGAAACTATTGTGCCAAATTACCTTGATACTCTCTTGTGGCTGTGCAGCTCTCAAAGGTTTTCCAACTTTATGGCACTGGCACTTTTCACATTCCAAGACCTTTTAGAGGGGAGGTGTCAATATTTATAAAGGTATAACTATAACAATTTAAAATACAAAAATAACCAAAAATTACCCAGTTGTCAATGTCAATGGTCATGCCAAGCCAGTAAAATCTGGAGCACATTGCAGAACGTGTCTTCAGGATGCCTGTATGGCCACCAAGTGGAGAGGAGTGAAATTCCATAAAGAGCTTTCTTGCATCTTCTTTTGTTTTAATCACCCATCTTTTTCCAAAGAAGAGCTCTCCTTCTGCACAGAGCATCCATTAAAGATATCACTAAAAAGCCTTCTTACCAAGACATTAATTGCATCTGAAAGAATAGCCCATACTTACCGTTTAGTGTAAATTTGGAAGCATACCGCCTAAGATTTAATTTCTGGGACTTATTATACCCAGAAGGGTACGTGCCCTGAGAAAGGAAGTTGAAAAGGTCTTCCCACCTTTGATTCATAGCTAAAAGAGACAATGAATAATTTATTTAGTGTTTTTATAGCACACAAGATATTAAAACAAATCCCTTTGTTAAAGATATCTTTCTTTCACATATCGTGCGACGACTTACTACAGAAGCAGACAATATAGCTAAAGAAATTAGGATTTCCAAGGGGGGTTCTTTGTCAATCGAGGACAAGTAACAAATTGGCTAAATCAACGAAGACAACAAACCGTTTGTTTACGTTTATGACCCTGGAGCAGCGACATGCGCTCAATTGTCCTTGCACTGTGCACTAAATAGTGTGTGTGTGTGGGTGTGGGTGTGTCTGTGTGCGTATGTGCAAACAAGTGCATGTGTACAAGTCGAAAGTAAGAATTAAAAGAGCTTTCAAGACATTACTCACCGTAAACCAGTGTCCCCAATGCAAGGGAGCAGAGATAAACCAGTGTCCCAAACGCAAGTTAACACAGATAAACCAGTGTTCCCAACGCAAGGTAGCACAGATAAACCAGTGTCCCCAACGCACGGAAGCACAGACAAACCAGTGTCCTCAACGCAAAATAGCACAGTTGAACCAGTGTTCCCAACGTAAGATAGCACAGATAAACCAGTGTACCCAACCGAAGCTAGCACCGTTTCATGTACTGCGCCTGTGCAGTTCCCAAGACTGGAAATGCACATGCGCAGTAGCACATCCCGGACGGTAACACATCTCCTCTCCGTGAAGAGAGAAAGAGGGAGTATGTGTGCAGTCTTTGGTCATTCTTAACTCTGCAGCGCCATCATGAGTCGAGCTGCGAAACACTTGCCTGGGAAGAGAGGTAGTCCTTCCAGACTAATACGATTTAGGATAAACCAAATAACATATGCAGGGTAAGTGATGCTCTTGTATTTTTTAATCTTGAACCGCGTCCATATGATGTACATTTCTTCTGAACATAATTCGTGTTCGCCTGAAGCGAATAACCGGCTGCAGCTGGCACTATAGAATGACACGGCCTTTTATGAAATCGACGTAATAGGTTGAGCGATCACATTACCATCAGGCCAAATATCTTTGAACACGATTAAGATCATCTTGTCAGATTGTGTTTTTATCTGGCGTTGGATAATCATTTCAAGACGAAATACCTAAATGCGGATGACAATATGTTGTTTTTCGCCATCCTAAATAACTGATGAACATGAATTTTCTCCGTCGCTTCTTATTAATCGTCTGATAATTGTGTAATCGTCTGCCATTTGAGCACCATTGCCGTTTTACATAGGCAAGACCAATGACGACAAGACTACAACAGGCCAAGCTGAAATATCTACTCATATCAGTCTATTTGCAGCATTCAAGGGTAGAATGACGTTCAGCTCCTACCGTAAATGACCACCTCTACAAATATCAAAAATCCAGGAAGACTTCATTGCCCCTACTGGTACGCCAACTTAATTAGTTTGAACAGGTTCGTGGCAATTCTTACACTGAGCAACAATTATCCTGTTGCATTATCCTACAATACAGCAATAGTACTCAAGCAACACCAAACTAAGGGATTTCACCACAGTTAGATATGTATTTTTTGAGCAGAGGAAATAAATAAGCTCTTATCTACCATCACTAACTGAAAAAAAAACTTCTGTGCCTTTTTAGGAATGATGAGCCACAAGAGTGAAGTGGCAGAGCTGGGAAAGTGATTCCTTAAAGTAATGTCACACTGATACAAAGCTAGTATCGCAGACTTTGACTAGAGACTTACAAAAGTCCATAGGTCAGAGATAAAACTGACAGGCAATGTCAGGGCTTTTTTTTTTTTGTTGAGGTAAAACAGATTAGTACATTTACTTTTCAGTAGGGTATGACCACCACTACATTTATCAAAGTCACATTGTTCATCAAAGCTGTACCACATATGCTTATAAAGCATCCTTAAAGCCAGTATTTTTTTACTATTTGTAAATACTAATGTAGACAAAGTTGTTTTAATATTGTCATATGCTGATCCGATTTTAATGATAAAATAGTGCCATGAAACATTTACTTATATACATGAAACATATACAACCTAATTAAGTACTTTATAAAATATAAAATTAAAAATGAAGTACTAAATTAGGTTGTATATGATTCATGTATATAAGTAGATGTTTCATTGCAACATCTCTCATCTGATATACATAATAAATAGTATGCCCTATTAATTTTTCACCCAGTCTTTATCTCTTATAATCACTGGCAGCACCACAAGAATGCAAAATGGTGCTGCAGCTACCCTGGAACATGCTCAGCTACCCTGTAGCACCCCCAGGAATTTAAGTAATATTACTTTATAGTTTACATAGTCACGATTGTTATACATGTTTCAATTGCCAAAAATATGTTTTTGTGTCAGTATGTGGTGCCAGACCACTATGGGGCACGGCTGCCAGATTGAAGATGCCCCTAGTGTTTATAGGCAATACTTTAATAGCATAAAATAGCTGGCTAACCTGCTAGTAGTGATCTGTGCTCTGTAAATGAAGCCTTTGAATTTAGAAAAGAAAAACTGCTGATATGTTTCCAAAATGGACAACTGTTTAAAACATCAACATAGGATACCTTATACCTTATAAACCTTCAATTCTAGGGTGCCTATTGTTAACTCACCATTCTGTTCACTGGCGGTGCAGACTCTTGATACCAAAAACTACTCAGAATACTGGCTTAGTAATGACTAACAGGCATATAGACCACATTTGATTTCCGTGGTCTTTCAAAAACCAGTTACCTGACTGTGCTCTCAGTCTTAAGTGTCAAAAGAAAATTGTGTAATTTTAAAATGACTTAGTTGCAACCAAGCTCGCACTGTAGTGTGTGGCTGTTTTGGACTGCTCACTAATCTACATTTAGCTTAGCCCAGCAAGAGACAGTTCAATAAACAACAGGTTTTATTCGGCTTCGCTGTCACTCCAACACCAGTCCCTCAATTTCTGACACTAGTTTTTAATCGTCTCTTGAACCTGCAGAGCACCATTTAGTTTGAAGGGGAACTGATTTGTGGTGTGTGACAATGGTTGGATCTGAGGCCTGTTCGCTAAGCTGAATGCTAACTATAAATAAAGAGAAACTGGCTGAAATTAGTATATTAGTCATTAGGAAGTCAAAGAAATTCAAAACTTTTATTAGCTAGTCTGGAAGAGCCACGGGGAGGTGAGTGATCAGTTTCAGAAATACACAGTGTGACAGCATACTGGGGTCATCAAATTTATCGTAAGACATCAACACATGCCAACAATTTTTTCGGAGGGTATGTCAAAGGAATTTCCATCAGCCTTTTTCCTTCATACTTAAAAGGGGGTTAATAATTTTAGGAGCACTGTACATTTGAAAATGTACATTTGAAAACAAAGTTGCCGCTTTGATTGGAAGGTGGAGGGTTTGATCCCCAGAACTGCCAGTGGCACCACTGCATCAGTAGTACTGAGATTACGGCAGTTTTCATATGTGGTACAATTGTTGAGCAGTGTTTAATGTTATGTACGTTCTGAAAAACAGCAGTGGGACTATTCTAAAAGGGTTTGAAGAATTAGACAGGAAAGACATCAGGTCCAGTAGCTTTGTTGTTTGACATCTTACTGAACACTGTGCAAAGTTCAATAGTGTTCGTGTTGAGGCTTCTGTTATGTCATCTGCTTGACAATGTCAGGTATAATTGAGTTACTAATGAGCAAAAAGCCATTAGGTCATTGATTGGGTGGTGAAAAGTGTCGCTATTGTCCGATTAAATGATTTTTCAGTCACAAACAATTGCCAAGACCAAAATCATCCATGTATCGTTTTAATGTTTCAGTGGAGCACCAGTTTTTAGAATTAACGGTTGTAAAACATCTGTCTAAAGCGGGATTAATAATTGTGTTTAAGTAGCCTCTATAATTGTAGAGTCTGATAAGTTGTAAGTCCTGATAATGCACCAAAAATAGAGTAGTCAGAAAAAAATAGACTTCATCAAAAAATAGTCGTCGGAATTGGTAGAAGTTTTTTCTGTGAATTTCCTGTGGAAACTGGGTGTCGAGGCCATAAATAACCCCTTTCAGTTTCTTTCCTTTGCTTTTAACAAGTTCTTTTTGTTTTTATTGTTCAAACTCTGCCACTGTACTTCTTAATTTTTTTTGTTGTTGTTGGAATCTTTTTTGCCAAGGCAGTGAACTCAGTGAAGCGTTTTGTTTATGATGTCCGGTGAGAACTTCAGAGCTGACTTGATTGCATCTTCGGAGTTGTTTGGGGTTTCCTCTGGTATTCCAGAGGGGTTTTGATTTTCACGTATACTGCAGCATTGGAGATCCAAGATCGTTTCTTTCATTGCTTTATTGTCATTAGCAAGGTTAATGACTTAAAGATAACGGTTTGACCGTGTTAGTTCAGTGTTTTCTCTTTGAAGCATTTTGAATTGTGATTGGGAGAATTCAAGCCTGGAATGCAATTATTTGAGGTCTGTGTGTTGTTGATGAGAGCTGTTGTTGATGATCTGAGTACACTGACCTCGATTGTTGTCTGTGTGAGTGGACCAGTGTCACAGCCAGCTCACGTCTTGTTTCACTTCCTATTAAGTCAACCCTAATAATATTGTCCATTCACCCTTGTGTCTACTGGCTTGCTGTCTCAGTGTGTTCTCATTGTGTGATTGTGTTTTACATGTTTAGCCTTAAGTCGGCATCTGAAAACTTACCTTGCTCATGCACAAATCCTTGTAGAATCATGTGTTCATTAGGACTACTGCCAGTAGGAGATTCTACTCATATAGTGCATAAACTTTTGTAAAGTATAAGGCGAGTTTACAGTGAACTGTTCCAGTTTTCTTTGTTCCAATCTTGGCATTAAAAAGTATCAAAGGCTATCCCTGGATGTGTGTCTTCGTCTTTGACCAGTCAGACACTGTGACAACAATTCTCATCTTGGTTGCTTTTTGCTGGGTTTGGCCACCATAATGTGCGACGTGTAGAAGTAGCTGTCAATAAAGGTAAGTACATTTTCCAGACCTGGTTGGTCCAGTGTTGGTGACAGTAAAGGCGGTGATAATATCCAGATTTTTTTTCCATATACCAAGTCTGGTTTTGATACATCACATTGTACAACACCTAATTTCCTTCCTACAACACCTGAATGAATCAAAAATCGAATAACTTTTGTGAGCCTTGGTTTAAAGATTGTCTGTACCAGTTTGTGGCATGTGAAAAGTGAACTTGGTTTGATCCGATGATTCCACTGTGCCTCGTTTTTAAAAATTAGGCATACAGGTTACATGCAGTGGTGGCACCCAGAGTGCTCAAGGGACAGACATGAAAGTCAGGAGAAAAAATCAGGGGACTGTACTCAATTAGTGTACAAAAATTCACACCTTTTTACCATATGGTTCTAGGGGTGCCATAGACACTCTAGCCAGATGGAAAAAATGAATAGTAAGAAACACAATACGGTGTGCACACAGTTTTGTTTATTGGCCCAGTCAAAAAAATATACCAGTCAAAAAAAATGGTTTACGTGAAATTATAATCAGTGGCCTTTTCTTAAAAATATATTAATTTTATTGTAAATTCTTTGAGTTTTAGTGCTTGCATAATGTCTTTTTTTTTTCATATTTTCTTGTAGTATGGCATAGAAAATAAAAAGCGATTGAGGAGTACTAGAATCAAAAATGAGTTTGACTTCCTGGTTTCTGGTGAGTGGCGGGGGCACAAGGCACCGCCTCCCCCGAGAGATGATCTTTGTGGGGCGGGATGACTGTGAGCTCATGCTTCAGGTGAGATTTCAGATTTCTTAACCAATTGCTGGGACACTCATTAATCTTAAAACATGCCCAGGAAGGTCTATGTTCTGTAATACAGAAAATATTATGGATACAGTTTTTTTTAATTAAACAGAAGTTTGCTGAAATGAGCATATTCATGTTCATAACACACTATGTAGCCAAAAGTATATGGACCCCCATCCCAGTTACTCAATTCAGCTTCACCAGTTGTTAACATGTAAGCAAACACTGGCAGTAGAATGGAGAATGGGTCACACCAAAGAGTTTAAAGAGATTGTAAAACTCTCACTGGATACAAGCTTCGCCACAAGTCAGTTAGTACAACTTCTGCCCTGTAAGTACTATTGTAAAATAGAACCATCGAGGAGCAACGACAGCTAACCTAATCTGACCTCACAAATACTCTTGACTGAACGGACTACAGAATTTGGTGGGGTTGTGGCAATTGCCGCATGTTAATGCCCATTTTTGTGTTGGAATTTTGATGTGGAAATTGGTGTGATGGTAAATGTCCACATACTTTTGGGGATATAGTCTATCTCAGTAGAGAAAAGTTCAGTTTCCTTAGTATTGAGGCTGTTCAAAAAAAAAAAAAAAGTCGATGTTAATTCCAATTAGAATTGATGGAGTTTATTCCAAGTGTTATTCTACACATTAAACTCCACTCTAAAAACAAAAACTCTGCTGCAGAAATACATAAGGACGGACACAGGGGAAATATGAAGAATACAGTACTAAGTATATCATGCAATTCTTATTGATGTTATGAATGACAGGGGATCTTGACTTGATCTTGTCTGAAATCTAGAGAGTAAACGCTTGCCTAACAAATATTTATTTAGCTAAACATTTTCCACTGACTTGGAAAATGTTGATTTTGTATGTTTTAAAATGTTACATTTTAGTTTGTTTTCCACTTTGTGAAATACAGACAGCCTGTTCTCATTTTTACATGCATGCTCTAGATGCTTTCTCTAATACTGTGTGAGAAACTTGAATGTTACTGCATGGAATGAAGTCAAAAACAGATCATCTGAATTTCATGTGTAGGTTTGATAGAATGTTATTTAAAACCAGCAAGGAGTAGATATTTGTTAGTTGTTGGTGCTGAAGTTAGTTTAGTTTAGAAAGATCTGCATCTACAGATTCCATGGCTAAAGTTCAGCATATAGCCCATCTGTGACCAAAGGTAGACTTTGAAGTGTTCCTTTGCTTTTGTCTCTGCAGTCACGTAGTGTGGACAAGCAGCATGCTGTAATCAATTATGAACCTACTACAGATGAACATAAAGTAAAGGATCTAGGCAGTCTTAATGGGGTAACAGAGACCATTTACAAAATAAAAACAAAATATTTATATGACTGTATGTAATGTGGAATGATTATATGACTGTTTTCTGTTGTCCCTACAGACATTTGTGAATGATATTAGGATACAGGAGCAGCAGTACATCACTCTAAAGATAGATGACAAGCTGAGATTTGGTTATGATATCCTTTGAGCTGCAACATGTATTACATGTAGTACATTTATTCTATTACTATTTGTTGATAACTACAGAAATATTAAATATTTTTGTTTTACATTTTAGTCTTATGAAAAGAACTGTATGCATATATAAATAGTTTGATCTGAATGAACCAGCTATAAAATTAAAACCACCTGTCTAATACTGTATTGGCCCTCCTTGTGCCACCAAAACAGCTCAGACCTGTCAAAGTATGTACTGCACAAAATGTATGAGTTGCAAAATGGGGCTTCCATGGATTAGACTAATTTGTGTGGCACGTCCCCCAGATGCTTGATCAGATTGAGATCTGGGAAATCTGGAGACCCTTGAACTCTTTGTCATGTTCCTCAGATCGTTCCTGAATAGTTTTATGCATGTGGCAGAGCACTGCCATTAAGGAATGCTGTTGTCATAAAGGCGTGCATTTAGTCTGCACCAGTTTTCAGGTAGGTCGTACGTGTCCAAGTAAAAATCCCATGAATACCTGGTTCAACGGTTGTCCTTCTTTGGAGCACTTTTGGTAGGTATTAATCATCAAAGGAGTTTCAAGCCTAATATTAAGAATTCAATTGCTTTCAAAATTCTGCTCATTTTGCTACTTTCTTTACTTCAATAGACCTTCCGCAGCATGGCACCCTCAATTATAATGAACAAAAGATAAGGAAATAAATACATACATACGTACCTGAATGACTACAAAATCGCTTTCTGTGTGTTGATTACAAAATCTTTGCAAGATTCACTATTTTATATGAATATACAGTTATGGCAAACTAATTAGTAAAGATTTAATACTTTATTACTTTGCTAGATATCATAAACTACACTTTATTTGTTAGGCATCTACCCACTAGTATTGAAATACCTGATAATTGTTATCACTACAACTTTTTTTCGAGTCCTGTTAGTTTTGTGCCGTTTATCTCTAGGCTGAGGTGCTGTACATGATTACCTTCGAGACAATGCTGTTTTCTGTGGAAAGTTTTTCTTTTTCATCTGGATCTATAGCACAGGGCCCCACCATTACCCTCTGCCCTATACATTTTACACATGCTCTACATACACATGGGTTGAATCAGGTGTGTTTGTAAAAGAGAAACACTAAAATATGTAATATGGTGGTTCTTCAGGATCAGGATCTAGTGGAATGCTCCAAATCATTGTTTTGCTGGATGATTGAAAGACCTGAAAGAAGCAACCAATGTCCTTGACACTTTCAGAGGCTACGGTGATATTTGTTTATGTGGTTTAAAGCAATTTACTGACTTATTTTTTATTTGTGTGGTCTTTGTTGATAGTTTAATAAGTGAATTTGTACCATATGTACTGCCCATTTAAACAGTTCAGCATAGTTAACATAAGTAAAAAACTATTTATGCATGTATGGCCATTTTACTTTACTTTTCTGTTTTTACCCACTTAAATCGTTTTGCCCTTAATATTGCTCACATACTAACCTGTTCACAGTTATGCGTGGGGAACTGCAGGTACCTGAAGAAGCACTGAGGGTATTGTTGAGTACAGCTCTCTAAACCAGTATATCTTGCCCCTGAGGGCCCACTGCTCTACACAGTTTCATTCAGTCCCTTGCCTAAACGGTGTTTAGGTAGATTGAAGTTACCTTGCACAGTTTCAACTGTTCTGTGATCCAACTCACCTGATTTATTTCACTGATTACTGAGGCCTTCCTGGGTTGGTTGGTTCAGGAGTGTGGGATCAAACTGCAAGACAGTGGGTCATCAGGAGAAGGATTCAGAAATATGACTATAAATCAAAATACTTTTTTAAATATTTTTTTTCTGTCAAAAAATGCTATATTTGGATCTTTGACAATATTTGGATTTTCTCAGCATGAAAAATTTTCCAGTCAGCTTCAGCTGGCTAAAAAGCCATCTTCAACAGCGGACAGTTACAGAAACTTTGAGGCGGCAGGGGCTGAGGGTCATCAAGAGAGAGTCGTAAAACTTCAGGAACCATCACCCAAACGGGAAGAGAAGATGACAGGTGAGAACAAGATGCATACAGAGTAGAGCTGCCATATTAAATTTCTTGCAAAAGCCATTAATATGTGGAATTTTAAAGCTAATCATATTTTATATTCGTTGGTAATTTTCTGCTTCACTGGAGCTGGAATTAAACTTCCACTGCCATCAGCCAGTTTTTCTTATTGGTATTATCTTGTTGGATTCTGACAGAATTATTCACTAGATAACTGTTTTAAATGTCAAAAGTATGGATATTGGATCCAAGAATGTTTATGCTGGAAAATATTCTCCTTTCAACACCTGTGCTATGTGAGCCCCAGCCAACCAGCAGGTCACCAGCTGCTGGTAGGAGGAAAGTCAGGAGAAACAAAGGAGAAACTTAGGAAATAAAACAACAACAACAACAACAATGATCTTTTTAGAGAAAGCCCCATTACCTATTATCTCACCTAGCTAGCTAATGGGCAAGTGCTGTAAAACTTACTATATTAAACATATTAAAAAGGCTACATACTTGTTATACTACAACAAATAAAAAGAAAACAGTAAAAGAACTACTTGCTAAAATGTGTTAGGTAGGCAGCCGGTTAGCTGCTTGTGGGCTTCCTCAGGGTGTAGGTTGAGTTGTGAAAAATTCTAAGTAACCTCTCTCTCCATTTCCACTAAACTTGACATCTCTGGGCTGATCTGTAGCATTTAATAGCTGACTTTTAATTGACTTTCACGAGTCAGTTTTTAAATTTCTTCAAATGGCTCAGCAAGCTGATGGGTTTTTAGAGTACTCTGTAAACTGTTAAAATAAAATTATTAGTTAAAATTTTGTAAAAATGTATTCAAGTAACTATATAAAAAATCTACTTACAACCTACCATTACAGATACAAGTGTACTAAAATATTATAAAAGTGTTTTTCTGAGCTTAGCATTTTAGCGCTGGCTCAAACACAAGAATTCATTTCCTCACTTTCTACCATCACTGCCCTCAGCTCATTCAACTAGCTTGACATTTAAGAAAAATCATAATAATGCAAGTTGAAGCTCTGCCCAAGCACCCTATGTTGAATTAGAACTGTATGTTGTGTTGCCTCCAAACACAGCCTGATAGCCAGCTATCAATCTCCTTTCATTTCATTCCAGTAGTAGAAGGATTGATTTTGAAGGATATCTTGTCTTGTAACATCCAACCTCATTTCTTCAGTTCCTTCACTTTGACTGTGGCTCATTAGCGTACAGGATTTTTTGCTCCTTAGCTGAATCATTGCTGATCTCAATCACCACAACAAATCTGGTGCCAATGGCTGCCACGCAACCCCAAAGCATAATAAATATAACTCCATGCTAAGCCAGGTGTTCTTTATTAAAATGCTTCTACTTTTCCAAACACACCTTTGGTGATTGTGCCCAAAACATTATGTTTAACAAACCCAACAACGTTCCTCCGGTTTGTTAAAGTGTTGTATTACAGACTTCAGACATTGATTTTTGTGATAAGAACATAGTTGAGGGTAAAAATATTTCTTCTATTCGTATGTAACAGTATATTATTTCTTTTAAATAAAATGAGTTAGGCTCACGTTTAAGCAAATATAAATTGTGATTAATTGTGATTATATACACTAAATAATGTTCAGATGTATTACGGCAATTGTTTACTTTGTTTAATCACATCTGCTTACAGCGAGTTGATGTAACTGATGGATGAAGTGCTCTTTAACAGGAGATACTGCTGTGGTACCAAGAGGAACTCCGCTGTATGGACAGCCATCATGGTGGGGGGATGCAGATGATGAGAAGTCGGCAAAGAATGAAACCAAAACATATGACCCCGAACAGTTTAAGTGTGAAGCAGGTGAGTGAAGCAAGACTTTATTGTGATGTTCCTTTACTGCACCTTATGTGTTTCACATTGAAGTGGAATTGTTTATGTCAACATAACTAAGTAGTAAAGTTGTAAAAAGCATCACTCAGAGTGTACTTTAGTAAACTACAGTGTTCTAGAGAATTTTCTGACCTATACAATTCAAATATTTAAGCTCTCTGAAAATTTGTCCTAAAACAATTATTTAAGCTAAAAAATGTGAAGTGTGATTGTGCGATTGCTGTGGTAACTGGGGTTGTTTCTGGGTGGTAGGTATGGTGTTGATAGGTTGTTACTATGGCACTGCAGGTAGTTGCTAAGGAGCGCTATTTGGTTGCTATGGTAACTGTAGTGGTTGCTATGGTGTTGCGATGCTCTACGTGGTTGCTAAGGTGTTACTTGGTGGTTACTATTGGTCCACACATGAGGATTAATGTAAAAACATTGGTCATAAAGAAAGGGGTGCCAATACCTCCTGACAACAAGATGGGTGCCAATACTTTTGACTAAAGTGCAAGTACTCATGTACCTTTTTCTCTTTAGACAGATTTGAACCTGACATCACTGAGCAAGTCTCGCTCTACATCTCTCACCCTCATTTTTTCAATGACCAATTACATGAACAATTTTTGGACACCAGAGAGAGGCACCCAAACATTGGTTTAATGGCCAAAAGTTTATTTTTAAAAATGCCCACAATGGAGATTTACTCCAGGACCTCCGTATCTTTAATCCTCAGCATGTTCCTAGTGAAATAATGTTCCTAGTGAATAATACTTCATGTGTATTAAGACACCATATATGGTCTAAGACAGCTGAAAACAGGTGGAGCGAAGGGGGACCATGCGACGGAGCAGAAACTCATTTCAAACTCTAACGCCAACAGATTACAGATCACAGAACGCCAACAGTTGCAAATCTTTTTCATTCATTAAATTACAGGCACTGGATGGCCGAGTGGTTAGGACGATGGCCCTGCAATCAGAGGGTTGGGGTTTGAATCCCAACTGCTAGTGTACCATCCCCACACACAGCTCCCTGGGCGCCTCCCCAGGCGCCTGCGTCACTTGGTGAATGGGTTAAATGCAGAGAAAGAATTTCACTATGCATGTGACAAATAAAGAATCGTATGAGGGCTAAATATGGGCTTCTTGTGAGGCCAAAAACAGATAAAATTAATAAGCAATTTTGGACACTGTCCAAGAAGTGGCGTTCTCAGCCCAGGATGTTAAACACTAAGCAACTCTCGGGATTGTAATGACCCACATTAAAAGCACACATAAAGGGTCTGAAAATGGCTGGAGCTAGAAGGGGGCTGACATAACGTAACAGAAGAACTCAAGATGAACTGCCAGCCAACCTGGATCTACAAAGACAGAAACAGAGACAGAACAATTAAAACAGACATAGTAACAGAAACATGAAATTCTAGTGATATAACCTGAAGTTTTGAAGATTATTAAACTACTTTCATCTGTCAACAACGTCACCAGTCCACAGACCCAGAGAAGATTCGACCAATAAGCAATGTAAGTATCAGTATGAACGGCACTAAGCATCTTGTCTGCTCTGAGTGCGGCATGTTTAGTTCAGCCTCTTTCACCCTTACTAGCACTAGTTATTCGTGTGAAGTGTAAGTTAGTTTCATATTTGGCAGAGAAAGTTTCTCAGTTAAAGGAGTGCATCCGGACTTTAATTAGAGCTAGAAGGCAACAGTTAGGTTTGTTGCTAGCAACTCCGGGTGCCTTAGGGAGAGACAGCATGCATTTGACTCCAGCTGTAGCTCCCCCACCACAGGACTACTGGGTGGCGACTCGGCAGCATAGTCAAAAAGCTCGCCCTCATGCGAAAGGGAGGTGTTTATAGGTGATTCAGTTATTTGTCATGAGAAACTAGCCACTCCTTTAGGGGCTCAGGCACCAGCTACTGTTTATTGAAAGCCAGGGCACTGGACATTGCAGGGGATGTGAAGCTGTAAGAGCTAGTGACATTCATCTGCAGCAGTCAGAGGTTACTAAGAATAGTGTTAAAGTGGTGTGTAAATGAACTCAGACTATGTCCAGTGCCATATTATGGCACCGTCCTCACACACTGCAAGGCACCGTCCTCACACACTGCTCCCCGAGCACTGTGTTCCTGGCTGCCCGCTGCTTCACTTGGTGAATGGGTTAAATGCAGAGGAAGAATTTCGTGCTGTGGTGTGTTCACATATGACAGAATGGTCACTTTCACTTTTTTCACTTTCACATTTGTGGGCAAGCATGGTCTTTTGGCTTGGGATGGCATCTACCCCTCACAGGAGGGTGCTGCTCTCATTTCTTGCAGCATTGCCTATAGCCTGTTCGCTAGCTGGCAGTGCCGCTCAGGTAGTTGCTGCTGACAAACCAGCGCTGATGCTAGGCAGCCGACAGACAGACGGGCTAAACTGACCGTTTGCTAGCTGCCTTGAGTCGCCACCTAGGTCCCAACCTTATCAAGACTGTGTCTGTCCCCCAAACTAAACAGAAAAGTAGAAAACAAAAGAAGAAAAGTGTTTCATAATTTGATGCTATTTCTCAAACAACCATCAAATTCAGCACCTTAGATCCAAAGCTAAAGCTGGGACTGCTTAACATCAGATCACTCGCTCCTAAAGATGTTATTGCAAATGAAATAATCACTGATCAGAATCTAGATGCCTTATGTCTTTCAGAGATTAGGTTAGAGACTGGATTAGAAATGACAAGTTTGTTGCTCTAAATGTGGCCACACCACTGGCTATAACTACATACGCAATCCTAGAGTAAGCGGTAGAGACGAAGGCACTGGAACCATATACAGACCTGTTCATCAGAAAGCAAGTTTTACCTTCATGTCCTTTGAAACTCTTGTCCTTAACTTAACTAATCTAGATACACATAAGACCTCTTTCTCTCGAAATACTGAGTTCTTACAAGAATCAAGTTGTTTCCCAGCACATCTAGCAGTACAGTGATAAAGTCATTTTTGGAGATTTTAATATCCTTAGAGTCTACAGCAGAGCATGGCATGCTCAGTCTGTCTATCATCTCTTGCTGAATGATGAATGATTCTATTGCTACAAGTCTGCTTAAAGAAGTCTTACCAGTAATAATTGGGCCTATTTTATCACTTATAAACCTCTCACTTAGTATTGGTTATTTATCAAAGCCTTTAATCTCGCAGATATTATGCCGCTTTTAAAGAAACCAAATCTTGATCCTTGCGGGGTCTCAAATTACTGACCTATTTTCAGTCTACCATTTCTAGTTAAGTTTTAGAAAGAGTCGGTTTGTTACTGCATAATAATCGCATAAATGAAAAATTACAATCTGGGCTCTGGATTTTGCTTAACCTCAGTGCAGGGGATGGGGAATCATCAGTGCACACTAAAGTATAATATGGAGTCCCGCGAGGTCCTGTCTTAGGTCCTCTTTTATACCATTAAGTACAGTTACCGTAGGTACAGTTATCTGAAAACATGGGATTAGCTTCCACTGATACGCAGATGACACAAAACTTTATATCTCTGCCAACCCAGATGGTAACTATACATTAAATAAGATTGAGGATGGTCACATAACTTTCTCTTGCTCAATGAATAAAATGTCCAGCTTCTAGGCCTAAAAGCTGTCAGAAACAAACTGTCAGGTTTGATGTCTGATCTTGCTGGTTCCTCAGCTTCTCCGATGTCAACTATAGAAATCTCATTGTCACTATTGACCCTGTTCAACCGTGACCCTGTTCATCATTCGATGCGCATATAGGTACTTTTAGTGAAAGCTTTTCTTCATCCACAAAATATTGCTAAGTTAGGGAACAAGCCATCCCTACATGATGTAGAAAAAGTAGTTTTTGCCTTACCAGACTTGATTACTATAATACCCTACTGTCGGGCTTCTAAATAAGCTTCAGTTAGTCCAGGATGTGGCAGCTAGAGTCCTCACTAACCAAGAAATTTGACCACATTAGTCTGATATTATCAAGACTTCATTGGCTTCTCATCAAATTTCATACACATTATTATTATTGGCCTTTCACCCAAATACCTCTGTGAACTCGCTACACACCTTCACACTCACTGAGAAGGTGCTGGCTATTTACTTGTCCCCAGAATTGTGAGAGCTTCAGCAGAGTCAAAAATCTTTTCATATAAACCCCCCCATCTGGATAATTCTGGATTCTGAATAATGTTTGAGACTCAGACACAGTTTTTAAGTCTAGGGTGAAAACCTACTTGTTCAGTCAGGCTTTCAGTAACTTTTCATGTTACAAGAAGGGTGTAGAGCTGGGAGGTGATAGGCTCAGATAATTCTAGTGAACTGGGATGCTGGGGCTATCGTCAAACCACTCCTCACATTCACTCAAGTTTGTTGATGGTGGAGTGGGGGGCGCCAGTGTCTCAGGGTGCTCGCATGTCTAATAATGTCTAATTGCCCTTTCTAGCTAGGCTGCTATGACGAGGTGTGTTGGTGTCTAAACTTGCACTCTTTACAGTAATAAGCTTAAACAAAACTAACTCTTTCTTGTGTTTGTCTCCCATAACGTTTTTGGACCATCTTCTTCAAGGGGAACCACTGTTCGTCTGTCTAGCCCAACTGACTGCCACCTCATCCTGGATCTGCAATTGCTGGGGTCCCTTGCCCAAGTGTCCTTGACTAGTTTGGCTACTATGGATTCCCCATGTGCCCCTCCTCCAGCCAAGGGCAACTGCTGTTCAAAGTTCCGGTGGAGATTCTTGTTCCTGTTGCTGTGTACTAGATACTGTCAAACTACTCCCCACTCAGACTCCAGTAAAAACTACCTCTACTGACTCTTAACTGTACCAACTCTGTTAAACATACACTGCACATAAAGGCCTTCTATTGTTAGTTATCCCTTAGGGACTCTCTTTCTCACTCTCCGGGTCGACCGGAGGAGGATGGATTCCCATTTTGAGTCTTTGCTCTTCCCAAGGGTTCTTACTCCAATTTAGGGAGTTTTTTGTCACCTCTGTCATCCTTGGCTTGCTTACTAGGGACTTGGACCTGGTTTCTGTAAAGCTTGCTTTGTGACGAAGTTGGTTGTAAAAAGCATTATGTAAATAAAATTGAATAAATTTAATTGAATAAAAGTTCATAGGATACCTTGGTTATAGGATTATCCTTTTTTTGCAAATGGAACATTACCACCTCCAATGTATTTTGCGCCCCCAGTACGCACACAACTGCCTGTCCTGCTGGAAGCTTTGCTGAGAGCCGCATCCTGACAGGCCAGCTCAGCCGGAATTTCAGGGCACAAGGCTGCACGATAGACTGCCAACAACACTGCCTCATTACACCCACCGTCTTCTGCGAAACTGCGGAACGTAATGTAGAAATCTGCAATGGATTGGCTCTCCTGGCGTAGCCGGAGCAGTCTGCCACTGCTGGACAACCCCTGGGCCGGCCAAGTGGTCGAATACTGACAGACGAACTCGGGAAACTTCACCAACACCAGGTCACCATCCCTCCAGACAGCAGTGGCCCACTCCTGTGCCCTCCCATTGAAAGTGGACACTTTGCGGGGGTCTGGCATCGCTGGGGATACCACCGTGTACAGGATGAAGCTAAGAAGTCAATTCCAGCACCCTGCTGTATTTCCCATGTAGCACTATGTAGTGAGCTGTGGACTGTGTCCCTTCAGGGCTCTGGCGCTGGCACTGGTGGAGAAGGGGAGGCATGGTAGACCGCATGGCAGGTACAGGGTGGATGTGTGTGGTGGTTGATCCTGAAGGCTTCACTGCTAGCTGCTCCCGTAGGCCTGATGTGTTGTCTTAAGAGGAGAGGGACTCCTGCTGCCTCATGGGAGGTCTGTTCAAAACAGACAGCAGCAAAACACACAGCAGACTCAAACTTCAAGACACTAAAGCTCAGGTCAGTTATAAAAATAGATGTGTGTCACTGTTTGATTATTTTTAATTAAACTGTAACAAACAGTGTCTTGAAATTTGTTTATGAGCCTGCTGTGTTTTGCTACGCATTTGTTTCTTTGCTTTTCTCAGTTTGTCACTTTACAGCTGCCATATCCATGACATCACAGACTCTCTTTCTGACATACCTTTTGCAGGTGACTTGACCATCCTCTCTTTCTCCCTATATATTACAGAGCCAACTTGATCACAGAAATAGATTTTTTATGCAGTCAATCCTCTGCCCTCGATCTACCGATGACAAAGTTTTGTGCAAGTGCAGTGCACCAGATAGTAATGTTTTGACACTGGAACCATTGCAATATTAAAAAAAAAAGAAGAGCCAATTTCCAGCTATAAAAAGAATAATAACTAGATGCAAAGTGTGATTACTTGTAGTAGTTACTGTAAATCCAGTGTTTGGAGTAGAGCCCCGCATTGGGAGCAGGATCCTTCAGGTCCTGCGGGACCCAACGCAAATCCTGCAGGATTGGGCGGGTTTAAGGTCGCTGCAGATGTGAGCAACAGAGGGAGCAGGCAGGATAAAAATAGGCAGCGGTTCCTAACATTGTTAGCAGAATGGAGGATACCGTTGAAGTTGTCAATAAAATTAAGAAGGGAGAATATAAAACAAAACTAAAGATTGGGAAATCAGAGACATGGGAAAACTTTAAAACGGTAACAGACAAAGAAGATAAAGAGCTGGATTTTATGTGGCAAAGCACTACAAATGGGAACAAAAGCTGGCACTTCAGGATTGAGGCAAAAACAATTCTCCCCCTACATGTCAAGCAAGAGACTACTAACAAACGTGGCGAACTATGCTGTAAAGACATTCGGCCTTGTGATTTTGTTGCCGGGGGTGGCTTTACTGACATACTTCAGCATGATGTTAACATCGCCGCTTAATACAGCAAGTTTAATGTCAAAGACATTCTGCCTCATCCAACAACTATATCGAGGCATGCTGGGAGAACAGCTCAGGAGGTGCAGGCGTCCGTGTCAGCGGAGATAAAACTTATAACTGAAAAATAAGGATGTGCTATTACAGCGGATATATGGACGGAAGATTACCACGAAACTATCCACCACACGAATGATGACTTCAAGTTGGTCTACAGGGTGCTGTTTGCAGCTCTCTTGTGTTTCACATCCTCTGTGAAAGAGCCAGAGCACCACTAACATAAAATAACAGAACATGGATCTTTTTTTACTTTATAAATACATTTTCATACATTTTTTTACTTCACAAATGCATTTTCCGGGAGCGGGCGGGAGTGACAGACAGAACAGGCGGGAACCGTCAGAAATTCAGCGGGAGCGGGCGGTAATGGTCAGAAATTCAGCGGGAGCGGGCGGTAATGGTCAGAAATTCAGCGGGAGCAGGCGGTAATGGTCAGAAATTCAGCGGGAGCAGGCGGTAATGGTCAGAAATTCAGCAGGAGCAGGCGGTAAT
>JBBPCX010000114.1:6618956-6631713 GCA_037974365.1 Hydrocynus forskahlii
TATGTACAAATAAACAACTAAGTACTTGAAATCGTTTAAGTTGTGGGCCCTGAATCTATAATCTATGAAAGTTTAACCTTTTGAATGGAATTATGGAAATAAATCAACTTTTCCATGATTTTCTAATTTTTGGAAAGGGTCTGTCTATACACATACACACACACATACATGTAAATAAAGTGCATCAATGCACAATGCAATATATAAACAAAATCTTATACACAGAAAATACAAGAATACAGCATATATACCACAGCATGTACATAAGGTGCAGTTTCAGTCCTATAGTGTGAAGCAGTGTGACAGTTCAGCTGTTTAGGAGCGTGATGGTGAGGGGGAAGAAACTTCCTGTGGCGGCTGGTCCTGGACTGCAGGCTGGTCCTGGACTGCAGGCTGGTCCTGGACTGCAGGCTTCTATATCGTCTGCCAGAGGGCAGTGTCGTGGAAAACTGGAGCAAAAGTCTAAGTCTGAAACTTCTAAGTCAAAAATATCAAGCGCAGTTGGGGAAATGCAGCTTGCTGTTTTATTAAAGAATGACACAGCCTTGTGGTCCTCTCCCCAGCTGAACCCGATGGCATGAGAAAGCATTGATCCTTCCCACCTTACAATAAAGTTATAATGACATCAGTATTTGAATATTCTAATCTCCACCTCTACCCAATGTCTCCACCTTCCCAAGTATTGTTCACTTGATCTGAGGTATCACTTAATTTATATTCCTCTATGATGAATGGTCACGCTCTTATTTTTTCTATATCATGCCTTGTGGACGTGAACATCTCATGACTGACATCCTGTGCATGCAAAGATTCCATATGGCACACTCATGTTCGTATTGACAATACAGTTTTCTTGACCTCCTCATGTATTCATTATCTATTACTGACAGGTGACCCTTTGGTGATTGGGTTTTCCCATCTTGATTAGATTATATGTTCATTAGTTTACTCTTGGTGGGAGGTCGTTCAGTGCCATGGCTCCCAAACTTTGGAACTCACTTCCACAATCCCTCTGTGACTGCTGCTCCATCTCATCTTTTAAACGCGATCTCAAGACCTTTCTTATTAACGAATATTTCCCTTACACCATGACTATGTAATATGGATTTGTGTGTGTTTTTTGGGGGTTTTTTTGCTTGCTATGTAAAGCGACCTTGGGTTTGTGAAAGGCGCTATATAAATGTAACTTATCATATTAAGTAGCCCTTTTTAACATTCTTTTATCATTTAAATTGCCACCAGCAGCAGGTCAAAAAGTCTGTGTCCAGGGTGTGAGGGATCTGTGATGATTTTCCCTTCCCATGTCCTCGTTCTTGAGAGGTACAGGCCCTAGCTGGAGGGCAGGGGGACAACTGCTGCCCGTACAGTGCGCTGTAGTCTTTCTGCCGGTATGCAGACTCATCACCATCCTGAATGAGTCCAACGACGGTGGTGTCATCTGTAAACTTCAGGAGTTTAGCAGCTGCATTCTTGGAGGTGCAGTCACTAGTGTAGAGGGAGAAAAACAGTGGGGAGAGGACACATCCTTGAGGAGCACCAATACTGAGGAACCATGTTTCAGAAATTCTCCCCCCGAGACCCACTTGCTGCTTCCTGTCTGTCAGGAAGCTGGTGATTTACTGACCGGTAGCTGGTGACACTTTGTGCTAGGAGAGTTTGGGGGAGAGGACAGCAGGCACAATGGTGTTGAACACCAAATTGAAGTCCACAAACAGGATCCTGACATAAGTTCCCAGAAGGTTGAGATGTTGCAGGATGTAATGCGTTCCCAAGTTCACTGTATCATCCACCAACCTGTTTGCCCAGCAGGGGATCCAGCGGGTGTCCTGTAATGTCCTTCAGATGGGCTAAAACCAGACGTTCAAAGGATTTCATGACCACAGACGTCAAGGTGACAGGTCTGTAGTCATTCAGTCCTGTGATGGTGGGTTTCTAGTGGACCGGGATAATGGTGGAGCATTTGAAGTTTTGAGGCAGGAGGGGGATACACTGTCTGGTCCTGGGGCCTTCTTGATTTTCTGTTTCTGGAACTGCCGGTTTACATCCGCTTCGTGTATTCTGAGTTCCAGGGGACAGGGTAGGGGGTGAGAGGTGTGATGGCGGTTGTTGACTCTGGACTGGGGAGAGTGGAGGTGTAAGAGGTGTGAAGGGGGTCATTGTCTCTGGGGTAGCGTGAGTGAGGGGTGCGAATCGTTCCATCTCAATCCTGCAGTAGACGCTTATCTGCCAGGTCTTTCTTTGCTTCAGCAGCGGGTGGGGGTCATGTGTAGCTGGTGAGGTCTCGCAGGCCTCTCCACACTGATGCAGTGTTGTAGGCTGATAACCGTTCTTTCAGCTTTTCAGAGTATCTCCCTTTTGCCCCTTTGACCTTTCTGGTCAGCGTGTTCCTGCCTTGCCTGTGCAGGGCCCAGTCCCCACTCCTGAAGGCGTCCTCCATGGCCTGGCGAAGATGTTGCCATCTGGGAGTGGACCATAGTGTTTTATTGTTCTATTTGCAGAAGGTCTTGGTTGGCACACACACACACCTTCACAAAAACTGATGTATGATGTCACAGTGTCCATCAGTTCACCCAGATTATCAGATGGAGCTTCAAAAACAGTCCTGCAGTTCCTGCTTTGCTGCATTAGTCCACTTCTTCACCGTTTAGACTACAGGCTTGGCTTAAGTTGTTGCCCATAAACTGGGATAAGATGGACCAATCAATGATTAGAATGTCCCAAAGCTGCCTGGGGAACAGAGCGATAGGCATCTTTCAAAGTGGTGTAACAGTGGTCCAGTGTGGTGATGTCCTTGTGGGGCAGTTAATATACTGTCTGTATTCAGGAAGTTTGTGGTTTAGTTTTGCTCTGTTGAAATCCTCAAGGACAATTAGAAGGGAATTTGGAAAGTTTCTTTCCACGGTGGTGATCTGGTCGGTCAGTGTGCACAGCGCATCATTTGCGCTGGCTTGTAGAGGAATGTAATCTCCGACCAGGATGAAGAAAGAAAACTCCAGGTGAATAAAACGGTTTGCAGTTAATGAAAAAAACTTTCCAGGTTTGGACTGCAGATTTTTTGCAACACTGTGACATCAGTACACCAACCTTCGTTACTGTAGAAGTGGATTCCCCCTCCCTTTGATTTCCCCGAGAGCTCCGTTATGCGATCTGCCCGGTCCCTCGTCTCTCTGGTGAGCCCCACATAAAAAAATACAGCAAATGAAAGAAACACTGATAAACTAATGGAGACATGTGGGCCAATCAACAGAGCCATTCTATCCTACATTATCAAAAGACAGGCACTCAACTTTTGATATTAGTGAATTGCTACTAAATTCTTCTCATAAACACCAATGCAACCTGTTTGGATAAAGGAATAATGGGGCAAACAATTTCTTAAAAATTAAAATTTAACAGAAAAAAAAATAGACCATAAACACAGGGCATTTTATAGCACTAGGACATACAGAGCTACAGTTCCCAGGGGAAGAAAAGAACGGATATAATAAAATAGCAGATAAAAACATATCAGGTCTCTGACAGAGAGCACAAATATAAAAGGGAAAACAGGTAAACTTTCATGAAAGGTCAAAGTAGATAAATGAGTCGCTATACACTCATTCCAGCATAAAACCGATGCAGCCAATTTGCTACATGCACTCCAATATAACTGTAGCTCCTGCCGGTTCGTGACACTTGATTTGCAGCCGCCTATCACGGCGGGTAGTGTGAGTGCGGACACACGAGCACGTTTCCCACTTAAATAGAGAAGGTTTCTTTAATGAACAACGTCACCAGAGTTCAGTTCTTCAAAACAGAAAATCACAAACTGTAGAAACTGAAATACAAGTACTCCTGCTCAGTGGAGACGACTCCTGTGGGGATTTCCTCACTCACGCCTGTGACACTCACTCACAAAAGGAGAGTGAGGCACACAGTCTATTCTCTGGATGGAGACCAGGGCTGGAGAGTCACGCTGTTATTCGTAGGCAGTGAAGACTCTCAATCCTCGTAGCGGGCTGGTAAGAAGCAGTCTCCGAGGTCCTGTTCCCCTCATAGCACAGACTCGAACACAATTGTTACTTTCTTGTTTTACTTTACGTTCCAAGTCTCAAACGCCCGAGCTTCAAAGACTGACAAAGGAGCTTGGTGACCACGCAACGAGTCCTTGGATCGACGGGCTTATAAACACAGAACACATCTCATAACAGCCAATCACACAACGCAGACACTAACACAAGTAATCCTGAACTAAACATAAGACAGGTGGACTTGTCATCAGGTACCTAGCAACTCAGCTAATCAGATAACTAAGCTCAGGTGTGTCTCTGAGCTGACTAGGCACCTGGCGACACACACACACACACACACACACACACACATACATACATACATACCATGACGTGTCCAGGGCTGGGACCTAGTACTCAGGGGAGGGGCTGCGTTGCGTGGACCGAGGGGAACCAGACATGACACCGTCAGGACCAGAGCACGCTATAAAACAACCAAGAAACATAGTCCGTTCTAACGAACCACTGTGTTAAAAAAAAAAATCAAATCTAAGAGGACTTACATGATTCCATTTGCACAGCAAATTCCAACCACTTGCTGAATCAAACTTCACACCACTCGCTATTGTTCTCCTACTGGCATCTCCAAACACATTTCACGAGTTATCAACTCCTGGAGGTGAGCGGGGCACAGCATGATGCTTCTTATCTCTCCTCACTATATCTGCTATACAAAAAACTCCCACAAGGATACAGCAAATTTTATTAGATGTTTATCCATCACCTCAGGAGTGAGGTATGTCCTTTCTCTTCTCCCTCTCTCATACCAGCAGTTTTTATGAGATTGAGGCCAAGTGAGTGTCAAGTTATTAGCGGCTTTGTTAATCTAGCAAAACCAAAGTGCGGACACAGAGAAACCCAGGACAGTTGTAGGCTGGTGTCCTCCCTTGTACACAGAATATCTTGCTATGTTGCCAAGTGTCGGTTCACTGGTGATTTTGGATGGCAAAAATACTTCATGTAGTGTAAACATCAAAACATTTTGCTTCCTCCATCATGGTGAAAAAAGGTTGGTACCATTTAATCATACCCCATTTCACACTGAATTATGCAGTTTGTCTGCAAAAATGGTGTAAGAGTGTTTTTCCTATGATCTCACAGGTGATAACAGTGTGGCAAAGCAGCAAGTAGTTCCTGGAACCATGGCACAGACCGACTCAATCCAAAAACCCAGTTACTTAGAGATCCCCTCTAAAGAAGCTATTCCAGACATGGAGGATCTTCCTATGATTCAAGAAGCCACAGCAACAGCCACCAACCCTGCACCTGAGGGTAGCAACCATGGCCATGCCTCATTCACCATCGAATTTAACACAGTGGCTACAGGCAAAGGGAAAGAACGGAATACAAAATGTGTCCAAGGGCATCGCTCAAGGCCAAAGAGAGGAGCAGGGGAAGAGCTAAGTGCCCTGCAGGTTGCCATGGTTGCAGCAGAGGTGAAAGTGGCCGATTGGCTTGCACAGAATGATTTGCCTCTTGCATTATCAGAATCTGTACCTGAAGAAGATGGAGATAGTGTGAAGAGTGATGTTCCTGTCCAGCTACGGAGCCTTAAAGGTATTAATAAATGGTCTGGGATGTATATTGGGAGAGGAACAGACATGTTTTTTTTTTTATCTTGCAGTAAGAAACTTGCACAGAGGAAGGACATGAATATTTCCAGTGAGACAGAAGGTCACAATTCAAATGATTGTTGTTGCTTATACCCATTTCATTATTCATCACCCTCAGGTAGTAAACATGAAGATGGTACTCAGAGTGACTCTGAGAATAACTTGAGCACGCAGCTCAGCAGCCAGAGGGTATCCCTGCTGGACCAAAGCCGACCAGATGTTCAGAGGACTGAGGAAATGTTCTGCAGCAGGGGAAACTTCTTCCAGAACAAACCTTCAGCTATTTCAAAAAAGATGGTCCCAGTGGGGGGTGAGGAGGAACAGACAAGGAGCTATTCATTCCCTTTTTTGACTAACAGAGAGAAGAGTGAACCACAAGAAGGCCTTCAGTGGAGCTTGGCAGATGACCAGAGTGACAGGGGGACCTACACTGTTGAACTGGAGACTAATAATACAGAGGAGGAGGAGGCCCGACACATGATTGACAAGGTACAGTAGAGTTTGCTACAGTAGTAGTTTGTTTGCTTTGGAACTTTGCTTTGTTAGCTTTCAAAAAATGTATGTATAGTTTTTAGAGGTTGACAAAATTACTGCAAAAATTCCAAGGAATGCATTGTATCACATAACTTAAATTTAATCAGCACATTTTCAGAAGCGCCACCTGTTTCTCCTCACACATATTCTATTGGACACATGTGAGAGAGAATAGATATTTTGCACATGTTGCAATTTCAGCCTTTTGCACTTGCTTCATGTATTTACAAACATTTGCACCTGAAAATGGATGCAAACGTGTTATTAACTACAATTTTCCTCTGGCTGCATGGCACAGTTGTGGTAGTGTAGCAAACAGAGTGCATCCATTGAAGAATAGGCTAAACTGCTTTATTAATTTTTCATTATAGACATCTGCTATATTTTAATTTAGAACAAAAAACAGCTACCACAAAGCACAATAAACTTTCCTAACAATTGTGGAGTTACTTATATCAATAAAAGACTACAAAAGCTGTGTAAAAGTAATATAAAATTTCATGATTTCATTTCTTTTGCTGAAGAAACCTTTAAAAGGATCCCTTGTTTATTCACAAACCAGTACAATGACGATGCTAATTTTGCAATAGAATCCATATAGAATTATCAGTGCTATATGTTGCTAAGGATGGTGGTGTGTATGGGGTGTACAAGAATACTAGAAAAGTAACTTAACTGTTTAAGGTAAGCATTGTATACTAAAACCACTACTTGGGTATTCAATGCATTACAGAAGATCACGGAGAAAGTATTTACATTGACAACATTTAGCAGACGCTTTTATCCAAGACACCTTCCATTCCTTAGCTACAGGGGGCAACTTGGGGTTTTCCTCAAGAACCCAGTGGTGGCATGCTGAAGGTAGGATTTGAACCTTCTTGGTCCAGAGGCAAGTATCCTACCCACTAAGCCACCACCCCGCCAAGCTGGTCAGGGTTAGGTTTAGAGTTAGGAGTAGTGTTTGTTCAGAGATGTAAATCCATTGTTAAAAAGTACTTAGGTCCTCATTAAGTCCGCAGTTACATGGTAATACTGTTCTTTCAGCTGTAACTGTTACTATTCTGTCTTAGTAAAATTGCAGAATAGAATAATATTAATAACATGTATTTGTTCTGTATTTTGTTGTAATCCATTACCTTAAGTATGAAAATATTAATAAATTAAAATTACATTGGAGATTATATGACTTATTTGACTTTGTTCTGTTTCTTATTTTCTGCAAGCTGATGCATTTATGCAGCGTGTACGCAGAAGCCTTCTTGTGTGCTCGCGTGATCGACTGGTATTTGTTGTCTCCTTAGAGATGTCTCTTCCATTAAATAAGCCTATGTGACTAGAGAATGGTAGCATAATGGTGTGTGAACAGATCAACAGCCCTGCAGACTCCCCCATACAGTCAGCTTTCTGCCAGGACTAAAATGAAGTTGAGTGTGCAGCAGCTACACTCAGGATGTTTGCAGCAGCTTTGCTGCCTGGCATGTTGGTGTGGGAAGGTGGAACGTGTTCTGTCACCCCTTTTTACAACCAAGTTGTTACAAAGCAACTTTACAGAGTCCAGGTCCGAGCCCCTAATGCGCAAGCCTAAGGCGGCAGAGGCAAGGAAAAACTCCCCAAGCTGGTGGAAGAAACCTCGGGAGGATCTTGATGAACAAACTTATTGACAGATTGGCCATCTACGCCTAACAGAGTTGGTACAGTTAAGAGTCAATAAGGGTAGATTTTGTTGGAAGCGAAGCTGTGAGCCTCTAGTCCATAACAACAGCAACCAGAGCTTTAAACAGCAATTTTTAAGGTTTTTGGCAGGTTTGTCAAGTATGCTTAAAAGCCTTTAATAAATGTGTATTTGAATGTTATTTCATGAGTAAGATCTATTTGTATTGTTTTATAGGTGTTTAGGGTGGATGATAACCAAACCCTGACAAGGCTGCATTACCAACAGCACCAGAAGGACAGAGAGGGTGTATGGCTGAAACAAGCAACCATAGAATCCAGAAACATTGGCCATGCTGGTGTAACAATTTTTTTAAATCATTTACAAAATCTTCAGATATTATTTATAGAATATGTTTAAACATGATATCATTATTATCAGTAGTATTTTTGCATTTTAGAAACAAGAGCAAATATGTATTTTGAAAAGGCTGAATTTTATATGGTGACCATTCCATTCCAGTTGTTGGCCGATGACCTGGTTGTTGTTGGAGGGCCACGGTGGGTCTCTCAGTGGACAAGTCTAGCTGCAAGTCACAAACGGACAGACCCTGAGGGCTCTGGAGCCGAATGTACGATGACTGGTACTGATGAAAAAGGTATGCACCTCTAAGTCTGTGTAATAGTTATATGTAGAAATGCTGTTTGTAATAGCCACTGTTATTGGAAAACCAAAAGTGACCTTTTATATCATGGTTCCTCAGGTCATAACAGTGAGACGAAGGTTACCAAAGGCTCCATATACCCCCCTTCGTATCAATCACCGCATAAACAAGCCATCCCTCAGGAGTCCTCTGAAAACTTTGAGATGGATAAAGTAGCCACTGAGGGACAGCATAGACAAACCGTATCATCATCTGAGAAACAAGATCAAGAGTTCCAGGGCAAGACAGACCAACACCATGAACTGTCTAGAGCTAGAGTTGCAGAGGTAAGCCCACCAACCACTGACAGGACAAGGGTTAGTAAGCAGGCTGCCAGGCATAAGGCCTTTGAACCGATAGCCCATGTCAGTCCAGGAAGTCTTGAAAAAAGTCAAAATAGAGAGACAAAGGGCAAAGGAGAAGACAAGATGACTTCAGGAAAGGCTCTGCTAAGGCAGGAGAGCTTCACAGTGGAGAGACCCAGTGCCAATGTGCCCATGGAACTTATTCCATGCATTGATGGATCCAGTACAACAAATCACACAGAAATGGGCAGTATCAGTGTAGGCACTAATTCTGCCACTTTGCTGAAGGACTCTGAATCTGTGGCAGTTTTCTTGGAAACCACCCTGTCAGATGTAGCAGACCCATCCAGCTTCTCACTGGAGGGTTCAGTCTCCCCAGAATCTGATATAGATACCACCAGCACTGTGAGTCAAGCAGGAGGCGAGAGGAGAAGCAGGGTGGCCCAGAAGAAATGTTCAGTCAGTGGTCCAGTACGTGTCACATCCAAGATCACCAGCAGTACAAAAGGCAAGTCACATCCACGTGTCCAAAACCGTTCAAATTCGCGTGCTTGGGCCTCACTTGATTTGACAGATGATGACCTGAATTCATCGCTTTCACAAGACACACATGCTGAGCAGGTTCATAGTTCGAGCAAAACTGTTAGATTGAGATCAGAAGCCAGTAGTAGTAGAACCAAAGAAGCAAAGACCAAGACAGCCGCTCCTGCATTTTCCTCACTCACACCAGCCTCAATGTCTCAGCCCAGGCCAACTCGTGCCTCTTTGCTTCGCCGTGCTCGACTGGGAGATACTTCTGACACAGACCTAGCTGATATGGATCGAGTGTCTGTGGCATCTGAGGCATCCACTGCAAGCTCTGCTTCCAGACCCTCAGCTGGACAGAGGACTCTGTCACGGATAGAGGTGCTAGCTCAGCCTAGGAGGCCAAGAGTTAGCTCTCCTTCAGCACGAAGTGACTCCGAGACCACATCCGGGAAGATCAGGAGACTTTCCTCAAAACCAGGTCAGAACGGTACCCTGCATCTGGGTCTCCCGTCATCTACAATGGCTGTGCCCAGAGCCAGAGCCAATAGTGCTTCCAAACTACCTGATAAGTTGACTAGAAAATCCTTTGATCGTGGCACTATTGCAGGTAAGAGCTGCATAGATCACATAGGTAGTATGTATATTAAAGTGTTGTTAAGTCTCTTTAATATCACCCTTATAGCTGGTACACGGTGGCAACGTGTGCCTGTTGAGTATGCATCAACTTCAGAGGATGAATTTGGCTCGAACCGTCACCCAACAAAACACACACGGCCAAAACCAATAGCTCCACGTGTCACCCAGCTGGGTGGATCAGCTCCTGCTACACCCAGCCCAGGGGGCATATCCATGCTCAGACACCAGTCTAGCAGGGAACAGGATGACTACATGAGAGACTGGACTGCCCACAGCGAGGAGATTGCCAGGTAAAACATCTGAATAATTTTTACTTATAAGATCCTAATCTGATATAAGAGAGCACAAATCTATCATAGGTTATATCGTTTAAGTCAATAAATTAATTCATTAATTGAAGAACAAAATTAAGATTACATATTGGGAGTAAGTAGTACACTATACTTCAGCAATGTTTCATTTTTGTTCAGTCTGATCTAGGGGTGGGAATCGAAACCCGGTTCCGATTTAGAACCGGTTCTAATTTTGCAAAGCACCGGAATCGTTTACCTCAGGCGTTATCGGTTCCTCTAACGATTCTTTCCGACCTTTTCCCTGCATTGCGTGCGATGACGTCACACTCCGCGACTCGAATTATGACGGAGCGGAGAAAGCGGTCCGCGGCGCAGTTGCATTTTACCAAAACAAACGACAGTTGCGTTTGTAACCAGTGTAGTGCTATTTTAACTTGCAAGGGTGGTCAACACTACCAACATGTTAAAACACTGAGGTCTTAACACAGCATTAAAATTCAAGAATGCCATGTGTTCGATTCTCAGCGCCCGAGTGCAAGCTCCGTGGTTTCCATAGACGAGGGTAACTTTAACTACAGTGCCACTTATTATCAATACTAATTTAATTTTATAATTATATTTTCATATTTGGAGCATATTACTTATTGTTTAAAGGAAGATAAGTGCATAAGTTCAAGTGTTTACCATGTAAAGAACAAGATTGAGTTCTGACATTAATAAATCAGCTGCTTTCGAAGCTAAAAAAATGGCTTATGAATACCTTTTTTAATGTAAATATGTAGCTAACCATGTCTTATTACCTGTCCACAAAATTATGATCAGTTAATAAAAATATTTATTTTATACTGTTGTTGCCTTCTCAGCCTTGGCTTTAGCGGCTGCTAGCCAGGCGTCTTTGGCTCGTTACTCTTGGCCACAGATCGGGTCCAAAAATGAGACAGTCACGGGGAGCAGGGTCTGTTCTTTCCTCCCTCGGAACGGGAGCATTTGTTTACTGTCTCCATAAAGAACATTAGAGTGGTGAGAATCACTCACAAACAGAGCGGCCATGTAAAACTCCTAATACTCCCTGAAAGACTACATTTCCCAGCCTCCCTAGAAGCTCAATTACCCAGAATGCAAAGTTTCTTAAGGCAAGAGGCTCATCCTGTAACACTGTTTATGAATCAATAATGGAATTGATAAGGAATTGGAGCGATAAGAAGAATTGATAATGGCATTGACATCAATAATATCTTATCGATATCCATCCCTATTCTGAACAGAAACTGTGTAATACTAAAACAACCACTGTTGGATTTATTTACTGTACAGTGCAGTTTGAATTCTAATGCAACCTTCTTTCTCAGAATAAGTCAAGATCTGGCAAAAGATTTGGCCATGTTAGCCCAAGAAATTCATGATGTAGCTGGAGAGATTGACTCGGCCAGTCCCTCCTCTGCACCCTCTGCTTTGGTAAGCAAATGATGCGTACACACCAGCAATGGCAACATCACAAAAACATAGCCAGTTTTGAATTGGCCAGTATAAAGGCACATTATTGCATATTTAACATCATTAATAATGCAATAGGAATATGAACTGTTGATATGATGTAATCAACACAAGCTTATCATATGCCTGAGAAAACCACATCAGTTTCCAGGACATAATCCTTGATTTTACACTAAATGGCCAAATGTATGTGGACATTACTCTTAATTATTGAGCTCAGGTGTTTCAGCTGCACCCTTCACTAATGGACGCAGTACAATAGCAACACCAATGAAATTCCTGAAAAGGTAACTAAATATGGTCTGGCAGTTGTGTGTTCTTTTGGTTTTATTTGGCCACAGGTAAGCATAATGTTTCTTTCCCAGGGAACCTCTTGAAAGAGTTGTAGGATGACTTTAGCTCCAAGTCACATGCCATGATGCCAGAATTTTCAAGAGACATGCTTTAGGTTTGTTGCATACACCCCCTAACATCCACTTACATCACCTGTGCATTGTCCAAGTTTCCTGAAAAAAGCCAGCTAGCAGTGTGCTGCACAGTGTTGTGTTGGGGTGGTAGGCACCAAAAAAAGCTTTTCCATTCTGAAGGACTTTTCAGAATCAGAAAACTTTATCGAGTCAGCGGGGCGAGCACGTATCAGCACTTTCTGCTGGTGAATCTGTGGCTAAATGTACTTCTCAGTTTAGTCACAACAAAGTCAGCATTATCCATGCGAGACAGTTGTCAGGCTCCTTACCCACCTATGAGCCCACTCGTGCTGCCACCCCAGCACACCACCGCATAGAAAATGACGCCGGCCAGTACAGACTCTTCAAACATCCATACACCACATTCCAAATTATTATGCAAATTGTATTTAAGTGTCAAAGATTACATATTTTGTTTTTCAATTAAACTCATGGATGGTATTGTGTCTCAGGGCTCTTTGGATCACTGAAATCAATCTCGGAC
>JBBPCX010000114.1:6655379-6693887 GCA_037974365.1 Hydrocynus forskahlii
GTGGCTTCTTTTTGGTTGGAACGAAAACCTGCACCCACAGCGGCCCTTTCTGGACAGGTTTGGGGACCCCTGCTCTATAATATTAAAACCACTGATAGGTAAAGTAAATAACATTGATTACTTTGTGACCGTGGCATCTGTCAGGGATATATTACGCAGCAAGTGAACAGTCAGTTCTTGATGTTGATGTATTGAAAGCAGAAAAAAATTGGCAAGCATAAGGGTCACAGTGACTTTGATGGGGGGACAAATTGTCAGAGCATCTTCAAAATGACAGTGGTTAGTACCTACCGTAAGTGGTTCAAGGAAGGACAACCGATGAACCAGTAACAGAGCAAAGGCTAACCTGTCTGGTCCAGTCCCATAGAAGAGGTATTGTCACAAGTTACTGAAAATGTTAATGGTATGGTAAAAAAAGGTGTCAGAACACAGTGCATTGCAGCTTGCTGCCTGTGTGGATGCATAACTATTGAGTGGTCTAAAAAAGTGGTCTGAAAGTGCCTACTTTTAGATCCTGTCGAGGCTAGAGACTTACTTATCTGTGGAGCAGATGGCACCAGGAGTCTATATGGGAAGAAGCCAATCCAGCAGAGGCAGTTTGATGCTCTGGGCAGTGTTCTGCTGGGAAACTTTGGGTCTTGGCATTCATGTGGATCTAACTTTAACACATAAGTTTGTGTTTACGTTTAAGTTTGCGGAATTTAGCGGACGCTCTGATCCAGAGTGATGTACATCAGTGCTTAAGTAGTCCACATCTGTTCTTCATACCTGTAAAGCTAGACTCAAGTCAGGCAGGTCTTGAGGGATCATGTACATAAACATTGTTGCAGGTTAATGGTATTACCTAATAGAAGTGCCCTTTCTGGGCATGACAAAGGAGCATGAGTTCAAGGTGTTGCTTTGGCCTCCAAATTCCCCAGATATCAAGCATCTACGGGATGTATTAGACAAACTAGTCCAATCCGTTGAGGTCTCACCTTGCAACTGTAAGTACTTAAAGATCAGCTTCTTACATCATGGTGCCAGAAACACAGCACACCTTCTGAAGTCTCATGGAGTCCTGTCATGTCTTGACATGTCAGAGCTCTTTTGGCGGCATGAGGGAAACATACACAGTATTGGGCCAGTAGTTTTAATGTTGTGGCTGATCAGGGTATGTGTGTGTGAGTTCCAAAACTCCAGTTTTTCATCAGACATTTGCTTGGGCAAGACTGTAGGATTGCACACAGGTTTAAGAGTTAGAACAATGAACCTTGCCACTGACTACAAAAGTCTGTTTCATGCACTGCCAAATACCAAAATGTGATTGATTCTTTATAGTAGTTGGCAGGAATATTGTGTCACTTCTACTTTTAAAAGGTAGAGTGATTTTACAGAGAGTGTCTTTACGATAAAGTATGTCACAGTATTGATAAAAAGCAGCAGAGGAATCCAGTATTAACACAGAACTTCTGCTGTAACACTCTTCAAGATCACGCAAACATCTCAGCAAAGTTTATCCAGTCGCTTTCTCCATTCGTCCACGTAGCATATCATTTGAAACGGTCCATGCACTCTGATAGTGCTTGTGAATTAAGTGCCAAAGTATATCAAGAGCAGACAGGAAGGGAACAGTTCTGTCAAACACAATTAGTTTGACAACAGCACAAATCTTGAGTAAAAAGTGAATTCCAAATGTCTGTTCTCACACTGTGGCTTCATCATGAATTCACTATCTGTCTCCAGACTGAAGCGTCAACATTCAGCTCACTGTCCACTGTCTTAAATGTACTTGTAAAAGGTATGATAAGGTAACTTGATAAGTTGCTGTTGATATTAATATTCTCGTGTTTTTCCATCTATGTATTGCACATTCGTGGAGCAAGAAGGGGTTGCTTAAAGCGATTCTATAGAGGAACCAAAGAAGCTTTCAGTCATTTAACCATTTTTTGTAAATATGATGTGTGAGACTGAAGAACCTTTTAAAGTTTAAAAAAAACTACAGCATATGGTAAAGATTCCATACTATTTGAAAGTTTTTCCTAGAACTCTACGTCCAAGCCAAGAGCTGTTTTATTTTTAAGAGGCTAGGCATTGTTTTGGTCTAACAGAATTGGTCAAGAGTCAAACAAAAGATCTTTGAGGGAATTTAGACCACGCTTCTGAGGTGTACATCCAAACAAGGACGCGTTTAGCTGTAATTTTAAATAGTAATTTAAAAGTAGCACAGTGATCTGTAGCATATGGTCCATTATCAAAGACAGTAATTTCATTGATCTTAGTATAAGAACATAAAACCAAAAGACTCAAAACACACTTATGATAGAAGCGAATGGACAGATGCAGCACTTGTAAAATCTTTTCATTTCTTTTCAAAGGGGGAAACTATTTCTATGGTAATCAACTGTACATTACAGATGTGCCAGTAAGATTAGTACTAAGAGAGCTTAAATTAAATTAAATGGCTCCCCCTTGCTAACTTACATTTCTATCTGAGATCCGAATTATCTGAGATCCAATATATATTTTCCTCTGAGAAGTTCAGTAATGATCTTATAGGCTGATCTTATAGCTAGGGTAAGGGAACTTTAATTGTTCAAGTATTTCTATTGTATTAGTTAAAAGTGAGTCTGCTATATAGTGACTACAAAAAGATGAAAATACAAGCATGTAATTTGATATAATTCCATTAGGATAATCATGTCATGACTGGACTGAAGTATCGGGGGCCAACTTACAGGACATTTCCCTTAAAATGGAAAATACCACTCTCAAAATACCATGGACAGTTGTTTTGAAACACATCAGAATTATTGTGCATAGTAATAGGCTATACTAAAGAAATTGGATTAAGTGAACATAAGTCTGGTTCATAAAAACCCATAGAGAAAGAGAGAGAGAGAGAAAAAGATAGAGAGAGAAAGAGACTAGGGAGGTCTTTTCATCTGTACTCAAGAGAGCCACGTAAGACTTGGCGATTGAGGCACAGGTGCGGATTTCCATTCTTTCAAACTTTATTCGGGAACACAAGAAGGCACGAGGGCCAAAACCACAAAGAAAACCTAAGAACCTGAAGACTGAACGGGTGTAGCCTCTAGACATAGATAACGGACAAAAGACGGAGTAAACCCTAGACATGAATGATGGACATAAGACGGTGGACCGACTCTGGGTTACGACCCAGGGCACACCTCAACTTCAATACAAACAGGACTATGACACAAACCAGTCAGAACATACAATCACTCAAACTTGAACACTAGACAGCTGTAATTCAACAACATGAAACTAGACACTGAATGCCGACGCAATTTCAAAACAAGAGTCCTACAATATAACAGACAAGGGCGGCCTCTAGTGGCTGCTGACCGGGGACGTCACAAGAGTGGGTGAAGAGAGAAAGGTGACATATAAAGACAAAAAACACCTTTATTATAAAACCACAGTATGTAGCCTCCATTATCCTTTAGGTTCATTTATGGGAAGCCATGGGTACAACTGAGCAGATGGGAGAAAAATACGAAGAGAAAGTGAGAGTGATAGGTGTGCAGAGGTAGAAGTGCAAATATTCTATTTTTACCATCTTCGTCACGCAGAGACACCATGAAAGGACACTGCCAAAACTTTAAATGCAAATGAAAACAAATAAACACAAGTCCCCTCTGAATGTGTGGCAAGTGATTCACTTTCCATAAATCAATGTCTCCACTGTGAGTGTGGATTTAGGGACAGGTAGATTACTTTGGCACAGAATCAGAGAGAGAGAGAGAGAGAGAGAGAGCTGGAGAGAATTGGAGAGAGAGAGTGGGAGAACTGGAGAAGGCTGGAGAGAGAGAGGTGGAGAGAGGGGGTGAGTTAGAGAAAGAAATGGCGAGAGAGCAAGGAGAGTTAAAGAGAGAGAATTGGAGAGAGAAAGCTAGAGAGAGAGAGAGAGAGAGAGAGGGAAGAAAGAGTTGGAGAGCTAGAGAGAGAGGAGAGACAGAGCTGGAGAGCTACAGAGAGAGTTGGAGAGAGAGAGCTAGAGAGAGTTTGAGAGAAAGAGGGGAGAGTTAGAGAGAGTTGGAGAGAGCTAGAGAGAGAGTTGGAGAGAGCTAGAGAGAGAGTTGGAGAGAGAGGGAAGAGAGAGGGGGAGAGAGAGTTGGAGAGAGGGAAGAGAGAGTTGGAGAGAGAGAGCGGGGGAGAGAGAGTTGGAGAGAAAGCGGGGAGAGTTAGAGAGAACTAAAGAGAGAAGAGAGAGTTGGAGAGAGCTAGAGAGAGAGTTGGAGAGAGCTAGAGAGAGAGTTGGAGAGAGAGAGAGAGAGAGAGAGAGAGAGAGAGGGAAGAGAGAGTCGGAGAGAGAGGGAAGAGAGTTGGAGAGAGAGAGAGAGCTAGAGAGAGAGAGCAGGGAGAGAGAGAGAGAGCTAGAGAGAGAGGGAAGAGAGAGTTGGAGAGAGAGAGAGAGAGTTAGAGAGAGTTGGAGAGAGAGAGCGTGGAGAGAGAGGGAGAGCTAGAGAGAGAGTTGGAGAGAGAGAGGGAAGAGAGAGTTGGAGAGAGCTAGAGAGAGAGATGGAGAGAGAGCTAGTGGGCGAGAGAGGCAGAGTTAGAGAGAGAGCTAGAGAGAGAAAGAGAGAGAGAACACTTACTCTTCTATTGCCCCCTCTATTGGTTACTATGCTGTAGTGTCATTTACTCATTGTGAAAAAATGTACTCTACTGATGGGATGACATAGTTTCCTTGCAGATTCTTGGTTATGCCTCAGTTACAGCTGTAGTTAAGTGCATATAGATGATAATGTAAAACTGGCCACTCCTCCAAATCCTCCAAAGCTACAAAAATGAAGTAATTTCCAAACATAATAAAATAATTTCCACATTTAGGGAAGAAACAGCTCACAGATTGCCATGCTTAATAAACGTCCTAGAATATTTCAGTCAAAACAGTTAAACAGAAAAATAAAACAATAAGTGAGCTGTTCTTTTCATTTTGTCTTTTTCTGTATTTCTCTCTTTATTTAAGCTAGGGATCCGTCCATTTTTTTTGCAATTTGGTTGTGAGAAATGACACTGTAGTCCCTTCTGTTTGACCTTGTAGGGCGAGGTTAAAGGGGTCCTGGAGGTCTACAACATAGTACACACTCTTAAAAATAAAGCTCCTGAAGGGTTTTGGCTTGGATATATAGTTTTACTCTTTTGTTGCCTTAAAAACGTTATATTATGTGATCTTCACACTCATTTACAAAAAGGGCCAATAAAAGGCAAATTTGTTGGGGGTGGGATTCTGCAGCCCTACTCAAAGTCATTTTCCATATTTGTCAGAATCATTTTCATTTTAGTGGTTCAGAAGGCCATCAAGGTTTTTCCTGCCACTGGAAGGGTTAATCTAGTTAAATGGTACACAGTGTTCTTTAAGTCTTCATCATCATGACCGGGGCCATGTCCAGTCTGACCTATATGAAACACTATATGAACAGAGGTGTTTGGGAGTCTGACCATTTCACCAACAGGATGAATAATGAGTCTGTACTGGCCAAGATTATGACTTTGGAACTTTTGTCTGGAATTGTTTTAATGAAACATATACACTATATGGACAAAAGTATTGGGACGACCAGCCATTACACCAACAGGGACTTTAATGACATTGCAGTCAAATGCATAGACTTTAATATGGAGTTGGGCCTCCCTTTGCAGCTATAACAGCTTCCACTCTTCTTAGAAGGCTTTCCACAAGTTTTTGTAGTTTCCATGGGAATTTGTGCCCATTCTTTCTGCAGAACATTAATGAGGTCAGCCACTGATGTTGGACGAGAAGCCCTGGCTTGCGATCTCCATTCAAGTTCATCCCAAAGGTGTGGATGGGGTTGTGGCCAACAAAGTTGAAAGCATAGTGTTGTCCACAATGTCTTGGTACACTGAAGCTTTAAGATTGCCCTACACTGGAAGTAAGGGGCCTTCCAAGAAGAGTGGAAGCTGTTAGCTGCAAAAAGGGGACCAACTCCATAATAAAGTCTGTGTGTTTGAATGCAATGCCATTAAAGTCCTTGTTGGTGTAATGGTCATACTTTTGTTCATATAGTGTATATCTTAGTTTAACTAATTTGCATAGTATGTAATTAAAGTTCTTTGTGGTTTTTGGAATAAATAATATACTGAAAATGACAGAATCCTGATGATGTATTGCTACACCCCTAGTAAGCTGGATGTTTAATTTTATATGCATTCGGTTTCGGGACTGATGTTTGTAGTGAATGACGCATTCTCCTGGAAAAAAGCCTCTCTCATTTACTCTCTTTCATCCTCTCAACCTCAAAAATGATGGTGTAGTCTGCATAAAAAAGGTGAAACCATTATTCGACTGCCCTGTGAAAGACATAGCATGAGCACAGCTCCGCTCTTACAACCTGTTAGTCCTCTTCAACATAGATCTAAAATGTTTCTGACTATGTGACAGCTCTGTGGTCAGGCCTCCACGGAGGAGATTTACTGACCAAACAGAGATGGCTGCTGCCATGCTGACTGATTTCACTCACTGGAACAGTGTTTGCTTTTCTGCCTGGAAAAAAAAGTCAAACGACAACAAAAATTCATATATTTGCTAGCTGACTCCACATTTCCCTTCCTCTCCCCTAAAAAGACATAAAAAGTGGATATGTGAGTTACAGATGCCATGTGATTGAAGTGACAAGCCAAACCTCTGGCCCACCTCTTCCTCCCCAAACTCCCCACCACAAGTGGTCAGACTGGGATTCAGATCTGTATATGGCCCTAATCGCCTCCATCACTTCTCATTACTTGGAAAATTACAGAAATTTGAAACCCTTGGAACTGCCTCCAGCTGGCTGGAATCCTGGTTTTAGCTGTAAAAGAACATGGAGTGAAAATTCTCCTCCTGGGGTTTTTAATTGCTGGTGGCGCTGGAGGAAAACCAGGGCTTTAAAGTGGGCTGTTTTCATGAATAAGTTTAATTCAGCAGGAAGTGTGGCATCACTTTCTATAAAGTTAGGAGATCCATTCTAAATGGCAGTTTTAGGCTACTGATGTATTTGAAAGAATCTTTTGTCAATATACACAAGGATAATGTTTGTGTTAAATCAGTTATCTCAATTGAGTTAATTAATTACTGGAAATTTTACAGTGCACAAGTGACAACACAACTACACTACATGGACAAAAGTATTGGGACACACCTGTTTGTCAGGGTTTGGGCTAGACCAACACCATGCTTCCAATTTTGTGAACCCTAACCAGTTTAGGGATGAGCCTTTTCTATTCAAAGTGACTGTGCCCCAGTGAACAAAGTAAGCTCCATAAAGGCATGATTGGATGAGTTCGGTATGGAAGAATTTGACTGGCAGAGCCCCGACCTCAACCCAATCCAACACCTTTGGGATGAACTGGAACAGAAATTGTGAGCCAGGCCTTCTTGTTCAACATCAGTGCCTGACTTTATAAATGCTCTACAGAATGAATGGGCACAAATTCACACAGAAATCTTGTGGAAAGTCTTCCAAGAAGAGTGGAAGCTGTTGTAGCTGCAAAGGGGGGATCAACTCCATATTAAAGTCTATGTATTTGAATGCGGTGTCATTAAAGTCCCTGTTGGAGGAATGGTCAGGCGTCCCAATACTTTTGTCGATATAGTGTATGTAGGCATTGGGGTGAATAATACCTTTACTACCCAGTCTCTGCCAACTGCAACTCCCAGTCGTAGACATGTCATATCCTACATTTTACAGTGCAGACCTACAAAAACATATTGTTGCTTTTGTATCACAACCTTCCAAGCCCATTTTTGTCGGTTTTATTTTTGATACATTTAAATGTTTTAAAAGACATTAAATGTTTTCCTTTTACATTGTGCACATTGTCTGTGATTAATAAACCAAAAAACATGATCCAGAATGATTCAAATGTATCACATTTTTTTTGTTGCAACAGCGAAATATGTGAAATCACATTCAATTTAGACCTTTCATATAAATTTGGACTACAAAGTAAGTTCTGCAGATTTTTCCTGTTTGGTCTTCGCTTCCAGACACCTTGTTTAGATTTTTGCTCTCACTGAACCTGAATTAAAAACAGAAAAGCTCCATTCAAACATGTGGCATCTGTATCTGTAAATATTATCATTTCTCCTGTCTTTCAACAGCTGTGTGTGTGAAGGGCAGTAATCTTTGGGAAGTGCCCACTGGTCACCTCCCTCCATCGGCCAACATGAGTTCCAGGCTACTTTGGGAGCCACAGTGTCAGACTCAACTCCGCCACCTACAGGACGGGGCCAGAATCACAGCCACCATTCCACCACGCCTGGAAGGTCACTGGGTCTCTTCCAGGTGAACATATGAATTGCTCAAACATGTTCTTCATTTAAATTACACCAATTTTGTTTACCAAAACATGCGATGCAATGGAATTTGGTGCCTATACCCTGGGTACTGGTATCTACCGTTCCTGGCAAAAATGACAGAATCACCACACAAATTTTTGTTCAATAGCTAATTTATCGTTGAACTTATGCCCTTAGCTGAAATGCCATCAGTTCTCTTCATGGCGTATGTGTCGAATCAAGTAGGAAAAAAAAATATGGAATCACTCAGTGTGGGAAAAATTATGGAATCGCCATGTAATTTGCATTTCTTAAACAAATACTGTCAAAAGTGTCTAAAAAGTCTAAAAATACCAATTAGTCTGCTGTCAAATTGAAAGGAAAGAGAAAGTTGAACAATTTGAACAATGGAAAGAATTATAAAGCTCCTTCAAGAAGGAAAGTGATCACTGTGTGTGACGAATTTGTTGATTGTTACCAGTCAGCTGTGTCAAGTATAACCTACAAAGGTTATAAAACGAACATACAGTTAGACTGTTCATTGTAAGTGTCTGCATATGAAAGCAAGATGGAAACTGTAACACCTAAACAGAAGAAAACAGAGAGTGGAGGAAAATAGTACGTGTACTACTGCCCAAGATGATGTTGTTAGAACGCTTGTCTGGTGATGTTCTAATGAAACATATAATAATGACAGTAGCCAAAAACAGTCGTACAATTCTTTCATGATACCTGGTTGCATCTCACTGCAGCACAGTCATGATGGATTAGAAAAGGACCCTTTTTCCACAAGGGTGGAACTAAATGGCGTTGTCTAGAATGTCTTGACATGGTGAAGCATTAGGATCACCCTTCACTGGAAGTAAGGGGTCTATCCCAAATCCTGAAAAACAGGTGTGTCCCAATACTTTTGTCCATATAGTGTATAACAATGACCGCAATCAAAAACATAACATTCTTTTATGATACCTGGTTGCATGTCAGGTAAAGGACCAGGGGATATGGGATTCATTTCCTCAACACTCAATGCACAGATGTACATTGAATTTTTGGACGCTTTTCTCAATCTCATTGGTAGAAAATAAGCTGTGTGATGATAATCATTTTGCAGAGTAGTTTCAGTTTTAAAGCTTTTCTTCAGGAAAGGCGTATTAACTCAATGCCATGGCCAGCAAACAGCTCTCAATCCGATTAAAAATTTATGGTGGAAATTTAAAAAAAAAGTCTATTGCACAAAGGTGATTTGTCAACCACTATTATTCAGGACTTTTTTTTTTGTTTTATCTACACATCATTTTTTATCTACACATCAAATGACTCAATAATTACCTCTGATTCCTCTGCTTAATCCTGAAAAAATATGCCATTAATTAAAACTATTTAACACGGGCTTTGTGAAACATCCCTCAAACAAATTACTTTTATAATATCGATTAATTGTTAAACATAAATTGTTTTTTTCATATATTCTTTTTTTATTTGGCATGAAATAAAATAGCTTTTTAAGTGTGGTGATTTCAAAGTTTTTGCCAGGCATTGTATTTCTAATATAAGAGCTAATGTTTTTAAATTATTCTTGTGACAGCTGAGTCAGAAACTGCCTCTTAGCTACATACAGCATGTAGTCACTCAACTGTACACATTCTTAACTACATATTCTTTGTTTCCTCTAAGGTGTGAGGTAAGGCCTGGCCCGGAGTTCCTCACTCGTTCTTACACCTTTTATCCGAGCCCAGCACGGATATTCAGAGCCCTCCAGCACTACTACTCTGACAGTGACTGCCAGGTCCCGGCCTATTCTCTACTGGTCCTTGGCAAACTGCGACTTCGCCAGGCTTCTTGGATCACACGTGGAGCCACAGAGGCAGAGCACACCCTCCAGAGGGTTGCTTTGATGATTCACAGCCAGCGGACTGCCCATCAGCTTGCTGCCCATCTGCCCTCATCCTGCCTGGGCCTCGGACCTGGAGTTCGCCTGGCTCCTCACCACGTGTATGAGCTTTTCAGTGCCAAGGCTGAGAAGGACTGCCTGGGTGCTCTGCATTTTTCCATGATGGAGCTGGAGCTGTTGAGGATGGAGACCCAGCATCATCCCCATGGCCGGACACACAAGAGGCTCTTCCTGGGGGATGTGCATACAGACTGGAATCAGAGAGCACACTACAGACCAACGGGGTATCAGGAGCCTCTACAGAACACCATGGTGAGAATTAGCCTTTTTCTAAGCAAGCCTTCGATTATGGGTGAGGATTTCTTAACTAGAGTTTAAACTTACGTTGCTAAGATATGTCTTTTGCTGCGCTAATACCACATATACTACACTGACAAAAGTATTGGGACGCCTGAGCATTACACCAGCGGGGACTTTAATGTCAGTGCTTTCAAATACATAGATTTTAATATGGAGTTGGTCCCCCTTTTGTAGCTCTTCTTGGCAGGCCTTCCACAAGACTTTGGAGTGCTTCTGTGGAAATTTGTACCCATCCACTGTGTAGAGCTTTTATGAGGTCAGGCACTGATGTTGGACGAGAAGGCCTGTCTCACAATCTCTGGTCCAGTTCATCCCAAAGGTGTTGGATGGGGTTGAGGTCTAGGCAAGTCAAGTTCTTACAACCATGTCTTTATGAAGCTTGCTTTGTGCACTGGGGCACAGTCATGGTAGAATAGGAAAGGCCTTTTTCGCCAAAATAGGAAAGAGCTTTTTCAAAAAGTTGGAAGCACGGCATCGTCGAGAATATCTTGGTGTTCTGAAGTATTAACATTGTCCTTCAGTGGAAATACGGGGCCTAGTCTAAACGCTGAAAAACAGGTGTGTCCCAATACATTTGTCTATATAGTGTATCTACATAAACAATTCCGGAAATGTACAGTAAAAATCATTTCTCTCCACAGCATCATGTTCACCCTTGCCCAGTGTGTGCCCTGGTGTACCGCTCCTCAGAACAACACCCCCCCATTTTACCTCCATCCCGGTCCATTCCTCTGAATTTAAACGGCCGCTGGGTGAGCCAGCATTGTGAAGCCCGTCCAGCTGTACTCTTCCTCACTCGACTCTTCATCTTCAATGAGGTGCACAGCTCCTGGGAGGGCACCTACCATCACTACTCTGACCCCACGTGCCACCAGCGTACGTTTACACTTGTGGCATCTGGACATTATGTCTACATGGAGCCTTCTGCTAAAGTTAGAGGAGCCACTGAGCTGGTCTTCAAAGTGACCAAAGCCAAGGTGACGGTGTTTGAGCGAACGCTGGTCCGAGTGTTAAATTCCTCTGAAGAGGGAAGCTGTGGGCGGGCAGGAAAGTGGGAACTAGCGGTGGAGCAGGATGTAACGTGGACAGCAGGCTGCAGTGTGCTTGGAATTTTACTTCCGCACAAAGAGTACGAGCTGTTTAAAATGGAGAAGGATCACAAGGGCCGACCGTTGCTGTTCATCGGAGAGAGGCCCACAGATGGAAGCAGCCCTGATCACCCAGCAAAAAGGCCCACATCCTTCCAGACTCCCTTGGTCCAGTGCAGTGAAGAGGCAGTAATGCCACCACAGCGCAGTCCCCACAGTGGCGTATCAAGGGAGTCAGAGGTCAGCTCTGCAAGACAGGATTCAGTCTTGGTTGTTTCGTTGATGTCTCTACTGAATCTGTGGCTCTGGTACATGCTCCTTGAAAGTTAAGAAATTTAGCTTAAGTTGCAGAGAAGTAGTCCAAAGCATTCCCAAGGCATGTTCGATATCCTGAGATTGCTCTTTTAGTGTTGCACTTGAGCTATTAATAAGCATTGTGCAAACTGCGTACCTACATTATCACACACTTGCCTCAAATCCTCTCAAACTGTTCATTACTTTCAGAAAATAGTACTAATGTTGCTTGAGATACTGAAAGACATACTGTTTCTGGTAAAAATGGAAAAAACATTTTGCACAGCGCTAACTCAGTAGTTTCCATTACTTTGTAGATATGTTACTTTTGTGCAAAACTAAATAAGCAAAGAATAGATGTGTCCTGGATAACTGAATACTCTTGGGGCAAGAGGAAAGTTGTGCACATTTGGATCATTTTGGCTGATTTTAATTTGAAACATGAGGTGTTACATTGCCATTTACATGTACTGTCTAAAGTCTAAATGCTAGCCCTCTTGTGATGGGTATAGCTCTGTATGCTTCATCTAAAGGTAAAAGGTGCTTTAATACTTTGTATGTAGAATACTTACTTTAAGCTCTCTAAATATGACACTATTTTTGTATTGTGGGGGGTGGTTTTATGATGAAAGCAAAATGTACATATAAATCTTTTTCAGTTATGTATTATGTATTAGTTCTGAACATGTCTCATTTTCAATGCTGTTCTAAAAGGCTGTTTGGATGCAACACAGAGAAATGTGATGTATATTTTCTTACGTTGATATAAAACTGGACCATGCTGCCACGCATCGACATTCTGGAGATGAATACACAGTGAAGTCAACCAAGCCCAAAGGGAAAGGGCATCCAAACACCTGACTGGAAAAAGACCGGGGAGTTTTCCGTACATGGTCTGAAGAAGTGGTGGGTTTTGGCATCTGGACACCTTGGTTACGGACCTTGTATGTCTCAATTATGTTGGAAAGGATAAGAGGACTACATCCAGCATAACAAGAAACACACCTTATTATTTTGCGGTCCTGTTATCTATAAACCAGAGTATTTGTTCCTATGTTTTCTAATACGAGTGTCATCATATAACAGTGAAGAATATACTTTTAATTATATTTATTGCTACTCAAACGCATTTGATAATAAAATGAAACAATGTGTTCGTAATTACTGGAAAGGGGGAATATCGGTTGCACATAAAAACGCAGATATGCACACACATATACACACACACACACACACCGAGTGATAAAAAGCCTTTAGTTCTCTTTAGTTTGCAGCTGTACCCCACATTAAGTGAACTCTTAAACAATAGTCCATTCATATTGCTGAGTACATGTGTAAGACATTTGAAAAGAAACTGTCATGTGGGCCGCACATTAGTTCTCTACTGCCAATTTCTGAAGCGCAGATTCTCAGAACTCTGTGTGTGACTTGCCGTTTATTTAGAGGAGCAGGAACAATTCGAACGATTAGGTTTTGGTTCATCAGAGCGTGTGATCTTTTTTTCGTGAGAGTGGTAAAATTCTATGGGGAAAAAAAAACATTCAGTTGGAAATATTATACTTTCTCAAGAACACTAAGCAAACCTGAACATGCGAGTATATGCAAGCTATTCAGAAACCATTAACCCAATACATGTACAATGCTGGCAAGGTAGATTGTGCTACTGAGTTTCAAGGAATTATAAAAATCATGTTATTAAACTGGTTTATTAGTGGCATAGAGATTATGACGGTTTTATCTGATTCATCTGTCGGCCTTTTCCCTTTTACCAGCTTATTCAGAAACAACGCTTGCGATTTTTTTGGGCAAAAAATAGTAAAATAGTGCTTGCAGGCAAACAGGGAGAAAGGACAAAAAAATGTGTCCAAAATCAGCACATTGTTCCCATTAAACCTTGTACTGTGCAGCAATAGTCGCTTTGAATGCCATGAGGTAATGCCTTAAAGAGGGAATGTAGTGAAGGCTGAGGTTTGGAAAGGACAGAGGGTCTGGAAGAGTGATGGGAGGAAAAATGAGCAGCATTTACCTCCGCACTGACACTGAAGATTAATGTCCTGCTGAATATATGCTCTACCCACACACCAATAAAAACAGACATTAATTAATGCTGGAGATGACACAGGACTGAAGGAAGGAACACATCCTGCACTATAGCCTGCAGCATTGAAACGCTAATGTCAGGTAATCTAACAAAAGGAGCTAGGAACAAAAAATGATAAACAATGATGCATGTGGCCAGAAATGCTACAAAAAAGGTCATTTTGCCTCATTTTGTCTTTTAAATTTGAATGCCTGGCAAAAATAATTTAGGATTGTATTACAAACAGAATGCATGATGGAGTAGTTTATAATGCTGCTTTTTCCTAGCAATGGCTCCACTGCTACTACTCTTTGTAGGTGCTGGTTGGGGTTGAGATCAGGGCTCCATCCTCATCCCACCATGTCTTTATGGAGCTCGCTTTGTGCACTGGGGTACAGTCATGCTGGAATAGAAAAGGTTCTTCCCCAAACTGTGTCCACAAAGTTGCAAGCAGGGCTGGTGGCCTAGTGCTAGCGTCATCACTGAGGTTCCCTTGAGCAAGGTACCGTCCCCACACACACCGCTCCCCGGGCGCCCCTCATTGATGGCAGCCTCCTGCTTCACTTGGTGAATGGGTTAAATACAGAGAAATCATTTCACATTGTTCACATTGTGTGCTGTGCTGTGCTCTGTTCACACATGACTATAAGGGGCCACTTCACTTTACTTTAGTGTACATTACATCTGGTTCAAAACAACCTGACACTGCAAATGAGAGGTTTTAAAAGGGGTAATAACGTGTAGAGCTGTTGACCACATATAGTGGTATGTTAAGAAAAAGTCAGTTTGAGAGTTTGGATTTTGCTAGTGTTTAATTTTCAGTTCCTCTTTGGTTTGTTTTTCCCAACTTCAGTCTTATCTTCAGTAAGTGAGAAGCATATTCTTGACCAGTGGTCAGCAACTTTTTGGCCCTGATTGACGTCATGGTTGCTCTAGTAGTTTTTTCGTCTGCAAGATGCAGCATCATCCGTGTACACCTGAGGCGTTTTAATGAATTGAAGCCGTTCCTTTGGCAATCATACACTATATCGACAAAAAGTATTGGGACTTGATTTTCAGGGTTTCGGCTCGGTCCCTTACTTCCAGTGAAGGACTTAATCTGAATGCACACCAAGACTTTTTGGACACCACCACGCTTCCAATTTTGTAGACGAACCTTTTTTGTTCCAGCACGACTCTGCCCCAATGAACAAAGCGAGCTCCATAAAGACGTGGCTGGATGAGTTCAGTGTGGAAGAACGTGACTGGCTCTCACAGAGCCCTGACCTCAACCCCATCCAGCACCTTTGGGATGAACTGGAACGGAGATTGTAAGCCAGGCGATTGCAACATCAGTGCCTGACCTCATAAATTTCACAAATTCCTACAGAAACTCCAAAATCCTGTGGAAAGCCTTCCAAGAAGAGTGGAAGCTGTTATAGCTGCAAAGGGGGACCAACTCCATATTAAAGTCTATGTATTTGAATGCAATGTCATTAAAGTCCCGGTTAGTGTCATGGTCAAGCTTCCCAATACTTTTGTCCTTGTACTGTACATATTCCTGCCATAACCTCACAACTGAGGTGCTTCGGATCATGAGCATTCTATCACACTCATATTCATTCATAAATATTCATTAGCAGTTTTATAACCATTTCTGTTATATTTCACAGCCTCATAAACCCTCTAAATAAACCCTGCTCTGTACTCCTTTTTATGATACATTTCCACACCTACATTTTCTCTGTGTTCGGTGATTGACAGTATTTTGGTCATTCATTACTGAGAAGTTCTGTGGTCTGTCAAGTTGTTTGCTTTTGTTAAATGCACCAGTTCTTTTTTCCTTCTTCATTGTTTAGTTTCACACAGCTATTGTCTTGATGTCTCAAGGGATTTATTTTTATTTCTCAGCCTTACAAAGCTCCGGCAGGCCTCAAGTGACACCACCAACAACCTGCAAAAGCTGCAAACACTACATCTAAAATGAAACCTACACATTTGTTAGTTCTCCAACATCCTGCACTTTAACCTTTTAGTCATTGTTTCATTTCAAAGTCAATGTGCTGGAATATTGAAGCCAAAGCAAAAGATGTCCTGGCTTAAAACTGAATGACTGGCTTACTAGATCATTCTTTGGTTCCAGTTGCAACAAAATACCCAGCTATGGACTGGAAAAAGTATCTGATGTGTAGAAACATCTATTTTCCTTAGGAGTATGCATCACCGGATCATACGCACACACAGGCACTCTTTTACTGTACCGTCAACTGAAAAAGGAAACAAAGAAACAAACAAAAAAAAGCCACCGAGGTCATTTTTATTGAACAGGCTTTAATTAGCTCCGGATTCTTTTAAGATGTCTAAAAGCGACTAGACGACATGAGGAAACTGCCACTGAAAAACATACTTCAAAACAAAAATAATCCAGTCTGTAAGTCTATTGCAACGTCACAATACACTTTCTTTAAATAGTATAAAGCGCTCATATTTCAATTTTGCTGTTTTATTTCTTTCTACACATCCCCCACTCCCCAAGAAAAATAAGTAACTTTTGTTGGAAGCCATTTGTGTCATCCAGACATGAAAACACACATCAGCCCTTTCAGAAACCAGACATTAGCATCATACAAAAGCTTATTAAACTTCAACATATGTCTCTGCTTGTTTTGAGTATTCACTTAATCGAAGCTGAAAATTAATACACTCCATAAATTTGCATACAATCCATGCATGTGTAACGGTATACCAGGGAACACACAAATGACTGGTTTCATAACCATGGCATGTGCCTATGAAACGTGGGCTTTCTGTTGGTGACACATTATTAGTCTGCCACCACTAAGAGGAGTTGCTTTCCTGTATTTAGAGACAAACACCACAAACATGGTCTCAATGCAACCTCACCTGACAAACAAGTCATGCCAGTCATTACCTGAACTCAAATGTTTAAACGTCATAGCACAAGATCCGTAGCAAGTGTATGAGATCAACATACCAGGCAATGTGTGTTAAAAATGTGTGTTTGTGGAACAAAAAAAAAATGACAATCACATGGAATCAGGTCTGGGGCTTTATTGATTGAATTTATTAAGATGCTACATAGTCCAACAAAGTTGGGAGTTTCTTTTTACACCATAATAGACTACTTGACTAGGAATATCAATCTTTATTTTCATCTTTGATAGACTTAACTATTTATATACATACAAAACAGTCACCTTCTGAATTATATCATGGTGAAGGTTTGGGGCACTAGGAAAATGTGTTTTGTTTTTTTTTCCTTCTTAAAGAGATCTCATGAGCCAGTTCTCTGGCTTCTCAGCCACCAAAGCCGTCCTATTCCATAACTCTACAGTAAACTGCAGTCATAAATTCATTACTATTTCTACTACTCCCTGAACGCCTTCTCAAAACAATTAGTGTTAAATTTTTTTTTAGCTCCGCTGTTCATACTACTCAATTATTAGAATCGATGAGATGACAGACCGAAAGAATAGCCATTTGGGGATAAAAACAAACATGAAAGGGACGCTCCCACACAGAAAAAAAAAAAAAAAAAAAAACATGAGACAAAAACATCAGGTCACAAAAAATGGTCCCTTATAGTGTTTCTTTTTAGATGTTGTCGTTCATGTCTCAAATACTGTGAGCAAGTGAAAGAAAAAGAAAAGTTGGATAGTGGGAAGATACTGGGAAAACATTCTTGGGATGCAGTGCATTTCTTTAATAGAAACAGTGCTGTGCAATAAAAGCTTTATTCATATAACTTAATTCCAAAAAATCATCAAAACAAAACCGAGAATGAAAAGAAAAAGGGTTCGGGTAAAATCAAAGACGACAGGAGAGTCTTTAAAGCCTAATGCAGCAGGATAAACCAGTGTATAAACACAATACAAACGAATCACAAGGCAAATCTGAGCCATGCATTTGTCTGAAAACAGAACCAACATGGCATGGCTTGAAAACACATGAGCAGTACATGGGACAGGCCATTAGGAAGTTGAGTGGTATTGAATGCTTTAGCACAAAACTCTGATTTCATTTGCCCAGTATTGCACGTCATGTTGGAAGAAAAGACTGAGAATAGGTCACCTTTTGGCCTGATGCGTTTTCTGATGAGCGTCACAAGGCAAGAGGTCCTCAACAAGTTACCTTTCAGTGAATTTGAACCTACAGCTTTGCCAGAGATTAGGCAGGGTATCTGCATAATAATTTTAATAATAATAATAATAATAATAATATAGCTAAAACAAATAAAAACATAAATATCACATTTAAGTTTAAAAGTCGCATAAATTAAACTGTGCAGTGCTCAAGGGCTGAAATGAAGCGAAATCTTAGTTATAAAAGCAACAAAGTAAAACTGTTTTTGCTCTTGTTGGAGACATGCAATCAAGCATCTTATCAACTGTCAAAAGAAAAACGATACAGAAGTATTACATGTAACACCACCTCAATCATAACAGGGAATCCGGTCGGTGTAAAGCTCAACACTGGAAGCGTTTAATAGTTTCTTTTCTTTTTGTTACATTAACCCGACACTTACTCCCAACCTCCTTGACGCCTTATACTTAAATTACTTCATAAAAGAGGTTTGAAGACAGATGCATACCAAACACTTTTCTTAGAGCTTTTAGTGATGATGAGCTTCCAACCTCTCGCCTCAATGGAGAAAAAAAAAAAAAAAAAAAAACCCAAATCATTCGCCCGACTACAGTTTTACTCAGTTGCACATCTAAGGTTAGAAATTTGACTTTTCAATCTACTCGATTATACTGTGTCTGAAATAGTTTTGGAGTAGGGCCAAAGTGATTCATTGTCAGTGGTTCATTGTTTTTCTATGGCAGTTTTTCCTTCCCTAAATGTTTCCTTGCACGTAAGTCTTAATTTGTCAAATTCCTTTTCATTTTAAATAATTCAGTAATCCAATACTATCCAAATGATATGGCATTCCAATCAAATAAATTCTGCATCAGTTAGTTTTTTTATTTTGTTTGTTTAATCCACAATGCATGCTGTTGCTGCTTCTTTCCTAATCTTTACAAGAGCAACTTGCCAACAATGACACCAATGACAAAGAACAGCACGATGAGAGCGATCACCCTGATGCTCAAGCCTTCCTCCTTCACTGTAACTGATGAAGATGAGGACAGCTGAGCTGCCATCATTGGACTCTTCCTCATCCGCAGACCATCATCTTCCTGCAAGGGAGAAATTGTAAGGAGTGTGAGTGTATTTATATACATGTTTGTGACTTTGGTACTTTTCCTGAAACACAAAGCTTACCCTAATCTGTTTGTTTTCTTCCCGTAGTCGTTGCACCTCCATTTGAAGTCTCTTACACTCCTCCATAATCCTCTTCACTTCTCCGTCATCCAAACTGGACACCATTGACTTCATGGACAACGTGGATGACTCAGATTTCAAAAGACTAGAGGACATCATCTTATTGCTGTCTATTTCATGCTGTTGACACAAACGTACCCAGACAGACACAAAAGACACAGAGTTTTGTCCAAAATATCATGCATACTTACATATGTACATCCTGAATATGCATACAAGGCTGAACATGGTCAAAAATCCAACACGTGCACATACACATACATAACACAAATATACACACACCATGGCCTGTGGTACCCTAACTTAATATTGAGCAGCATGTCCTCTACACCAGTATTGCTGGCAGACAATTGATAAAGTGCATTAAAAACATAACACTATTGTAAAAAACAAAGGTGTTACACATTTCTTTGAATTTTTATTCTATGGAGTCAGGAAACTTAACTACAGCGTATGTTGTTTGCTGGTTACCTCACATTGTTTTGAAAGATCTCAATAAAGATTTTCCTTGCTCTTTTACTCCTTTATGGCACTGTGAAATGCGGCCTTTGGTATTATTTTAAGAAAATGAAGCAAACCCCCGCGTCTAGGTTAGGTGTAGCTACATTTGAACAAAATCTTAGTCAGAAAGCTTGGCCTCACTTAGTTTAGGGATGTAAATACATTTTGTAAATATGATGTTAATATTACAACACTTGAAAAATACACTCGTACTGAATTTCTATGTATACTGTTATTCAATAATGAAAGAAATAGCAGCACAGCTACCGTTTTCTCATTCTCAATCGGCATCTCAAAGACACACCGCAGCTTAGAGTCCATCAGCTCTTCTGGCTTGGCCTCCTTCCACTGCACATGGAGATAATGAGGAGATTAAAAATTACTGCCACAGAAGTGGACAGGACTCACAGAGATCCACAACTGTGTTTGGCTTCTTAATGAATGTCACTAATACAAAGCACTTATGATCAAAGCTCTATGTGCTTCACACTAATGCATGAGTTTATTTATAGACTTGCTTGCTAGATAGTATTAGGTTTAGTGAATGTGTTTGGGTAACTATGCTGAACACTCGTCCTTCAGGAGTGGAGTTTTGCACCCCTGTGAGAGTTTTCACAAATAGAGAATTCTTAAAGCCTGTGCAAGCAGCACAGACCTGATACAGATGCATCTAGAAAATATGCATCAAGTCTATTTTTGCCATATCAGACACACAGCAAAACACAAAAAGTTAAATTAACCATATAAACTGCATAAATAACACAAAAAAAGGAATTCATTGGCATTATCAAACAAATTACTAGTTGACAATTATGTGCCATCTAAATATATTCCATCAGACCCCCAGGTTTGTGACACTTCCATAACTGATTTGACACTTCCATTGGAAAAAGGCACAATTTTGGAAGCAGTAAGAATTTTCAATATGAAATTCATGTGTGACAATTTGTACCACTCACACAGCTGCACTGCTCATGCTATGGGAAGGTAGTATGTGTCTAACAGGCTTAAAAAATACACAAACACAAAAGGCAGAAATAACTACTTCCACTGTTTCTGGATCAATACTCACCACTCCCTCCATGTCAGTCATGTCAGGTGGAGCGATTAAAGACTGCACCATAAATTTGTGTTTGCTCTTCTCATTGGGGTCATAATCAAACGGCTGCAGCATCACTGCAGAAACACACAAACAGAAAAGATCAAACACATACAAATACAAAAAGAACCTTTACTATTTAATGTGTGCTGGTCAGGTCTCCTCCATGATTGTCACACTAACAAACCATAACGCCTAGAACATTTTTATTGCATTGGTAGTTACTTTTTCCAATACATTTCAGGTAACTGTCATATCATAGAATATTTATACCTGACAACTCATGCTTTGTTCAAAGGAAAGTCAATGAGTGTGTGTTTGTGGAGATGGCATGGCACTTTATTTTATTTTACATCTGTTAGCAAATGCTGTGCTAATAATTATTTTATATATATATATATTTTTTTTTTTTTTTGGCCATATAGTGTATATAATGACTTTTAAAACTGCCATGTCAGAATGTTCAAAATAATCTTCAGAGAAAGCACTTCATGCATGTTATGGCCAAACTAATTAATTTTTGTTCTTACTTGTGCATCAGCTTTGGAGGTAATTGGTAAATTCTGGAAGCATTCCAGTATGATGTGATTGTCAGCAATAAAATAGCAATATTTTTTAAAGCAAATCAAGAGCATTCAAGAAATATGAAGAAAAGCATGGACATACATTCATACATATATAAATACATACAAGGGGGGAAATCTGCTTTACCCAAACTTAGAGTCAGGACAGCTTCAGGACAGTGTGAGAACCAGAGGAGGGTACTAAGTGCTAAAATCTTTATGTAGTAGTGCAAGAAGATAGAGAAGAGATGCTCTCTGAACAGATGAGTCTTGAGGAGGTTTTTGAAGCTAGAGGGATTCTGTTTCTCTGGTTGGCTTAAGCGGCTCATTCCACCAGCAAGGACCCACAGAAGAGAAGCGTCTGGACTGGGTTTGCCTTGTGTGTAGAGATGGCAGCGCCAGACAATGTTCCTTGAAGGAGCGGCACATGATTAACTGGCATATAAATAATGACAATGAATGAATTCTCTTATTTCTTCATTGTATGTAGCTCTTTAAGTATAAACCTAAAGTGGCCAATCTTTTTTGTTTACTTTTCTGATCATGTGCACAGCTTGAGCTCACAAATAAATAAATAAATAAATGATAATAATAATAATAAAAACCATTACTCACTGCTGACTTTTACAAGTGATATTAAACATCAAATAAATATTTGTTCACTGCTGCCCAGTAAAGGTCTTATAAAAGTAGTTCGCAGTTGGATTTCTGTTGTTTTGTTGTTTTCATAAGACATGAAGGATGACATTTCAGAAACTCAGATACATAACGCAGGTGTAGAAACTAATTATAGGCAGCTTAAATAATAGTGAATACCTCAAATAATTGCAATCAAGCGATTGTAATAATTATAGCACTCATAATCTTAATGACAAATACTGAATTATACTTAATGATCTTTGATAGCTCCATGACAGTGTTTTCACGGCAACACAACCTTCTACCGAAATCCAGTTCTCCCTGGTTATCTCTTTCATTTTGCATCTGCTTTATTTCTGATGTCATTGAAATGACGGAATGTTTATTTTTTTACTCACACAGTGTGAAGTCTGCAGAAATCGTTCTCCCTTCTGCCCATTTTCTTGATCCTGCTCTACTTTTTTGCTTACTTTTATAGGCACACATTCAGACCCAACATGTCCATTTTACACTGGTACTGGCTGTGTGCATGAGTATAGAAGAACTGCTGTTAAATTTCCTTAAAAACAAACGATCTTTGAATGTCAAAGCCAGGAGAAAACTCTCAGATGTGGCTACCAGAGGCGAGCAAATCTAGGGAACATGCCAGTTCCCCAATGAGCAACAACTTCTCTCTGTTTTTGTGCATTATTACAGCAATCGGCTTTAATATTTCTAACTGAAAACAGACCGCAGACTAAGCATGTCTTGATTTTCTGAAATCCCATCCACAAAACATTTCTTTGGATATCACACAGCAACACCAAAATGCAATTTTTTCTACAGCTGCATTGTTTTAGTATTTCACATTTGGTTAAATGTGACTCATGTAAATAAAAGAAATCAGAAAAAAATTGTTGTGTCTTGGTTCTAACATAACAAAAAAGGAACAAAAAAACCCCCAAAAAACTTGACTACTGCTACAACACCTTTAGAGGGTAGCTGTGAGCAATGTTCGTTGAATGTTTTATATATTAAAAATCAAATGGACTTTTATTATCTAGAGACCAGAGAAAACCAACACTTGGTTGATGAAAGAATTGTTCTCTTCCCAAAGTTCATGTGGTTCTAAGGACAATTACGAAAAACTTCCATTGATGCACTTTGACTTTAACGTTACGTTAAAGTTTTCTAATTTATTGTTGATAAAGAAAAAAGTCTGTTCAAAAGACAGGAGAAAAAAGTCATTTTACAATTAATCAGGAGTCACAAGAGAGCATTAATTATATACTGCAAACTTCCAGTTGCCTCTGCTCGTCTGTTAAGTCAATACCCTCCAGAAAGAGGGAGGAAATCCAAGAGCAACACAATCACAGCTCTAGAATCTGAGGCTTTAAGTTGTATTTTACTTCCAGACTCATAGATCAGTGTTTTCCAACTCCAGTTCTGGAGCATATGCTAGTTAGTCATGTTTTCTCTAAAACAAAGTTATCACTAGATAATTATCAGTCTATTTTTAAGTTGAATCAGGTTTGACGGCTTAAGGCTGACTACAGGGAAGCAGCATGTGCATAGACTAAAATCATCATTAAAATACACAGAATATAAAGAAGTGAGAAAATGGCCCACCTATAACAACTAAAGAACATTTACACCAATCAGTCATAAGACTGAAACCACCTGCCTAAAGAAAGAGGCTCCTTGCCATCTACTGTTGCCAAGAAGGGGTGTTGGTGGCCTAGTGGGTAGGATACTTGCCTCTAGATCATGAGGTCATGAGTTCGAATCCTACCTTCAGCACATCACCAGTAGGTTCCTGAACAAGACCCTTAACCAGGGAGACTGCTCCTGGGAGACTGTCTCCTGTAGTTAGGGAATGGAAGTGGCTTTTGATAAAAGCGTATGCTAAATGCCGTAAATGTAAATGTGTAACTTGGTCTTTGGTTTTTCAGGGTTGGGCTAGGCCCCTTACTTCCAGTGACGGGCAATCTTAATGGTTCAGCAGACCAAGACACTTTAGTCAACTCCATGCTTCCAACTTAGAAGAAAATATTTACTAATTAGGTGACTTCTGAAGACAATTGGTTGCACTGGACTTTATTTAGGGGCATCAGAGTGGAGGGCGCTAAATACAAGTGCACGCGTCACTTTTCAGACTGGTCTGTCACATAAAATCCTGATAAAACACATTTAAGTTTGTGGATGTAACATGACAAAATATGGAAAAGTTCAAGAGGTACTTTTTCAAGGCTCTGTTCTCTTGTTGCCCAATTCAGATGTGGATGTTTTCATGAGGACTGCATTTTTGTATAGTATTGGTATATCCAGGTTTGTTGGACATATTTTAATATGATGTCAAAATTTTAATTACAAGTTAAATGTTAAAATTAAAAGTTAACACTAACTAGAGAATTATGTAACTTACAATAAGAAACATATTTCAAACTAGCACTAAATGTCAAACATGCGTTTGAGGAGATTTCAAAATATTGCATATCACAATACAGGTTAAAGATAATCACTACTCCTTTTATTGCACAGCCCTTGAGATAATCTTTTAGACACAAACTGACAATAGCTATAGTGTGAAAGCATCAAAATGCTCACGTGCCTTGAATTTTAAAAGCCAGCCCGATGCTCCTTTAAAGACAGAGGCTATATTGGGGTGGCTACAATCCAGAACAAGACACTGCTGTTCGTTTTGGACAGAAACAGTTGAATACTAATTAACAAGCTTGACCAGACTGAGGAACTTGGATAAACTTTGCACAGGCACCGCTTATGTCAAGCCAGCAATCATGACTGTTCCCTAGGAAAAGCAACTTGTCACATACTGATGATTTCCTGGAATAACACTAAAGCAGTCCAGCTCTCAACAACTGTCCTCCTTCAAAAGTAAACATACACTATATGGACAAAAGTATTGGGACACAGCTGATTTTCAGGGTTTAGGCTAGAACCCTTACTTCCAGTGAAGGTCAATCTTAATGCTTCAGCATACCAAGATATTTTGGACAACAGCGTGCTTCCAACTTTGTGGACACAGTTTGGGGAAGAACCTTTTCTGTTCCAGCATGACTGTGCCCCAGTGTACAAAGCAAGATCCATAAAGACATGGCTGGATGAGTTCAGTGTGGAAGAACTTGACTGGCCCACAGAGCCCTGACCTCAAACCCATCCAACACCTTTGGGATGAACTGGAACGGAGATTGTGAGCCAGGCCTTCTCGTTCAACATCAGTGCCTGACCTCATAAATGCTCTACAGAATGAATGGTCTCGTACCGGGGCAGGCCATGAAGTTGAGGGGCGGGACGGGGTAGGATGGGGTGGGGCGGGGAATGCAGTATGAAGTCACAAATTAGGTACGCATTTGACTGTGAAGACTGAAAACTGCCGCGTACTTGCGTACCACTTACGTCAACCACTGATCATGGCCCATTATATCCCTGTACTTCTTTTTGGTGCAAACATCAGTAAATGCAAAGCCCACTTTTTGTCTTTAAATGAATGCAAATACATGTTTGAGATTAACCTTCCGATAAAGATAAATAAACACTAGATCTACATTGTGGCTCTCCATGCATATATAGTGTTCTTGTTGCTTAACTGTGATTCGAACTGGACAAAATTTACTACATGAAAAACTAGCAATGCTAGTTTTATAGCTGTGCTTGTTGTGTTGTATGAGTGTAATCCAAGTTGATGTATTTACCTGATACATTAATTGAGGTTCCAGCATCAATCACTCCGCTGTTTGGCCGCACACAGTAGCGGCGTGGGGCAGTCGTCTTCACTTTAAAACACACATTTCTCTCTGTAGGGTTAGCAAGCTTTAGGGTTGTGGTCACTACATCCGTAAATGGACCTAAAACCAAAGACAGAGTAATTGGAAACAGAATCAGAATCAAAATCAGAAAACTTTATTGAAATCTAGGTCTAAATAGGTCCAGTAAAAATAAAAGTCGATATGAAAATACACTATAATATATACACACAAATGCTGGGCATAAATACTATAGACAAGTAACTTAGTTAAATGAATTTGTAACGTCACAGATGGTAGTAAGGAGTATTTTACTGCACATAGTAGAGATCAGTACTATATAAATACTAGTGAAACCAAATGTCAGCCTGTTCTTTCTCCAAAGTAAAAAAAAAAAACACTATTCAAAACACCAGCCTTAGAGAGGACAGACATGACTGACAGATGTAACTATGTAGTCACTTCCTGTCTGAAGTTGTGAACAGTAGTTGACAAAACATTATGTATAAATATATATAAAATAATAATACAAATAACAGTGGTTAAACAAACTTCACAAAGTATTACATTTCATAAGCCATATGAAATCCTAAATCAAATCAGTGGAATATTTGATGCATTGCTTCTAGCAGTACACAGGTCACAATTAACTGGACGCTTTGAGTGTGCACCCTTCTGCCATTTGAAAGTTCGCTGTTGGCAGTCCGAGTGGCCAGTGTTGTTACTGTTTTTGATCTTAAAATGTGCTTTATTTAGCTGTGCTCTTTTGGAAGAAGTGGCAGGTTATGGGGGTGATGTGTCCAATGTAGTCTATGTGATACTATAGCAGCGCTGCAGTGATTCTTACAGCCCTACTTAAGTCTGCAGAATTGTCGTTTTAGATGCAAAATGTACTGAGGAACCAATCAAGATCCTAATTTTAACTGCAGCCCTATGCCACATCACACCATTTACATATAATTTGGTAGTAGTTAGATTTTTCTGCCAGTGAAGCTTGGAAATACTCAAGTCTTTATGGGAGGATACATCTTTAAGCCAAGAGATATTTGGCATAACCACATGAGCAGATGTGACTTCTCCCACTCTGCATTTCAACATCTGCATCACATTTACAATGTGACAATGACTAATGGGACTTACAAGTCAATCAACAATCGTTTAAGTGATTTAAGTGGCAGATTCTTGGAGGATTAGTTACATTTTACTAAGAATTAGCCCATACAGGTACAGTCAAGAAGAATCAAGGCAGCTTTACACAATTTCGACTGCTGCTTTGGGAACTTGGGATTCAAATGTTTTTTTTTCTTCCTTATTTTATCACACTGATGAAAAATACACTCGTATAAAACAGACATCTTGGAAACAGCTGTGGAGAGACTGGATGTTCTAAAACCTTTTCCACATACACAGACACAAGATGAATAATATTCTCAGTTCACGGAGTCTGAATCTGAGAGTTGGCAGTGAAATACTTTCCTTTGGCAGAGCCAATTTTGCCGAAGTTTCAAAAAAAGAAAAAAAAAATTCTTGCAGTGTTATTCGTAACTGAGGGTCAAGTTAACTGATCACATTTTATCCCAGTAAGGCACAAGCTCTTATATAGAACAAGCCACACCTTGTTCCACCTTGCTATGTTGCAAGAGCTCTATAGCTTCAAAAATAACTCTGTAACCCAACATTACTTACAATGTGTTTACATCGTTTTTAAACTCAGAATACAGGGTAAGGATTCACTCTTAAATGCCCCCAAATTTAGATGAAAAAGTTTGTCCATGTTGGATTACGAGTGATTTTATGTTGCTGTCTAAACAAAACTTCCAAAATCTCCAAAGCTTTTTAGCCATTGCTTACCTCCTACAGACAGAACTTCAGATATTGGGAAAAATATCTAATCCAAGTTTGAGCTGTTTTTCTGGGCATAACAATAGCACAGTTTACCTTAAGATCACAAATGCTGTAAAAGTTCATGTTCATGTTTTAAACTGTGGTTGAAGAATCTAAACTCAAATGTATGTCTGCAGTGAAAGATCATTATATTTGTATGCATAATGGTTTCTCATCCCTAATGAGAATTACTAAAACTTCATGTTTATAAAGTTAAACCCAATTAGTACCAGTTTGACGCCACACTTCTTAGTCCCCAGAAAACAAAGGATCACATTCCACGCCCTCTTTCTTCACTCATGTGAACACCCACAAGTGTCATCTTTACCACTGAAACTCGTTGCATTTTTGGCTCACTGTTCTTAACTCAATCGGTTTCAATTAAACTGTAACTTAAAATGTACTTATCTTAGCCTTATGGCTTAATTTGAATTTTAAAATGGGCCGTGTTAATAAATGTTTTATTTGTTTTCACCAAATTGTCTTAATTTCATTTTAATACTGGTTGACGCCAAAATCTTCTGGTTCTGGTTAGAACTCTGGCTGGAACCGTCTACTGGATGTTCTGGGAAACCCAGTAAGGAGAGTGTTGCAATACTCAACACTGCAGGAAATAAGGGCTTGGATAGGCTTCTCCAAGTGCTGTTTGAGTCTCTAACTTAAGCAATGTGTTTAAGGTCCCAAAATGCTGATTTTGTTACACATTTAATGCAGACATCAAAACTAAGAACCCCATCCATGATCATGCCAAGATTTTTTACATGGACAGACATCCTAAGTCCTCTAGATTGTAGGTGAGCAAAGGGAGAAAGTTTTGATGCACACGCATTGAATCTTTTGGACCAAAGTCACTTGGTAATAGAGCTAGAAAGGTTCGAGCAGCATCTGCTTGGTTATGATAGGACACATTATTCTCTTTACAATTTTGAGCCAAAGGACGCAAGTACAGGTTGTACAGGACAGGCCCAAGAATGGATCCTTGTGGGCATGGCAGGTTTCAGTGATTCAAATGCTGATCTAAGGGCTGTTGCTGAGAGCCCAACCCAGTTTTCAAGCCTGTCTAGCAGAATGTTATGGTCAACAGTGTCAAAGGCAGGTCTAACAGCACCAGTAGTGTTATTTTACCTGAATCTGTATTCAGGCAAACATCATTTAGTACCATTATAAAGGGTCAGTTTCTACACTATTGATGTACATGGAAACTTGACTGATAGTCTTCAAAGAAACCATTACTGTAGTTACTGATCTGATTAAAAACTAGGCTACTTCCTCTATAACCTGACAGGTGATGTGAATAACACACTTTGTCTTGCTCCTCAAACCATTCCTGAACAATTTCTGCAGTGTGGCAGGGTGCATTATCCCGCTAAAAGAAGCCACTGCCATTAGGTAATATGGTGGCCATGAAAAGATGTCCTTGATCTGCACCAGTGTTTAGGTAGGTGGAATGTGCCAGGTTTCCAAAAGAACAGTGCTGTCTCTGACGGCTTGCTTTCTTCCAAAATTGAGTTCTGATGCCACCCCTTCCCCAGACCACATCAACTTCTTCCACTGCTAAATGGTTCAGTTCCATCGCTCACATCTCTATTGTAGACACTTCTGGTGGTGGACAGGTATCAACATGGGCCATGTGACCAGTCTGCAACTTCACAGCCCCACAAATATTCAACTGCGCAACATTGTGTGTTCTCATACCTTTTTATCATAGCCAGTATGAACTTCTTCGGCAATTTGTGCTACAGTAGCTCTTCTGTGGGATCAGACCTGATGGGCAAGCCTTCACTTCCACCGTGCATCAATGAGCCTTGGCGCCCTTGACTCTGCACCAGTTTACTGGTTGTTCTTCCATAAAGCACTCTGACTGGTACTAACCACTGTATACCATGAAGACCCCAAAAACCTGTCGTTTTGTAGATGCTGTGGCCCTGTCTTGCCATCACGATTCGACTCTTCTAGGTCTAAGCTACTCAGATCCTTAAGCTTGCCCATTTTTCCTGCTTCCAACACACCAACTTCAAAAGCTGACTAATCACTTGCTGTCTAATATACTGCCTGCGTTTTAGGCCAAAAGGTAATGTGTTCACATCTATATTGTGCAGTTACTCTGCGAAGTAGCTTTTAGAGACACTGAGCATTTCTCAGTATGCATTCCTTTTTCTCTTGTTAAACGACACTAGCCACGGCCAAAGTATAGTTATAATTCAAAGTTCTTGTGTCACTGAAGATACATCAGGAGGTGTGGGCTTGGGACAACTATTGTGCAGCCAAGGTATGTGTTATTTTATTGTAAGGGTGAAACTTGAAGCAGAGTCAAGCTGAGCTGATTTGTGATGTCAGCATGAAAGACACTGTTCCAAATGCAGAGCGTCCTGAACGAGCTAGATCCAAACTCCCAAAAACGGGAAGACATACATGACATACTCCATATTGAGAAACACTTCAGACATCTGGTTCCTTTCACCACCACTGTGAAAGAGAGCAGGAGTGGAAGCCTGACAGTTAGAAATGGTTGCTGATGATGCTCTTCACAAAAGAAAAAAAAAAATCAGCGTGAGTGTTTTCCTCTGGCTTTAGTAAGGGGTAGGTCCAATACATATGTGAGCTACCTCTAGTTAACAGACGACAACTGAAATCACATATTGGCTAGAGCACTGAGACAGTCTCTTTAGACAGTGAGAACTCAGCTTACGTGACTTCAGTTTCTAGTTATCGAGGCTAAAGTTGGCTTCTTATTCCCCTGATTCTTATTTTGCATTTTACAGTTCACCTTAAAGCACTGCAGCAGCGATGCTTCATTTAGAACACAAGAAGAAGAAAGACAGCAGGCTAGTTTGTCATGTTGGACCTGAACTTCGACTTCTACGTTAGATCTGGAACAGGAACCTAGCTTTCCATGCAGTAAAACAGCTAAACTGACTATGAAAACAAAAAGGAAGATCCTAACTTATGAACTTATAGATAAACACTGCTCTGGAGGTAAAAAAAAAAAAAGTCACTACATCTTTCTTTAGGCTCTTTTGGGTCATTTTGCAATCCAACACTGTCAGTTTTGAGAAGGCAATTGGCAATTTTTGGTGCATTTAACTACAACACACTGTATTAATATTAATAAATATCATGAACATAACACTGATAAATGCTTATTCTGGAACATACATCCCACCAGCGCTAATGCAAACAACGCACTGCCTAAAATTTACATAATTGAGCTTCTAAACTCCAAAACACCCAACGGTTCACTGTCACCTTGAGATTTTAGCCATGCAAATCTCCAATATGTTCTCACAGATGTCTTCAATACCTCTCTGGGCACCACCATCATTCCAACATGCTTCAGTGCGACCACCATCATCCCCGTGCCAATGAAGTCATCAGTGTCCTGCCTCAATAACAACCGTCCCGTTACACTCCCACCATCATCATGAAGCGCTTCAAGAGGCTCATCATGAAGTACATAAAATCACAGCTGCCACTCCTCTCAAGACCCCTTGCACTTTGCATACTGTCCCAGCCACACAAAGAATGATGCCCTCAATCCCAAACATTCACCTGGATCTCACCCACTTGAACAAAAAGGACACTTATCATTCCACAGTATCTCTTAGGAAAGCTGAGATTGCTAGGCCTGTACATTTACATCTGCAACTGGATCCTGGCCTTCCTGACTAGGAGATTCAGTCAGTCAGGATTGCAAGCAAAATCTCCCATACCCTCACACAGTGCAGGACGCCCCAGGGTTGTGCACACAGCCCTCTGTGGTTCATGCTGCTGACTGATGACTGTGCAGCAATGCACAGTTCAAACCATATCATCAAGACCACTGATGATAAAAGCATGGTGGGTTTGATCAGTCAGCGTACAGACAGGATGTGCAATGGCCCTCAACACCAGCTCCATTGTCAAGAAAGGCTACCAGCATTCTGAAGAGGGACTATAGAGCATTCTCTGCAACTGCATCATGGTGTGGTACCGGATTTGCCCCATTACAGATCACAAGACCGTAAAGATGAGAGTGAAGACTGCTGAAAAGATAACTGGGGTCTCTCTTGCCTCCATCACAGATATATATATATACCATGCACTGCATCAACAAAGCCATCAGCATTGTGAATTGACTCCACACACCCTTCCCACACCTCTTTTCCCTCCTTCTGTATGGCAAAAGGTTTGGTAGCATACAGGTCTTCACTACCAGAATGGGGAAGTTTATTCCCGGCGGCCAACAGACACATCAGACTTCCCTCAGTCAACTGGTTGACCTCAGAAGAGCACGACATGATCACTCTCTGCTGAGCATACATCTCTCGTCAGCAGAGATTGTCCAAAGCACCAAGTTCCTTGGTGTTCACATCACAGAAAACCTCACATGGACCCTCAACACCAGTGCCATCTCCAAGAAGGCTCAGAAGTGTGTTTCCTACGGAGCTCTTACGCAGCTGCATCACAGTTTGATACGCAAATTGTTCAGTTTCGGGTTTTAAGACCCAACAGAAGAGAATGAGGACAGTTGAAAAGATTGCTGGGGTCTCTTTCCCCCGTCGCGGAGAGTTACACCATACACTGCATCTGCAAGGCAACCAGCATTTAAGATAACCCCACACACTGCTCACGCATCCTCAACTACCTCCTCCTGTCAGGCTGCATATGTGCCTCCACTGCCAGAATAGGAAACAGCTTCTTCCTTCAGGCCATCAGACTCCTCAACCAGAAATGAATCATCAACTGTACCCACACATGTGCGTAAACACACACACACACACCTGAACTCAACTACATTCTCCTAACACAACGTATACACACACTAAACTGTTCTGCCCAAAACAAACAACTTCCACCCTACTGCCGCTGTAAATACTCCGGTTTTTGTTATATGTTTTGCATTCTGGAGGAACGTTGATTCATTTCTCTGTGTACTGTGTATATGGTTGAATGACAAACACCCACATGACTTGTATCTAGGACTAAAAATGAATAAAAAAATACTAACTGAAAATGCTGCTTGCAAGTATCAAAGCCCTGTGCTATGGAAGCTCCAAGTTTACACAGAAGAAAAATTTTGTCCAAAAAGGACATAGCTGGCTTATAATTAGCCTGTACCTGAAAACCTGCTGTTCACCTTTTTCCTGAATATTTAATTCAAATAATGTTAATCAAGTTGTGAATTTGAAGAGGTCAATAAGAAACATTAGCTAGCTGGATAAAACTTTATCTATAATTATTTTCTAACCATTCGGGGATCATAGCTTTTAAGTGAAAATCAGCTGCTTCTGAAAACCTATTCCTACAGCTCATCTAGTAAAATAAAAATACCATCAGACAGGCTTGTTAAAATGTTAAAGCAATTAAGTGATGCTGCAGCTGAAAGACCTATAAAATTGTATATTTAACATCAATGTTTTGGCTATTCACAACCGTTACAACAGTTCAAACTTAAAGAAAAAGAGTTTTCCCTTTTCCTGAAATGCAATTCTTTGTTATAACTGTTCACAATTATGGGCCACATTTTGACCAATTATTTGATTATGGATAACTCAGATTCTCAAAATTAGTCCACAGTTACTAGAATTCTACTAAGCCTGGGAGATAAATACTAGATAAACAGTGCTACTTGCCATCTGTGCAGAAAACAGCATAAATAGCAAGTCTGGTAATACTATCACCCTGGCATGCTAAACTGGGTCTAGTCTGTTGTGGAAAAGAGGGTCTGTCAAATCAACCAACTGGCCTCCTTCTGCAATATAGTCCATTTTATTCTGCAATGGAGAGATCTCAGGTTTTGATTCATTTGCATGTTCCCGAGCAATCTTTTAACAGACTGAAAATGTACGTTACAGTCAAACTAGTTGCTGAGGTTCTGTTTGTATAGCCTATAATTACATGAACACATTTCACTAATCACAAATTAGTATGATAACTAGGTGTACTAATGCAACACCTAGACATCTCTTTTGTTTTATTTTTAATAATAAATCAAGCTTTCAAAAGCATTCTTCTGTGTGCTGCTGAATATTTTACACAGTCAATAAGAACCTAAAACATATACCTGAAACACATAATATATACCATACATACATAAAACCTTACCATATACAAATTTTACCACATACAAAGCTATTTTTAAAACACTTGCCATTCAGAAATATTGTGCTGCCATGTTCCATCTGTATGTGAATGGTTTATTTGCATGTTTTGCCTCCAAAATTCTTGACTACATTGAGACTTCTACGCTCCAGAAGTTTTGAACTATTGAAGCATCAACTATTCAGTTTTATAAACTACTAACTATGAGTGTTCTATAAAACCAAAACTAGAGATATCAGATATGATATTGGTATCCGATATAGCCGTACGACCGATATCGGATCGCCGTCGGACAGCATCTTAATATTCCAGTACGAAGTTTGCGCTGGACCTTAAACTCGATGCTGTTGTAATACGAGATGCGTCACCGCCCCCATACCATGAACCTGCGGCAACTTCAATCTGAGCGAGCCTTGTTTCGAATAAAATGTCACTCATTTGGAGATACTAGAGTTTGGAAACACTGAAAAGCAAGACGACTACTTGCAATGTGTGTAAAGCCAGCGTCCCTAGGGGTGGAAGTACGGTTGCGTCGTACAATACAACAAATTTAATCATGCACCTGCAGAGATTTCACGACAAAGAGTACCAGGAGATGCTAGAAAACAGGGGAAAGACACAAGGCAGCAGACGCTTGTTTACATTTTCCAAAAACGCAACAAATTTACAGCAGACATCCCAAAAGCGAAAGGAATATCAGAGAAGACTCTTAGCTCTCCCTCCAGAACTCTTTGGGGCTCTTTCAGGGGCTATTTTGTGTGTTTTGTTTGCACTCCCCACCTCTCTCTATCTCTCAAAACTCGGCCAGTCCACCTTAAATACAGAAGTGGTTAGATTACACTCTACCCTGTTGTGTCTCCGAATTCACACTACTTTAAATGTATTCGTTTTGCACTTTTTTTTTTTTACATAGTTTTGCTGCTAGAATGGACATAATACTTGAAATATTTAGAGGATTCAGCCAAGATTGCTGTGTTTTTGATATTTACAAAATTTTACAGCTGTGGCTGCTACCTTTTTCTGAAGTGTGACAAATTCCTTTAGAATGGCTTTAAATTCGGTGTAGTTGTGTATATTTTTGCTCTTCTAATAAATGGTTAGTAGTTTGTTTACTCTGTGATGTAACCTTGCTAACAAACAGCACAATTTCAACAAAAATAATGCTAATATTAAAGTAAAAATGATGTATTATATCGGAATCTGTATCGGTATCGGCAGCCGTGTTTCGGAATCGGATCGGAACTGGAAAAAAGTGGATCGGCCCATCATTAACCAAAACATATAATTATACACGGTCTAATAAGTTTGTCCAGATTAAAAAGTAGTAGAAAATACTTTTTTTTTAAAAACACTCATTCTAACCACCTCTACTAGTAACCACTATGTTATACTCATTATACTCACTTATTCAACTATCCAGTGTTGCAGAACAGGAGTAAATCTCATCTTTGGATGAATTGATAAAATTCTGCAGCATGTTAAAATTATATCTGTAATTTCTGAGTTTTTTTCATTTAAACTCAAAAATGTCTAATTTTGAAATAGAAATATTATTTAAATAATATTCTGATTATAATATAAATTAGGTTTTAAACTTGAAGGACAGACCACCTTTCAATCACATTTAAAATAAAATCTAATCACATATCAAAACTAAAAAGATTCATTATTTTTCTACCGCTTTTCGTATCGTGGTTTGACTTGAGATATTTTACTCCCAAAATACTAGCCTCACTGTCAATGACTCGGGATGTGCCCATCTGGATAACAGCAAAACTCAACCCATTTATGCAAACCTGGATGTATTTTTCATTCCTAATTCCATTGAACGTTAAGACCACTGGAAAAGAAACCACTGCTTTTTACGTCGTTTTTTCAGTTTTGAATATGTCAAACTTTTGATTCAAATGCTGGCTTCTAGCCACTGTCCTATGTATCACTGGTAAATGCAAGTGACAATACAGGCTAGACACACAGAAACTCTTTAATTGTAGTTTCTAATGCTCTCTGCTCCAAATAGCATCACAGATGTATTCATAAACTGGTGTTATATTACTGATATCAATCAGTCATCACATTAAAAATCACCCGACTAATAATGCGTTGGTCCGCCTCATGCTGACAACACAGCTCTGACCTTTTGAGGCATGTACTCCACAAGACCTCTGAAGGCATGACGTGATCTCTGGCACAAAGATATTAGCAGCAGTCCAGATTATGTAAAATAAAATGTGACTCTTCAGGCCAGGACATCTTCCATTGCTCCACGGTCCATTTGTAGGAAACAGACATGGGGTAGCATGGGCACTCTGACCGGTCTGCAGCTACAAATCCCATATACAGCAAGCTGCACTGGGTGCCTTCGCACTGATACCTTTCTATCACAGCCAGCATTATTATTTTCAGCAGTTTTTGCAATAGCAGCTCTCCTGTGGGACTGGATCAAACGGGCTAGCCTTTGTTCCACACAAGCACCAGTGAGCCTTGGGTGGCCAAGACCCTTTTCCTTTAAGACCACTTTAGGTAGGTCCTTAGCACTGTATACTGGGAACATCCTACAAGACCTGTTGTTTTTGAGATGCTCTGAGCCAGTCATCAAGCCACCACAATTAGACCCTCATCAGAGTTGCTCAGATCCTTACACCTGTCCATTTTTTCTACTTCCAACAAACAACTTCTAGCTCTGATGGTTCACTTGCTGTCTAATGAATCCCACTCCTTGATAGATGCCATTATAATGAGATCAATGCTATTCACTTACCTGTCAGTTTTTTTTAAGTTATGGCTGATCGGTATACTTTGGTGATTAAGAAGAGAAGAAGTTTTAAAAACCTCAGGCCCTTACCCTCTTAACTGTTTGTCCTTACTTGTGTATTAACCTCTGACTTTTTTCTTTTGACAGGGTTTGTTAAGGTGTGTAACTTAGCTGTCAGTGACTTGGTAAAAAAGCAGGTGTTTATTTTAGCATCGCTTTACAGGTATGAAGAACAGACTTAGACGACTTAAGCACTGACGTACATCGCTCTGGATAAGACCGTCTGCTAAATGTCGTAAAAGTAAACGTAAGAAGTGAATCAATGAATTGTCAGACTCCAGAGATAAACTGGTATAGCAGATACAGCACTGTCAGTCGTGCACCATGAAAGGAGTCTTTTTGATGTCGTATCAAGAACGGTGGTTTTCAGCCTGTGGCCCCAAACGTTGTTACAATATACAGACGTTTCACCAAACACAATTTTCAGTATGCCAGGTATTGGTCTGATAAAACCGCCACCACCTCACTAGGTAATTATATTTTCAGTTCACATCATGCAATACCTTTGCTTTATGATCATATGAAATTTACCCATCATGGATACAAACCAAAAGCTTTGGTTATTTTTGTTTTTATGCTGGTAAGCTTGTTTTGGGCTTTTTTTTTGGCATGGTTTGTAAGTTGCAAAACGCTGAGAACCACTGGTCTAGAACATGTGCCTGTGGTGCAAACACAATGTGGGTCACGTTAAATCCAGAAACCCACTGGGGTTTTCTCTGCACAGGTTTGAATCCTGCCGACTACAGGAAGCTTTTCAGTATCCTGGTGGTTAGGGAGCTGCCCCTGCAATCAGAAGGTCATAGGTTTGGATGCTAGGACTGCCAGCGGCACAACTGAGGAGCCCTTTAGCAAGGTCCTGTAGCCACACACTGCTCCCTGGCACCCTGGCACTGTATCACTGGATGCTTCTCTCAGGTAACTGGGTTTAATGCAGAGAACTCAAGTAACTTACTCTCGGATCATTATAGTATGTAAAACATAAAAAAACAGCAACAACTAAACACATATCTATACACACATTTACGATGCCTACAAATGACCAGAAAATGCATTAAACCATGTTAAATATCTGTGGTACTGAAATGATACCTCTGATCCAAAATATACATCTTGGGTGTTGTAACATCTTACATCAAACTGAACTAGATTTTAGGCTTCCAGTGACCCTGAGACCAGGTACCAATGATATGTAATTTGTCTCATAGTTTCCTTCCCTAAAATGTAGATGAAAGTCTGAGTCTCAGTGCAACACTCTGTCAAGTCAGTTTGCCACCGCCCTAGGTGTGGCAATGAAGAGAAGGTGAAGGACAACCAACTTTGGGCAAAAGCACTATTACTTGACATAAAAATACATCTTCTTACACTGCAGATGATGAGGATTATTAAAGCGGACCTATTATGCAAATCCTTCTAATAGGTCTATGGGCTTTACAAAACATGTTCATGAAGTTCTTTGCACAAAATCACTCTCACACAGAGATATCACCAGCTTAGTTCTTGACAGTTTCAGTCCCTTTCAAAACAAGCCGTTTCAGGGCTCTGTCTCTTTTATGCAAATAAGCTGTTGCTGGCCACGCCCCACCCATCCCATGCTTAAGATGCACATTTAATTTCTGGATTTTACATTAGAATCCAAGTCCTTAACACCAGTGAAAGTGTTATTCATTCTTTCTTTCTTTCTTTCCTTCCATCCCTTCAATAAGTGACAGTGGTTCTAGCCTGCATGGTGACCAGGCTGAAGGAAGAGAGGGAGAAAGAGTGAGAGGTACGCTAGGTGACCAAATGTATTGGGACACTTAACACACATGGAAAAGGCAGAAAACAGGCGGTATCCAGCCCTACATGTTCGACCCCGAGTCGG
>JBBPCX010000114.1:6695166-6711993 GCA_037974365.1 Hydrocynus forskahlii
CTTCATGAACATGTTTTGTATAGCCCATAGACCTATTATAACTAAAGTGAGTTTTGCATAATAGGTCCCCTTTAAAGTAAGCACCAATTACTGCAGATTAGGCTCAATCCAAGTCATCAGGAAACTCATGGCAGAAACTTTGAGCCTCTCTGCATCTGCTTTGATGCAGCATGAAGATGTTCACCTCTACATTAGATCTTCATTGCTTTGCAGCTCATACATTGTCATACACCTGACCAGTGAGTAGGACACATGCTTGTCACAATCTTACCAGTTACTAGCTGTCATTTAAAGCTTGCTAAATTAACACACTTGCTGGTTGATCATGCTATGATAAATGGGACCTTTTAAAGGAGAATAAGGTTAGAAGTAATGAATTTAAGGGCCTTCAAAGCTAATGCTAGTGACATATAGACAAACAGCCAGCCTAGCTAGCTATTTAGCATTGGACCTCACTGCTGCAAAGCTAGCTTAGCTAGCTGGCTGTATTGTTATTAGAAGTGAAAGGTGGTTGATGTGAACCTAATACGACTGCTACTAACCTAATAAGAGTGCTGTCAGACTAATAAGTAGGCTATTAAAGCTACTCACCCGGCGACATTGGCTGTGTCCCATATCTAATACCGTTCCTCTAACCCGAGGCCTATCATGAACGCCATCTCATTGAAAACCCCCCTCCCAGGGCAAAACATGTCTTCCCTACCCCCTCACTCATATCTAGGCACAAAAAGACTTGCCCCATGTTAACTCGGGTCTCCTTTCCCCCCCCGGGTGTGTGTCTTACCTCGGAATTTGAGTTCGTGTTGCGGTTCCAGCAGCAGGACCTGCTCCGGCCTGGCCATAGCCCTGTTTCCTCGGACGACGCTACTTTAAACGCACAAAACTGTCCTCTCCAGACACTCAGGGCTCACAGGGGTGCTTAGGCTTGATTCCTCGATCTGTTGTCACACCAACGAGCGATATTCTGCACAAAAATAACTAAATATAAAAGTGATATCCAGTAGCCTCGGAGCTGTGTTGTGATGCAGCAGGAAAGGGACTGGGACGGAGGCTCGGCGTGACGTCACGCCTCCTGCAACAGTCTCTCAGCCCTGGCTGATGCAGTGGGGACAGACCGGAGAGAAGGTTGTACTGGAAATCTTAGACTGTAGACTGGGACATTCAACCCCCTCCCCCCGGTGTACACGCAGGGCCATTAATCTTACACTGGTGCAGACGCACGGATCGGGTTGTCAGAATGTTATAGCAACTTAGCATACATTATTCACTCATATTACACTCCACATAAAGTGGCACAGACACCATGTGGACAAAAGTATGGGGACACACTTCTTAAATGATTGAATTCAGGTGGCCCCTAACTTCCAGTGAAGGGCAATCATATTGCTTCAGCAAGACATTCTGGACAACACCAGGCCTCCAACTCTGTGGACACAGTTTGGGAAAGAACCTTTTCTACTCCGGCATTACTGCGCATAAAGACATGGTTGGACGAGTTCAGTGTGGAAGAAACTTGACTAGTCCACACAGAGCCCTGACCTCAACCCCATTCAACACCTTTGGGATGAACTGGAACGGAGATTGCGAGCCAGGCCTTCTCATCCAACATCAGTGTCCGACAATGCTCTACAGAATGAATGGGCACAGATTCACACAGAAACACTCCAAAATCTTGTGGAAAGCCCTTCAAGAAAAGTGGAAGCTGTTACAGCTGCATATTAACGTCCCTGTTGGGGTTTTGGTCAGGCGTCCCAAAACTTTTGTCTATATTGTGTATATGGCTAGTCTAACTGATTTTGTCTTGATCTAATGAAAAGTTAGGCCAATGATAAACAAGTGAATTACTTTACTCAGGACAACAACAAAAAGAAGAAAAAGAGAGAGAAAAAAATAGCATTACTGTTAGAAACAAAAGAAGACTTGAATTGTAGAAAATATGTTTCGCTGTTGTAATTTCCACTATTGGGCTCGTGTCTAACAATAAGCTGTGTATATACACAAAGCTGGCAGTTTATGAAGTACAAATCTACATTCGCAGTGCATTTGATCAGTTACATCTATCATACCTCATCTATCAGTGGAAGGTTTCCACCATGGAGACACTGCTGACTAGATATTATCTGGGTCAGCAAAGCAATGACACGGACATGGTTAGTATGATGTTGATGTGCGCTGTGCTGGTATAAGTGTATTAGGTGTAGCAGCATTCATTGCATTATGAAACCTTTCAATGTCACTCCAGAATAGTCTACCTAAGTATAGTCAACTAATAATATCTAGAAAACTACAGATGAAGAACTGGAGAATGACTGACACAAACTCTGAGTGGAAAAAAGCTATTGTGATCTCTACCTATACACACAAGACATATTGAGTGTGACCAACATAGTGCTGGATAAACTCACACCAGCTAACATGCCACCACCATGTCAGCACAATTGCTGTGTTGAGAAAAGTCCACCACCTAAAAATATCTGGTCAGCTGTGGTCCTGTTTTGGTCTTTTTTCATTGATGAGCGGGTTAGAGGGTGGCTGAGAAACTGCAACTGCAGATAAGCTGCAGTTACTGTATGCATATAAAGTGCATCAAATCTTGATGGCTAGACAACTGGGTCAGAGCTTCAAAATAGCAGGTCTTGTGGGTGTTCTTAGTATACAGTGGTTAGTACCTACCAAAAGTGGTCCAAGGAAAGACACCTGGTAAACAGACTAAATGGTTTTGGGTTCACAGACCTGACTGATGAACAGAGAGCGAAGGATAGCCCATCTGATCCAAATTAAAAGTTACCATAGCACAAATTGCTGTCAAGTTAATGCCGGCTACGACAGAAAAATACACTATATGGACAAAAGTATTGGGACAGACCTGTTTTTCAGGGTTTGGACTTGGACACTTACCTCCAGTGAAGGACAATCTTAATGCTTCAGCAGACCAAGACATTTGGACACAGTCTGGGGAGGAACCTTTTCTACTCCATGACTGTGCCCCAGTGACCAAAGCAAGATTCTTAAGAGCCAGGCCTTCTTGTCCAACATCAGTGAATGACCTCTCTGCAGGATGAATGGGCACAAATTCACACAGAAACTCCAAAATCATGTGGAAAGCCTTCCAAGAAGAGTGGAAGCTTTTATAGCTGCAAAGGGGGACCAACTCCACATTAAAGTCTATGTGTTTAAATGCAATGTCATTAAAGTCCCTGTTGGTGTAATGGTCAAGTGTCCCAATTCTTTTGTCCATACAGTGTATCAGAAGGCAATGCATCACAGTTGCATATGTGAGTGCCCATAATGACCCTAAAAGCTGAAAGCACCAACAATTAGCATGTCAGCATGAGAAGTGGACCATAGAGCAATTGAAGAAGACCTGGTCTGATGAGTCACATTTTTTAAAATATCTGACTTGGGAAAGAGAGGCACCAGCATGCACTACGAGTAGAAGGCAAGCTGATGGATGCAGTACGATGCTCTAAGCAATGTTCGTCTGAGAACACAAAGAGATTTGACCTCCAGATTCCCTAGATCTCAATCTAATGGAGCATCGGTGGGACATTCTGGCCAAAATATTAGGTAGTTGGTTTTAATGTTATGGTTGATCGGTGTATAAGATAAATGTTTCTTATGAAACGGCCTTTGCCTAATAAACTGACACCTCAGTAATCTAGAATATTGAGGTTTTGAGGAGAAAATTTTAAGACATTGAGAACTTCAGAGGAATGTTGATGTCAATGTTAGATGTCAAAGGTGAGGCTCTAACCAAGTACTTTTGTCCAAACAATTGTTTTTAGACAGAACCCATGACTATGCTTTACGATTCAGTCCTTAAAGTCACATATCACAGGTCAGTTCAAGACACGACAAAACATTTTATAAAGAAAACCATACAGGAAGCATACATTCCTCCATAATCAGTATTTAAAACAACACTGAGATGTTTGTTACTTGTACTTGCACTGACTGACAGGACTGATGTGCACTCCAAGGCCCTCATCTTATGCAATGTTACCAATACAAACACCAAAAAAGTACAGTGGTTTGTCATCTACACAGTGCAACGGCAATGATCACTTATCATACTTGAATAATTCTTACTTAGTACTGAATAATTTCACAGTCCTGTCAGATTCCAATTTTGAACGAGGCACAAAAAATCAAGACGTATGCAGGGAGGTTATAAGTGACCCATCACAGAGAAAGGTACTGCAAGTAGTATTTTCGATTAATGTTTCACAAGTGAGTAGACACCGAAACAAGATGGTAGATGGTGCACTCATGTAATATCTAATTCATACCACACTAAAGCTCACTGTAAACTGACAAAAAAAAAACCTTTCAGGGTACAAATTGTCACTGCGGTATCATCCCCAAAGGTACGTCTTTACCATTAATTAGAGAACATAATTGTGCTACATTCTATTGCTATATTTTTTTTTTTACATTGCATTGCCTCCTTATACCCTGTTTTGACTCTTTGAAGTTACAAAAAAATACAAATATGCCTGTGTGATGGTGTGTTCACAGCATTACTAAGGGCCTGCACTAGCCCATTCCTACACGGTCAGAAAAAAAGGTGCTGTCCTGGTGAATTTTAATTCCATAAAGTACATGTTCCCTCAAAGTTTTAAAAGTACACTATAAGGGGCAGCTAGTAGCCTTCTGGTTAGGTAGTTGCCCCTGTGATAGGTTCTGAATCCCAGGACTATTAGTGGAACCACTGAGGTACCCTTGAGCGAGGGACTGCCCCACACACTGTGTTCTGTGCTGGCTGTGTTTAGGGGGCCACTTTACTCTACTTTATCAGCTTTCCAGCAGAAAGGGATATTTGTACTTTTTTGTAACTTCAAGAGTCAAAACAGAGTATAAGGAGGCCATGAAATATAAAAATATAGCAATGGAATGTGGCACAATTACGGTGAAATTCTTTCTCTGTATTTAACCCATTCACCGTGTGAAGCAGAGGGTAGCCAGCGATGCAGCGCCCAGGGAGCAGTGTGTGGGGACGGTGCCTTGCTCAAGGGTACCTCAGTGGTTCCACTATTAGTCCTGGAATTCAAACCAACAACCCTCCTATCACAGGGGCTTCTAGCTGCCCCAAGTAGTGTACTTGTAAAACTTTGAGGGTACATGAACCTTATGGAATTAAAATTCAGCAGGCCAGTGACAGTGTAGAAATGGGTAGTGCAGGCCCTTAGTAATGTTGTGGACACACTTCAAAAAAATACAATGAATATTTTGTAAAGGTTCTGAAAATAAATTAATATCGTTCCACCCACGCCACGGGCCTTGAGGTGTTTTGAATGAGACTTTTACCCCACTCAGCACCATTAAAAGTACAGCTGGACAGCCCTGCCAAACGGCCTTGCATACCACAAGTGTCATGTTTATATATATAACCATGTAGAAGCTACGGCCACTGCTCTGCAGACACACACAGACACCTCTGTTACTTGATCTCTCGCCTTCGACAAGCCTGCCGTTTCTGGATCAGCTTTCTTTCTTCGTCATATTATGGCGAATATCAGCATGGGCCAATGAAACATGATCCGATATCTGTTGTACTACTCCAAGATGAGAATGCAGCACACAAAACAGTGTTTTGTGCCATTTTATTTTTAAACAGCTCAAGTGATTTTTCAAGCCATTTCATTCGCTGTCATGAGAAATTAAAAAAAGGATATAGTACAAAAATGAAACAGACTGAACAATAATTGATTAAGCAGTTGGGTTAAATTAGTGTACTTTGGAAATATTGCAATAAAAGATAAACATGTGAACTACATCATCACTCAAATGACTAAATTAATTCAAACAACATCTCATAGAAACTATATGGGGGGGGGGAGCCCACAAAGCTTCTCAGAGTGTCACAACATATCCTCAGGACCAGCCCAAGACTGTTGGCATTCTGAAGGACTTGAAATTAATTCATCTTTAATCGCTGACCAAAAGAAGAATTAAGCTCACAAGCGGCATGGTATTCTATTTAAAGCCATTCAAGCCTCCAGCACTCTAGGAGAATGTGTGGTCTGGCTAAAGATTACAGGCTTCATAACATATATAGCAAAGCTGATACACTCACAACTTATATGTAATACACATAAACACACCTTACATTTACAATAACACAAAGACCTTTTTGACCTTGGTTTCATAATAAAAATGTTTTTACAAGACGAACAAAAATAAAATGCAAAATATAAAAAAGTGACAGATTTTGAGCTGAGTGCAAGACACGTATGGTTTTACAAGTGGACAAGCACTAAATTAGGCAGACTTCATTTGTATAAAAAATACCCATCTTTAGCAATACAGCTGCTCCTTTTTAGACTCCAATTATGTATATCTCACAACTTATTCACTTAATCCAATGGCTGCATAATCATCACATATTTACAAAACAGCAGTACCACAAGGTTCCCTTTTGACTGAGCAAAGCCTTATCCCCAAACAAACAAGTTGGGGTTACAAATCTAAAGATAACAAAACACAAGATGATTTCAAAGGCTAGGCTTCTCACCAAGCTGATCAATCCTAAATTTTCCAATTGCATTTTCTGAAGAGCCTGTGATATTGGACTTCATATAATTCAACTGTATATGACAGAACTGTACATGACAGACATCTTTTGCTCATTACTGCAGTGGAGGAAAAGCCAGAAAATTCTGCCTTGCAAAGATAATTATGCCCAGAATCTATTCTCACATTCCACATGCAGAGCCAAGAGATCCATCTATTAGCACAAAATATAAGTGGCTTCAACAAGGCCACCAATTGGCTCAACATTCATATTAATAATGAGGGGAAGCAAAAACAAGACACAACTGAAGGCACACACATCACTGCAATAAAAAAGATGGCATTAAAAGTGCAAATGTTATGCTGCTATATTAGCCATAAGTACTTTTACATGTAGAGTTTAAATGATCCGTGATCTAATAAACTTATTGGAATGAGTTTTAAATGCTTTCCTATACAAAGTCAACCACAGTGATAGTTCATGTTTCATAATATTTCAATTATTTAAAACTCACAAACAGACAAGGCAGGAAAATAGATTAGGGTTGTTTCTGGGAGTAAATGGGAATTCAATATACAGCATAAAAATGTTAGTGCTCTATTAGTACATTTTTAGAGCTGAAAAACTTGGCTCCACCTGAAACAAGCTTCAAGATCACCCACCCTAAGAGGGAAAAAATGTGGGACATGTACAAAGCAGTAACAGGATGAACATATTGAATAGGTCAACCCCAAAAGAGGATCATTTTGAAAACAAACATTATGCAAACAGAATATTGGCTTGGCACAGCTTTTTACCTCTCCAATTACCTCACAGAATTATGGCAATTAACTGTTCAAATGCTCAGCTTTTAAAGCATGCAAAAAAAAAAAAATTGTATATTGATTGCCTGACAACTGCCAGTGAGGGGGTTGACCCAATTTGCTTAACCTAGAAAAGTCCTTATAATTAACTGTAACATCACATGAGGTTTGAACTAGGCCCAAACTCTACTATCTTTGTAAACTCAAACTGGCACATCAGTAATGTCTGCCATGCTTGCACACTTGCACCTAGGCCAGGTCAGTAAATATCATGAAAGGGTCTTAAGAACAGACAAATGTTTCCTTTGTTCAGAAAACATTCCGAACACTTTTGGTGAGCCAGGCCACAGTTTTTCCTGACTTGTTTAGACATTTAAAGGGTTATTAAGATCCCTTTCAAACAATGTCTACAGGTGTTTGTGTGGGCTGTGCTGGCTACTGACAAGACAGAGTAACATTTTAGGCTAAAGAAATTCTTGTTGAATAACTTATGTTGCATCAGAGAGTCAGAGGAAAGATTAAAATTTCCTCCCTAACTGGAAATCAATCACCTAAGTACAGAATAAACTGAGTCCTTTCTAGCTCAGTAGCTTCATATTTACGGTAATTTATAATTATTACCATAATCATATACGAAATACAAGGACTGCACACCATTATTAGCCACAGTACTTTGAAACAAGCTGTATGGAATGGCCTTCATGTCTACAATTCTTTTGCCTGTGATCACAATAAAAGGTCCTTCACGGACACAGATATCTAGAAAACGCAAAAGACACAATGAGCCATTAGAAAATAATGGAGAGTGTTTTGATTAAGTAAATTCTGCTTCATTTCTGGTGATTACTTCATTTGCCTGTGAAAAAACTAGATCAACAGAACAGACCAACAGGCCTTACTAAATCTGCTAGAATTCAAAATGAACAAAAATAAATGAACTATGCAGAACATGAAAACTTCAGGCTTTGTAGCATTTTGAGGAGGTCAGAAACTACTGATTACAGTTCTCAGTGCCTCAGAAGACAAAAATTCAAATAAAAAATGTTCTGCCATGCCACATTTTAAAACAGGTTCTTTATATAGATCTGGGGCTATACTTCTCCAAGGCAGAGTACTGATCATGGAGAAGGTTTCCTTCTCTCTATACTTCTCTTCTCTTAGATGCTTCACTTCAATACTAGTGCTCTTGTGATAATTTGGTAACAGCCAGCAACCTGACAATTTACTTTTTGAAGAAAAAACAAAACGTAGAATGACACGATAAGAGCCTCATAGAGGCACATAAAGGTGTATGGTGAACCAATAACAAATCTCCACAGAAATAACTCAAACTCTTTCTTCTCCCTTCCAACTCTAGAGACAGACGTGTGCTTCCAGGGACTGCTGTATCTGTGTCAGTCTGGACAAGCAGCGACATGTAGTGGTTTAATACATAGTATAGTAAAGCTGGAAAGGGTTAGTGGCTCACAGGAAAGGAACCCTACATGCTTACTGCAGCAGACAAATAAAGAGGCAGACACATACAGGGTCAGGGGAGTGCTCATACAAAAACATATGACTGATTTCACAGCCATTCCTCAAGAGTGTGGATGAAGATGGATTCAAAACGGGGATACAGGCTGAGAATTACAATTCCAATATGTTGGTATTTTAAGATTCTTTTGGAGCTTCCTGTGACATCATTTTCCTCTGTTCTGTTCTAGGTGATATCAAAGTGAGAGATGGAAGAATGTTTGAAATTCTTTTGCCTAATTGTGCAAGACTGCATCAGCAGCAAGCCCGTTCTCTGGTTGTGTCGGATGGTTCACGGCGCAGCTTGAAGCCTCGGATTCCTGAGCTGCCTTCTGTGTCTATAACTGGAATCCTTTGACCTGAAAGAATAACACAAAGTACAGATCACATGTACAGCTCAATTCAATAAATAATCCTGTTCTAAAGCTCCAATGAAGAAAATCTAAACTTGACATGAAATGACTGAATCAAATTAAGCCTAATCCTAAAGTCAAACTTCCAGCAGAGAAGATCCTAAATTTTGTCCTTCACTGTGCTTAATTGTGAAGCACAAGAGAGTAGCAAAGATGACTGACTGGGCTTCCTTACTTATCTCAGTGAAGATTTCATTGATGTTAATAGCATTCTTGGCACTAGTTTCAACAAAAATAGCGTGGATAGAATCAGCGTAGTCCTTGGCATCCTTCTCTGATACCTCTCTGTAAAATAAATAAATAAACAAATAAATAAATAAATACATAAATAAAACAGAAGAAGAGAAAGAAATTGGGAGAAGAGCAAGAAACAGACCATATAAGATTTTAGGTTACTGACTTGATCATTTACAATTTCAATCATTCCTCATTACCAGTCAATATGAACAAAATGCTTTGAAAAACATTGAAAAGGTATTTTAGGAAAAAAAAAAAAAAGAAAAGTGTTACAGCAAAATATGTACAGGCTTCCATCAGAGCTGTGTGTATGTATGCGTACGTTAGGATTTTTTGTTGTTATGTCACTCCCACAGTTTATGTATTGTTTATGGTCACAGATTCTTTTCTATGCAAGTCACCTGAGAACTGGTTCTTGGATCAGATTGCATAGGTTTTAGACCAACCACAGTGGCGACAAATTAATTTACTACTGAGGCTTTATCACAGGTGTGGACGTCTGAACTATAACAGCCCCCCACTTTTCAAAATCATTCGTCTCAACACCCCGCCCCCCTTTTCCCTCCACGTCAGCAGCTGAGATGTAGAGCGCTGCACGCAGTCCAAGCCCCAAGCCCCCACCACCACAGGTGACTGGCCTGCAGGTATGCATGCCTACGTTACTGTTCTAGAATAATATTCCTGCTGATTTCTGCACAGAAAAGTCACCCCAAAATGGTGGCTGTGATAAAGACAAAGGGTGGGCACACCATGGGCCGGTTTCACTAATGTAGTTTAGATTGGTCTATGGGGTAAGATAGGTCTTTAAGTTTGTTATAGAATGGTCTAATGCAAGGAAGACAGTTTCACAAAAGTTAAGATCAACACATTTTAGACTTAAAAAGTTAGCCACTTCACCCCCAGGCTAACACAGGTCTAAAGTGCAATGTCATCATGGTAACAGCAGAAAAAGAGCAAAAAAACAGAGGAAGAGATGGCTCATAATTTGTGGTTTGCTGATGAATTCATGGAGAGAGCTGTAAGACGGGAAAGAGTTTTTCAGGGATCATACTAACCCGCAAGGAACTAAATACTTTATACTTTAAATCTTTTTTGAACCGCAACAACCTCCCTGACGACAGCGAGATTTACACTGTTAACGGATGTGGTTATCTTATTCCAAACTGCGTTTTTCTTTTTGTTGTTGCATTTTTCACTTAATTTCCCTAATAAAATGTCTTTATAGGTGTTGAACTCCTCCAAAATACATAGATTTTCCGAATGGGTGAAAGATGCTGCACGGTTAGATGTGTCCGCTCGGGCTGCCTTTTTTTTTGTTTTGAAAAGAGTCTTAAAATACCCACAATTCTTTGCAGCACAGTACTACTTAAGATAGTCGGGGTCTTAACAGCTTTGTATAACAGTATTATTTAGATGTCTATGCCAAGTCTGACTATACCCTATATCTAAATTATAGTTTATTTATAGAACAGTCTATCTTTGTAAAACCAGCCCAATAAATATGGCAAAAGTTATATTTTAGTTGTTGAAACTTCAGTGTAATTTTAAACATTTCTTCCCCTTTGTCCTGAGGCTGAGAAATTAAGTACTTAATGGCTGTTTAGGCCAATACATTTGAAAGAATGGTCTCTGACTTTTGCTTAGTGATTAATCAATTTTATTGTGCATAGTCTTGGATAAAATTAACATACCTTGTTCATACTTTGCACCTCAAAGTAGAGCTTTATGCTATTTTGTGTAAAGCTCATTCATATTCTTCTGCAGCTTGGGGAGCATTTGCTTTCATAGCCAGAGTTTGGTCTGAACATGGCACAACTGCAATACCGCCTTCACTAGTCATAGTTATTATAGTTTTGAGAAAGAAAAATAAAACCAAACCATCAGACATCTAAATCTGCCAAACAAAGCAACAGCAGACCAAGACATATTACTGGTCCTTTGAGAAGAGTGAAGCTATTTTAACTGGAAAGATGAGTCATGGATCATTAAAGAGCACATTTTTTCTCTGAACTGTATTGACGCTAATGGGGTTGTGTGTTTTTACTGAGCAGAGTTCAGCTCACCATATCAAACTGAGTAGATATACACCAGATCTATGCTGTGTTTAAATTTATGTGAGTTGAGAGATGAAGTGGGCTCTGTGGATACAAGGAATGTGTCAGAATAATGAACCTGGCATCAGAGAGATCACATTTGTTTCCAGCGATGGCCACCACTATGTTGGGAGGTCCATGCTGGCGAAGCTCCTTTACCCAGTTCTTTAAAGTTTGGAAAGACTCCTAAGACAGAGAGAGAGATGTTCTTATCAATGCTCATGTACTTTTAATTTGCAGAACTTGTGATTACCAATATAAGAGAGAAAGAAGATAAGTAAAGAAAAACTTTAAGGAACTTTAAGAGTAGAAAATGATGTGAATTTGTACGTGAATTTTGGACAGTTACTTTAGTGAATGTAAGTTAATAAGGCTGCTAGAATGGCAGTAACAGTTACAGCAGCGATTTACACACTGGTATTTTAACACAAACAAACAGAGCAGAGTGAAACACATATCAGTCGTTTGCAAAAACAGAAGAGAACTTTATTTCATAAAACAGCCCTGGATTTAGTCAAACAAAATACATGATTTAGCATAAATGTTAACATAAAAACCATGGAACTTTCATTTTTTGCAACATTAATCAAGCTATTATTGTACAGTAATATTTGAGTATGCATTATGTTCAATCAGGTTGTTTGGCTTTACAGTATGTTCTACAAAAGGGATGTCACTGTGAACCTGTCTCTCATTAATAATGCAAGTGACACCCAGTCTGGATATTTATATTTTGTACATTTTCCCCAGATATACAAAATATACAAATATACTTATTATGCAAAAAAATAATAATTAGCCAAATGAGAGAACTGATCAAGACAAGGCCTCGTTAGTCAAGTGCCCAATTCAACTCAATTTTATGTTACCGCGAGTTTCAGAATAGATGGCAACTGTGCTATATAAACACTAGAAATCTCATGATTTGCATGTCTTCATATTTTCATGCTGAATTACTGAAAGTTGTAAATGGATTCTGATGAAGCTCATTTTATTCACCAATGTAGCTTTAACAAAAAGCACCACTTTTTAAATGGGGAAAAGCTTTATTAGGCTCAAATTTGTGCAAATAATGATTCCAACATATTTAAAGACCAAGAAATGATAACATACCTCTTTAGTGATGTCATACACGATGATGGCTGCTGCCGAGCCTCTGTAGTACATAGGGGCAAGGGCACGAAACTATGAGTAGAGAAAGAAGGAGAGAGAACAGTGATTCAGACATATTTATAGATTTAGATTTACCATCATTCATTTTTGTCAAGTAGTTTTTGTCCATCAATACACAAGCACGGTAACATCCCACAGTAAGACGATGAGACCACAAAAACACAAGTTTCATAACTGGTGTCCTACGGTCTTTTACGTGCACTGCAATCCTGAAACAGTGACAGTTCCCACACAAAAAGTCGCACATTACTCTCTGCCTTGCCCCTTCCAGCTTTCAAACAGAACTCTTATGAGCTGGAGAGGAAACCACACTGGGAAAGGACCCAAACTAGAGCCACTGTAAAGCCTTGTGGGGTTTTGTCTTTCAGTTATCCCTGCCAGAACGGCTTGTGTTAGAAACAGAAGTCAAAGGCATGGCAGATCACTAGGAGCCAGCCACGGACACATGTGGGAGCAATCAGGAGAAAGATGAGTGCAGTGTGCCTCACTGGTGAACTGCCATGGCCAATTCACCAATGCCTGTTTATGTTCACAGTGAAAACCCAAAATGAAAGGCATTTTTAACAGAGGTGATATGGTTAGGCAGTTTGGTGCGGAGCTGGAATGATATAAGAGATCATCTACCCTCAAATGTCTAATAAAAGTATGACTCACAAATTGTAGTTTTCTTTTAACCAATGGACACTTCTCTTACTGGGGGGTATGAGGGGTGGGCAACACATCTCACAATCCTTCAAGACTTTTTCACAACAGACTAAATACATCACAGTATTTCATTTTTTAGGAATTTTGGAAAATGAAAATTGCCATTAATGAACAAAGTGACACATTTAAAAATGCTAACAAAATGATAGTGTTTCACATACTACACTGCACTAAATGCAGTTTAACAGGTCTATTTATGCTCTTTCTAAAAGCAACATGCAGGTGGTTGGCATTAAGTACTGGTGATCAGAAAGTACTCAGCAACGTGTCATAAGTGTAACCTAGCATGTCACTTTGTGGCCTCAAACAGACCCTCACTGGATGTCCATTTATACGTATTACTTCATTACCATGTTGAATTATGGAGGAACTGAAGAGCTAATCACCACTCCACTGATTTAGTGACAGTGACACCGTCATCGTAATGAAATTGAAACCTAAGTTCAACAGTGAAGGTTAAAATCTTAGCTGGTTAAAAACAGAATAAACAATATTACTTACTAATACAAGAGAAGTCATCTAGACCACTTAAATCAACACTAGGAAGTGGCAGATTACTGTTGGAAGCAAAATCATCTAAAAATGAGTAAAAATCCATATCCAACATTTACTTTTTTTCTCTCTCATCGTCTTCCTGCTGCATCCCCACAAGCCAATAAGATTACCTCTCAGTTGTGGTACATGGCAGGAAAAAAAAATGTTTACTGTGAGAATTGGTCAGTAATAATTAAATGTTTCTTAGTCAGTGACCAAGTGAAGAAGAGGTTGGATTTTACAGCAAAAACAAAAATAGACCTTTTAGAAAACGTACCTAAACAAACATGGCTAAGACTAAGGACATTTCAAAACAAGTCTATAAAAAACTTCAGAGAACATCAGGGTCAGTCAGAGTTGGTTTATAAAAATATCCCAAACTTTGAACATCCTGTGGTTCACCATTAAATCCGCTACTTAAAAAAATATCAAAGAATATGCCACAACTACAGCTCTAGCATGCGGATGGCATCTACCAAATGTTGAACCCTTGCTGGAACTTAAAACAATACCGTTTACATTTGATAACCAACAGTCTATGACTCCTGCCCTCTATCTGAAACAGAGATACCATGAGCAACCATTTTTTAAAAAGAGTTATTTAACTTTCCTAGCTTCAGAATACTTTATTAGGGATCAAAAAGAAAACCTGAGTATTCAAATCATTTGTGTAGGGTCAGCCCCACAAGAGTCCAAAGGCAATACTGAAGGAGACGGACAGCTCCATGGTTTAAGAAAAGTTCACAAACACTTCATCTTTTGAGAAGAAAGCCTTTGCTGATTAAAAACAAACAAACAAAACAACAAAAAAAAATCTGATTAAATCCTCTTTGGACTTTACCAAAAGGGATGTCGGGGCAATTCTCAAAAACCTGTTCAATCCTATAAAAGATGTAAGACCAGGGGTGTAAGATCAACTTTATGGTCATGGTATTCCCTAAGGGAACTGAGCCTCTTTCAGCCTAATGAGGTGAAGTAAAAAGCAATATAACGAGCTGTCCCATCCACGGAGACCCCACCTCACAACTCACAGGACTTAAAGGATCTGCGGCTAATGTTTTGGTGCCAGATACCACAGGACAGAAACATGTTTTGGGAAGCCCAAGCCTTGATGGGTCAAAGCTGGTGGCACGAGGGAGACCTACACAATATTGTAGGTACAGAACAAAGTTATTTTTGCATAACAAAGTCTCTTTAAATAATAATGCTGACAACAGGCAACGCTTAAATATTTCCATAGCCACGACACAAAGCTGTTCTTAAGATCTCTCTTTAAATATTACAACCCCAAACCAGAAAATGCAATGCAAATTAAAAAATATTATTCTTAAACTTCCTGTGACTTTTATTTAATTGCAGACAGAATGAACCTAATATATTCCATGCTTTGTCTGGTTAACATCATTTGATTTGTTAATATACACACACTCTTGCATTTCAGGCCTGCAAACACATGCCAAATTAATGAAGAAAAAGAACAAATTTAAAAAGTGACACAATAAGGTGATTGTGATCATGATTTGGTACAAACCGGAAGGGTTGTATTTTAGTACGTAAGCAGTCAGCAAGTCATGGTTGACAGTGAGAAAGAAACGATGTAAATTATATTTTATATTTACATTTACAGGATTCAGCAGATGCTTTTTTCCAAAGCGACTTCCATTACCTAACTACAGGGGACAGTCTCCCCGGAGCAACTTGGGGTTAGAGGTCTTGCTCAGGAACCCAGTGGTGGTGTGCTGAAGGTAGGATTCGAACCCATGACCTCTTGGTCCAGAAGCAAGTATCCCACCCACTAGGCCACCATCACCCCATTATATCAATTATCATCGCTATTATTGACTTGAGCCTTTAAAACGCCAAGTGTCTGAAGTATCCAGGTAGTTGCTGAAATAGATCTATCCAAGGGATATGACGGTATGGACAAAAGGTGAAATACCGAAGAATTTCCTAATAGCCCAAAGACAATTTCTTTCTCTTTATACACTGTCTTTACTGTGTGAATAAGTGTGTGATTCTGAGACTGTATAAATGTAAAGTTTGAGTTTTGAGGGACAGTTTAATTCTCGACAAACATGAGGGCGATTTGAGAGAGAGCGAGATATATATATATATATATATAGAGAGAGAGAGAGAGAGAGAGAGAGAGAGACAGAGAAGAGAGAGAGGCGAGAGAGATGGGAGAGTCAACAGAGAGGCGAGAGAGATGGGAGAGTCGAGAGAGAGGGGAGAAAGGAGAGAGAGAGGGGAGAAAGGAGAGTGAGAGAGAAACACTGCCCCCTGTCAAAGACAAAGAATATCACAACATACATATAATGAAAAAATATTAGCAGCAGTGTCCTGTACTGTGATTCAGTTGTATTCTAGTGAGTATATTTACCCTCTCTTGTCCTGCTGTGTCCCAGATGAGAAATTTATGGAGCTCGTTTTGGTACTGCACTGTCTTCGTCATAAATGATGCTCTGAAAATTACAGATGTGTTGGTAAGAAAAACTGCTGTCAAAACCAGTCAGAATTTCTTTCTATAGCATTTCTTCATTTAACACATTCAAAAAATTTAATAAAATACAGCAAGCTTTAAATCAATAAAACAGCATTGGAAGACAATATTATAAGTTCAAACAGAAACTCCCTTCTCTTGTACCAAGAAGAAATATTCAATTACATGATCATTATGTTGACATCAATCCAGTTTTTAAGAATGTACAACACAATTACATCATAACAGAAATAAAACTATATTTCACTTGTCACGAAACACTCAACATGACTAAGTGAATGAGTGAGCTGTGAGCAGCAATTACCTTACCCTATTGTAGGATTAATGTTGGGGTCAAAGCTAT
>JBBPCX010000114.1:6723052-6739232 GCA_037974365.1 Hydrocynus forskahlii
TCTGTAAAGCTGCTTTGTGACAACCTGGTTGTAAAAAGCGCTGTATAAATAAAACTGAATTGAATTGAATTGAATTGGTTACGGGCACTCTTCTCTATATTTGCATTTCATTCTCTTGTTAAATGTCACCAGTCATGGCCCATGTATGGTTCCAGTTCAGTGTTTGCATCTATCAAAGTAGAAATGTCTGGAATTGTCAGTCCCAAAAGTAAAACAATGGCGCCAGAGGCACTAATTCATAACCGTGTTTTATTCAGCCTCAAGCCAGTCCATTCTACATTCTAAACCTGCTTCCACAATAATTACCGACAAGCGCAATTTTTTCCCACAATTGATCATTTTATATAAAAAAGGGAGCAAACAATTTGTGTAGTGTGTTATTTTATTGTAAAGTCACACAGTACACAGTGTGAATAACGTGAAATTCTTCCTCTGCATTTAACCCATTCACCAAGTGAAGCAATGGGCTGCCACCAATGTGGTGCGTCCGTGGAGCGGTGTGTGGTGATGGTACCTTGCTCAAGCGTACCTCAGTAACGACACTAGCAGTTGGGATTTGAACCCACAACCCTCTGATTACAGGCTAGGCCACCAGCTGCCCCCAAGTATTGAGAAATGGCCAAGGTTTTGGGAGCAGGAACAATGGGAAAGGATCTGACAAGGGCTAGATTGTGATGGCTCAAAAATTGAGTCAGAGCATCTCCAAAATGTCAGGGGTGGGATGTCACAGCGCAGCGATTAGTATCTGTCAAAAGTGGATCAAGGAAAGACAAGCAGTGATGTGCACAGAGAACAAAGTCTGATCCCAAATGCTGAAAAAAGTTAAGGGTTATGACAGAGAGGTGTCACAACACATAGTGCCTTGCAGTTTGTAACGTATGAAGTTGCACAGACTGGTTAGAGTGGCCATGCTCACCCCTGTTCACTCTCAAAAGCACTTGAGCATCAGAACAGCCGGGTCCTCTCCGGGAAAGAGATGGCACCAGAATTCCCTATGGGAAGAAGACAAACACATGGAGGCTGAGGGATGCTCTGGGCAATGTTCTGGTGGGAAACCATGGGTCCTGGCATTTATGTGGATGTTACTTTTACCATCTACCTGATCAAGCATTTGTGGGAAGTGCTGAACAAACCTCCATGGAGGCCTCACCTCACAACTGGATCTGCTGCTAAAGTTTTGTTGCCAGACACCACAGCACACCTTCATGGGCCTTGTGGCGTCCATGCCTCAACGTATCAGATCTGTTTTGTCAGCATGAAGGGATACTATCCAGGATTAGGTAGATGGTTTTAATATTATGGCTGACTGGTGTATATCTGAAGACTTAAGCTTCTAGCGGAATAGTCTGCAAAATATTGTTAAAAGGTAGAAGTTGATTAAATGTTTTCGTGTTTGTGGACTGATGCGTGTTTCTTTTAAGAAAGTTAACTGTTATCCTGCTTTGCATCATTTTCACTAAAAATGTATCTTAATAAAACCAGTCACACTAAAGGAGTTCCTGAGTGGTGCAGCCACCTACGCATTAGCCCTGTCAGCCTGAGATTTCTGGCCATGGCCATTTGTGCCTGAACCAGGACAGCACAACTGGCCGTGCTGTCCCTGGGTGAGTAGGATGGTCCCCCAGTGACTCAGTGTGATGCTAGCAAGCATGGGCATCTGTTAGCTGATATAGCAGAATTGACAGCATTGGTATTATTGTGTAAATGAGTCCTAGCTAGCCATTGAAATTGAACATGACTTAATTAGGAAGGAAATTTGGAAAATGTCATCATGTTATTTGGCACCACATTAAGTCCATTTTTTAAACTGAGCAACAAAACCTTTCTTGCAGTGCAAGTTCTTCAGTCATAATGTGATTCTTAGAGTTTATGTTTTCTGAAATGAAGTGTGACCTTACAATGATTGTTCCCTGGTTATCTTGAAATTCCAATTAAATCCCATGTCACAACTGCAGAACTGGTGCAAGAGCACAGGATTATAATGTTTAACAATCGTCATCAGAAAAAAAGCAACCTTCAGCTTTGCACTGTTGGGACAAGCCTCCAATACACGGACCAATCGTAACAGACAGTCAAATAGACGGCGCGTCATTTAGTGACGCTCTAAGAAAGGTGTTTCATCATATGTTAATGTGGGTCAAAGTTTAATTCTTGGTTGGTAGAGTCATCCTGAGTTGATGGACTATCAAGTATTTTCCCTTCTGAAAGAACAGGGTGGCCTGTGAAATAATTAACTGAACCATCTATGTTGGGTTAATCATTTACATTCTACATGTTTTTTACATGTTGTGGGTGTTTTCTGGCACATAGCTAGTGTTTTGTCCCCTCCTCCCATTTTCTTTCACACTATAAAAGGGGACCAGTGCAGGATGGAAAGCATCAAAAACCACTTCAGGCTCAAAAACCAAGCGAATGAAACCTTGCTGACTAGCATCACCGAAGGGAAAAGGTAAGCTAGACTAACAAGTAAAGAACTGCAATTTTTATATTTCTGTGATTGCTGATTATTAACATGGCATTCAATTGTTCTCTCTCTCTCTCTTTCTCTCTCTCTCTCTCTCTCTCTCTCTCTCTCTCTAGGTTGCCAGTAGCATCATGCCCCCACAGCTGCAGTCCCAGAACCAGTCATGCCCCCGTGTCCTCCAGGGGGATTTGAACGCTCTGAGTCCAGCTCTCAGAGAGTTTATTGAGAGCAGCATGACTCTGTGCCAGCCAGACGCCCTCCACATTTGTGATGGCTCAGAGGAGGAGAACCAGGCCATTTTGGCTCATTTGCAAGAACAGGGCATGATCAAGAAACTGACTAAATACGAGAACTGGTATGAAAACTTTAGATCAAAGCCTTTAACCTGTTCAGATTTACTACAGAGTATTTTAATGGTATGACATTCTGTTCTTGGTGATGTTTTTGAAACTGAGGCATAAAAACTGTGAAGAGAGAAGCAATGATTCGGTTGTTTTGAGGTGTTATGCTAGGAAATACTACAGATGGTCTAAAAGCTGCAGAATGAGAATGCGCAATAACTGACACTTGTCATCCACAGCTGGCTGGCGCGTACTGATCCTCGTGATGTGGCTCGAGTAGAGAGCAGGACTGTGATCGTGACTCAGGAGCGGCGCAGCACTGTTCCCTCACCCCGTGGAGGGGGCACCAGCCAGCTGGGCCGATGGATGTCTCAGGAAGAGTGGGACAAAGCCATGAACGAGAGATTCCCTGGCTGCATGAAGGGTATGCAACATGCAAGATAATGTTGAACTATAAAGGAACTTGCACTATGAGGGAATAAAACTAAACGTAAATTTAGTTGTTTAATTCTTATGTGACTTAATGGTGTCTGAGGACAACTTGTGTTTGAGATGCCAGGTAAGTGATATCTTTGGTGTTGGAACCTCATGGCGTTTTTCATATCTGGAAAGAGAAACTAAATAAGATATTTTATAATGAGATATCAGAATTTTAGAACATTGGTTAATTGTCATATTTTACTGTACTGTTTCACAGGTCGCACCATGTACGTGATTCCGTATAGCATGGGCCCGGTCGGCTCTCCTCTGTCCAAAATCGGAGTGGAACTGACAGACTCTCCGTATGTGGTAGCTAGTATGAGAGTGATGACCCGAATGGGAAAAGCTGTACTGAATGCACTTGGGAATGGAGATTTCGTCCGCTGCCTGCACTCTGTCGGCTGTCCCCTTCCTCTCAAGAGTATGTGAAGAGTAATAGCTCTTACATTTTTTATAATCTTTACAATTGAAGCACAGTTAATGTGATGACTTCGGAAGAAAAAACATATTTCCAAGTTCCCGTACCAGGGAATGTACACATATCGATTTCTCACACAATTTCTCTTTTTCTATAAATAGAACCACTTGTGAACAACTGGCCGTGTAATCCTGAGCTCACTCTGATCGCTCATATGCCTGACCAGAGGAAGATTGTGTCCTTTGGCAGTGGGTATGGCGGAAACTCGCTGCTCGGAAAAAAGTGTTTCGCACTCCGTATTGCCTCCTGCATTGCTAAAGAAGAGGGCTGGCTGGCTGAACACATGCTTGTAAGAGCTCACAATACAAAACAGATGTCACTTTTAGAATATAACTAACACATTTTAGAATTTCTTGAATTGCATCATTGTGACATATAACAAATAGACAAATATCTTTATAACACAAATAGATGTGACACATATAGTGTAACTGTCGTAGTTCTGTCATATTTGGGTGGTTAAGCAGTATCCTTTTCAGTTAAACTAAAATAAATGTAGAGAATCCACTGAATGAACTAAATACGCATTTTAAATCTTTCTGTGTTTCTCATATCCGTCTTATTTAATGCACTTCCTACAGATCCTAGGTGTGACTAACCCTGCTGGCCAGAAGAAGTACATTGCAGCAGCGTTCCCAAGTGCTTGTGGGAAGACAAACCTGGCCATGCTGAGTCCCACACTGCCTGGATGGAAGGTTGAATGTGTGGGAGACGACATTGCCTGGATGAAGTTTGACCAAGAAGGTAAAGAATAAAGTTCCATGTTCACAAAATCGGTGCTTCATAAACATAAGCTGTAATAATTCTCATTGTCTTCGAAAGAGGCATAAAGCAGTTTATGCTGTGTATGAAGTGACATTCTCTGTTTTAATTCGGCATAGGTAATCTCAGAGCCATCAACCCAGAGAATGGCTTCTTTGGTGTCGCTCCAGGAACGTCCGCCAAAAGCAACCCTAATGCAATGGAAACCATCTGTAGGAACACATTATTCACTAATGTGGCAGAGACCAGTGATGGGGGAGTTTACTGGGAGGGCATGGACCAGAAGCTTCCAGCAGGAGTGACCATCACCTCATGGAAGAACAAAGCATGGACACCAGAAGATGGCAAGTGTCTTCTACTTATATTTATGTCTTAGTGTTTTTTTCAATGTTTCCTTTTTTTTTTTTTGCAGGCGAACCTAAAAATGTTTCCTTTTTTTTGCAGGCGAACCTAGTGCCCATCCCAACTCCCGATTCTGCACTCCTGCTCGTCAGTGCCCTATCATTGATCCACAGTGGGAATCTCCTGAAGGTGTGCCCATTGAAGCCATTATCTTTGGGGGACGCAGGCCAGAAGGGGTGCCCCTGGTCTATGAAAGCTTCAGCTGGGCACATGGAGTCTTTGTGGGTGCTGCTATGAGATCTGAGGCAACAGCTGCTGCTGAACACAAAAGTACGTGCAGATATCATTATAATTGTATGACATTAATAACATGAATAAAATATATTGTAGGTGACATTATATTTTCTTATTTTGTTGTTCTCTCTGTTTCTTGCTTAGGTAAGGTCATCATGCATGACCCTTTCGCCATGCGCCCTTTCTTTGGCTACAACTTCGGCCATTACCTGACCCACTGGCTGAGCATGGAGCAGCGCCCCAATGCTAAACTTCCCAAGATCTTTCACGTCAACTGGTTCCGCAAAAGTCCATCTGGGGGATTCCTCTGGCCTGGCTATGGGGAGAACATCCGCGTTCTAGAGTGGATATTCCACAGGTTAAATGGCGAAGCCGGGGCCATGCCGTCGGCTGTGGGATTGCTCCCTAGTAAAGGCTCCCTGAACTTGAGTGGTCTCAAAGAAGACGTCAGTCTAGACGAGCTCTTTGATATCTCCAGAGATTTCTGGGAGAAGGAAGTCGAGGAGATTAGGTTGTACTTTGATAATGAGATAAACAGTGATTTGCCAATAGAGATGGAAAGACAGCTTGAAATGCTGACACAGCGATTAAGACAGCTGTGAGCTTAAACTGACTGAAATATGGTTTGAAGAAATGACTTTAAGTGAGGTATAGGATGAGAAACCTAGTCCATGCCATTATTTATCGAGTGTCAAATAATCGAAAAGGTAGCTATTGCAGAAGTTAGTATTTCAATATTTGGTGAATAAAACTGGTCTATCCATCAGACAGGTAAGATTAGAGACAGATATAGAATATATCTGAATATATAGGTTAATGAAATCATTTTTTATAACTAGTTGCTCTCTATTTGTGGTTAATGTGAACTGTCCACTACTGGGGCATAATTTTTACAATGTGATGTGTATGAAAAAATGTCTTATTTAACATACTAAGTTATTAATGTAATTCGGAAATATTCATATCTACTGGTTCTTAGTTACATGGAAACTGTATTGTATCAAAGCATGTTCTTCCATTCCATATCATTAATGTGATCTGTTTGTTATTTGCAATTACGTCCGAGGTTTCAAGATGTCTTTAATTATTTTTGTATTTCTTTGATGTTTGGTGTTTGTAAATGTTGTTTGTAAAAACCCGTTAAAATATATATATCAATAAATATTATTAAAAATGACAGCACAAGTCTAATGTGATTGATACTGTGTGTTTAAGTTAATTAGGCACAAAACATTTATTAATTGTAGATGTACGGGTCGGCATGAGTAATTATAAAAATATATAAAAGTATTCAGTTTGACACACTTTACCTGATCCCTGAGGACTCTGACAGATTAAAGAACTGATTATGAGCAATTTTTGATCCCTACCAATAATTTTGTTTAGACATAAGCATGTCTTCACTCTTAAACGCTAAATAATTATCTCAGACCTAATAGTTTACATAAGCCATATATTTCCTAAATTTGGATGTAAATTTGGATGTACGATAATTTATATAACAATTCATTAAATTGTTTTTTTTTGTCTGAGTGAGAAATACAAAGATATGGTGTTGCTTCTCAGTATCAATCAAGTTTATATTATTAGTGATGTGAGGTTTAAATGACTTTCTAGAAGTAAATGCTCCGGAATACTGGAAATGGCATGTATTTTCAGAGAAAAAGCAGGATGTCTATTAAATCCTGAAAGAATCTTGATCACAAAGGCACTACTGCCTAAACATTAAACTGTAGTTTCTAGGAATGCATTAACCTACACATTAAACTACATTAAAATACACTCAATAAAAGATCTCAGTACAAGACTCCTTAACACTGTTGTCTTACAGTCAGGTCTACCAATATTTTTTGATGTCAGTTTTAGTTGAGAGTTCTCACATCCATATTGGGTGAGTAGGAATTACAACCATTTACAACCATTTTAATTATAAGTATTTATCACAAGTAGACATTAGCTGTGGCCAAATCAAACAGTACAGTATTAGTCAAGTTGAGTTGGTCAGTTTAACCGTGTACACACAGTACATAATGAAATGAAAGAACGTTCCTCCAGATCCAGAGTGCAACACAAGAACAGAAACAGAACAGAACAAGACCACAAATGCAGACAGGACAAAACAGAGTGCAAGAAAACACACGAGCAGCAAAACAACCAGACAAGACAGCAATTAGTGCAGCTGACAATAGCTACAGTACACGTCTGAAGGAATATCGTATTATAACAGATGCTGTTTTCTGGCAGCAGAGAGTTACATGTGCAAAAATGTGAAACAGTCATGTACAGTAAATATAACTGTGAAGGGGTATGCTCCTGAACCTTTTGCCAGACTAAAGGAAGGAGAAGAGTGTGTGTGAGGGATGTGTGGAGTCAACCACATGGCTGGTGTGTTACGTACATTTCCATGACAGAGGGAAGAGAGACCCTGATGATTTTCTCAGCAGTCTTTACTATTCTCTGTAGAATCTTGTGATCTGAAACAGTACAACTTCCATACCAGGCAGAGAAAATAAGTATTAAATACTTTTCTTCTCTGGAGAAGAAAAACCTTTCACAACAGTGGGCCAAAACACCCTCCAGTGTACCTTTGGTACCACATACTGTAGACAATGAGACAAAAATCCACTTGTACCAGAGTGATGGGAAGAGAAGAGTATGGAGAAGGGAAGGACCTGCTCATGATCCAAAGCACACCACCACTGTCAAGCATAATGGATGCATTATAATGGCTTGTTCATGTGTGGCTGCCAGTGGTTCTGGTACACTATATGGACAAAAGTATTGGGACGCCTGACCATTACACCAACAGTGACTCTAATGACACTGCATTCAAATACATAGACTTTATTATGGAGTTGTTCCACCCTTTGCAGCGATAACAGCTTCTACTCTTCTTGGAAGGCTTTCCACGAGATTTTGGAGTGTTTCTGTGGGAATTTTGGGGGCCCAGTGTAACCCTGAAAAACAGGTGTGTCCCATTACTTTTGTCCACATAGTATATCTCATACTGTTTGTTTTGAAGTGTATGTCTGCTCAAATTCAAGCTCAGATCTGACTACGCTTCACAATACAAATGGACATTGACTCAAGCATACTGTGAAAGCAACTCAATACTTTTTTTAAGGCAAAGAAGCAGAATGTTTTGCAACATCAGTCTCTTCAGTGCATTTATTAATAGGACAGTTCAGCTCTAAACAGATCCATTAAATGAATTTATTTCAAGATCCTATGTATTCATATGGCTTCACTGATGTTTAGAAGATTCATATAATGACCCAATTAATGTAATGATCTAATTGTGGGTGTGGTTGCTAAAATAGTATATGTAGTTTGAACACAGATAAATAAATTATCCTATCAGTAATTAACCTTGCAAGTTAACTGAATATTACAACTGAATTTATGAACTGATCTCATTGTCAGAAATTCTGTGCAAAATACTGGGGTAGTAAGTGTATATGGTGGCTGTCTTTAAGTGTATGGAAGGTTCAGTAAAGCTCTACAAAGCTGAGGGACCGCAACAGCTCATTTATGGCTGATACCAAATTAAATGTGAAGCAATGCAATGGTGAACTTTCGACTTTTTGTTGATTTCTATCACAACAATTGTCTCTTATTGTTCATTTTAACACCTCTGTCACAGTGTTCTACCTTTCCTGACAAATATGCGTGTTTGAGCCAGCACGAGCAGCTGCCCTGTAATGTAGGAATTTATTACAAGCGAGTGCCAGTTCTTCAATAGCCAGGGAATGCTGTGTGTGTTATCTAAAGCTATTGCATTAGAGGGCATCCGGCCTGGACCATTACTGACGTCAAGCTACTGTGTCCACTACACACTCTTTCACACATGAACCATGAACTGAACTACTATTTCATTTCCAAACTCTGGACTATGTACTTCTAGAACACTCCTCTACTGTGAACTCAAATATTCCTGCTGAGTGGCTCAGACAAATGAATATATTTGCACTTTACAGCTTAACAGTTTTCATCATATATACTTTTTTTTTTTTTCTTCTTTACTTGCATTATTATTCGCGTTCCATTTATTTATTGCTGCATGCTCATAACTGCTATTTCATTATGTTACTGTGTGTAGTTCTAAAATATTGCCACACGTTGAGTGTTTATGCAATTAATAGAAAAACCTATTCCAAACTGAATAGTATTTTTCTCAATTTTCAAAATCTTTTCTTCAAAAGTGTGGTAGACTGTTACAAAAAAGACAAGTTGAGCTTTAGACTGTACAACAGTCCTTGGTGGACGCAGGCTGTATAAATTTATGATGGTTGCATATCAGTGTAGTATGGCTCAAGCAATTCAGCACTGATAAATCAGTGAGCTAAGAATATTACAGACAATCCTAGTTGCAAAATGCTCAGCCATACAATGCCTGGTCTCCTCAGTTGCTGCACTCAAAGCCCTGATATTATCAGTACTGATTACATTGTAATGCAATAAATAATCAAGCTTTGTGTAGTTAGTTTAGGGGTTACTTTAAGTTAAAAACCACGGTTTGGCCAGGTCCGTCCGCGGCTCAGCTACAGTATGTTCTTCTAGGTCACTACCCAGGGAGGCACTGAGCTTCGCACGGATTCACCAATGTATTGTCTCCCCATCAACAAAAAAAATTAATTTCCCCTCCACATGCACACACAGAGACAGAGAGACACAAACGAACCCCAATACTTTACAAATGACAAACTCAAAAAACTGAGCAACCCAGCCCTCAACATGACAAATCCCAAATTAACCCCTGCTAAACACTATGATCGAGGTACAAAAAAAATGTACAATTTGTTCAAGCTGACAAACTACCATTCAAATAAAACAAGCATCAGAATGTATTTAATCCGAGGCAGCAAATTTTCTGGACCACAGGAGTCTATGTTGAAAGAGAAGATCCAGAATCACTTGCATAAACCAGCAAAGGATTATCACCACTCTTCCACTGGTGGCAAGTTTTTTACCAGTATTTGCATTTCAGGCAACGTGGAATCTGAACTGTCATAAAACTTTGACCAAAATGTCATTAATAGACCACAGGAAAAGCTTATCTGAGAACACAGCTTTGACATGCAAACAAATAACTGAACCAGTGTCAACCAGGTGAGGTAGAATTACATGCTATCATAACCTCAGATGTCATCCTTCGGTGCAAAAAGAAGGGAAATCAAATTAATTAACCAGTGCTGGAACGCACATCGAGTCACTTGATCTCATGAAGGAGTCCAACAGTATGTTCTAGGAGAGAGGAATAAGTGGCAGGCAGAGACACACTGTACTTGGATGTCACTTAAAGGCGAACACATGCTCTTATCAGCTGGGACACACCGGCTAAATCGAGCAGAGCCAGACGGAGCCGGTTGGCCGATGGCCTTTTTGTAACGTCAGCGCTTATTGCTGGATCAAACCAGTGACGAAACACACCAGTCTTGTGCCAACTGACACACTCACACACACACACACGCACTCTGTACCAGCAGGAAGGTTTCCCAGAGCTCAGTACGTCAGCCAAAACGTGTACAGTATGAGTGTATTAAATGTGTAAAGTGTTTAAAAGGATTCAGTGCAGAACAGACCATGCAGATTAAAATGGGTAAAAATGCAAAAAAGTAAGAAATCAACATACATGTTTATACAGTATATGGACAAGAGTATTGGGACACACCTGTTTTTCAGGGTTTGGGCTAAGTCCCTTATTTCCAGTGAAGGGCAATCTTAATACTTCAGTATACCAAGACAGTTTGGACAACGCCATGCTTCCAAATTTGTGGACCCAGTTTGGGGAAGAACCTTCTCTATTCCAGCATGACTGTACACCAGTGCACAAAGCGAGCTCCATTAAGACATGGCTGGAGGAGTTCAGTGTGGAGGAACTTGACCAGCCCACACAGAGCCCTCCAAAATCTTGTGGAAAGCCTTCCACGAAGAGTGGTAGCTGTTGTTGCTGTAAAGAGCGAACAAACTCCATATTAAAGTGCCGGTAGGTGTAAATGGTCGGGGGTCCCCATACTTTTGTCCTTTTAGAATGTCAGGCAAACTGTGATGTTCAGTATGGCTGAATATTTAATTTGTAAAGTGTTGCCGACCATGCTGGCAGATTAAAATGGGTGAAATAAACTGCAAGTCATTACGAAATCAACGTAACATGCTCATACCTTTGGAGTAAAGGACCCGTTGATGGAAGAAATACAAAAAAAACCCACCCAATTAAACATTTTTTAAAAAACTGTATCATATTACTCTGTCAAAAGAGAGAGTCCTCTCTCCACAAACCCACTAAAAGAAGATACAGACAGTCTCTACTCTCATCTCTCATTTTCTGCTGCTATGGATACTAAAGTTGCACATTTTGATCTAATACAAACGTGGCCCACCACTGACGGACAGGTTGGTCACTGCGTGCCCCTTCAGTGCGTTCATCTCTGAGAACACGGATGAAGGCTGTGGGCCATTTATGATTTTTTTTAACTTGTGAAAGTTCTGAGTTTTTAGATTCAGTCAGGGGGTTCTTTTAGAAACAATACATAAACGTGTGATGAATGTCCACTGTAGCGTGAAACCATGGGATTAGAGTTGTATGAGTCTCAGTGTGTGAGAGCTGCTAGCCCTGTGTTTGTATAAGATGAAAGAAAAGACTTTAGTCTGACATGCCTTCATATGGTTTCTTGGTCTGAAATCTCTAACATTCTGACCATCCTCCTTACTGTGCATGGGAGGAAAATTAACATTTTTATTTCTTTTTAAGCATGTAGCTAAAACTACTGTCACATGTCATGTTTATACCTTAGTGAAACAGAAAATGAAGAATTACCTAAGAGTTTATTAAACATTCAAATTGAACACAAATGGGAATGTGCGTTGGTTCAGTTTTGTTCATATGAATTTCAAGGTGTGCCAGTAATCGGGCTTCAATACACTTCAGTATACAAGCACAGGTACTCTTTACTCTAGTTAAACTTCATTTGACATTTTCAGCATTTCCAGCTGTTAAAAGTGTCTTAAAATTCATCATGAAGTACTTTACATTATTCAGTACTCACTGAGACAGATTTATTTACCTTTATATATTTCCTGTTTTCCCTTTCTTTTTAAGAGCAAGAAACTACCATCTCATTTCTGAATATGAAGCCAATGTGTGCATTCTTTTATTTACATCTTTCAAAGCTCACTTTGTGTTTTCCTACATCAACATTTATGAAAACTGAGCTAAACACTGGGCACCTCTGTCAGATGAGCCTACTAAGTGCTTAACACCACTCAAACTGCTAAAAGTAGTTTAACTGGCTGTGCTCAGATCAAATAAATTCTTTAAAGTAAGCAGACAAATGATTATCTCAGGTGAGCAAAAGCAGTATATTTTTCATCAATGCAAAATACATAAAAACTTCCTATTTATCACTGTACAGATCAAGACATTTTATGAGGACGCTAGTACTTGAGAGGATTCTGTTTTTATTCAATTATTTGTAGTAACAACTGAATAGCATCCAAGTTAGAGGTCATAATGGATACAAATAATAAAAGGTCATTTAAAAATCATTTTGAAGTTATGATTTTTTTGTTTGCCCTATTAATCACTGAATTTAGTGTTCCTCTTTATTTAATGTTTTAAATGTTCTATTTAAAAATAGGCTTTCTTAATACATTTTAAGCAGCCGAGGCAGCAGAGCATTTCCGGAACATACTTTATTTTGGAAATACATTATTTTTCTATATGTAGGTTGACTTTTTTTTTTTTTATTGTGCTTCCAATTCAGGAAATAAGTGAAAAAAACAGGATTAATGAGAAAATCTTAAGGCCTATAAAATTAGAATGTTGTGTTTATGGTTGTATGACTTACAGTTTTGCAGTGTTTGTTTTTCATGATAATTTAAGACATCTTCAAGTATTCTCTACATAAGAGGGTACAGAAGAACTGCTGTGAGATCCTCCAGAACCTGAAATGATCTATTAAGGCTCACCTTAAATATACTATACCTTCAGTTGTGTTGTAGCCCCACCTAGTGGCGAAACTCAAACTTGCTCAAATAAATTTGGGATAAAAACCCGTAGGGTTCTCATAATGTTCAGATGTTGCAGTGTGGTTTTCTTGGGCTATTATTTTGCCTGTTTTGTCCCAGCATGAGTTTAGAAAGTGTATTTTTGGGTTACAGAAACATGGCAGTTTCCTGGATGCTGCCAACCAGCTGAAGAACTGGAGTTTATAACTGTTAGATGTAGATCGTTTTATTTGCCGAGGGAATTGACACATGTTCATAAGTGTACATCCAGCTCCGCTCTGATGAAAACATCACTGAGCTCCAGAGCACTCACTCAAAAGACCTGAAAATGTCAACCATGCAACCAGCATGGACTAAAGTATTGGGACACACCTGTTTCTCAAGGTTTGGACTAGGCTCCTTACTTCCAGTGAAGGGCGATCTTAATGCTTCAGCACACCAATAGATTTTGGTCAACACCGTGCTTCCAGTTTTGTGGAAGAACCTTTTCTATTCCAGCATGACTGTGTCCCAGCTCCATTAAGACATGGCTGGACAAGTTCAGTGTGGAAGAACTTGACTGGCCCGCACAGAGCCCTGACCTCAACCCCATCCAACACCTTTGGAATGAACTGGAATGGAGGTTGTGAGTCAGGCCTTCTCATCCAGCATCAGTGCCTGACCTTATAAATGCTCTACAGAATGAATGGACGCAAATTCCAAAAGAAACTCCAAAATCTTGTGGAAAGTCCTCCAAGAAGAGTGGAAGCTGTTATAGCTGCAAAGGGGGACCAAGTCCATATTAAAGTCCATGTATTTGAATTTGACAAAAACCTAAACTTCATACCATGGAAGACCAAGCTTTAATTATGCTGAAATTTTGGTGGGTTTGGTGGAAGTTGGTGGATTTCCCCTTTAATGTTTACATGATTCCATGATAAAACATGGAAATATATATCGATATATAAAACATTTGTGAGCACAAAGCCTAAGTTTTGTCATTTAGAATAAAAGCAACCTGAAACCAAAGCAGTGCTATACAAAATGCAATGTTTATTTCATGAGTAACTGAAATGTGTCAGATTTTACAGCACATATTAAGGACACCATCCCCTGCTCATTTGTCAAATAAGAAATACACATCAGTGTTAAAGATCTTATATAAATAAAAATAAAGTTACAATTTATCTCATTTAAGCGACACAGGGGTCTCTATATTTACTGCAGTATACGAGACTGAGCCATGCTGATAGCTCAACAGTGACAATTAAACAAGATAAACTCTGTTCTCTTCACTCTTACTCTTTACTAATGGCTACACACTTTTAAAATTCTTTATAAACAGAAAAATAAACAGAACATTATTAAGTACTCTTTACTGTCTATTTCCATGTACATGATTTTAGGGGGAAAAAAACATTCAAAAAATAAAACAATGCATACAAGAAACAAAACAGGTAAATAGATCTGATTCTGATCCTTGCCTAGATCTGAAAGTTTTAACAGATTCTTTGGAAATACCTGTTCACACGTTTAAACATTTCAGATTAATTGATTCATTTCTGGGAGAATCTCTACAGCTATCTCTAAAAGACACTACTTTATAGCCATCCTAAAGTGATCCAGAAATCTTACCGATGTTATTGATTGCAGGATATAAAGATTGGAAAGCATGCTCGAAGCAGTAAAACACTGGAAAATGATCACAGTCCAGTCTGGAACTTAACTGTATTTCACATTTCATTTACATTGGTAACCCAAGTAATCCCATTATTTGGTTTAATTTTTTTCCAAAGTGATTCAAATTTGCATGCATTTCAACAATGTGATGTTCTTTACTAATTACCAATATTCATTCTTTACTTTTAGTATGGGATCCGAATCAGAAATAGGAGCAACTCTTCATGTAAGAAGGCAACAAACAGAATAGAGAGCAATCACACAGACTGCTCCAAGGCACACATCACAAATCAAGTCGGATATGAAAGAATGATTCAGTTTTCCTTGATTTCTGATCTGCAGAACATTATACCAACAATAACTGATACTCTAAACTCGAGCCAAAACTTAAATTGGGCTTAGAAATAACTACAATTAACTACATTGTATCCACTGATGATAACTTTCTTTTAAAAAAAAGAGGGGGGTGGGTGTCCTTAACTGAAATTTGACACTGTGTCTGCAGGTAAAGGTGAAGTAAATAAGTGAAAAGCAAAATCAACTGATGTTATGTGTCTGTGACTTATGCATAACAAACTCATGTGTTTCAATATAAGCAAATAAAAAATATTTTAACAAAGCAACAACAATGACAACAACAACAACAATAATAATAATAATAATAATAATAATGATAAAACAACCATAGTACTTTTTTACCTAAGGTCAATAAGAAATTACATTAATAGAAGGCAAATAGTAAGTATATTGCAACACTCTCCGCAACTCCTCGACTACATCACCATTTTTCTCACCATCTTCATCTTCCTCCTCCATATATTATCTCTATCACTGGCCTTCTGATTGGCAGATTGTTTGCCCAGGTCAGTGGCAGTAGGTTTAGGCCACAGTGGCATTTTTAGAAAGCATTAAATGGGCATCTCTAGAACAGGGGAATAATGGGTACAATTACCAGCACTGAATTTGGAATACCTGGTATTGGAAAATAGTAATATAATTACTTCCCACTGCAAGTTTGTGAAAATACTGATCTCTAAACCTTTCTTATTTTGGTACAAAGATACACAATATGAACAAAAGTATTGGGACACTCCTTTTTTTTTTCAGGGTTTGGGTCAGACTCCATAACTTCCAGTGAAGGACAATCTTGCTTCATCATACCGAGACATTTTGGCCATGCTTCCAACTCTGTGGAAACAGTTTGGGGAAGAACCTTTTCCATTCCAGCATGACTGTGTCCCAGTGCACAAAGCAAGCCCCATACAGACATGGATGAATGAGTTCAGTGTGGAAGAACTTGACTGGCCGCACAGAGCCCTGACCTCAACCCCATCCAACACCTTTGGGATGAAC
>JBBPCX010000114.1:6752300-6765273 GCA_037974365.1 Hydrocynus forskahlii
GGTGACGAATTAACATGTTTATTTCGATCAATTACTCACAGAAAAAAAAAATTTGCGCTGATTATTTGCACTACGTGAGTTTATCCCGGTTCAGTGTTCTGTCGAAACATGCTACCCATCAAGATGTGCTACCGGGCCCTTCTGCGCATGTGCAGTTCCACAGTCTTGGGATTTGGTGCTACCTAGTATTAGGGAAACTGGTTTATCTGTGCTATCTTGCGTTCGGTCACTGGTTTATGGTGATTCATTATCTTAAAAGCTCTATTAATTGTTACTTTCGATTTGTACATGTACTTGTTCGGTCCTACATGCTGTCGTCAGTGCACAGTTCAAGGGCATATGAGTGTATGTCACTACGCTGGGGTCTGTGTCTTTGTGGTCATTACATAAGCAATTTCCTCTAGGATCAATAAAGTTTTCTGATTTTAAAATGCATTTTTTCTGCAGTTTGCAGAATACTATCTGAAGCTAGGAAACCAGCACTGTCCAGAATCACCACAAGCTGGAAGCATGGCATGGTCAGAAGAAGTCTGTGTCCTGCTTCACGGTAGCATTTCAGTGTTAGAACCTGACTGTGTAAACTGACTCTGTGCAGCTCTAAAGATCTATCTAGACTCTAAAAATGTATTTGTATTATTTACACAAATATTCAGTCACATGTTGCATCACACTGTGCATTTCAAATGTGAAGTCAAGGTAGTAGTCTTTGTCTTCCAGAGAGGAAGAGAACAAGCATGGCCTCCGGATTACTAAAATGATACAAATTTCTATTAGACTTGTAATATCATAAAAAAGTAGAATGGATAAAAAATAAAGATCAGAGTTAAATAATCACTATATTTCACTTACAACTACCATGAAACTGCACACTATGGGTCAGAGGTTGTCGTGTTTTGCCGACAAATTTCCATGAGAATGACAGAGGGGAGGGAGAGAGCAACAGAGAAAGAAAGGGTGAAAGAGAAATCTTCTCGGGGGTGGGGGGCACAGTCACAGGGACAAGTGTGGGAACTTTAATGGTATCTGTCTGGTCAGCTGGCGTCAGATGGTGGGAAAAAGTTTTACAGGCCAGTGTATGCAAATGATTCAGGTGAGTGGTAAGTGGGGGCACGAACGCAACAAATGCAAACACATGCACTACAAGTTGCTGACTTGATATGCTAAACTTGGGAGTGTGTGAGCCTGCACAAGGGGAGTGTGTGTGTGATTATGTGGGGATAAGGTTGAAAAAATTTTAAATATACATCAAATATGGGTATATTTCCTTCTGAATTTTTACTGAATATATGTGTGTACACATGAGAACTACGGGCAAGGTGCCCAGAGAAAAGGATGATTCTGGCAAGTTCTGACACATCATTTCTCGGTATGTGCACATAACCATCAGTCTAGGCATGCCTTGAATGAAAACTTACGATAAACAAGGCAATATACTGAACCACAGTTATCCACACCTTAAACTACAGAGAGTTTGCAAGCAGAGTTTGCAAAATTTTTAAAACTAATAAAATGTTTTAATAAATTCTTTTTTAACCATTAACAAAAGAGGCTATAACCCAAATAACACCTGGCATATAGTTTCACCAGATTTCAATCTATAGTCTAATATAACTTGGTTTTAAAGAGGCTAAAGTGCATCCTACTAGAAATGTTCTGATTAGTGTTTTAGGACGTTGTTTTTTCTGAAAGGAAGGAAAGATGCGGCTTTGACATTGAAGAAGCTCTCCAGGTAGCAAAAAAGAACGATTCTGCTGCGAACTAAAGACACACTTCCTCTTCTTTCAGCTGTTTTATCAAGACTAACAGAAAAATAATTTGGACTAGGACTTTGAATAATGAAAAATACCAAAAGCTTTTATGTTTGTGCAGTTTCTTTTTTGTGTCAATTTGTGTCAATTCTTCAGTTCTGGGTGTAATGCAAAGTGCACCTTGGCAAGACTATGATACTGCAGAGTAACTTAAGTTACACGTTTATGTGAACAGCATGTTTTTTTATATGTAAATACCCTGCAAATAACAACCCTGTACATCACACCCTGCATTTAAACAAAGAAGGTAAGGTCACCCATAATTACAGCAGGCAAGGCTCTGGAAGTACAGCACAGCAAGAGTACGTTTCTAGACCTGTAAACATTGCCTTTATTGCAAATTCCTGAAAGATCTTTCATAATACAAGATTGCTTCTGCAGTTACACTGTGAAGAGCCCCAGATGTTCAGATGATGATCCTCAGTTGTTGTTCTGTTCGTTTAAGAGCAGCACCTTCATACCCCAAGGTTAACAAGCACTCAGGAGTTGTATCCATATCCATACTATATGTTGCATCCATATTAACAGCACTGCAAGGATGTGTTTTAGAGTATGTTTGTGAGAAGGCTGTGGTAGAGAGTTTGTTTCATTTCATGCTGCACGCAGAGCAAATCTGTACTAGACACTGAGGAAAACATTTGACTAACCTCATCTCATCGGTATACATAAAAAAATAATGTTGCAAGTTTTATTTAATCAGTAAATGTATTTGAAATAATAAATATGATCCAACCTTTGTCCACATACACATTAAAACAGAAATGACAATCTTTTTATTGGATTTTTAAATATTTATTTAAAAGGCATGATGCACATTATTTTCCATAAAAGCACCAAAACTGTACATTTCCTTATTTCCTCGAAAGGGTTACACAAGTGTGCGCATTTCTGAGGTTTCCACTGTAACTCCTCCTCTGCTTTATTCCTGAGAAGTGGCTATACTTGTTACCAGCAGCTGCTGCAGTAGACACAACAAGATTGAAACCACTCCTCCCTCCCTCCTTCCCTTTGTTTCGACAGACACAACATTGTCTGTGTGTCACATGGCCACAGTCCAACCTGTCTGACAGCAAAAAGCCTACTTACCACTGCGGGGTGGAGGTCAGACAAAACAAATTGACACTAAAAGCAAACTCTACCTACTTGCTGAATACTCTGGGACTTTTTTCTCATAATATTTAGTGTGCTGTGAAGGCAAACATCCTGAGATTTTTTTTTCTGATGGCTAAAAAAGTAACACCAGAGTGTAGGTGGCTAGATTGACAAGTGGATCCCATTTGCTTTAAGGGATTAGTGGATCAAGGCGTCATTGTCAAGGTATGACATAAGTCTGTCTGCCTACTGATCAAGCAAAAGGAAATAAATTCTGACTTAAAGCAAATATGCTAATTTAACACCCATCAATAAATCAATTGAGAGTTACTAGATAGAATCAGAAAGGCAATAAACATCAAAGTAATACTTTGCCACTTGCCTGCCAGCAACTTAACCCCAAGGCCTAATAGCACTTGAGTATGCTACTGGTATGTCATCCCTTTCATTCTGAATGAAAACAAATGACGGCATTTTTTTTATGACACTGCCTTATTGTGGCATTTGGCATCACATCATGAGGCCCTTGGTAGCTTAGTCATAAATCCATTCATGCATTCACACCGATGATTAACAATCTACTCAGGATGTCCAATCAAATATTGCATATCCCACTTTTATACCTTACGCATGCCTCTCTCATTCAGAGCCATACTGACTGGCCTCAGCGACATGCACAGACTGGGTAATAACAATGCAGCAGAGCCGGTGTTTAGCATTGTTAGCAGACTGAATCATAGGACAATAAAAACCACACGAGCACGTCTAGACCCAACAGCAGCGGCCTCTTCCAAACAGACATGAAGCACAGGCCAAACACACCTCACCAAAGCAAACCACATACTACTGGAAATGACAGCAGCATCCACCTGTGAGTGGATTCTGACCCATCTCAAAAGGCAGGCTTCCTCTCAAAGGTAGACTGACTGCCAATAAAACTCAGGCTGTTTTCTAAACGTCACTTCAACAGACAGATGTTCAGGTACTATAAATTAGTGTACTTTTAATTGCTATGGAAAGGGGTCAGAACATATTACTGCCTGCAATACAGTCTTGACTAATTCATACACCTCTAGTCATTGAAGGTAATTATTATCCTAAAAAATACTTAGCACGTTTTATACTGGCATGTTGTATATAGATATACTAGTACGTTTACTAGTACTAGTGCATTTAAACACTTTTTTCCATTGGTTGTGAACTCGCCACCCCTTATCAAGCCAATTGTAGGTAAGAATGGCTGAACGCGCAGCCGCATTCACGGGCTTATTATTTTTAATTAAACCACAACAAACCATGCCTTTTTTAAATAACTGACCTGAGCTTTCGTGTTTTACATGTATGTTTTGCTACACGTTTGTTTCTTTGCATTTTTATTTCTTCGCTTTTTGTCACTTTGCAGCCCCCATACTTGTGACAACACAGAGTCTCTTGCCAACACACATTTTGAAGGCCACTCGACCGTTCTCTCTTTCTCCCCATATATTACAGAGCTATCTCAACCACAAAAATCGATCAATACTTCGTCCCTGATCAACTGATCAAAAACGTACATACACGTGCAATGAAGGGCATAGAGGGCGATAGTGCTCTAGATGTAAGACAAAACAAATGAAAGCAGTCCCAAGAGTCATCTCTGTTGTCTTAGGGATGACTTTAGTAACCCCTCACCCATCATAGCACAGACACAGTCCTACTCAGAGTGACAATGAACCTTTCAGCTGGAGTTCCACTCTGGTGAGGCGCTGCAGACCCCGGGACTCTGACCTTGGTGACACAGACATGGCGCAGCAACAATGGAGACCCGGCCTCACACCCCACTCCCATGCATAAACCCACTGCTTCATATGCAAAACTTGAATTTGCATAAATCTGTATTAAATTAATATATAGGCTGATTAAAACTGCTAGACAGGGACACACTACGTCTATATTTGAACAGTTTATTTGTTTGCTTATCAAAGCCAAGTAGTTTATTTGAAATAGACCGGACATTTGATCCAGTACAACCACAAGTGACTAAGCAGACACACAGACTTAAATGTGCAACCCCCTGCTGCCTGGCTGCCTTCTGGAGTCAGCTGTGTGTTGCACAGTGTTCCCCTTTGCATCATGTCTAGACAGGGGTCAAGTGTCAGTGCATCATTAGAGCAAGAGAGATGTGGGAATGTAATGTTCATCTACTGTGATCACAGAAGATTTCTGTCTCCCTCTGTCTTGTATCCTCCCACAGCATGATAGAAATGTCTTAGATCATTAAGCTTGACTTGCTTTAAAACCCTTAAAATTCTTCAGTTACTAAACTTTTTTTTTCAGTAACTACTGTAAATTACTTGGCACTGAAAATGAAACGTTCCGTGGTTATAAAAGAGCTAGGAAGCATGTGCCCACATACAGACCCAAGCATTATGGAGTTTTTAACATCAACAGCTTTCTCCACTTTCTCTACAGCATTAAAGCGAGACAAAGAGAAAACACCTTGCTGTTTACGGGAAGACCTGCAGCTGAAGTCAAGAGTGAAGTGAGGCTAAGTGGATCTTCACATTGTAAACAGTGAAAGACAGTCAGTGTTTGTCAGACCATAACTGGAATTGAATTTCAATGACTCACGTGGCTATATGTACACACACTCCCACACCATCAAAATAAGCAACGAACATTTTTCAACACCACAGAGGGTTTTTAAGTACATCAATTAACGCTATGTACACTCAGGCACTTGTGTTATTTTCTACTTAGAATGTCGCCAAAGGGTCTTAAATATGATCTAAAGTGCAAAAAAAAGGTGTGTAGATTTAGACAGTCCCTGACCAGCATGTTGTTTTACATGCACATTGAGGTATATGTCTAAGTTTGTGCAGGGTGGGGTAGTTTTAGACAGAGTTTTAGACAGGTTCTGAAGGGTATTCCCACTACCCACACCCTCAACAGTGCTGATCAAACCACAATGTCCTGCTCCACATTCTTTCCAGTTTAATATGAATTATTTCTGCATTCTTTTCAAGAGATATATCCAAGCATGGCTCATCTTAAGAGAGATAGAAAAAAACTATTACTATGTAAAGTAATGTGGCCCCTACAGACACATTTGAACACAACACAGCACAGGGTCTGAACAGTGTGAAACTCTTTCTCTGTATTTAACCCCTTCATTAGGTAAAGCCAGGAGCACAGCGTCCGGGGAGCAGTGTGCGCGGACAAACACTGCTCAAGGGTACCTCAGTGGTGCCACTGGCAGGCTTGGGATTCGAACCCACAGCCTTCCGATCACAGATGGAACTCCCTCACCATCAGGCCGCCATCTGCCCCTATGTGTTGCACTTTGTACAGTAGTGGTCACTGCTTGAGAGATGCTGAATAACTCCTTAACCCAAACAACAATGATGATGAGCATCTATTATGAACAATTGTGTGTAGTTTGTTTTTAAAAATAAGAAGTTAATTAAAAAGTTGACAATTTTCCCACCAAAAAACAAACTAAATGAATAGTCCTATTTTGTCTTTTCCCTCAGATGAGCATTACTTATTATTTTTTAGCTATTTTTAGTTGCTACAATTATTACATGAATATAACAATTGTAGTGCCCAGGCATTAAAAATACAACATTGGACACTCTACTAATTAAACCACACAGGTTAGCAAATACCAATTTTGAAAACTGGGAAAACAATATTAAAGTGACAGACACAGTGGTTGGCGGTGGAGTAAACACTTAACAGTCGTAAAGAAGTCATAACCTTTATAGAATGTGCACCGTTCATTTTTGTATTATACTTTTGACATTTTCAGATATTATGGAAAGTGCATCAATGTCTCAAATTTCAGACATGTACTGCTCACGTGTCAGCATTTTCTTTGAATCCGGTAACACATATTTAATCGCCACATTCTTTCTTGGGCAAACAAAGTCCTACCACCAGGTCAAACAGACCCAGGCTCAACTCAAGGACAACTCCTGTATAAGCCAGTACCAGCCATGAGTGTCTTGCTGAGATTTCTAAAACTCTGCTTGAGCTTCTTCTGCTACTCTTTAACTGAACAAAGTCAAGCTCAAACAGTAAATGTCAAAGGCAAGAATGAGACGTGGTTTCACAGAAATGCTGGTATTTGTTCAATGACTGAGCCATTTCAGCAGCAGTGCTGACATTAAACCAGTTCAGACAGTTGGATGTTTACTCTGATCTGACCCCTGTAAACACTGGGGAAATGCTGCGACTCCCATATCCAGCTCTGAGTGAAATGTGCCGCACATTCATGAACCGGTACTTGGTAGAATGTGGTAGAACTAAAATTTATGATGTGAGTACCTATCAATTAAATTTTATTATTGTTTCCCCATCACTTATAATTACTTGGTGAGCTAAACTGCCTATCCTGTTTTCCATAGTTTTCCTGCCCATAAAGAACCCATCCCATCATATTTTTAAAATTTATTTATTTATTTTATTTATTTTACATACTATATTGATCCGAGAGAAAATTACTTGAGTCCTCTGCATTTAACCCATTTCACCTAAGTGAAGCACTGGGCTAAAGACAGTGGCACCCAGGGAGCAGTGTGTGGGGACAGTACCTTACTTGAGGGTACCTCAGTGGTGCCACTGGCAGTCCTGGGATTCAAACCCACAGCTTTCCAATTGAAAGTCCCCTCACCACCAGACCACCATCTTAACCACCATAACAACTGCTACTTCACACATGATTTCATTTGGTCCAGAGTTTCAATCTTGAGGATGTTCAGTGCTGAACTATGTGTGGCAGTGTGAATAATGATTGTCCTTCCCTTTGCCTCCCACATGGAGAACAAACATCAGGCCTGTCCTCTCAGTGGTTGGAGTGTTACTCATCTGAAGTTCGGATGAAGGAAAGACATGACACGGATTAACTGAGTAATTGGTATAGTCTATTTTTAAATGCTGTGACAGTCTCTGAAACCTGCTAGAAAAAAGTAAACTGAATTTCAAGAAAATGTCATATGTGAACAAACTACAACAGCTGAAGTTCAACATATGTGTTGTCAAAGGAGATGCACAATGACTGCAACATCAAGTCAGCAGCTGATTACTCATATACTTGTTTTACTTAAAGGACTCACTTCCAGGATATCACTAAAACAAGTGTGGCTTAGAGTGGGAGATGGTCAGTAAACTGCAGGGCCTCCGATTCATTCAGTGTCGTAGTTCATTAGAATGGTTTTCTTCTCTGGATACTGCTGCAATAAATCCAAGATGAAGGAGGGCAGAGTGTCTAAAACAAGCATAACCCCTGATATAGTCTTGCCTTAAATTTCTTTTCTCCCTCTCGCAAGATACCATTTATCCTTTCATGGGAGGATTGAAAAGGAAATTACCAGTCAATAAGAAAAAAAGGCATGGCAGAGAGCTTTTGGTGCATCTAAAGCATCCTCCCAGTCTGAATTTTGCTCCATGAGAGCGAGACGGTCTGAAACACCTGGGGCCATTTCACTCGCTTTCTCTTTTTTCTTCACATCCGGAAAAAAGGCAAGACTTGAAACTGGTCTTGAAAACCGTGATATATAATTAAGTGACATGACCAGGAGACTGTCTGTCTGTCTGTGTTTCTTTTTCTGCATTTGTTCAGTCACTTGATGGGCTAAATAAACCCAAATTAATTAGGTGGCACTTTTTGTGGTCCTGGGAGTATAGTGTCAGACACGGCTGACGGTCTGTCTAGACAAATAGGAGGGAAATGAACAATCAAGTGAAGGAAAACAGAGAGAGGGTGGGTTAAAAACATTTGTACATGTTCGTGCTCAGTATTGTTAGTGATCTGAAGCAGGAAAAAATGACATTTTTAATCGAGCTAGAGACTAATCTGTGCAGTTGAAAATATCCACACTATGTTTCCTGCTATGCTAAATTTAATCCACTGCTGTGGCCACAAGTCTTATCAACATAACCTATTCGCGTTTGCTCAGGCGGCTCACAAGACGACAGCAGCAGGCTTCCGTCTCAACAATAAATTAGTCACTAAAGATTAGACGGGCTATTGTCCAGACAACTCCCAGCAGCCAGGATTTTAGAGCAGACAGCACGTCACACACAGTCAGCTGATGAGAGCGACTGACTGACTGACAACTCCACAATCACACGGCATCCTCCGAAAACGTCTACATCCTCTTCATTAACATATCACCTAGACATGGACAGTGCTTTTTATATCCCCTCAAAAACAAAATACTCATACTCCTTGATCTTAATCTGACAATCTTTAGGGGTCAGAAAGTCGGACACTACAGTAAATCTCAGAAACGTCTACAACAGGATCAGCTATTACATCGGGCATAGTTACTGATTTGTTGAAAAATGGTTCCACTCAGTTGCAAACGACTTTAACTGTAACAAGTCTGGCATGATCTAATCTGAGCTCATTGTGAGCAGAACGCCGTCTGCTGTCTGTCTGCTTCTCTGTCTGTCTGTCTCTCTGTTTCTGTCTTGATCTCGGTCAGTTTGTTAGTCTCTCTGTCCGTCTGTCTGTCTATGTGTCAGTTTATTTGTCTGTCTGCTGCCTGCGTCTGTCTGACTATGTCAGTTCATTTGTCTGCCTGTCTGTCTATCTGTCTATTTATTTCTCTATTTATTTATCTGTCTGTCTCTCTGTCTGTCTCTGTTTATTTATCTGTCTGGCTGTCTAGCCCAAGTCAACTTTGTTGTGACGACATCAAGTTAAAAATCCTTGGTAATCAAACTCACCCAAGTAAAAATACGCTCTGGCGAGGTCTTAACGATGTTTACAGAACAGGACCCATTCTTTTAAAGTTGTGTCCTGCTAAACTGAGAGGAGAGTCAGACTCCGTCTCAGAGCTAGCAGAGCCGGCTAACCAGACAGTCTGACCCAGACAGCTGAGTTACAAAGTTACTGACTCTGGACGAGACAGGTCTGAAGGTTATTAAACAGCACTTCAGTTTTTCAAACATGAGGATAAAGGCTAGAGACATCTGTAGTTAATGAAAACATTAGAAGTGGAGGGTGTACTTACTGATCGCCATACTCTGGTACGACGTGGACCGTTTGCAGTTACATGTACAGGACACATTGGTCTGAATGTCCACTGTCCCGTTTATTAGACCCATGAAGTTGAGCATTTAAGACCTGGATTCGTAGTTAGTGGCAGTTGGAGGAATACCGCCCCAGTTCTCCGGTCTGTTCACCTTGTTCAGCGAGGTCGCCACCGAACGGAAACATTGAGGATGTGTTGGTCTGGGTTCGTCTTTTTCGGGAAAAGTAAATAGTTTTTCAGTGAAAATGGGCTCCCGTCGAGGTTGCCCCCCCTTCCCCGAGCCCCGGGCCGAGTGTGGCCTCGGTGCTGGCCCGTTTCCTGCTGTTTTAGTGCCGGGCGGAGGGTCCTGTGCTCCGTCTGGCTGGGACTCCGCTCTCACCTCCCTACAGCCCACCGCGCCGAGCCTGGGGGCGGGGCTCCGAGCCAGACACCATTACGTCATTAGTTTTCCAAACTGTCTTGCCCTGCCTTGCAACCCTGATCTTGTGCAAATGTGATTTACACGTCCAGATTTTCCCTTTTAAAAACTCTTTTCTATGCATCCTATGCTCTGAGTAAAGAAACTACACAGCTAAACTTTATGGACAAAAGTATTGGGACACACCTCTTAATCCAAGGTTTGGGCCAGATCCTTTGCCCCTTGCCTTGAAGGGCAATCTTTATGCTTCAGCATACCAAGACATTTTGGACAACGCCATGCTTTATACGGACAAAGAAGGGGCAACCTTACTATTTTTTGTTCATCTTTTTATTCTAAACGTGTTTCAATCATACCCATTGCCACAGGTGTATAAAATCAAGCATACCAAGACATTTCGGACAACGCCATGCTTCCAACTTTCCCGGACACAGTTTGCTCCATGAAGGTCCATAAAGACATGGTTGCATAAGTTTCGTGTGGAGGAACTTGACTGGCCCGCACAGAGCCCTGACCTTAACCCCATCCAATACCTTTGGGATGCACTGGAACGGAGATTGCGAGCCAGGCCTTCTCGTCCTACACCAGTGCCTGACCTCATAAATGCTCTACAGAATGAATGGACGCAAATTCTCACAGAAACTCCAAACCTGTGTGGAAAGCCTTCCAAGAAGAGTGGAAGCTGTTATAGCTGCAAAGGGGGAACACCTCCATAGTTTGAATGCAATGTAATTAAAGCCCCTGTTGGTGTAATGGTTAGGCATCAGTATACTTTTGTCCATATAGTGTACGTCAGTGTTAACCTCAGCTGGCTGGACTAATACCCGAGTGACTGAGGAGGTCACTCAGGTATTAGTGACCACTATTCTGTTTTATTTTATTTTTTCATTCTGTTCCTGTAAAGAATGACCTTTTCTGTATGTTAATGTGTTATAAATAAACTTGACTTTATTTTTAATCACCGTCTATGTGTATTTCTGTTTTCTGTTTGTTTTTTTAATGTTCTTTCTCTAGTGCATGTGTTCATACAAATGGCCTAATTTGGTGGCCATAACTGTCTTTAGCATTAGACATATTCAAGGTAAAGACAAAATGTCAGTATCACTGGGTATTGATTACATGCCAATATTAATAGAAAATGTTTTCAACAACAATGTATTCAATGGATCGGTTTCATTTTGGCTGATATTCAAGTAAAATTTGACTGAATAGATATTTAGTTGAAATTCTACAATAGTTAAACTGTTAAATATCTACAATAGAATATCCAAAGTGTAACCAAAAGCTTTTAAAGAGACAGCATAGTTTACTACTAAAAGTTCAGAGGGTTCATTGCTTACTTTTATAACATGTTACTACTGATGCTACTAATACTGATCTACGTAGCAGGAGTTTCATTTGACACCTCCATAAATTATCGTACTGAATTGGTTGGTCTTCATCTGGCTTGGATGATGCATGATGAGATATTAGCAAGTTTTATAGCCAGGTTTTATATACCTGAGGCACACTGTTGTTTGATAATTAACCTTTGTTATCTTATTGTAAAAATGTGCATGTTTTAACTTTAAAAAGTAAGTAGCCTGGCTGCCTTAAATGTTTGAGTTCATTAAACATCAAATACGTTAACACGGTGTAAAACCACTGATTATTACTAAACAACTCAAATATTTAAGACAGTTAAAACAGACAAAAACGTACAGAACATTAAAACCACTGACGGGTGAAATGAATAACATGGATTTTCTAATTACAATGGCACCAGTCAGTTATATTAAGCAACCTGTAGTCAGTGAGATTCTTCATGCTGGTGTGTTGGAAGCAGGACAACTGACTAAACAACTTTGAGAAAGGGCCAGATATTGATGGCAAGACAACTGGGTCAGAGCATCTCCAAAACAACAGTTGTTGTCAGGTGTTCCATAGTGGTTATTACATTCCAAAAGTGTTCCAAAGAAAAACATCTGTGGAGCTGCTGAAAGAGTCATGGGCACCCAAGGTTCACTGATACACGTGGGGAGCAAAGAATTAGCCCACTTACTCTGATCCTATACAAGAGCTACTGTAGCTCAAGCTGCTGGAAATGTATTGCTGGATATGTTAGAGAACAGTGAGGTGCTACAGGCAATGTTCTGCTGGTCCTAGCATTCATCTGGATGTTATTTAGACTTGTACCACCTACCTGAATACACTGTTGCACAAGTAGACTACACCCCTTCATGGAAAAGGTACAATGCCTGTTAAAAGTATACACCCCGGGTGATGATTCACCCCTTTATTGGTTTTATAAATTAAATCATGGCCAATATAGTTTGGCTTTTTTGACAAGAATTTGCTTCTTTCATGTCAAAGGGAAAACAGATTTTTACAAATTAATGTCAATTAATTCAAAAAATATATAAAATAAAGTGTTTGCATTAATATTCAGACCCTGTAAAATGACTGACCTAATTCAACAGAGGTCCACCTAGTTCAGAGGTGCCCAAACCTGTCCAGAAAGGGCCGCTGTGGGTGCAGGTTTTCATTCCAACAAAAAAGAAGCCACACCTGAGTAAATGAAAACCAAGACCCACTGATTACAGAGGTGGAATCAGGTGTGCCTCCTGCTTGGTTGGAACGAAAACCTGCACCCA
>JBBPCX010000114.1:6771088-6787423 GCA_037974365.1 Hydrocynus forskahlii
TCAGCATTTCTCTTCCTCCTAACATGGCGGGTCGAGTTGATGCCAAAGAGCTCGATTTTGGTCTCATCTGACCACAGAACTTTCTCCTGAGCCTTCTCTGAATCATTTAGATGTTCACTGGTGAACTTTAGACTGGCTGTACATGTGTTCTCTTGAGTAGGGGGACCTTGTAGGCACTGCAAAACTTCAATTAATTATGATGTAGTGAGTTACCAATGGTGTTCTCAGTGACTGTGGTCCCAACTGCCTTTAGATCATTAACAAGCTCCTCCCGTGTAGTTCTGGGCTGATCCCTCACCTTTCTCATGATCGTCCTCACCCCATGAAGGTGTGATTTGGTTCTCTGAATGTATGTTGTGATGCAAGAAATTGTTGCTGAGAGTTGTACTCAAGGGTGATTAAGCACATACTCTCTGGTGTGTTCAGCTCCATCCTCTTCCCTGTGTGATTCTTGTACTAAATTCACACAAAACCAAACGCTTTAATTTTACCCCTTAAATTACCTTAATTTTGATCTTAATTTCCCATACAGGAAATGAAGGAAAATTAAGGGAAAAAAGTGCACAAACTTAGACTGATTCAGGGGTAAAACTTAACATCTTAACATCTTAAATTTAACATTAAGGGGTTTCACACTCATGCCTTAAATCTAATTTTAAGGTAAAATTAAGGGGTTGGTTTTACAAATTAATAGCCACTTAACTCAAATGAAGGGATTTGGTGTATTGTCAGGGGTAAATTAAGGTAGAGTTAAGCACATTTTAAGTACATTGTGTTTCGTTGTGATTGGAGTGTTGTTCATCTTCCAAATCAGCTGCATCCTCGTACACCTCTGCCTCGATGGTTGCTGCTTCAGCTTCCTCCATATAGATTGGCCTCTACCTCTGCTTTTCTCTGTGTTGTTTCTGCCACTACCCATTACGTTTATGCTCCTCAACATGATGGCTCCTTAGCAGCACTAGCTGGTTAGTTTTATCTGCTTCATTTTCCTGCCCATGACCTGTATAGATCCCTTTTTGCATTCTACACTTGCCATTGTGGCAGATTGCTAATGAGAATTAAGTCCAGTTGTTTAATCACTTTTTCTGAAGGCTTCTCACTGTTTTACCTTCCTTCTTTCATTCCTCGTAAACTTGAGAAATTCACAAAGAAACAGACAGTTTTGATGTAGATATGACTGCTCACACAGTCATCTTATCTGAGATCAGAGTAGTTGGTGAACTTACAAGAAAAATATTTTTCACAATAACTTTACCCAAGTGAATTACATCCATTTAACCAAAAAGGCAGATATTCACAAAGACGAACAATTTAAGTGAATTCTTTAACTAACAGTGTCGATTGAACATTCACTAGAGACAAAAATATTAGCTTACAAGCTAACAAGCCAGTGAGTTCAACCAGGTTTGGAAGTTACAACTTTCAGTTAAAGTATATTTTGTTTAACAGTCTTGAAATATAAACCATTCTTTTAGAATTATACACATATGGGCAATCTACTCATACTCTACATCTGCAGAGATGAGCATTTCCACTAAAGCAGAATTAAAGGTTACTAGAAAAGACAAAGATAGCTTGAAGTGTACTGCATGCTATACAAGAGATATAGAAGAATAATAACTGGACAAAGACAGAACAGAGACATTTAATGGTCCATTACAGTGATCTTGTGTTTGTTTTAGGTTAAATGGAGGAATGGACAGTTTATTTATATATTATTCATTTACTTTGCAAGATGCATTTTGGGATAAATTTACATCTGTTTAACTGTTCGTTGACTGCTTAGTGCGTTGGCAAGTGTTTTTGCAAAGCTTACAATGACAGTGTTTTAAAATATGCAAGATAATAACAATAGCTACAATTATTTTGTTGACCAATTGGTATCTTGTATCCTAACAGAAAGAAACAACAAATTTAGTGATCTAATATAAAGGCTGTGTAAAAGTTATATGGTCGCATCACAGGGATCTTGTTTTGTGACAATTTTCACGTTGTTCTAAAATTTTTTAAATGCTCGAACACTTATGTCTTATGTTTGCACCTACATGGCTATATTTCAAAGGACATTTAGCTAGTAAAATGTAAAGTAAAGTAAAAGTAATTTGATCAGAAAGAGCTTTCAGGTTTGTCTGATTAAAATAGCAAGAATCTGAGTTGCATAAACATACACTGAAGTAATTATATCAGGCAAAATTGTACTAAAACTTTTTTGAATGTGCGCTCTTTGCAAGGTGGAATTTATTAATCAGACAAACCTTTGGAAATGTAATCAAAAGAAAAACAAAGTGAACTGTAGGGGAGAGAGAAGGATCCAAAACAGTGCGCCATTAGTCATTGTCTTTTTGTGTCTGATTTTTGTGGGTTTTAAAATCATTTAATTTAATGCTGCAGTAATTAGGCTATCCTTTCATGCCTCATTGCTCATTCAGAAGTCCACTAGTTACTAGAGGGGCAAAATAAACAAATGACCCATTGGTGTCACACAGTTTTAACAATTTACTTCCAAACCGTGGAACACACACTGCTCTCCGTGTGCTGTATTCCTGGCTGCCCGCCGCTTCACTTGGTGAATGGATTAAATTCAGAGAAAGAAGTTCACACAGAGTTCTGTGGTGTGTTCATGTATGACAAATGGAGACTTTACACACTTTTACACACACTCTGGCACATGGGCGGCATAGGAGTTGGGGCTACAGCGCTTGTGGTTGTTGTAGTTCGAAGCTCCCACCACCAGGTGGCAGTGCAACACCATTAGTTTTTAATCGACGAGGAACGCCCACTTTCATCTGTCTCAAATAAACTTGTAGTCGATTAGCAACATGCAGTTGTTTTGTTTTCTGAATTTAGGTACAGTGTTATTTTTTTAAGTATCATCAAGGTCTAGTACATTTATTGTACAGGATTAGGTATAGGTTAGGACAGATATATTTTACAGGTAGCAATCAGGTTACTTTATATTAGACAATGCACTATAAAACCTTCGCATAACCTATTCCTTTATTTTAAGATAATCCTTTCATTTTAAGTTCATTTAGTAAGGATGCGACTATACAATCAAGACACAAAGGAAAAATGAAACACATACATAAATGAGATAAAAATATAAATGAAACATACACATATGCAGAGAATAAAAACATGGAAGAAAGAGGAGAAAAAGTTCTGTGTTGAGCTGTACTGAAATGGCTGTGAAGGGTTGCAGGGATACTGTCTGTTTAATTCCATTTGACATAAGTGGAATGCAAGCCACATTACCTACCTCCCAACATAGCCTTAGATTTTCAGGTTAAAACAGATGGAGTGAGGCCGTTTATTAAATCAAAGAAAAGAGCGTTTTAGGGGCTGCAGTTTTCTCCAGCCTTCACAAATCATAATTACATCACTTTAAGCTCTTACATGTAACAAAAAAGCTTGAGATCCCCTGTTAATTATAGCCTCTTCAATAGACCCACTTCACACAATAGAAAAAAAGTGTCAAATTAGTATGCAGAACAATGCTTTATGTATCAGAAAATTAATCTACACTCGGAATTTGAATTAAAAGTTTTCCAACACAGAATAAGTAGGACAGTTCAGTGGAGAATCATTTTTTTTTTTCGTTTTTTTTTTTTTGTAGGTATGTGGACTAACTCCTTGTATTCATTGTAAAATTGCCCTCTCTTGCCCCCTTTGTTACTAGCGAAGAAAAGCAATTAAAAAAAGAACTGAGAGTGTGTTTTTATTCTCTTAAAAACTGTCAGCTTGGCAGCAGTCTGGGAGAAGAGGTGGAAGTGGACGGGTGGAGTGTGTCCTGTGTGGAGCTGATTGCCTGCTGCGCGTCTCATTGTGTGTAAAGGAGAGTCTGGCGAGAGAACGCGTCGCAACCTCTCAGCGCTAATTCCTCTGGATGGAAACCCCTGTTTATCTGTGTTATTGTTAGGGAGAAGATGAGTGTATCTGATTACTTGTCAGAGTTATTAAAAATGACGCTCAGCACAGTGTGAAGCTGCCTGCCGTAGGCCCTGTCTTTATCAGTGCGGTGAAGTTGATCTTTTCAGGCACAAACATCACTCCTGATGAAAAATTAGCTTTTTTTCCCACCTCTTCACTGCTGAGAAAGGTCAGAAGCTTTGCAGTTAAAGTTATACGGAGTCTGCAAAAGCATTACATTAATGATGATTCTACATGTTAAATTCTGAGAATTTAACACTGACAATGCAATTTAGCCAATGAGTGTTCATCAGTTACTGCACAGATATTCAGCTGCAGCATTCCAATTAATGTGACTGTGTCACCAATCACACTACTGTTCTTAAATCTTACTATAAGTGTAATCGCTTCAGCAAACTAGATGCGTTTCCACGAGAAAATGCAAAGCGTGATTGTGTGGTTCCTATAAAAACGTTTTTTGGTGACATCTTGTAGTCTCTTTAGTGTCTCTTTAGTGTCTTTAGTCTGTTTATGAGTGTGCTGTGTGTTTTGCTCTGTGTTTCTCTGTGTTTTGTCCCTTTCTGGCCTCCTTAGCCGTGACGTCGACACATACATTACAGAGCCAACTGCGCCACAAAACTCTTTTTAAAATACTTAATACTCGGCCCCTGATCAATCGATCAAAACTCTGAGTCCACACACACAACTCCGGATATTCATTTTGATATTAGAATGGTTCCAAAATTCCACAGGAGCTTGGAGAGAATAATACTAATAACAAAACTTAAAGAGACCAATAGTGTGCTTGCATCAATGATATATTATGATTTATGCGTGTGAGCTTCAGTATATAGAGGTAATCTAATGTCTGCCTCAGTGAATCGTTCCTTCATTAAATGGCATCAGGTGAGCTGTCGATGGAACTGAACTAATGGATTTAACAGCTGGAGCACAGCGAGAGAGATCAGGAACCAAACCTGTCTAGTCTTTTTTTTTTTTTTTTTTTTTACCATTTTTATGGTATTTAAGTTTATTTTCATGTATTAGAAACACACACACTCACCACCGAGATCAATAGTTTCAACAATATCCTTGGGCCTAAAGTCATTCTGCATCATTTCTATTGGTTTACATTTTCACATGATGTTAACGGCAGCTGGTGTTTTTTTTTTAAATGATCCAAAAAAGGACAATGCACTTTATTATTTTTAACACATAGTTAAATCCACATGTTGTTTAATAAACTATTACCAAAAGCAATAGGAAAATAATAATAAGCAAAAAAAGTACAGCTGTTACGTTCCCTTAATAAAGCCATGATGTAACTGGCTGGTCACTTTATCCCACATTTTACAAAGCAGCTGACTGAGTGAAAGTACAGGACAGTTAACTGAAATAACCTAAGTGTTATAATTATTTGTTCATTTATTTTCCGCGTAATCCTTACTAGCGTGGCGGGTTATTAGAACTGATATTGGTAATATTAAACACGATCTTGTCGTCTCGAAGCTCAGCAGGCCATACCCACACATGTAGATACCCACACCCAGGCACACACACACACACACACACACACACACACACACACACACACACATCAACTAAATGTCATCGGACCACAGCTTGAGTGAGAGCTGACCCAGGGGCAAAAGATGACACTTAATTTCTCTAAAATGTGCTCTTTTAATTAAAGCAAACAGGCCTGCAAAATGGTGACAGAGACGGCGGCAGAATTCCCATATTCAGAGTTCATTAATGTTCACCCACACACACACAGTCACACAAACACACACACACATACACCTGCTTTTGTGAAGGACTTGTTTTCAAAATCCTCTTTAAAGGATTTTGAATAGCCCATTCTATTCATATTGCGTAGAATTAAGTTGACCTTGTTTGGAATGATCTCTTAAGGCTGTGAGTCATACATTTAAAGATTAAAACGTATATTTCATGAAGATTTTAAGAGTATAAAATAATCTTGATTTACAGTATATTTACAATATCATCCTTTACTGCAGTTATAGTAATATAAGAATTTATATTTAGAAAAAGGCTGCCCCTTTATGATCTTTACTAAAGTATCTTTACTATTTATAGCTCTACATTATAATGTGTTTTACTTCATTTGTTTGTTATGTCACTTTCTAATTCTGCTTCCTCTATTTATTTAGACACCCATTTTAGACATCTCATACATGTGCGACCACGGAGCATGAATGTATGCTTAAGCAATAACACACACACGGGCGAACTGTAGCAGGTTTCCCGTCCTGCTGTGGATCGTGGCGTGACTTGAGCAGGTTGTTGATTCTGCACAGGCTTTGCTGATGAACATGCTGAATTACGGATTGTTGAGACAGGAACTGTCATTCTCTGATGTCACGAAACAGTTGAAGACGATTCTTTACGAAAAGATTGTATGGATCATGAAAATATCAGAATTCATCATGATTTGATAGGTATTTGGGTTACACAGTGCATAAATGCAACTATAAGAACTGGAAGAGCAAATGTTACTGTGCTGAATGCACTATTTAATGTAGGCACTGAAAATGCCCCAAACATTTTTTTAATATTTTTTTCAGATTTATTTTAGTCACATCATGCAACGTAATGCGGATGAACCTCTACCTTTAGATTTTCTTTTACACCCTATTTCGAAGGGCTTAAAATCTCAGTGTCCAGATGAACATTTTATTTTGGCCAGAAAAGTGTACTAGCTTCTGGTAAATGTGAAAATGCTTGTAAAACTGATGCTTCAGTTTTGTAGTTTCTCTGTTGTTCCGGGAGCTGCTTTCTCACACCGTTTGAGTGAGATCTGAAGTTTCTCTCACATTTTCAGTCTGCAGTGGGCAGCTGGCCTTCAGCTAAAACAGCTGTCTGTCGAGTGTCAGCGCACATCAGCGTCACATACACACACAGTCACAAAATCTCTCTCTTTATCTCTGTATCTCTCTCTCTCTCTCTCTCTCTCTCTCTCCCTCACACACACACACACACACACACAAAGTGGCACCCTTTCACACAGATCCACACACACAAGCACGCTTAAGCGTCCGGTTTACATGCTACATTTACCATTTAGTCAACTCACAAAACTGAAAGTGGTGCAAGCGGCACTGTGTTAATACTGACCGTGACACTGATAGTGACAGTCGCAGTGACAGGAGTGCTATTGTTGAGGCAGATAGTGGTAGAAATGCTGATAGTAACAGGGATGCTGGTCGTGATGGTTATGCTGGTCGTGATGGTGATGCTTATTACGCTGCTGATGCTGACGGTGATGGTAAAAGATTGTAGGTCCCCGTGCTGTCCCACAGGTGGCAATGCCACAAGAAACGGAGTGCAAGCATCCCTTCACGGATTGGGTGCTGCCTGCTCCAAGGGGAAGGGTCTATTCTAAAGGTTATAAAGCCAGCCCCCAAATTCTCTCTCACTCTGCAGGGTCTGTCAGTCAAGGCAGATCTCCCAAGGGGGGCACTTCATCTAGAATACAAAGGACTTTTAAGTTTAAGCTTCAGTAACCATGGCCAAAGATTAGCTTAGAAGTCTGATCAAGGTCGCAACAAGCCATCAACAAAGTCAGGCTAGCAACAGGCATTTTCTGAGGCCTTTCAGTAAGTGAGGCGACTAAGTCCTTCATTTCAACTGCAGAAACGTCATTCCTGGACATCGGCGGAACCAGACGATTCAACCGGACTGGATGCAGTCGCCACTTTGAATTTCCCTCCAAACGTCCACAGAAACTTTGAGAGGACGATGGACTGAACTTTAAATATTTGCAAACTATGTAATCATGTGAAGTTGAACTTATATGTCTGGGCAACAGAGCATAGCATAACTTCAGAATGCTGTAAAGCGTCTGTGAATGTGTTTATGTTCATATTTTAATCTGTGTTTGAAGAATCTAAACACAGATTTATGTAATAATATTTATTTACGTCATAGCTTTGTCTTTGCATGCGATCCATCCCTTTTACGAATCTCATAGTAACCCTCAGCTCTCCTGAGAATTCCTAAGCTCTCCTGAGAATTCCTAAGCTTTGTATTCCTGAGCTAAATGCCATTAGTTTAAGGCTGAAGTTATTCTCAGTTTAAAACACACGTACAGAATCAGTACAGTGTAGAAGCTCAGTCAGTACCGTAGAAAAGCTCAGCCGATCTCATTAACATACAATGTAGTTCACAACAATGCCATGTTAAGAAATCAATGCCATTTTTCCTTTGTCTACAGAGACAAATGATCTCATTCCACACATTCCTTCTGCACTCATGCAGAACACCTGCGAGCGGCATCTTTACCAATCAAACTTGCGCCGTTTCTCCTTTCCTGTCTGTACACATGGACAAACACGCACAAGCATGCACAGTGCATGCTCAATCACTCCTTTCCCTTAAAAGTGTAAATATTCTGATATTAGTTTGATTGCTTATTTGTGTTTTAGAAATAGATTGTGTTCACCAAGTTCTGTTGATTTCATTCTGACTCTATAGCAATACCACATTCTATGTCAAAAGAATGTTCGACCTTCAGAAATCAAATCCTTAATATTACCATCTTTAGTTAGAAATTAAAGACTGTACTATTTATGATTTGATTATACTAATGAGACTGATCATGACAGTGAGACTGAAATTAATGAGACTAATTTATTTAATTAATGAGGGCAGACCCCAGAGGATGCTGCTGAAGGATAATGCCGATGATCATGTTGGTGATACAGAGAGTGATGCTGAAGGTGGTGCCGATGCTGATAGTGATGGAGTGATGATGTTTATTTTGATTCCAGTGTTGGTTATGGTGATAGTGGCGATGCCAGTGAAAGCGCAGTGTTGGTAGTAATGGTCCTGCATGTTCTGATGCAGATAAGAATTGAAATTGTGATGCCATTTATGGTGGGATGTTAATAATGTGGATGTGGTGTGTATGTTGATACCGATGCTGCTGATGATAATACGGTAGGTATAGTGATGCCACTACGGTTGTGACGGTGATAGTGATGTAGGATGGTATTGCTGATGGTTATTAGAGGCTTGTAAGCAGCTGTGGCAACTGTGGAGAGCTCATGCAGCTGTGTAGACCTGATCTCATACACCCAGGAGCTGGAGAAAGAGAGAAGGGGGTAGAATGAAGAGAGATAGCGGCTCTTTCCTTGCCATTTAGCATGTCAGACGTGCCTCTGTCAGGCGACAGCCACAAGGTACAAAAGCCCCTTAGACCGCCTTTCACTCTTTGTACCTTATTTGCTTCAATTTGTGTCTCTCTCGCTTTCTCCAGTTCTTTCTGCCCCACACTTTGCGTTTCTTTCGCTCTGTCCTTCCGTCTTCTTGCCATCTCTGCTTCATTCTCTGTCTCCCATGTTTGTTTTTCTTTGTCCGCCCCTGCATGCTCTCCCTCTCTTCTTTTTCTCTTTCTCTTTCCCTCTCTCTTTAATTCCCCCCCGCTTTCTTTCTTTCCGTCCCTCACACTCCTACAACCCCCCCCCCCCAACCCACCCAACAAGCGCATGCACAGTGCTAGTGGAAAAGTGCCACAGGAGTGTGTGGTTAAGAATAGCAGTAGTGGTGTCAGATTGGATGTGAGCACACCATGTGTGGCGTGTGTTTGGGAGAGACAGTGCGCTGGGCTGTGGGCTGAAGTCTGCAGGCCTCTCTCTTCCCTCCCGCCATGACCGAGCCGCTGACGCTCTGGTGCTGCTGTCACATGTCCTCACAGCCTGCCGCTGGAGGTCACACCCTCAGGTTGACATAAATCCCTCAGCAAAGCGCTAGCGGGCCACTTTATTAAGCTTCCCGTCCTGCAGGGCCACGGCATCACACTGACATCGCTCCAGCTGGACTGCGTGGCCACTGAGGGACAAAAAACATCCCCTTTCCTCTCGTCTTCACTCGGCTTTCAGAAACGTGCCTCCAGTTTATCGCCTTAATTGGGGAAACAGAGATGTGGACTTGAGAGATGTACTGTAGGCGCATGAATGGCTACAAATTATTCATCTCTAAGGGTGCATTTCCCAAACGCAGTATAAATGTCACTAAAATTGTAAGAATGCGATTCCATTTTATTTGCATGCTGCTTACTGCAACGCACGTAAACATAATGAGTTACACAGAGGAGGACATTGCCTGGGAAAAGAACCTCTGAGAGGAACCGAGACTCAAAAAGAGATGTTCAAAGTACTCAGAGGGATACCATGTAAATATAAATGTGACAAGGTGATGAGTTCACTTAAGAACAGCAGACAAAGCTCAGGGACGTACTCTGGGTCAGCCGTAATGGAGAGAGTTCAGTTAAAACAGTGATTTGACATAACATATCTCCTGTTTCTTTGTTAACCCACATGAAATTAATCAGCCAGGGCATGTTTGGCATGTGAAATTTGCTTCTTTCTTACATTTGAGCTACAAGATTAATGTAGCTAACAAGTAAATAGGATATAGGAAGTGGGGGTCTGAGGGTACTGAGGCACCCCCAGATTATAGGACTGATAATTGTGACCACAAGTTGCAGGGCTAGTGCATATGTTTTAGGGTTGAGTTTGTGTTTTCTTAGCTTTTATTTACATATTTACTTACTTTTGGTTGCTTTGGGAGTATGGGGCAGCTGGCAGCTGGTAGCCTTGTGGGTAGGGCATTCGCCCTGCGATCAGGAAGTCATGGGTTTGTATCCCAGGACTGCTAGTGGCACCTCTGAGGTTCCCTTGAGCAAGGTACCGTCCCCACACCCTGCTCCCCGGGCGCTGTGTTCCTGGCTTCCTGCTGCTTCACTTGGTGAATGAATTCAATGCAGAGGAAGAATTTTATGCTCTTCACATGTGTGACAAATGGACACTTTCACTTTTTCACTTTCATGTCGCTTGCACACAAGCGGGTTGAGATGCAAAGGAGGAAAATGTATGCAGATTAAGAATCAGTTACCATGCAACATATCAGCAGTCTGACTGCTCGCGGCACAGCTTGTTTGCAGCAACAAGAGAGCAGGGCGTGTATCAGAGTTGTTGTGTGTCCATTATATGTATGTATTGTTATCTCATGCCACATTATAGCACATAACCCCTGGGGAAAAAAATGAGAGACCACTGCAAAAATGTTCAGTTTCTCAGGTTTGATCTTTTATAGGTGCTGAACAGTTTTGCCTTAGTCCTAATTTCCAAATAAAAATATTGTTCTTTAAAGCATAATTTTAAAGGAAATGACAAAACATCAAAATAAGCGAAATTATACAGTGTTTACAGAACTTGTATAATTCAAAGAAAACTAATCTCTTGTTCACTCTTAAACAAAATGGCAATGATGACCTTTCACGAACTTCTAGTAGTGTTTTACCACCCAACTGGTCTCACTGTGAGAGGAGAGTGTCGATTACAGCAGTGTTTTTATACGTTTCCTCATTAAATAAGGTGTGATTCAGGTGATCACTAATCAGTACCTCATAAAGCAGAATGATGTGCTTGTGTAGGAATTTAACAGACACTGGCATGGCATGGTTGTCGTCTCATAGAGATGCAGATTTAAAAATAAATTGCAGTGGTCTCTTATTTCTTCCCGAGCTGTATATTTATCGTGAATTCATTTGCATGATGTGTATATGCATCTCTGCATCCCCGACACAAAACATCCCATTTCCAGGCTAGCATTTGTGATTTTTGACATACTATCTATAAACAGAAACAGAAATATGATGGCTTTAAGGTGATTGCTTCTACTGATTTCAGTTTTGCCTTTTACATTTTACCAGTCTGCTCCTTTAAAGTCCATCAAATCTGACTTTTATAATCATCATTAGAAGCAGCTTAGACTCTGAAACCCCAGTCACCCAGTCTCAGCACACTCAGCACCCAGCACTTGACACACAAAGAAAGAGCATATCTGCCTCCAGATGAGAGAGGAAGTGCAGAGAAATGGCAAATGTGGTGAAAGGTTATGCTCAAGTCTAATCTATGTTGGTCTGTGATGGTGAGTTCCTCATGCAGACTCTTTATTGTTCCCTGTAAATCAGTGTCTGATCCCTGTGTGATGTCTGACAAGTTTGTAGGCTACAGTGAATCACATGCGCCCACAATGGGCCAAACATACTGTTCTTCATTACACCCTCACTGAAAACCTCATCATTTTCAAGCACAAATAAAAATAACTTCTTCATTGTTGTTTTACAAAAATTGTTCAGGAACTGTTGAGGAACTGTTGAGGGATGTAAAACGTGAGATGTTTGCAGGGCCTCCAAATTCCCCAAATCTCAAGCTGGAGAATTTTGTTTGATCCATGGAGGCTCCACCTCACATCTTACAGAGCTTAAAGTACATACTGCTAACATCTTGGGGCCAGATACCACAGCACACCTTCAGGGGTCTTGTAGAGTCCATAGCTTGATTGGGTCAGGGCTGTTTTGGGGTCTAAAAATGCTGTTTTCGTAAATATTTAACCCCTTCAGAGTAAACCTTAGTAGAACTACCTTTTGCTGTAATAACAGCTTTCCTGCTGGGGTAAGCTTTTACCAGCTTTGCAGACTTTTTGGAAATGTTTTTCATCTAGCCAGATTTGTTCCAAATGATTCAGGTCGGTTGGATGATGCTGGACTTTGCCTTGGCCATTGAAGACCATTTACCTGATTTGCTGTTCAACCATACCTGTGTTGCTTTAACCTTGACCTTGATCAGTGTTTTGCTGAAGTTTCTCAGAAGCTTCTCAGAAGACTGAAGCAGATTGTCTTACAGTATCTCCCTGTATTTTGCACCATTTATCCATCCATCAATTTTAACAAAATGCCAAATTATCCCCACATCATGATGCTGCCACTCCCATATTTCACTGCTGGGATGGTGTTAGTTGAAGGCTGGCAGTGCAAAAAGCTGAATTTTTGTCTCATCTAACAACAAAATCTTATCCCATATTATATCTAATCACTCGGGTGTTTTCTTCAAACTACAGATATTCTTTTTCTTTATTGTTTTCTTTTTCGTAATGGCTTCTTTCTAATCGCCCTCCCCTACAGGCCAGCAGTATGTAGAGAACTTGGTATTGTTGGTGCAGCTTCACTCCACTCAACCATTGAACTTCTCAAGTGCCCTTTTTGCTAAAACACTGAATTCTGTGAGCTGTCTAGGTAGTGCCTGGTATGATGTTGCTACAGATTTTTCACCATGAGATGCAAGCCTGTTTTTATTTGTAGTAATGTGTATTCTTTTGCAGCTTTGGTCACCTGGCTCTTTCCTGTACCTTTATCTTTACTTTCCTTGGGATGTTCTTTGCCATTTTCTTTTTCACAGTTTTCATTCAGATTCCCAGTCTGTCAAGAGTTACATAATTTAAAGCGTCTTTTACTCAGAAAATGTATTTTTTAAGCTTCACAGGCCAGTTGTGATCTCCTTGTGTTTATGTTAGAGCAAAATCTTTTATCTGCATTAAATAAACAGAAACCAGTAAGCTTCTAATAACAGAGCTGTGCAAATGTCTCAGGCAACTATTTTAATTGTTTATGGGTTTTTTTCTTTCTGCTAGTAAAATTAACATTAGAAAAAATGCAAACAACCAAAAAAGTACTTTATGTATTGTGTGCTGGTGAGGAGAACACAGGTTTGGTTCTAGATTTCTCCTCGGTTCCTCCAGCTGCTGTTTGGATTTGTGAAACTCCATCAACAGCTCCTGATTGAATATAATGAAGCACTGATCGAGACAAAACAGGTTTCTAATGGAAACTACAAGTAATACTGGACGTCCACAAGGAACACATTGATAATGATAGACTGTACATTAAATCACTATTGTTTTGTATTCATTTAATTTTTTTTAAATTAATATTAATGTGAAAAAAACACTCACTACTTATCTAAAATTGTAACTATTAATACTAAACAGATGTTTAAAATGTGCGTAAAGACAAGTACAATATAAATATAAATAAAATAGAAGTACAAATGTAGTTCTCCAGAAAAACAGTCTATATTGTATACATATGCTATATTAACAATATGCTGTGGTCAGAAGTAAAGTGGATTTTATTCTATAAATAAACAATGTGAATTAAAAAATTAGTTAATCACCCTAAATCTAGTCTGAAAGTTATTGTCCATGATAATAACACAAGCAGTGATTTATAATACTATTGCACATGACAATAAAAATATTCCCACACACACATATATATATATATATATATATATATATATATATCCTTGTTCGCAATGGGGCCCAGTTATGCTGTGATTCTAAGCATTTTTGAGGTCTGAATTATGAAAAACCCATTGCTTTTATTCTTCTCAAGGCACAGCAGCCTTTTCACACGACCCACAAAAAGAGAAATGCACCCTCTCGCATGTGAGGATTGTATGTATTGAATATTGTGTCTCTTTTCCTCAGTAAATGTTTCATAGAGCATGTTGTGCATGTCCTTATATGTTTCTATCACACATCATTCAATTGATCTTATCAGATTTGAGCTGTTTGCTCTTTGACGTGAACATTACGCATACAGCCATATTAGCCACATGTCTGCTAAAATCGACTCAGATGCCATATCACGACGGCTTCTTTCACCCTTCTGTTTTGACACTGTCAGAGTCAGTCATATTAAACGGCTTCGACTGTGATTCTCCTGACAGAGCAGTGTGTGAAGGGAACATGTCTGACATGTGTCAGGAGTCAATACTGCCTTACACTGAGCTATTTTCTTCCAGTGTAAAGAGCTATTGGATGGAGGGGAGGGGAGGAGGAAAGATTTATTTTCAATTAAAGGGCTCTGATTGAAAAAGACCATTTCAAAAAAAAAAAAAAAGTGGCAAGTTCGTCATCTAAAATTCAATTACCTTCTCATGAAAAGAAATGAATAGAGTGTTTTTGCAGAATGTAATTCTTAATGATGGACCTCGAATGTAATAACGCTGCCAATTAACTGTTTTCATTTGGTTTAGATAGACCAGATAATGTTTCACAATATCAATTACACGCTAATATTTGAATGGAGAATCTTAATGACAAAGAGACTTATGAGGGGAGCTTGCCTAATTAATGCATCCCAACCAGTTTTCATTTTAGACCTTAATTAGTTTCACCAAATCGAGTTTCTAGGTCAAAAGTGGGAGCTGCTTCTGCTGTTCATTAAAAGTAACATTCAAGACGTAAAAAACAGTTTGTGTCCACATAGAGCAATATGAAATGTCACTCACAATATCATAAGAATTATTATAGTATTATACTTACTATTCATCTAATGATTTTCATATTTTTTCATGTAATTTGATCGTGTTCATATTATTTATTTACTGCCTGTCTTTTGGGCAGTCAAGATAATACACTGCAAAAATGTGGTATATATATTTAAAAAAAAAAAAAATATATATATATATATATATAAATACATTTTGTTATGCTGATATTCACATTTAAATGCCATAAATGTTCACTGGCAAAAACTAAATTGTGTAGAAAAGTTGAGAAAAATATTTTGAAATTAAGAACACATTTGTCACAAGCACTCATCCACCTTAGTTTACTGTAAGCGTCCTTTTCCTTTTAAATATTCAGGGTTAACATTATTTTTCTCTCACCCTAAGCGTAATCAACGAATATGGGTAGACAAAAACTTTTAATATGACCAAGATTATTAACTAACAAAACAGTTCCTGTCTGTAGTGAAAGATGAGTCCAAATATCTACATAAACAGATTTTCCAAAGTCCTTTAACATCTTCACCGAGGAAAGAAACCAGACAGATGTGCACCTTTATCAGCCGTCGGCCTCGTGTCTGACACAGAGGTGGGGTGGACCTCTGTGCTGGTGGGTTCTGTGGGAGGTTTCTGTCTCTCTAGTTCCTGTGAAAGCTTCTATAGCAGAGCATTCGACAGTTTAATACTTCTTCATGATTCAACAACTGCTGAACGGTCCACCATCACATCCCTCAGAGTGCAACTACTTACCAGTGGTCCTTCTCAGGCTCTGGAGCGGGATGAGCCGCGATGTGAAAATAAAACGTGAAAATAAAATAGTTCTGATTTCTGCGGGATAGTTTTTTTATTTTTTCTGACCTCAACTCTTTCCTGTCTTTCCACTTAATCGCTGTGTGGGGTGTTGATGCTTGGCCTGACCAGCAGGGGGCAGTATGGTAAGTGTTGTGAGTGCCTGATAACCTGCTGCTTTAGATGGCCTTTATACTTGCAGTAAATCAGTAAATCAGCTGTAGAAAACGTAACAGTGAACACGATACACCTTTTTGCTAACAGTAAACTGACAAATCAGAAATGAAAGCAGTACAATGTGATTAATACTGCTGTCGGATGTTTTTTGTCAGGGATTTACAAATCTGTCCGTGTACATGTAAGAACTGAATGTTTTACTCTGTATCTTGTTACCATTGTTTACCACTTACACCCCAGTGTGCATGTGTGTGTTGTCTTCCATGTCTGTTTCAGTATTGCTGGTGTGTAGATGACT
>JBBPCX010000114.1:6791429-6804807 GCA_037974365.1 Hydrocynus forskahlii
TTATATTATGTTTTATATGCTTCTATACTTTTTATATACTTTTTGGTATTTTACTCTGTCTCTTGTTATCATTTCACCACTTTGTGTGTGTGTGTGTGTGTGTGTGTGTGTGTGCGGTTTGTGGTAGGGCTATATTGTGGGTTTTGCTGGCTTGCGTTATATTTTTGGCATGATTGCACGCACCATGGCATTGTGTGTGTGTGTGTGTGTGTGTGTGTGTGTGTGTGTGTGAGTGTGTGTGTGTGCCTGAGGGACTGTTGGCTGTGTGTGTGATTGATGCTGTGCTGCAGACACTGTATGGGGGCTGTGTGTCCAGGCCGGTGTTTATTGTGGTCAGAAAGCATCTCGGTCAGGGGCTTCGCTCTTCAAACAACTTAATCCTGTCCAACATCCTCTGGGCTGCTTTGTCTTACAGCGCAGTGACACGCTGCTTTGGCTGAGGGCATCAGTTTTCCTGCGATATCTACAGAAATCCGTTCACACAGGGTGGGATTCAGTCTTCATGCAGTTTATTTAGGTATTAAGTTGTTTTTTAGCAAAAATGTTACAATAAAGGAAAGAGAATCCTCTACATCAGCAGTTCTCAGATGTTTTTAATTTAAGACCCTCTTTGTCAATATTGAGTGCCACTGCGCAACTGGAACTTAAGGATCTCGTTGTACCTTCATGCTGAGGGTACAATTGTATTTTGTCCCTTGACGAACAAAAATGCGCCTGTACATGTGAAATGTTCATGCTATCAAGAGTTACAACAATACACTTGAGTTTATGGTCTCCAAAAAACTACTGTACAGAATTAAAATATTCATAATAGACATCTTTAGTGACATTAATCCAAAGGTTGGTAAATGGGTAGGGGGGATTTTATTATTATAATGATTATTATTACTATTGTTTCTTTGTTTTTGACTGGTGGGATGACATCCCCTTGCATCTCTTATCCCTTTGTGCCCTGCTTACATTTTGAATCACTGCACTATACATGTTTTTTACAAACGGGGGAAGATGTATGCCAGATACCAGAATAGATCAAACGAGAGGGGTGTGATACATCTGAACTGTATCAATGGACACATTAAGTCTAGTAGCACCATCAGTATTTGACTGGAGTGGATTACTCTTGTCCGGAATTGGAAAGTACTTGATATCAGTGATGATGTTAACATATATTCAGTCTCACGTACTGCTTGTAAGTTGCCTGGTTTGTGAGAGGAAATATCTACTGACACCTGGAGTAGCTTTTAATCAGTAGAAGGTACAACTAACATAACAAAAGTGTGAAGTATTTATCCTATGTATTTCAGAGATTACTCATTCATAGCTATTGAATGGTTATAACATGTTTTGTCAGAGTCAAGAAAATTCCATACCTCTGCGAAGGTTTTTTACATTAAGATGTGCTCAGAAGTTTTTTCCATCTTTAATAAAGTAACTGTTTTCTTGTGGCGGCTACGGTTTACTGACGGCTCCTACTGACTTCACGTTTACATTTATATGTTTGGTGGGTGTTTTCATCTGGAGTGACCCACAGCTTTATACATGTTATAGATGCCTGTGAATGTAGTATTGGGAGTCTTGTCCATGGACTGTTATTGGAGTAGCATGTCAGATTGCTTGCTGCATGGAGGACGGGGTCATTACCCCAAACAGTGCACCAACTCTTTTAATAAATGGCTAAATAAATGCTAATAAAAATGTATTAAATCAGCAGTGTTTGGTGGAGTTTTAGTGGAGATGTGGCACTGCCCCAGTAAATGACCCCCTGGCGCCGGGCCGGCATCGGCTGGGTGAGGAATGATCCTGCTGGTCTCTGATGTAGGAAAATAAACCTCTTGAATGTGACACGCTGGCCTGGCTGGAGGACAGGAAAGGCCAAACAGTAATCAGCGGCCTCCTGTGCCACCTCCCTCTGGGGCTATAGCGTTCTCTCTGCTGGACTGCAGGGCTGCGGGCTCAGGGGAAGAATCAAACCAATCACTCGCTGAACAGGGACGCAGAGAAAAATATTTATATTCCCTCAGAAATTCAGCACCAAGCAGCGCTTGGCTAAAGAAGAGGGCTGGGGTCTTTCAGCGGACACCGATTTTTTCAGCCAGACATGTTTGGAGATGCATCCATCTGCATAGAGCCAGCAGCAGTGCTAGACCTGCAGTTTGACCCACTAACATCTTGTGTCATTTTATAATGAGTAACATGCTGGCACTGTGACATTCCTAAACAGCAGTCGGTCATTTTGGAGCGAAAGGAAGCAATAAATAATGAAGCTGAATAACAACTAGCTGTTATACTCACTTCAGATTTTATAATGTCACAGTGTATTAAAAAGAACTGGGAAGAGAACAAAAAAGGATATGTGTCTTCCATGTTATACATTTTGAAAAAGTAGCGAGCGTAACTTTTAATGGATTTTGCCACCTAAGATCTTAAAATACATTTACTCTGGGGTTTGTTCCTTTGTATTTAAGTGGCCTATGGTATTTATACTGATTTTCGTTTTCATCTTAAATTAGGTGCTCCTCCCAGGGTCAGTCCCTTCCTCGCGCCCGTTGACCCAGGGATAGGCCCCGGGTACGGATTCATTTATGAGCAAAGTTAACAGCAGTTAATAATTAAGTTTGCAAGCTTGACTAAGCTAGCTAGCTGTTATGGGTAAACCAAGTAAACCACTAAGGGATGCAAAAACCTAAAACGACAACATTTTCTCTGAAACTGCAGCCCTATATATAGTTATGTTCCAAGAGCACCCACGTATAGTGAAAAAACGTGTTGTTGTGGTAAAAATGCCTAAAAATGCCTATTTTTATTGTGTAAACCCTAAATATGCCCCCAAATATGACCCCAAAACAATTTAATGTCATTTTAAACTCATTATCCTTACAGAAAATGTAAAGGTAAACCTGTATTCGTACCGTACAGTTCACACTGATCTCCTGCAGTGCTAGAATGTAAATACCGATGTTACCCCTGTATAGACTGTACTGTAATTCATGCACATGCGTTTTATTTGGTATGCACTGTCGTTTTCTTTGGTATAAGCATGTAAATACAGTAATAAATGAATTTAATTTACAGTAATAAAAATACAGGCCCTTCAGAAGAAGAAAATAGAAAAAACACGAGAACACTCGAGACATTCCATGTGGGAAATTCTGTTCTGCAGCTGCCACACATGCCTCACAGGGCAGCAGCCAATCAGCAGCAAGGAGAAATAAATAGCGTTCTTGGATTGGCTACTTTCAAACCTCCCGCCTCTGAGTACAGGTATTTCACCATCCCAAGACGCCTTTCTTTGTGTTTCTATTGTCAGTACCAAAACATTTATAGTTACTTTTAATATAGAAATATAGCTGAATTTACGTTAATATTTATGCAAATATTAAAACGTACATTTTATTTGTCTTAATAATTTAGCTCGAAAATGCATGAAAAAAGCTGTGACGTCGGGGTCTCATCCGCCATGCCCCCTTGTCGTCGTGCAGTTTTCATGTTTGGGCATGGTGCTTAGCAACCCAACACAAAGACCGGGGGGCGTGGTGGATGAGGCCCGGAGGTCACAAAAACAAAAAAAAAATGCAGAGGATCTGCCGTTTCCACATTAGTGTGGGGATTTCCGTGTACAATTATCAGTTAGGTTCTCTGAAAAAATCTGCGTTACACGGATCCCGCGACTCCTGATCCACGTAAAAGCGGGGGTGGGGGGGGTGGGGGGTTACTATATATACTGCTCAAAAAATTAAAGGGAACACTTAAACAACAGCATGACTGTTTAAGTGTTCCCTTTAATTTTTTGAGCAGTATATATATATATCCACTGCAATTTACCATAGAAACCACTGCAATTTATTTTTAAATCAGCATTTCTAAGAGTATGACAATGTCTGTTAAAATCTTACACAAGCACCTCATTCTGCTTTATGAGGTACTGATTAGTTGATCAGCTGAATCAAATCTTATTTAATGAGGAAAAGTAATCAAAACTCTCCTCTTGCAATGTGACCAGTTGTAATTTTAAGTTACTATTTTGGGACGTTTAGTAAGGGACTTTTATTATGAAGTGGGTGATGGGTTTTTGTGTTTTGTATTAGTCACAGCTGGATGTTATTAGAGTAAAGTGTTTGAGTTTGGTTATTGGTGCTTGGGTTTTGAGTTCAAGTATTTAAGGGTGTGTGTTTTAGTTTTCAGGTGTCGGTCTACCCTCACCTTATTGTGGTTTCCTCCTGTCTGCTTTCGTGAAAACTTGACTTCTTGAGTTAGGCTCTCATGCCTGTTTTGTTTTGATTTAAAATAAAGACATGAAGCACTTCAACTATCCTTGGTGTCTGTGTGCCTGCCTTTCGTGCCTGGAGAAGGAGGGGACAAGACGTGACAGCATCATTTCTCTTATCTTGATGTTTTGTCATTTCCTTTAAACTCATACTTTAATGAAAAATATTTTTAGTTGGAAATTAGAAGAAATATTGTCAGCAGTTCTTAAAAACTAAGGCAAAACTGTTCAGTTCAATATTTGCACCTAAAAAAAAATAAAACCTGAGAAATTGAACATTTTTGCAGTGGTCTCTCATTTTTTTCCAGAGCTGTGTGTATATATATATATATATATATATATATATATATACATGTATAGGTATATATATACATGCTCAACTTCATTCCAATGAGGTCACAATATTTTGACTGAGGAAACGTTTCCCCATTTCCCCTCACTCCCTGTGCTGCACAAGTAATGACATAAAGAATGTAGAAACCAAACATAATAACTGTAAACTGTAAAGTATGAGATCCTGAAGTGCATTATACTGTAGTGAGTGCCTGTTAGAGCCACACTGAAGCTCTTTCAGCAGAACTGATTCAGTGCAAAGGCCTGCTAAATCGAGTTTTAATTTCCTTCCCTTCAGTCTCTCACACCCAATCAGTGGGACCCTTAGCGAGACAAACGCCCGCGACTACAAAACACAGCTTGTTTGTGAAGAGATAGTGGCTTTAAATTTGGGAGTGGGCCTTTGATGTGACAGCACTGCGGCTGACGCTTCACACTCGCACCGTGGAGTTCAGGGTTTGAACAACTGGTTTACATCATCATGCAATTCCCACAGCTGGGGATTTTTAATGATTTACACTCGCACCTAACAAGGGATCAGGACCCAGTCAGAGAGCAGGAGAGGAAAGCAAACACACGGCTAGCCATCCATCTTTCTCTCTCTCACTCTCTTTGTCTCTCTCTCGCTCTCAGTCCCTCTCTCCCTCTGCACACATCTGCATGAGTTTGTTTTATAAAGCTCTGCCCTCTCCCGCTCTCTTTTTCCACCTCACCCCAGGTTAATGGTGCTCTTTTAAAATTAACGACCCCTAAAGATATACAAGCTCTCCAGGTTAAAGACATGATCTATGATTTTCTCTGTCTAATTACTGTCCAGCCAGCTGCTTCCACCCACTCCCACATATGAAATGAATAATAGAGGGCTTTGTTTTTGTAGGCTTGAATGCTTTTGTGTGTGTGTGTGTGTGTGTGTGAGTGTTTGTGTGTGTACATATCTCTTATATTTGTAAATGTGTGGCTGCAGCTCCGAAAGAGACAGACATAGATGTGCATTGTGGTTATAAAAATGAGCAATTTGTGTGGAAAAAAAGAGAGAGAAAAAAAAACTGGAAGGCCTTTTAAAGAGACGAGGTCCAATTATTCTGTCTCTAGCGGCATCGATTCACAATACTGTCACATTTGCCAGCAGTGTGATATTTAACAGATGAGGGATGAAAGAGGGTGTCAAGCGCAGCACTTTGCCTTTGGAGAATTTCCGCTAAAACGTTGATCACAGCTTCATCTGAGCTGCCGACAAATTTCACTGATTAACAATACATAGGTTGTGGGGTCACTGGCGGGACAGACATCAGAGCAGCCACAAGGGGGGTGGGGGGGTGGGGGGGTCTTGGGGGTTGGGAGAGTGAGGGTTCAATACATATTCGCAAGCAAAAAAAAAGGGAGCATCAGTGGGTTTTTTTTTTTCCTTGGCTGTAAAACTTTCTCTGAATCTTCCTTTTCAAACTCTGCCTGACAGCTCCTCTCCCTCTATGGGTTGCTAGGGTGCTGGGGTTTGTGGGAAATCCACATGAAGGAGAGGAGAGGGGGGAAGAGGAGACGTGGGGTAAAAATCTTCACCCAACACTTTTACACCAGGGCCTGTATATCTGATGCGCCGCCATAATGCCTCGTCTTGATGAGACAATGAAGAATGGCCCCGGCGCCAACGTGTCAATATGAGCCAGGGAGAGATGCGCAGGGTTTTTTATTTAATCCGCTTTTTCTTTAAGATGATGGCACTTGTTACATTCTCACTGCCTGCCTGTCAGTTTGACACGACAATATTCCCCCCTCTCCGGCTCTTCCTGGTCGGTTTCATTTATTTCAAAACACCATTTCACACACGGCTGGCTTTAACAAGGCATTATACAGTGTAGAGGGCGAGTCTGGGAGATAGAATTGTGACAGATACAACCGTTTTTTGCAGCGAAAATACAGAATATTGTAAATAGTAGACTCCATAAAACTGGCAGAGTTTGCAGTAAAATGTTTTCTTTTTTTTTCCCCCTCTCTCTTCTCCTCCTTCTTTGCAGGTTGTTTGGGTGCTTTGTGGATTCTATCATGTCTCTATATCCCCCCTCTCAGAAATAATGCGAATTCTTCACAGTTATTTCTCCAAAATGAGCCATGAAAGTGTTTCACGGCCCAAATCCTGCTCCTTGATACTATGGCTTGTTGATCCGTACAGATAGAAGTAGCCTAGTCATCTCTCCTCTTTCAGACTGATACCTGCTGGTATTAATTAGATCAGCATTATTTCCCCCATTAGAGCCTTTATTGTTGATTTGACAGAATCAGTGTATGTCTCTTGTTAGTTGTGTTAATGTGGTACAGAAGGTAGCCCCCTTTCTATCGTTAAACTTTATTTTGATCGTGAAAATTGATGAGCCTTGGCCATGGGTGTGAATCTTATAATGCGGGTGTGAATCGTATAATAACTTTATTATGAAACAACTCGCCAGTCCTGTCTCTGCCTCAGGGTGTGATTTATTTCAACGCTGTTTACAAGCCACACAGTCAGAGGAACGCTGGGATTCCCAAGAAACACTGACCACGTTAAGAATTATCACCGTGAAAATTCATGTAACACAGAGATTCACCCGTTTTTCTAGGATGTTATGCCTTCATCTATCTTCCAGAACCGATTTTGTTCACTTGCTGCCTATTATGTGGTTAGTCAATATTTACCTCTCTGGAAAAAACAGATTAGAAGAAATAAACAAATAACCACTTTAATCTGTGCCAGTGTGCTCAACAATTTAACACAATTGAATTATGTTACGTTTTAAACAGCATCATTCCAGGGACGGCGTTTTCGGTTTCACTACTTTTTCAGTGCAGCCCAACTTTACGAGTTTACCTAACCAGTCCTCCATTAAACGTCACGTACTGTTTTACATCAAATGTGTTTTTACACCAAAATAAGTTTACATATAAGTAGATATATTTTTAAACTATCTGGCTGTCTAACACTTTTGCACTGTACCATTTGTATTTGTACATCACTATTCTGGGATGTTGTTTTTTTAAAACATTGAAGTAATCTTAATAATCTGCCCTCACAGCCCTTCTAATAATAAGAGAATTTACTCTGATTTGTACGTTTGCATGCTTTTCTAGCAGCAATTTTAGTGAAAGTTACATTCTATGCTGTTTGTTTGTCACTGGAGGGAGCGCATCCTATATTTTTACTAGGATGCGAAGTTCTTTTTAAACATATTTATGAGTTGTAAACATAATCATGAAGATGTGCGTGGCGTGTGTGTGTGTGTGTTGGGGGGGTGGCAGACGCTGGGTTGAGTGCACAGAGACCCCATTTGTGCAGGGCCTAGAAATTTGTGATACTCTCCTGCTGCTGTGCATCCATATTTAGACTGTGTGAGTGCAGAACTGCTGCATGTTGGAGTGTGTGTGTGTGTGTGTGTGTGGTTGAGATTGGCTCTCTCCCCACCACGCAGATCTGCTTTGAGTGAAACACGGCATGGATGACATATCAGTGATGTTTATTAAGAGACGAGTCTATCAGGGCTCATGAGCGGCTGCCCGCTACGCGCCCATCTTCTGTTTCTTCCGGAGGGTGTCATCAATCTTCCACCCGCTCCGCTCCTCTGAACGCGTGATAGGAGATCAGCGGCTCCTCCCTCCTTCCATCCCTCCCTCCCTGCTAGCTCCCTCTCTCTCCTTCGCTCTGGATGCGCCTCGGTGGGACAGGCAGGTATGACGGCACTCTGAGGAGCCTGCATGCACCACTGAGTGAGAGAGAGCGAGAGAGAGAAAGAGAGAGAGCGAGAGAGAGAGAGAGAGGGGGAGGAGAGGAAGAATTTAATTATTCATTTCCTCTTGGGAAGACCAAGTACAAATAATAAAATAATAATTTAATGCATTTAAATTTACATGGCTATGAGGCCTTCCTAGTACAAATGCTGCTCTCTTGTAGGAAGTGATACAAGCATTTATATATAAAATTACACACATTATATACTATAGAAAACATCATATGTTAAAATCATCGTCTTGGTCAATAATCACGTTGTGTTTTTGAGAAAGATGTTTTTTCGTGGAATAATTTAAACTTTCTCTCATAGTTTTAGTGTAACTGCTGAAAGCCATTATGGGGGGCACTGTATTTATAAAACAAACCCAGTTATGAATAAGGAATTTAGTAGATAATACAGAAGGACAAAAATACATAAATTACTTACACAAAATGCACAAAAAAAACCCCACAAAATACTTGATATGACATGATATGACAACACAAAACAGCTGGCATTTAAATATGTAAAATATAAATTCTAGGAAAAACATCAATATTTCAGTTAAAATTGTACCTTTAATGTAACTTTATTACTCAAGATGCCCATGGTTATTACAGTCTGGTTTACATTAGGTTTAGGTGTAGAGTAGGATTCATTTTTGTTGAAATGTAGGTTTAGGTTTAGAGACCCGATTAAATTAAATTGTCGTCTATGTTTGGATTTAAGTGTATTACATAGAATTAGGTTTAGAGAGGGTTATAATATAGTGTAAACACAGTATAAATTTAGGTTCAGGTATATAGTTACATAATTTATACACTGATGTGAAAGAAAGGTTATCACATGTGAATATTGTCCATATTGGAAGGGTGTCATGATGGGTTTGACCACATCTTTACTTGTGAACTGTCATGTGGTTGTCATGGGTGTGGTAATAGGGATGCAAATGCAGGAGTTTAGGGATCTTGTTTTAAAGTGAACAACAGAAAAACAAGCAGCAAACACATAAGCAAGAAGCACACACTGGCCCATGGAGCAAGGGGTAACAGTCCAGGGATTTGACAGAAGCATTTTTAAAGTGGGGGGGCATGGGACATTCTGTTTGGGGGGGAGTGGGATGGAGGGGGTTTGGTGTGGGTGGGATGATACCTGTAGTGTAGTGTTTTCCTGGGAGGGGGTGCAGGCGCTGCACTCGGGGTCTCGCTGTGTGGATTAATAGGGGGACAAAATGAATGATTTTTAAAAGTGGCAGGGGGGGTGCATGCAGTTCTAAGTGAGATCCATCCAGAAACTCGCAGAGGGAGCGGCCCGTACACTCCTGAGGTGAGAGACCTGCACACAGCAAACCCCCAAGGTCACAAAAGGCAGCAGACAAAAGAGGCCCCTACTGGCAATAGGGCAAGAGAGCATAGTAGTATGGGTGAATAGACACCAGCCTCATGGTAGAGGTGGCTTAAATAAAGAGAGAAAAAGAAAGAACAGGTGAGTCTCATTGAGGCAAACCCAGTCCAGACTCTTTTGTGTTTCCCTGCCTAAACCAGCAAGAGCAGCAGAATCCTGCACTACTCTTACATACTACACATTCCTCTGGTTCTCATACTGTCCTGAAACTTGAATGTTTCTTTGGATAAAGTCACTTTGGATTGTAAGTCACTTCGGATAAAAGCGTCTGCTAAATGAATGTAGTGTAATGTAAATGTTTATTCTTTGGTTTAGGGGTAGTATTGGATTGGGTTTAGGTGTCGTACCGATTTCTGTTGAGGTGTAGTTTAGGATTTGGATCAAATATAAAAAACGATTAGGTCTAGGTATAGTATATGATTAAGGGTATGTGGGTGGGTGTGTGTGGGTGTGTGTGAGTCATCTGAAATCGATCAACGAGGCCAATACATGTGGATACTATGGTCAGACACAGGAAAAACTGACAAACCTGTGGATTCAGACAAATCATAATGACCACACGGAGATGAACGCATCCTCAGGCTGCGGAATCTAAGCTTCATTATGCGAGTGAAGGTCAGATTTATGGACTGATCTCCTCTGCACTCGTTTGTGTGGACAGTGGCAGTGTAGGGCCGGATCATGATGAATCTACTCCACTCTGCACTGTCTGAAGTGCAGAATCCTAATGTCCACCTATTACGGACTCCACTGAGAGAGAGAGAGGGAGAGAAAGAGAGAGAGAGACTGAGAGAGGGAGAGGGAGAGAGAGAGGGAGAGAGAGCGAAAGAGAGAGAGAGTGAGAGAGAGAGAGAGAGAGAGAGAGAGACTGAGAGAGAGAGAGATGGACACAGACCACAGACAGACAAAAAGAATGGAAGAAGAAAAAAAGGGTAGACATAAAAGAAACTGATGGAAAGGGTGAAAGAAAGAAAGAAAAAAAAGAAATAGAAAGAAAGAAAGGAGGAAAGAAAGGAAACGAAGTTACAGTGTAGATGATACATTTTTGTGATTTAAAACATCGTGAATCAGAGGCTGCAGATTCCGTGTTTGAATTTTGTCTGGACACAGTATGAAATCTGTAGCCGAGTTACTTTTTCATCTTCAGCTTGCCCTGTTAACTAAAGACATTTTCTCAGTAAGCTCTTTGAGTTAATGTGTTTTATTATGGTTATTGAGCGTGTATCATCATCATCGACAGGTCGATGTTTGATTTCTGTGGTGCTGAGTGTGAGTGTGAGTGTGTGTGTGTGTGTGTGTGTGTGAGAGTGTGTGTGTGTGTGTGTGTGAGAGAGTGTGTGAGTCAGCCCGACCCGCTCTAAACATCAGCTCACATCATCCTCCGGTGCTCCGCAGGGAAATAAACTTGGAATGAAATAAATGCCCATTCCACTTCTGATTCCGATCCAATCTGCCCATGAACGGAGCCAAGAGCTGAGCAGCTCGGAGAAGAACCGCGCAGCTAAAGGAGAGAAAATTTAAATCAATATTTCCCATTAGCCAGCCTGATGCTTAGAGCAACAATGCAGCAGCCAGGGCTTTGTGTGTTCAGGTGTGGAGGATAATTGAATCTGTCTTTAGAGAGTTCCAGCCTGATTAAACTGAAGAGAAAAAAAAATGCACCTACACAATCAGCGCAAGGTTATGAGGAGACAAAGACACACACACACACACCCACACACACACACACACACACACATATACACACACACACACACACACACATACACACACCTAGTTGGATTTTCAAACCTGCACGTGACTGGGCTCCTTTATTCATTGTGTGTATTGTTATTTAAAGATGAGTGTGATGTATGATGTATTAGAGAATGTGTCGTTTACAAGAGAAGACAAATGAAATTGAGCTTGTTTTCTTAGTCTTTGTGAGGACACATCCCCATGGTGATAGAAAAGACATTTTACATATTAACAATGTCAAGTAAAGTCAAGTAGTTGTTTTTTTTTTATTTCAAGCATCTGCAAAAGTATACAGTAAAGGACTGGTGCAACATGTAACAACACAAGTGTGGACAGGAGCACAGTGCAAAAAAGGGCTTTAAAGACTTTAAAACATATTAGATACTGTCTTCTAGCAGCCAAGCAGAGAATAATAATGATAGTTCTTGCATTATGTATTGTGCAAGGATAAATGTTGTGCAAAGATTGCCAAGACAATAGGAGCAATATTATAAAAATGTAACAGTACAGAAATAAAAGGAGAGGTACGATTTGCGTGTGTTTATGGGGGTGGCAGTTCGGGTGGGATTTGTTTCTGGGGTGTATGTGTGCATGTGTGTTTAGGAGACAGTGCAGGTCATTTCAGGAGGAAAGCTCAATAAGGAGTGGGTTTGCATGTGGGGCATATAGTCCAGGCTGAGGAGTCTGATGGCCGGGGAGAAGAAACTGATTTTGACAGTGAAAGTCTGTATGCTACAGAACCTTTTGCCAGATGGGAGGAGGGAGAAGAGGGTGCGGGAGGGGTGTGTGGAGTAGACGGCCATGGCAGAGAGCAGAGGGTGGAGAGACCCCGATGATCTTTACGGCTGTTTTCACTCTCCACTGTAACGGAGACAGCCGAACAGATCACTAGTGTCTCCTTTTTCAAGTTAAAAACGCAAAACATTTTGACAAAAAAAAAAAAAAAAGACAACTAAAACTGAGAAAAGAGTTCCTCTTTTATAATCAAAGCCCTGGGTTTTGGTTTAGAAGTAGTGGAACAGCAGTATCAGCCAGAGTGTAACATGAGTCCTTGGAACTGACCCAAGAAGATTTTGTACAAGGCCGTGAACAAAATCTCTATTTTTATCGTTGTGGGAAACAAATGATAGGAATATGGGTAAAATCTATAGAGGTCAGGATATTTTTCACATGCTAAATGAGTGATACCAAAAATATTAATACCGAACTGCACATGTTTGTGTGTCTGTTCATGACAAAAATATGCTGACTAAGGAACTCAATAAGAAGTGTTTAACAAAAGCACCATGGGTGTGAAAAATGGGGGTGGGGCAGCTTGGGGTGGGAGTGATCTTCTGAAGAAAAGAAACTGTGGTCCATCAAACCAGGCCAACCTCTTAAAGCTTAATGTTTCTGATGCTCATGTGCTTTCTGTCACAGCTAGCATGAACTTTTACAGCAATTTGTGCTACAAGTAGTCCTTCTGTGGATTTGGGTCAGGCGGGCTAGTCTTCACTCCTCACATGCACCAGTGAGCTTTGGCCACCTATGACCCTGTCGGCAGTTCAGTGGTTGTCATTCCTTGGACCACTTTACGTAGAGACTGATCACTGCACGCCAGCAACACTGCACAAGACCTGCTGTTTTGGAGAAGCTCTGTCCCACTCATCTGATCCTTATGCTATACAATTCTTCCTCTATCTAATGTATATATATATATAATAAGATAAGATAAATCTTTATTATATCTTATAAATTTGCATTGTTTCTGCAGTGAAGTGGACAGTACGAAAGAAAAAAAGTAGTGGCTGCATAACTAATAAAAAATAAACAATATAACATACGGAAAAAAAAATTGCATGTACATACACACACACACATATATATATCTATATATATATATATATATATATATTTTTTTTTTTTT
>JBBPCX010000114.1:6822914-6833093 GCA_037974365.1 Hydrocynus forskahlii
CCAACCAATTTTGAGATGGAGTGAGAATTTGCTTCTGTGTAGAATTAATTATTAATACAGAAATTTGCTGAAAGTAATCACATCACCTCTTGGAGTGACTGTAAATGTTAGTGCATTCAATTCTGTAAGACAACAAGGCACGTCATGTCTCGGCCAGTGGCCGGAAGAGGCCGCTATTTATTTTTTGTTTTAGAGACTTTTATTTTGAAATTGGTGTGTGTCTAGAGTCATGTGTCACCTGTTCCGTGTTTCAGTTATTCAGTTAAGTGATTGTGTTTTAGGACTGGTTGATGTCTGTGTAGGTGTTGTATTTAACTTTCTAGAGTTGATGTTTTATTTGCTGGTTAACCCTCACACTGATCCCTCACTATACCCGTACTTATGTGTCTTATGTGCAGTTCTGCTTTGTGTTTAAAAGGTCCTCATGCCTCTTTATTTTTTGGGTATTGAGTCTGTGTTTTTGTATTAAAAATCCATTCTTGGAACCTGCCTCTTGTGCCTCGCCTCACTCCCCGTGCACGGCTCGACGTGACAGCACATTTTCAGTGGGAAACGTCTTTAGTGGGCTTTAGTGGGAATAATCTTTTTTATTCCAGCATGACTGTGCCCCAGCGCACAAAGCAAGCTCTATAAAGTGTTCGGTGTGGAAGAACTTGACTGGCCCACACAGAGCCCCGACCTCAACCCCATTCAACAAGAACTGGAAGGGACCACCAACTCCATTTTAAAGTCTATGAATTTGAATGCAATGTCATTAAAGTCCCTGTAGGTGTAAAGGTCAGTTGTCTCAATACTTTTATTCATATAGTGTAGATTTACTGAAGACCAGGGTTGTGACTGAAAGTTCCCAACACTGGGGACTCAGCCCTATCTTTGCACTGTATCTTGATAGCACTGCACTTCTTCCTAATGTAAATCTAGATGGCCAGTGTTTTCAAACTATCTAGCTATAATTTGGATATGTCGTGATAACTTGGATCCACGAAATCCAAGGATCGTCGGCTACATCGACACCAATGAGGTTCAGCAAAAGCAGAATTCCAGATTACCATCCTACTGAAATAATTATAGTTAGCAAGCAGGCATGTTAAAAGCTGAACCATCCAAATTTTTAAAATCATGTTATGCTATGCTACCTATCTAGTACCTACATTAAGTAGACAAAGTAAGTAAGCAAAAGCCAACAACAAAGGTGTAGCCTCTAATCTATTATAAGCAGAGAATGCAGGATAGCCTCATATGTTGTTTATGTCAACCCGGTCTCACGACTTTTTGTGCAGCCATCACGACATAAATCTATTCAAAATCGTGCTGCGATCACGCTTTAGGCCTTTTTCGTGCTAGGACAACGCTTCGCTACCCTCTGTATTTTAATGCGCACTGAGTAACACCACCAGTATCAGCACTAACTGGTGACTATTAGGGTTAGGGTTAGAGTTAGTGTGAAGGTTAGGGTTAGGATTAGGGTTAGGGTTAGAGTTAGGGTGAGGGTTAGGGTTAGAGTTAGGGTTAGGGTGAGGGTTAGGGTTAGAGTTAGGGTTAGGGTGAGGGTTAGGGTTAGGGTTAGAGTTAGAGTTAGGGTGAGGGTTAGGGTGAGGGTTAGGGTTAAGGTTAGGATTAGGATTAGGGTTAGGGTTAGAGTTAGGGTTAGGGACTTTCCCCGTCTCACGGCCTGTTTCAACCACTTTGCAAACAAAAATGATAAGGAATCAACTCATTATTTCTCTCCTACTGTCCCTCAGTCAGCGCTGATACTGGCGATGTTACGCAGTGCGCATTAAAATACAGAGGGTAGTGAAGCCCTAAAGCATGATCGCAGCACTTTTTGAATAGATTGTATATCGGTGGCTTCACGAATACTCGTGAGACCGGGCTCTTTACGTATCTATGTATAAGTGCTCACAGCTGTAGCCCAGTGGTCGAGACCCCTGTGGTTGTAATGTCCATTTTACTCGTTATCATACATAAAGTTGACCTGGAAATGATGCATTACAATGAGCTTAATTTAATATAGCTTTTTTTTTGTTTTGTTTTTTTGGTCAAACCATATCTAGTCTGTCTGAATTTAAAATCAGTATATTTGTGGATTGATCTTAGTCCTATTTTTGGTTTTGAAAATAAGAGGGACAAAGCACTGCTATTGCTGCACTCTACCATTTTGAGAACCTTCAAAGACCAGCAGAATTACAGCACGTCCCCTTAAACAATTTGAAATGGGTTCCTTGGATGGTCAGTTCATAAAAAGGTATAAAGTGCACTTAATAGCATTTTAGTGTGACCTTCTGTTTAATAATGTGCTTTCTTCTGGTTTGCAGCTGCTCCTTCACTTTCCGATGGACTGGTGTCTTGGCCTGGTTGCCGTCGCATCGGTGCCCTGTTGCCTTGGTGACCTTTGCACTTGGCATTTCTATGATTCATACGTGTGGAGTGATGGGCTGCCTGAGGGTTGGAGGAGCCTTTACACACACACACACACACACACACACACACACACACACACACATGCACGCACACACTCGGGGGGAGGCAAAGGCAAAGATAGACAGTCACACGAGCAGAGAGAAACAGAGATAGATCTAGTGAGAGAGTGAGAGAGAGAGTGAAGGAGAGAGAAAGAGATTGGGAGATGAGTAGTGATTCGCCTCTACTTTGTGTTCTAAAACACAAAGTGAAGATATTATGAGGAAAAAAAAATACCATCAGAATTACGGCCATCAGTGTTTATCCAGTCGTTCTTTATATGAGAATCCATATAGTTTTTAGTGCAGTGCACAGTTATATTTGTAGATTTCAGACCCTGGTGATAAACTCCGGCACTCGGAGCTGCTCTGGTGGAGCACATTCTGCCAGTGTATGGCAGGAGTGGTTCGTTATAAATAATATATAAATAGTATAGATGGAATTGAAGCAGTTTAAAGCGAATGGTGGTTGTTGGTTGTACATGATGACAGAGCTGGATGGAGGGATCCACTGAGTGTTGTTCTCAAAAAATCAAATAAGAGGAGAGAAGCTGAGAGAGAGAGATAGAGAAAGCGAGAGAGAGAGAGAGAGACCATCCCTGGAGCAAACAGAGGAAGGAGAGGGCAAAGATGAAGGCATTTTGAGCTGATGAAAGTCTGAGTGTGTGTGTGTGTGTGTGTGTGTGTGTGACAGAGAGAGAGTGAGAGAGACTTCAAAGTAGAGTAAAGATGGGATTTTCCAGTATATTCCTCGCTACACTTCTTTTTTTTTCTCTTTTTTCTAAAGTCCTGATGTTTCGCTGGCCACTGGCATAAATATTTCTGCTTGAGTGTGTGTGTGTGTGTGTGTGTGTGTGTGTGTGTGTGTGTGTGTGTGTGTCTGTGTGTGTATGTGAGTGAGTTTTAATGGAGCAGATGATGCCTGCAGCAATGTGTAGATCAGAGTGATTCACACTTATCAGTTATTGCACACACTTGGTGTCAGTCTCGCTCTCTGTGAAATCCCTCTTCAATAACACAGGCTTTATTATTACACTACACTCAAATGTTACAGCAAAAAAACCCAGTTCTACTCCCCCATTCATATCTGACCTGCCTTTGTTGGTCTCCCATATGCACCAGTCACGCACAGTTTATATTGAGGGAGAGAAAGAGGCTTTTTGGTTTTGACAGAACATTTCAAAGACATTCAAGATTCAATACTGATTGCCTAGTTTTGTATTAGGCAATATAGCCTATTGTTTGGAATTTAGCTTTAAAGGAATAGTTTGGCTAAAAAATCACTAATGTTCTACTTAGTCAATCAGCAAAGACATTTTAGTGTAAAAATCTTTAACCTTGAATTGCAGCTACAAGACTAACATTTCACTAGAACTCAGTAGTAACCAGAGTAGTCCAAATCATTGCCATAAGAAAATACATCACCAGAACATCCATCCTGCTCAAACTGAATTACACCTCTTCATTAAGGTGGCACAAACTTGTGATTGCGGTGTAAGATATGGTATGACATACAGGGTGATATAAAAATGAATGGGCCCTAAACACTGGAGCTAGTACAGGGGGTCCTCAAGTTACGACACAGATCCGTTCCTTCTACAGTGATGTAACACGAATTTTGATGGTAGTCGAAACACACCCTAGTCTAAGTCTCTTACCGATCTTAACACAGCTGTAAAATCATAAAACACAGCTAAGCCACAGAAAAAGAAAAAGGACAACTGTGTATTCTTCCGCCATGCGCAACCAAACTACTTCGCCCACGTACACTACCGGTCAAAAGTTTTAGAACACCCCAATTTTTCTGGTTGTTTTTGTATTGAAATTCAAGCGGTTCAATGTCTCATTGTTCATTCTGCAGAAAGTTCTTCCCAGCTATGTTGCAGGAGTTCCCATAAGTTGCAGCACTTATAGGCTGCTTTGCTTTCACTCTTCTGTCCAGTTCATCCTAAAGCAGCTCGGTGGGGTTTAAGTCTGGAGACTTCTGGCCACTCCATGTTTTCCAGCTCACCATCTTGTTCTTTTTTCTGAGGTAGTTCTGGCAGAGCTTGGTCTTATGTTTTGGGTCACTATCTTACTGTAGGACGAACCCGACCAACTACACACATACCAGAGGTACTGCATGGTGCCACAGAATTATTTCCCACTTCTGGGTAACCTCACCATTTTTAAACCTCCCGCAGTTCAGCACTGTCCTTTGTACCATTTCAGGCTATTCACTGGACTTGAACTGTTTGAATTTCAATTTAAAAAAGCTTGAAATACTGTGGTGTTCTAAAACGTTTGACTGGTAGTGTAGTCTGTAAGTACGAGGCTGACGGTGTAAGCTGAGTGGGAGTGGGAGTGGCAGTCAGTGTTATAAACTCAAAACATCGTATGTCGAGACTGTTGTAACTCGAGGACCCCCTGTATTCACAAAGCAGGCATAAATAAGAAGACTGAGTCCCAAATGACATCCACAACAACCGTGACCCTCCACACCCATGACTGAGTGGCCACACACAGTCCAGTACACTGTCAAATTTGCTGACGACACAGTAGTGCTGCGGTCCTACACCCCCTCAGCATCAACAGGACTGCCGTGGAGAGGGTGAGCAGCTTCAAATACCTGATCGTCCACACCTGACATGGACTGAACACATTGAAGCCCATTCCAGAGAGGAAAGGCAGCATCTCTACCATCTGAGACAGCTGAGGAAGTTTCAGGTCTCTCCAGTGACCCTGAGTACTTCTTACTCTGGTGCTGTATAAAGTGTCCTCGCTTCACCTCCAGGTTTGGAAACGGCTCCATACAGGACATTAAGGGACTAGAGAGAGTGATCCAGGCGGCGGAACACTACCCCAGATCAGCTCTGCCATCTCTGCAGGACATTTATACCAGGAGATGCAGGACCAGAGTAACCAGGATCATCAGAGACTCATCTCTCACCAGTAACTGTCTGTCTGAACTGATGAAATCAGAAAGATGCTTCAGGAGTTTTATGGCCAGACCAGAGAGTCTCAGGCCATCAGACTCCTTAACCAAGACGTGCCATTACAATTTTTAACCATTAATTCACTACACATTGGACTGGAATAACCGTATTTGTAACAAATAGAATCTCGATTCTTGAATTTTGACACATCCCCACCCAGCTTGAATGGGCATGGTGCCTTTCACTGAAAAGCATCCAGAACTTAAATGGTCAAGGAGAAGATGCTACCAACAACATGCCCTAAAAGCTTTTTCTCAAAAAAAAAAAGAAAAAGAAATGCTAAATAAAATCAGTTGTATGAACAGCCCCACGATCTCCCAAGAACTAGCTTCGGGTTTACTAACAGACAGCACAGTGAATGTGCATATTGTACCGTTCAAGTTGTGTTGTTTGAAAGGCCCTGTTGTTCTAGTGCTAAACCTTGTACTGCCAGTTGCAGGAATCCCTCCGAGGTGCAGTGAGGAAAAAGAACTTCCTTTCAGCCGGATGGTACTGAGATAACTTCCTCCTTCACTGTGTGAAGGCCAGAGCACACTGATCCAGCATCCTCCAGCAGAGTCACACGCTGGTGTTTTGTGTAACATACCTGTGTGTGGTTGTCCTTCCCCTACCATGCTGGTGAACCCTTAGATCACGGGCAGCACAGATCTGTGCCGGAAACGCAACAAATGGTAAATGATCGTTTTACAGCAAAACAACTCCTTATAATGAAGTTCCCCTGGTTTGTGTTAATGCTTGACGTGTCAGGCATCAAGCTGAGCTGTGTTTGGTGTTCCTGTTTCACATAAAACCAAAATCAGTGTAACGTAAAAAACATGTAATAATAATAACCGCTGCTGAGGTTTTAAAAATAGCATCATTTGCAAATGCCCATAAAGAACAAAAATGCCCAAATGTCTTTTATTTTAGGACTTAGAAACAAACAGAAAAAAACACAAGATTTTGAACCTGGAAGAACTTTCAGGATAGTCTCCGCTCACAGGTGGGTGGGGAAAACCTGCAGAGGGAGGGGGTCCGGAGAGCGGTCGAGTTACACCATTTTAATTTGTTGAAATCAGATTTTACTGATACACTCTGAGTTCTAGGAGTTTTCATTGGCTGGTCATTTTCTTTACTGGAATGTAATAGAGCCAAATGTCAAATGTTGGATTAACAGTTTTTGGTGGAGGATGATGGTGTTTGGTGAAAGGCCCTGGTGTTGATGGAGAATTGTGACGTTTTGTGTTTACTGGGGAATAGCTTTGTTTATATAGTGGTGAGGTGTTGGAGAATTATAGCGCTTGATAAAGAATGATGGTGTTTGGGGGACGTGTTGGTCGTGAATGCTGGTCTTCGGTAGAGAATGTTGGTGCTTAATGGAGGATGATGATGTTTGAAGATTAATGGTCTTTGCAGGGTCGGTCTGGTCCTATAGGGCTTCCTGACTGCAGCACACGGAATATTGTATTGACGCAGTTAATCCATTCTCTGATGTGTTGCTGGATGAAGAGCAGGAAAAAAAATCTATATTTTAGTGGTGTGGATTTCCTGTTTTTACAAAGCCATGGCTACAGACCTCCCTCGCAGCTTAGGCAGCCAGTAGCAGCTCTGCCTCTCGGTCCAGCTCTGCCTGTTAATGTTAAGAGGGGTGAAATAGTTATGAGGGTCATAAAAGTTGATTGGTCCCCTTAGAGGACTTACAAGCCTGTGTAAAGTTTGTCCACCACACAATCGATAGCTTTAGTGTTTCCTCCACAATTCTAACTGCCGTTCTTTATTTCTCCTCTTCTCTCAGAGATCATATGCACAGATCTTTAAAGCAGTCCTAAAGCAGAAGCGCCTCGTGAGGGTAAATCAGTTTTGGTTGGTTAGACTTAAAAATGCCTCAGCGCCAAAATGGCTTTATCATTGTGGTTTTATTTGTCTACGGGGCCGCAGGATGAGTCGGCCAGAGGTTAGTGATTTCCTCCGCTGTCGCTGTCTGTGTTTTTAAATGGAGCTCACCAACCATCAATTGCACGGCTATAATTACAAAGAGGCTTTAAAGAGACTCTGTTTATGGGAAGGCGTAAGTGTGGAAGAATGTGTGTCAGGTTTAAAGCCTTTGCTCCATCAGCGCTGACAAAAGACACCCCAGGGTTTTTCAGAGATCACATCGCATGCTGGCCCATGCCTCTCCTGGGTTGCCATATCCGGCGAAATGGGGCTTGTAAAATTTTGCGGTGTGGGTAGGTGGGGCAGCAATTAGGTGTAAGCACAAAAGGCAGCTTGCTCCAGAGGAGGAAAAGTGTTAATGGGTTTATGTTAGGGGCTAATGACCGCTGGTCCAGAGCAGCGTATGAAGCACAATTTTGTGGGGCTATTCAGACACACACACAGTTGGGCTCAACAAGTCACACCCCATGGTGCTCAGCACGCCTCACTAAAGAGCCTGTAATAATGACAGCAATTACAGCAATCCACTTAAACAAATGCCAAGCCAGGCAAACCTCATCATACTCACATCTGATTGGTCCTAATGAGATAAAGACACCAATTAATCCAGTGCTAATTGCCGTGGCTCGTTTACAGAAAGCATTCAGATGCTGGCACATTAAGGAGAGCCAGCTCAAACTGCAGGCTGGAGGTGCATTTACTCGCCTACCAATTTCTTTTATTACTCAGATCCATAACGGCAGGACTGATGTTTACTCATTTTTCCTTTTCCAGTGCACTGCATATATTAAACAGCCATTTTCACACGAGTGTCACACGCAAATACATATTAATATTACATTTTACAGTTTTACTTGGAACAGGCCCAATATTTAAGTCTCCTTATGCCTTCCTTTTAGTTTCCTTGTAATTTTTTGTTTTAGTCAAACTCAAACTGAACCCCTGTTCATTTTTCTTTATTTGCGGTTCAAGCAGTGACTTTTCTGAAGTTTGAGGATACAATGATCGCTTCCTGAGTCTTTTGTACGGTCTACATCACACATAGGAACATTTTATTTTTCTTACAGGCTTTTTATAATTTTGAACATAACATGTTTAAACCCCTGGAGGAGTTACCATTAAAATTATTAACGTTTTATTAGAGGTGACTGTAGTAGTCCTGTTCTAGGGACAGAAAAATGTATCTTTCAAAATAAGCCGCTGAAACAAATAAGAAAAGTCTAAAGTGCAGATCTGAACTTGCGAATGCAGAATAAATGTATTTAATTACATTTTGCAAAAGAGACTTCAGTAAAATGGGACAAATAAGTATAATGCTGATTTGGTTTTTCAGTGACCAAAGGCAATCCAATATAACTACCATGAATAATAAGCACAAAGACGTTTTTGGCATAAGTTTTCAATGGCCTGACGTCATGGCTGTGGACATTCATCAAAATCGATTGTAAGTGCTGACGAATCCTGAGTGACCTCACTTGTGTTGACATACGCATTGGCTGCAGCATAAACAAGCTAAAATAGCTGGTCAGTCATTTCACAAAGCTCCAAAAACTGAAAGGGAAAATGAGAGAGAGATTATAGTAAATCCATGTTTTCATGTTTATAACTCTAAAATTGTTGAAGGGGGTGGTTTTGACCTAAATTTACTGGCCAGTAAATACAGAGGCGCTACTGGGATCATAAAACGTGGGGGGCCTAAGCTATAGCCCGGAAATCTTTAGATTTCATTTTATTTACTGAATGTAAAATGTGAGACACTGAACTCTACCATAAGGTTCCAGTCAGATGCATAGGCTGGCTTTCATAACAAATTACATTAAACAATTACATTAAGCAGTTAGAATTCTTATTCAAATGCGATGTACTGAAACCCCAAAAAGAGCCCTGACATTGATGAAGCATTTTATGATGATTTACATACCTATAGTTCTTGTTATCATAAATGGTGTAAAAAAAAAATGTTTGAGTGGTGGAGCCTAATCTAGCGGTCATAGAGACAAAAGGTGGGAAAACAAAAGGTGGACAGGACCCCAGCCTATCACAGGGCACACATACAGACAAACACAGTCTTGGATACACACATTCACAACCTCTTGCTGGGAGGCAACAGTGCTACCTACTAAAAAAAGAGAGTTCCATGACTGTTCAGAAAACATTTGAGGCTGAGGATGCTGCACCAACTCCCCCCCCATCCCCCCATCCCCCATGAAGAAACCCTTTGTTTGACAAGCATCTTTCTGAGAAACAGAGACTTTCCTGGCCATCTACACGAGTGTCTACACGCCGCTTCGCCTCTGGTGCTTTTCATTAGAGGCGCTTTGGACCATCAGGCGGAGATGCAGAGCAGAGATAATGCTGATTCGTTTGGGGGGGGGGGGTGGAAACCGAGTCCACACTGTCCATCAAACATCTGGGGGGCAGCTGTCCCTTCACCTATACATTTTGAAAGATTTTGCTTTTTGCTTGTTTTTTTACAACTAGTAACATTTTATAATAACACCTACAATGCTGTGTGAAACAGGGGCTCAATACTTTTGCACTGTTCTGTAAAAAAAAGCTGTCACGAGGTTATCTCCCTCTACAGCAACACAGAATCAGAATCAGAGTCAGAATCAGACAACTTTATTTATCCCGGAGGAAATATCCCAGAGTCTAATAAAAATACTCAGAAAAAACACTCATTTAAAGTGAAAAGCAAAAATCATTTCTGGGTCCGTGAGTTCGGTTTACTCCATCACTGACCTCAGATCAGAACTACACTGACCTCAGATCAGAACTACACTGACCTCAGATCAGAACTACACTGACCTCAGATCAGAACTACACTGACC
>JBBPCX010000114.1:6838434-6851338 GCA_037974365.1 Hydrocynus forskahlii
GTGGGGAGTATAAAGCCACTGTGTAGGGAGGATAGAGCCACTGTGTGGGGAGTATAGAGCCACTGTGTGGGGAGTATAGAGCCACTGTGTAGGGAGTATAGAGCCACTGTGTGGGGTGTATGGAGCCACTGTGTAGGGAGTATGGAGCCACTGTGTACGGAGTATGAAGCCACTGTGTAGGGAGTATAGAGCCACTGTGTAGGGAGTATGGAGCCACTGTGTGGGGTGAATGTAGCCACTGTGTGGGGAGTATGGAGCCACTGTGTGGGGTATATGGAGCCACTGTGTGGGGTGTATGGAGCCACTGTGTGGGGTGTATGGAGCCACTTGAGACACAACAGCCTTGCTGCTCATCTCTGTTACTCATATGCTGACTGAGTCTGAGCACATTTTTCAAATGTCCAATCCCGGTTTTGGACCAATATCAATACTGAGTTTTGGATCAGTGCACCCCTACTGGTGAATAGAGCAAGGTTTCAGACATTCACCTTACATTTGTTTGTTTTTTATTATGATTCCTCCTTTCTGTGCCATGTTGCAGAATCACTGGGAAATCGTAGCATTAGCATCTGTTCTTCAGTCTTTCACTACATTCTCAGCTCTGTGCTTGCGCGTTAATTTCACTGCCTCATGTTTCGCTTCTTTTTCATCTTCGTGTTGACATGCCTTAATGGTCTGTTCGTCCAGTTGCCTGTGCCATTACGAGAGCCATTTTCATCTCCAGTGAGGTGACGGCGGCTGTGAGGCTTGCTGACAGGCCACCTCTAAATCACCAGCTCACCTAATCGCTCTACACTTCCCCAAATGGCTCGCTGGTCCTCTATTTGCCTAAGTGCATTAAGTCTGGGGGATCCAGGCTAGCAAAACAAGCTTCACCTGCACGATTCACGTCCGTACTTCAACCTTTAGCCGCGCTGGTGCTCTATAAAGCCACTTGAGAAGAAGCACTTTACTGTGATTATGGGATGAAGTCATTGAAACAGCACCCAGGCAGGTGCCATGTTTGTAGCTGTATTTTTCAACCTGATTTCTGTCTACTGTATCTGTGGAAGTGGCTTCTAAAATAGGTGTGTTTTAAGTTGATGGGTTTCTAGTCTTTTCTGAGATTGCTTGTGCTAATCGACCATATGCAGACAGAGATTACATTGAAAGAGTGTTAAGCATCAAATTACGGGGAGTATCTCAAATTGCTAATGTCTCCTTTGCTTCATCTTCGGGGTGATAACTGATGCTTCATGGTGAGACGAGATAACAATAGAGTGCAATGAAAGGGTAGAATAAAAGGTGAAACATGCCGGACATCACACACACACACACACACACACACACACACACACACACATACACAACCAAGCTCAAACAGAGTAGCGTCGGCTGGCAGATTGTCAGTGACCCGACTGTGTGTGAATAAAAGAGAGGTCATTTTGGCGGTTTGGTTTTGAATTTTCTGCCCATTTCTTTGTACTGCTGTGAGCACTGCTCTTATTAATGACTCAAGAAATGCCCTGGAGAGATAGACAACTACCCTGACCACCCCCCTCTGCACACATACACACTAGGGAGCGAAAATGCATTGATTATAATTCATTATAGGAATCACATGTGCTGATATATGCTGATAAATATTAAAAAATATTTTTTTTGGTGTTACCTGTTTTAGTAAGGTATGTTTGAAATCAGCTGAGATCGGAATTGGCCAGTTCATTATTTGACTGATGCGTGTTTTAATTATTTAAATGATGTGAGGTGGGGAAGTGCACTTACACTGCATTTGAATGCTGCTCCTCTACCTGTACCAAAATGCCGTAGCATAATTACGCACAGCGTTACTGTAAAGCGAGAGCCACCACTTACTATTGAGCACTATAGAGCACTTTATCTGAACGCATCTTGGGTGAATCTCTTGTCCATAGTCCACCATGAAAAGAGCCTCTGTGGTCACATTGTATTCTGTGTAGTTAAAATTATTCTGAAGCATGTCATTATGATCAAATAGAAGCATAGTTTTGTTTCAAATGTTTCCTAGGCAATGGTTATTGAAGACTGAAAGTCAAACATTCATAGAAGCAACACACACACAATGCTTCAAATGTACTGAGTGTGTGTGTGTGTGTGTGTGTGTTTGTGTGTGTGTGTGTGTTTTGAATGAGGCTCCCTCAGTTAGACTGCAGACAGACAGCTCTATTGATTTTGTGCCATTTGCAGAGGCCAGTGTCAAAACAAGCAGCAAAACATCAGAGAAAGTTTCAATTAGGCCTTTGTGACTCAGACAAAGCCGCAGTGTCGAGTACTGAAGAATTTAACACTTCTAGTGCTAAATGTTTTATATGACAAGATCTATATACTGTATTTTCCTACACACTGCATAACGCTCCAATATACTAGTTTAAATGACAAGATCTGTACTCTGTTTTACACACTGCACAGTACAGGGTGCTCTCCGGGGCAGTGGGGGGCACTAGTGATGACAAGGTGCCCTCTGGAGCAGCAGGGGGCACTGTGCAATCAAGCGCCCACTTGGCGGTGACCTCTGCGACATTGGGTGGCACTGCTAGGTGACTCCATTGCAGACATGAGAACTGGCACTGGGGGCCATTACTGAGACGTCCTCTTGGGCACAAGTGGCTTCATAAGACCTTTATAAGGCCAGTGTGCTCCCTAACACAGAGTCGCCTCACCACGCCATTTCCCCTGTCACTGTAGAAGCTCGGCTAGAGAGTTCCCGAGCAGAGGTGGACTACACCCCCTGCACTCTGGTGCAGCTCTCAGTGCCCTCGGCCTCACACAGCTGCTCACGCCTCTCAGCTGCCTCCTGGCGGGACGCTTGTTCCAACCTCTGACAAAGTTGGCCAGCTGGGTGGTCCCGTGCTCCTACTCACCTCTGGCCCTGCAACTCTCAGCCAGCCTGAAGACTAGCCTTCTTCTTCGCTCGTCTGAACCACAGCTGTATCGCATCCCAGCAGTTGGCCTAACTTGTTCTCTACATCCATTTTGATTGTTGGTTTTGCTACATGTAGAGATGTAGAGAAGGGAGTGGATGTAATCTCGGGGTTTATTAACGGGAAACAAGATGCAGGGCTGAACAGAGATACACATAGAAAAAACACAGCATGGAGACAAAACCCGGAGAGCAAAAACGAGTCAAAAAACACTGGGGCAAAAACATCGAAGTCAAATCGGGGTATAAACACGAAGAACAAACTCCAGGCAAAAGCAAACCAAGTAACACCAGGGCATTAACACAAAGAACAAACACAATAACAGAAACAGCCAAATGACACAAGGAACCAAGAAACTGAAACACAAGGTTCTGTGCACTAACTAGACAATGGGAAACACCTGGGCGGGGGAGGAGACAGGAACAAAACACAGGTGAGCAAAGACCAAAACAACACACACTCCCATGGACTACAGACACATAAACAAAGGCACATGGAGAATATCAACAACAACGTACCCATGACAACAGGAGGAAAAGACAAGACATTACAAAAAGCCAAGAATTTTTTTTTCCATTTTTTTTTTCTATCCAGCTATATCTTTTCTTTTTCAGCTAAAAGAATTTATGGAGCTTATGTATTCAGTTTTTGAATTCATGGAGCTTATGTATTCAAAAGACTTATTGAATGATTGTATGATGTTTTTTTAAAAGTGTGAAAATGTAAAAGTGTACACGTAAAGATCAGCTGTGATTTTGAACTGGTTATGCTATATCAGGACATAAAATGTTCCATTTTAAACCTCAATTCCAGTTTATTATTAACCTACAGAAAAGGTACGCAAATAAATATTTGACTAAGAAACTGAAGTTTTAGGATTTCACTCAGGATTATGTACTTACGTTAGATCCGACACATATTATTCAGTAATTACTGACACTTTAAACACGTTCCGACTCATGCAGTCCTGGTGTATGTTCTCTTAACAATACCCCGCCCGTGTGATTTCTCTTCTTCAGTATAATTCTCAGCCTTGTTGTCAGCCGTGGTTTAATAGGAGCAAGCAGCGAGTCGCTGTAATCGATGCAGTGTGTGTTTCCCCCAGCAGTATGTGTGTGTAAAGCACGAGTTTCTGATCCATAGTTGTACCTGTTCACAGTGTGTGTTAGTGGTGGGCTTGTCATTAAATTCTGTCATATTCCTGTCAAAACAACAGCACTGATTTCCCTCTCTCAGGTGTAATCAGCCATTCCAGTGGCTATTTATAGACCTACTGTTGTATTGCAATTAGTCATGACAAATTAATGTCCTTTGATTGCTTCCGGTAAGTGATGCAGGCTGTGTTGATTTACAGGACTGAAATGTGCATAGAGATTAAATGCTGTAATGCAAGTTAATTTCTTTAACTGTTTCATTGTCAGGCAAGCTGGGATCTCACCCGATAAAACTCAGAGTTTCTCTGCGTTTGGGCTGCCATGACATATTATATAATTATATCACTGATTATTTTGTTGATTCATTCAATCAGTTTTTTGATGTCCAATTAACTTGATCAGCCATGCATATCCCTTCATAAAAATACACAGTTAAGAAATATGTAAAACACAGCCTGGCCTAAAAGTACACGTAAAGGGGTGTGTTGATCAGGCCCTGTCCCTTCCTGTAATAGAGAACAGAAGATTTTTTTTTAATTGATATAATTATTCCAACTGCCAACTAATCACTAACAGTTAATCAAATGATAATTAATGATTTTAAAAATAAATGTCACGACAAGCCTTGTTTGTGCAGCCTTTGTGCTTGTGTGCACCCTAAATGAGTTTTGAAGGCACACTCAATTCTCTCTCCCAGGAGAAAGGCACATTGTTTCATAAATATTTGAAATAGAAAAAAAAATTATGAAAAACCTGGAGTTGATATAAAGTGTATGGATTCAATGCAAATTAAAAACCTGACGAGGGGACATGGTGTTTTTATACTGCCTGAAAAGTACTGAACACCCTTGAGCTCAAGTGTTTGTAAAGTTAAGTAAAGTGGTTCCTTGTAGCCACGCGTGAACACACCACAGCACAGCACACAGTGTGAACAATGTAAAATTCTAACTCAGGATTTAATCCATTGTGAAGCAGCACCTGCGGAGCAGAGTGTGGTGACGGTACCTCAGTGGTGCAACGAGCAGTCCTGGGATTCAAACCAGTGAATCAGGAGGGTAGTTGGAGTAGTTGAACTATCTACATCATGGAATAATGCACCAATTATATTAATGTGCTGTGCCAGCCCTAAGGTACTGGGCACTCTAGGTGAAATTTTATTAGTGCCACTCTTGCCCCCCTTTTCTCACTCTTGCCCCCTTTTCTCCCTAGTGTCAAAACAGGAAATTATTTATTATACAATGGAGTTGCACAGTTCACACACATCATATTTGATTTATTATGTGTGTTTCGTTTAATGAATGAATCCATTCAAAACAAAACATGGACCTACAGACTATAGAGTCATATAGTGCCATGTGACAACAAAAATTCGTAATTTTTTAAATCATTAACATCTTTAGACATTAAAAGCAAAATCATTTGTCATTTTCAAATCATGGTTTTGATTACATCACATCACATGCACATCAAGTGAATGGTATAATAATAATTTTAATATTAGCTCACTTATTGAACAAACCCAGCTTCATGTTAATTTTCACCCTCTGGTAACGTGATTTCACGTAAAGGAACACATTAAATATGCGCTGTGGTAGGAGAAATGTAAATTTGCAGTTTAAATGCTGATTTTGCCTACATTTCCAAAGGTGCCCTCCTGACAGCACCAAAGGTTGGCAGTCTTTTTTTTTTCTTGGCAGCTTTCTGCTCATGTGACTTCATTCCAGCAGCCGTTTCTGCCAGCCGTCGCCGCAGCCGCTGGCTAATGGGCTCAGTCAGCGCAGTATTGGCAGGTGACTGCACACGTATTGATCCCAGCTCTAAGGCTCTGCCTCTCAAAGCCAAATTAATCAAGCCATATTTCGAGCAGACAGACCTTATCTGGGTCTTCGATTGACCAGTTTAATAATAATGATATTTGTTCACAGGCTGCTTATTAGAGTCAGAGGTATGTAAAATAGCCTGATTTGTGCATCAGACGAAGTGGGAAGGCATTTGGGCATCACTTCTCTGCAGTATATAGAAACAGTAAACTGTAAACAACATATTCTGTACAGGCTCCTTTACAGATATACCTGCATGATACGAGGCATCAGAATGCCAGGACATGTTGCATAGCATCATTAAAAAAAAACAAAAAAAAACAGAATCATGCTGATGCAATATACAATTCAGCTACTTTAGGTCAAAGTGAATCTGATCAGGAAAACTTGCAAATAAAATAATAATAAAAACGAATATTAACATATTCAAACGACCATTTGTGTCAATAGTTTTTCACTCAGCTGTGTTACTTATATAGATATTATACCAAGCATTTCTGTGTGTAGCATAGTCTATTCATATTGTGTTTTTTTTTCATTCTACAGATATTTATTACGATTTTTCTTTAGACTTATTTTAGATTGTTCCTGTCTCTGTGTCTTTGTGTGTTGTGGCAGGCATCACAGAAGCAATTTCCTCCAGGATCAATAAAGTTTTCTGATTCTGACTCTGATTCTGATTCACCTTAATCTTTCAAGTTCTATCTATAATTCAAGTATTATAAATAGCTGACAGTAAACATCCAAGTCTAATCATAAACCAAAGAATGAACATCCATTACAATTCTTGTGTTTTCAGTTCATAGTCCGAAATTCCATTTTTACAGCTCAAACAATGATGCAACAGTATATTGTATTTGTAGCTGTTCCCAGTACTGTATATACCAGTATACTATATATACAGGTATATACAGTACTGGAAACAATAAACCCTCACTTTAATGCAGATCAGCAGTCGCGGTATCAGTCCAACGCAGATTTTTTCTGAGAACTGAACTAATCATTTTTCGCTGAAACCCCCGCACTAACATGGAAACTGCAGATATCCTGCTTTTGTGACGCTCGGGCCTTGTCCGCCACGCCCCCTCGTCCTGGTGCTGGGTTGCTAAGCACCGCACCCAAACATAAACAACCCAGCACAAGGACGAGGGGGCGTGGTGGACGAGGCCCAGACGTCACAGCAATATATGATTTTTCATGCATTTTAGTGCTAAATTATTAAGAAAAATAATTTACTCATTTTGTAACATAAATATTAACATAAATTTAGCTACATACATATAAAAAATATGCTGATTGGCTGCTGCCCTTTGACGTAGCTTCCGTCCAGAATTTCCCGCATGGAGCGTTCTTGTGTTTTTCATTTTGTTCTTCTTGAAGCCCTGTATTTTTATTACTGTAAATTAAATTAATTTATCTGCTCATACCAAAGAAAACACGTGTGCATGAATTACAGTACAGTCTCTACAGGGGTAACATCGGTATTTTACATTCCAGCACTGGCATACAGCAGTTCAGTGTAAACTGTACAGTACAAATATGGGTTTACCTTTACATTTTCTTTAAGAGTAATGTATTAAGCCGAGTTTAAAATGAAATTAAAGTATTTTGGGAGCATATTTGGGGGCATATTTAGAGTTTACACAATTAAAAAACAAGAGTTAAAGTTCTGTCAGGGATCTGTGTTGGGTGTGGATGTAAATAATTCTGTTCGATATTAATTCTGTTCATTAGCGGACCTGAAGGAAGAGTAGAGTGTACAAAGATATCTACATTAAAAAATTATGCATGGAACTGAAGAGCGGGAGGCAGCATCTCTCTGCTGTCCCTGCGCTGGCAGTAAGATTTGTGCTATAGCGGTACGGTCTAGCCATTCTGCCTCTGATGGCTCTGTGAGGCCATTGTGTGCTGTAATGTCTGCATGGTCTTTGCTTGGCTGCTGCGCCCCTGATAGTCTACTGAAAGCTTCAACAGCCATTTTCTTCTAGGCTCACAAATTTGGAGGCAGAATATAGTTGGCTGCAAGTATTTTTGGGAGGCGTTTGGTACCGCTGATCTTGGTCTGTTCATTTGGCCAGTTACCAATGTTTTTCTAGATAATTGCCAAGGTCTAGCAGCAACAGAAAACATGAGTGTGATAAAATGATAATAAAACTCATACATTTCCCTTACGCTATTTAAAAGTATACACAGTGCTTTACGAGAGGATTAAAACAGATGATTTACAAAATGAAGGGAAGGAAAGAAAAACGGGACGTTTAAAGTGAAATAATCCACGGGTATCTCAAAAACCAAAACTGTAAATGATGTAGTAGTTAGACAGTAACTGATATACAGATCTGGAAAAAAAGACCACTGCAATTTATTTTTAAATCAGCATCTCTATGAGTATGACAACCATTCCATGCCAGTGTCTGTTAAATTCCTACACAAGCACATCATTCTGCTTTATGAGGTACTGATTAGTGATCAGCTGAATTACATCTTATTTAATGAGGAAAAATATAAAAACACTGCAGTAATCAACACTCTCCTCTCACAATGTGACCAGTTGGATGGCAAAACACTACAAGAAGTTCGTCAAAGGTAATTATTGCCATTTTGTTTGAGTGAATCAGAGAATTTTTCTGAATTGTTAAAGTTCTGTAAATGCTGCATCATTTCTGGTATTTTCATGTTTTGTTATTTCCTATAAAATTATGCTTTAAAAAACATTTATTAAGCATTAAACATTTAATTTGGAAATGAGGAGAAATATTGTCAGCCGTTCTTAAAAACAAAGCAAAGCTGTTCACTTCAATACTTGCACCTATAAAAGATAAAACCTGAGAAACTTTTTTCCAGAGCTGTATGTGTGTGTGTGTGTGTGTGTGTGTGTGTGTGTGTTGGGAGTGAATTTATGTTGGTCTGGAGAATGTGTTTGGTTGGAGGCCAGTGCTGTAGCACTGTGGGGAGTGAAGCGAATGTCGCCTGTGCGGCTAAAACCTAATGACACACCTGGGTGGTGATATGTTCTCGTGCTGGATTTGTGGCCCTGCTTGGCCAGATCACTGTCTGAAGCATTATACATCACCCGAAGAGGAATACGTGAGTGCACATGTAGGTGCACAGAAAGATTAATGCAATTAATTTACTCGATTCAAATGTGTATGTTACATCTTTTCCACATTACTCAGATATATATACACTGATGCAATAACTCTCAGCAGAAAGCAAACAGAAAGAAAATATGGTGATGAAATTCTATTCTCTACACACAAGTTTTAGGTTGAAGTACCTTCATAAAACTTTACAGCAACCAGCCCTCTATGTCATTTTTCTTTATAAGAAACATGAGTCAAGTCAAGTGGTCAAGAAGGAGTTTGTTGTTATTTCAACCAAGTACACAGTACACAGTGAAAAAAAGAACATCATTCCCCATGATGCAACACAAAGAACAAAACAGAAGCAACACATCACAGAATGAATGCAGGTAGAACAGGACTGCACAGAGCGCAAAGAGAGAGAGAGTGCAAGAAAAACACAACCGGCAAAAGCAGTGAGCAAAAGTGAAGTGAAAGTTCTGTCATATGTGAACACACCACAGTGTGAACAGCACAGAATTCTTCCTCTGCTTTTGACCCATTCACCAAGTGAAGCAGCGGGCAGCCAGGAACACAGCACCAGGGGAGCAGTGTGTGAGGACGGTACCTCGCTCAGGGTACCTCACACGTGCTTAGCAGTCTTGGGAATCAAACCCACGACCTCCTGGTCGCAGGGCGAACGCCATAACCACTAGGCCACCAGAACTAGCATGAGAGAATACACAATTATGACTGATACTGTACTCTAGCAGTAGACATTAAGTGTGCAAAAACTACAAAGATTGATTTAGCCATCGATAGCAGCGACAAGATACAAATTATATTATATGATAATGGGTATTTACAGTGGCAGTGTACGTTTTTAGGATGTACAATTTTGTTTACGGCAGAACAGTTCAGTGTGTATATGTGTTCAGTATAGTTCAGGAGTGTGTGTGTGTGTGTGTGTGTGTGTGTATGCAGTACAGATCTGATCAGTTTGGATTCTGATTCGGAAAATCGTTTTCCAAAACTGTTGCTGTCACACTGAACAGGAAAGGGCTGTCTGTTTTATTTCCCTCATGATGTAACTGGATCCTCTCGCTGTGTTTGATTCAACTGGGGAATCAGAACCTACAACATTTATAACCTACAGTACAAAGTGGAAAAAAAACACAGACGTCTCCTGGAACGTGTGTATTGTTGCCTACTGTTAGTGACGTGTCATAACTTTAACATACATGTTGTTTTTACCTTCTCAAACATTGTCGGTTAGGGTCTAGATTTATACAGCTGTGTCTGTGTGGGAAATGATCGGAGGCTAACCTCATCGGTGCTTTATTAGTATAGACTGTGGGAGTAACCGTGTTCGTTTTAGCCCACAGGAGTTTCAGCCTGCATGTATCAGGCCGTATTTACATTTCAACAAGTTCAAACCTTTCTAATAGAGCAGCAACATGTACAATAGGTAAGATCATTATTTACACGTCATCAGCAACAAAATAATTTCAAAAAAAATCTGAACATAAATTCTTTCCGTGTGAGAGAGTGAGAGAGAGAGAGAGAGAGAGACAGAGAGAGACAGAGAGAGAGAGAGAGATCAAGAGCGAGTCTGAGGGTGTAATGTGAAACAGAGAGGAGAACTGTCTTGAAAAAAAAAAGCCCTGTGTGATTTCAGCCCCCTTTCGGCTCCTGTGTGGGAGATATTTCTCATTTCAGTCAGGTCTGCAGTAAATACCTCACTTTGCCCACTCTGCTCCTGTTGTGACCTTTGACCACGGACCTCTCTCCCGCGCTCAAGGCTGGCCAGAGCTGCGGGACGGACAACGGCCTTGTAATTCACGAGCCTCCAGAAGCGCCTGCCAGAGCGTATTGATTTTTGTTTCCCCAATCTCCTGGAGAGAGAGAGGCTGAGAAAAGATTAAAAACATTGTCAGTCTGCAGTTGAATAAGGATAGTGCATGGGGAGACACCTCTTATACAGAGAGAGAGAGAGAGAGAGAGACAGACAGAGAGATGGAGACCAACAGACAGAGGAGGGTAGAAAGAAAGAGAAGCAAACAGACAAGAAGAGAAGAAGGAAGAAAGAGAGAAAGAGCGAGTAAGAGAGAGGTCTGTCAAACTCAAATTCCTTTCTGGCCTTAATTACTGGTCTGCTGTCTGAAGGCTTACAAGCCACACAAAGACAACCTTCGCTTTCACATTTACTGGTTATCATTTTTTTTTTTTTATTAAAAAGGAAAAATACACACTAAGTGCCATCACTTACATTTTTTGTCCTGCAACTGATCTACGCTTTCAGTCACTCAGCTCAAGTCAATAACAAAGCAAACTGCCACTAAGCTGTATGTGTGATGATCTCTGTTAATGCTTTCAAGCAGATTTTAGTTTGGGTCGGATTCAGGTTTCTGATTCAGCAGTACCAGTAATGTTGTGCTGGGTTAGGAAATTAATGTTCAAAAACACAGAATTTACTTCCTAGACCTTATACAGGAACAGCCCCTTTTGGGTTTTTTTGTGATGTCACATAAACCAACACATTCACATGTTCCATGTATCTAAATATAACATTTATCACTCTGAAGTGAAAAGGTGTGTCTCGGTCCTGTCTGCTTGTTCCTATAGGATAAAGAGAGAATGGGCATATAAAAAGGTCATTTCTGAAACAACAATTTCTGAAAAATACCCAAAGATGCCATGAATAGACCTCAGACAGGGAGAAAAAGATGTGGTTCCTTTTTCTGTGTGACTCATTTGTGTGTTTGATACATTTGTTGTCCATATTTTCACTGAAATTCATGTTTATGTCTTGGACCAATGGAGGATTGTGAATTCTGAATACTGTGGTTTTGATTTTCTGTCCGACACAGATTGTGTGTGCAAATTCTGAAACTGCTTTACACTGGACTCCTTATTTCCCGCAAAAAACGATCTGAGATGAATTTCTATTGCCAGTTTGTTGAAAATATTGGCTGTGTGACTGAAGGGCTGGACCTTAGATTAGGTCAGTAGCTGCTCCTGCTCATTTATCCACTGTAATAAGCAGCATCTCTCTTTCAGACTGCTGCTTTCATCATTAATGACAGGCTCAGATTGTCTCTACTCTGTCCCTGCCTACACAGTTTACAGTCATACTGTGTGTGTGTGTGTGTGTGTGTGTGTGTGTGTGTGTGTGTGAGTGTGTGTGTGTGTGCATTCTAAATCTGGCAGTCATGGCTAATTCATCTCTGTGGTGTTGAAAAGGTGTTTTATTGGCCCCGACCTCATATGAAATATTGTCTTATCAAAGGTACTTGAGTTGCCATCAGGCATTAAGAGGGCACATCTCTCTTATTAAACACACACACACACACACACACACAAGCACTGCTGTCATTTTCTGACTATTTCCTAATCACTCGTCTACTGTGTTTGTGTCTATTTGGGGAATTTTCTGATGTCTTAAACAAAAAGGTGCCACAAAGTTTCCTTTGAGTGATGCCAAAAAATAACAGTTTTAGCTTCTTAAAGTAAGTACTGATGCGCACTGCATAAATTCTCTCATGACCGTGTGGCTCCTTTGGACAGATCTAACAAAGGACAGATTTTCACCTTTACTAGCACCCTTATTTTCTAACTGTATAATAGGCTTATTTTTTTTATTTAATTAAAATCATTATTGAACCCCTCTTTATGTATTTTTGCATCTACAAAGCAACGAATGCACAATAAATGCATTATTTTGTGTCACAAGTTGCTACCAGTATATGATATAAACAATAGTTGTGACACAGTGATGTCAGCATGAGTCATTTATTTACTTGTGTGTGGTATGAATATGTTATGCAGCCTGGAGGTGTAAGTTCTTATTCTTATGCACACACACACACACACACACACACACACACACACACACACACACACACACACACACACACACACACACACAC
>JBBPCX010000114.1:6864053-6890361 GCA_037974365.1 Hydrocynus forskahlii
ATATGCAGTAAACCCCCGGTTATGTTCAAAGAGTGTCCACGAATAGTGAAAAACTGCGTTGTTGTGATGTGGTAAAAAATGCCTAAAATAGCCTGTTTTTATAGTGTAAATCCTACATTTGCTCCCAAAACACTTTCATTTCATTTTAAACTCAGCTTAATACATTACCCTTAAAGACAATGTAAAGGTAAACCTGTATTCCTACTATACAGTTTACACTGAACTCCTGCAGTGCTAGAATGTAAAATACCAATATTACCCCTGTACAGACTGTACTGTAATGCATGCAAACATGTTTTCATTGGTATAAGCAGGCAAATACAGTAATAAATTCATTTAATTTACAGTAATAAAAATACAAAGCTTTAAGAAGAACAAAATGGAAAAAATGAGAACACTCAGAGAAACACTCGATCGCCCATGCAAGATGCGTCACAGGGCAGCAGCCAGTCAGCAGCAAGGAGAAATAAATAATGCTCTCCGATTGGCTACTTTCAAAACTCCTGCCTCTGAATACAGTGGCATTTCACCATCCCTGATCGTGCTTTCTTTGTGTTCTCTGGACAGTACCAAGAAATGTATACAGTTATATTTTATGTGGAAATATATCTGAATTCACTGAATCTCATTATTTAGCACAAAAATGCATGAAAAATTATTTATTGCTATGAAAAAAGCAAAAAAAATGTGTAGGATATCTGCAGTTTCCGCAAATTTGCCACAAACAATTATTAGTTGGGATCTAAGAAAAAATCCACAAATTACTTAAATTCGGCAGTCACGGTATCAGTCCATCGCGGATTTTTACTGAGAACCAAACTAATAATTTTTCGCTGAAATCCCCACTAACGCGGAATCTGCAGATATCCTCCACATTTTTTGTGCTTTTGTGACGTCCGGGCCTTGTCCACCACACCCCCTCATCCCTGTGCTGTTGTTTATGTGCTGGGTTGTATATGTGCTGGGTTGTATATGCGGTGGTTGTTTATGTTTGTGTGCGGCAGTTATCAAGGCAATCAGACCCCTGAACGGAATATTCTCCGCTGCTTAGCGCTGCGCCCAAACATAAACAACCAGCACAAGGACGAGGGGCGTGGCGGACGAGGCCCAGACGTCACAGTCAGCTGTACTCAGAGGCGGGAGGTTTGAAAGTAGCCAATCCGAGAACGTTATTTATTTCTCCTTGCTGGTGATTGGCTGCTGCCCTGTGACGCATCTGTGACAGCTGCAGTCCAGAATTTCTCCCGTGTAGCGTCTCGAGTGTTCTCGTGTTGTCTTCTTAAAGCCCTGTATTTTTATTACTTAAATTCATTTCTTATTGTATTTACTCTTGGAACATAAATATAAAGTGAAGCAGTGGGCAGCCAGGAACAGTGTGCGAGGGGAGCAGTGTGTGAGCATGGTATCTTGCTCAAGGGTACCACAGTGGTGCCACTAGCAGTCCTGGGATTTGAACCCACAACCTTCTAATCTCAGGAGCAACTCCCTAAACACCCGGCCACCAGCTGCACCAATAAACATATCTATATTTATTTCATCATGCACAGAATCCTTTACTAAATAGGAGTTGAATGGTGGTCAGTAAACTGCACAGATTGTGGTTGCTGTTTTTTTGTGACATTGGTGAGGATATTGTTTGACCCCGTTAATTCCGACTGAGCTCAGCACTACATAACGAACACATTAAATATTTAATCACGGTGTCCTTTGCCAGTTTCAGGCCAAAGAATAGAGCCAAAGGAAAACATCTTGTTTCTCGGTCTCTCCATATTGGCCAAATAAATGGAGAATCACGGATTCTGTACCTGTCAGCACTGGGTGCAACTTAAAGTAACTGAATTCACTAGAAGAACTGCTTGGATAATTTTGGACATATTCAGTTCTGGAAAAAAATAAGAGACCACTGCAAAAATGTTCAGTTTCTCAGGTTTTATCTTTTATAGGTGCAAGTATTGAACTGAACAGCTTTGTCTTAGATTTTAAGAACGGCTAACAATATTTCTCCTAATTTCCAAATAAAAATATTGTTCTTTAAAGCATAAATGACAAAACATCAAAATAAGAGAAATGATGCAGTGTTCACAGAACAAGTTTCTTGTTCACACTGAAACAAAATGGCAATAATTACCTTTGACGTACTTCTAATAGTGTTTCACCATCCAACTGGTCACATTGCAAGAGGCGAGAGTTGATTACAGCAGTGTTTTTTATACTTTTCCTCATTAAATAAGATGTGATTCAGGTGATCACTAATCAGTAGCTCATAAAGCATAATGAGGTGCTCGTGTAGGAATTTAACAGACACTGGCATGGAATGGTTGTCTTACTCATAGAGAGGCTGATTTAAAAATAAATGGCAGTGGTCCCTTATTTTTTTCCAGAGCTGTGATCTGTATCATCTTACAAATACAAATGAGTCGAAATGTAAACTACAAGGCCCCCGCGGTGGTGCAGTGGGCAGCGCTGGTGCCTCACACCTTCAGGGTTGGGGGTTTGAATCTGCGTCCTTGTGTGTGGAGTCTGCGTGTTTTCCTCCGGGGTCTCCGGTTTCTCCCATAGCCTAAAGACGTGTGTCAGGTGAACTGAGGATCCTAAAGTGACTGTTGATGTGTGTGTGTGTGTGTGTGTGTGTGTGTGTGAGTGAATGGTGTGTGTGCGCACCCTGCGGTGGGCTGGGACCCCGCCCAGAGTGAGTCCCTGCCTCGCGCCTGTGGACCCCAGGATAGGCTCCAGGTACCCGCGACCCTAGTAAGGATTCTTCAGTCTATCTAGCACAGCGGCTAGTTCGCCAAGATAAATGGACGTTTTTTCTCTCCAACTGGCATTTATCGCAGGGGTTGTTTGGGGTTCAGATGCTTTTCAAGTAAGTGACAGGTGAAGGTCAGAGAGCTGTAGTGAACAAACCATTTAAGCACCATCGAAGAGTGGACTGGCTCTGAATGCACCAGGTTGAAATATTCCAAGTGATCGCATGTAAGTAAAATGTTACATCAATAGAAACTTAAAGACAGCAGGTGTGTTAATATGACAGTTTTTATTTGTGTGAAACCAATTACAGCAAACCCCATTTCCAAAAAAAGTTGTGACACTTTCCAAAAATGCAATAAAAAGTCAAATCTGTAATTTGGTAATTCACTTGAACCTTTATTTAACCAGCAATAGGACAAAGAAAATGCGTTCGGTGTTTCAACTGACTAACTTCATTCTGTTTGGCAAATATAAACATATTTAGAAATTGATGTCCGCATTTTTGGAAACTTTTTTGGAAATGGGGTTTGTACATTCAAAACACTTTTCTGCCAGTGCACTCTAGAGAATCTTTTTTTTCCCCAAAAAATTTACCATTTTAATCACTCAGCATGATTGGACTTTATTCATTCATTGCCAACCAGGAGTTAATTATCTCAGTAATAGACTTAATGGCCATTTTATTAGAAACTCCTCCCTTGTGGCTCCACCTTGCGGGTGTACAATTAGAGACTGCAGCCCATATGTTGATGTGTAATTTGTGTTAGCCGTCCTTTAGCCCTTCAGCAATGTCCAGGTATTTTTGGGCGGCAGACCACTCTCAGTCCAGCAGGTTCTTGGGTTACAAACGGATTTGTGTAAAAAGCGAAGCAAAACTGATACACTCGTACCAGCAACATGTACAGCGAGCCTACTGGGTTGGGGAGATTAGCCTTAGTGTGGTGGCCCGTGGTGACTAAGCCTCCTAAAATCTTTTTCGGACCTCTCACATAAATACAAACTCAGCGGTACCCCCTGGCAGTGTTTTCCTTCAGAACTACTCACACAGCCTCAAAGGGTCTGTTTCATTTTCTTGCTTTAGTGCGATTGCGTCAGCAGTCACACTATTGTGCTTCATAAGTGTTATTATTTATTTGTTTGTTTGTTTGTTTTTTTGTTTGTTTTTACAGCTGAATTTGGAGCCTCTTCTCATACAGTTTTTGAAATAGGGACATGGTACCAACATCAAGACATCTGCTGGTATCCCCTGCAGTGCAAACACGTAGCAAACCACACAACAGACTCATAAACGGACTTCAAGACACTAAAGCTCAGATCTGTAAAAGCTCAGATCTGTAATTAGAAAAGTGTGTCACTGTTTGTTGTGGTTTAATTAAAAAAAATCAGCCCATAAACTTGGCTGCATGCATGTTCAGCTGCCCTTATCCATAAATGCCCGACCCCGGCGCTGCACCCAAAACAGCCCCCCCCCTCACCCAGTAGTGCAGTGCCAGCCTCTGAATCACAGGATCACAAGTACGAATCTATGGTGCAAGCACTTTTTTCAAAACGCATTTAACACATTTTGACACACATCAAAGTTTGGGCGTCTCCAAACGCTAGTTTTATAGTAACCATGCAATAAAACTTCTCGTTTAAAATGCAGCTCATCCATAGGAACCATTATCAGCTAGACGCTTCCCACCTTCTTTGAATTATTCGAAGGTGAGCATTACAAAATAGTCTACAATAACGTATTACTTAAATATAATATAATACATACAATGAAATAGTTGTATATTGTCTAAATGAATGAGCATATTATTTAAATGTATAGTTACATAATCTCATAATTAATATCATAGTTACATAATGAATTCAATTACGTTTTGTATCCTCAGGCTCTTTAACTTCTTTGAGTTGAATTTTTCTCTTGGTTTTGTAACAAGACTGCAAACCCAGAATTTAATTATAACAAAATCTGCATATAAAGACATAAGTGGTATGGACAGAAAGTGCAGCTTCAAATCTTGTCTCAGTGACCTCTATTCATTACAATTGACTTGTTATCGCTGGTTTAACTGTGTAAGAGTTAAAGCCCAGGATTCTTTCTTGTTGAAAAATCTGCCTTGCTGCGGAACAGTGAGCCAGCACGAGGGAAGTCACACACTTTGTATTTCTGTGCTTTTCTTGCTCTAACACACCTGATTCAACACACCAGATAATTCTCAAACCCTTCAGGAGAGCGAGCAAAGAAATGTGCACAGGGGGGGTTGGGATAGAGAACACATTAGAATTTTTTTATTTTAGAAGCTATTCATACCCAAGGAAGGCTCTTTCAGGAGGCTTCTCTCTTTTCCAGGGCTGGTTTGATTAATTTGAACAGTGGGATGGGAGTAAGGGAGTCATGCTGCTGCTCTCCTGAAGCATTGTGGCTTTCTTTTGTGGCCCAACAGCAGCATGAGATCCAACAGTCATCCCGTACAAGACCAGAGGCCAGATTCATGAAAGCATTACAAAGAAAAAGGTATGAAGGATCTTGAATCAAACACTGAGAGGGTCGTAAGAATGTTCTCAAATCCGACTCAAGGATGATGGGTCCCCTGTTCAAGTCTGGGTTCCTCTCAGGGTTTCTTTCTCCTGTGCTAAAGGAGTGTTTCCTTGTTCACTTGGGCTTGGACTTAGATTCCTGGAAAGTTGCTTTGTGCCCCAAATTTGCTTTTGCACTGACCATTTGATATACATGTTAACCATTTAAGACACTCAGCTCCTGAGAACAGCTCTAAAATCAAACAACTGTTTGAAAAAGTATTAAGAACTAGTGTTAAGTAAAAAGTATGAAGAAAAAGTATTAAGGTCCTTACTAGCGACGGCCATTAGACTGTGGTAATGTGTTAGAGTGATGTTTTTCTGGATAGCACATGCATCAATAGTGTTCAAATCATGAATAAAATTTCTCACAGTTTGGTATGAACAGAAAGCTTAGGCGATGCACTTTCCACAGGACTTCCCCATTTCTGAGCTTTGAGTGTGAGACATGTAATAAAAAAATGTGCGAAGAGGTCTTTCAAGTTGTAAAGTACTCGCCCTAGGGGAGCTAGGAGGGTTAATTTTGAAGTCTAATTTGTTGTTTTGGATAAGAATAAACACTGAAGTGCAGCGTCTCTATTGAAGCTGTAAGAAGTGTAAGATGTGGTGCCTGCTGTGGGCCTGATCCAGGAATAGTAGGATGGCTGGGAGGAGGAAAGGAAGAGAGAGAGGGACAGGGAGAAAGAGGGAGAGAGAGAGCGAGAGAGGGGGAGAGGGAGAAAGAGGGAGAGAGGGAAGAGGGAGAAAGAGGGCGAGGGGGGGAGGGAGAGAGAGAGAGGAAGAGAGAGACAGAGAGAGAGAGAGAGAGAGAGAGAGAGGAAGAGAGAGACAGAGAGAGAGAGAGAGAGAGGAAGAGAGAGAGAGAGAGAGAGAGAGGGAGGGAGGGCAGATGCCAAGCTAACATAATGAGGCTTGCAAATAAACAAGCGAGTGATTGATGTGACAGGAGGCTGGCGGAGCGCGGCTGGACTGTGATTACAGAAGGACAGAACAAACACGCTCCGCACACAATGGACCAGAACCACCTGAATGAGCCCGGGACGCATGAACTCACCAGCCAGAACCACACCCGTGGCCTTCCTGCGGGGTTATGGACAGGACGCTGGTGATACCTCTCATCAAGCTAATATAGAATAATATTGTACGCTGATGTCACTTTTTCCATAGAGAAATCAAATCTGGAGCGATCTGATGTAACATAGATTCCTTGGAACAAATGTCTCCATCCTCCGCATTTCACTCCATTTTTAGTTACCAAATGAAGTTCATCTTTATTCTTCATGGTAATATCTTCAACTGTCAGGGTCTGTGTGAGGGTCCACACTTCAACCCTCAGTCTTACAAATTGCTTTCATTGCAGGTACTGAATTTGTTAAGTAAGTAGTAGTAGAAGGTAATAGAAGTGGTTGTAGATTTTAGCTTGGTGAAAAAAGTGGCCTACTAGTCGTTACAAAAATAGTAAAACAGTATCAGTGATGAAAAAGTTTTTGTTTTATGTCAGTTAATCTTAAACTCAAACAGTCAGTTTGCAAAGATAATTGGTCTAAAGTAAAATGCATGGTAAAATAATTTGAAAGTAGCCAATCTGAGAACGTCATTCATTTCTCCTTGCTGCTGATCGGCTGCTGCCCTGTGACGCATCTCTGGCAGCTGCAGTCCAGGATTCCCGCTTCCCCGTTTCTCGCGTGGAGCGTCTCGAGTGTTCTCGTATTTTTTCATTTAGTTCTTCTTAAAGCCCTGTATTTTTATTACTGTACATTAAATTCATTTTTTACATCTACATTTATGGCATTTAGCTGACGTTTATGGCATTTAGTAGTCCACATCTGTTCCTCAAACCTGTAAAGGTAAACTTAAATCAACATCCGCTATTCAACCAAGTTACTGCAGGCTAAGTTCACCTAAACAACACCTGTCAAAGAAAAGTCAGAAGTTAAGGCAAAAGTAAGGGAGGCATGGTGATAAGAATAAGGTTTTGTTTTTTTGTGAAAATGGGGAAGAAGAAATATAAGCAGAAACGAGTGGCATGGTTAGTCACCAAGGTGCTCCTTGAAGAGGGGGGTCTTCAGAAGACGGAGAGGGACTCGGCAGATCTGATCAGAAGAGGGAGTTCCTTCCACCACTGGGGGGCCGAGACTGAGAAGAGTCTTGATGCATGTCTTCCTCTTCTTTTGAGCAACGGAGGCTCGAGACGAGCCGTGCTTGAAGCCCTGAAAGGACGTGAAGTGACACGCTGCTTGATCAATGCTGATATATATGGGGGTGCGAGTCCATTCTTGGCCTTGAAAGTGTTAAGGACTTGAACTTAATGAGAGAGACCACTGGGAGCCAGTGAAGGTTCCTTAGTAAAGGCGTAGTGTGTATGAATTTTGAAATATTGGGGACTTACCTCGCATTACCTTACATTCTGAATCAGCTGATGTGGTCTCGTCCAGCCAGTAGAAAGTTGCAGTAGTCCAGTTTGGTCATGACCAGAGACTGGACGAGTAACTGCATAGCTTTCGTGGTGAGAAAGGGTCGGATCCTTCCGATGTTGTAGAGAGTACAGGGTAAATGTTACTGCATTTACCTGCTTGTACCAAAGGAAATGACAGCGCATACCAAAGAAACCACGCGTGCATGAATTACAGCACAGTCTATACAGGGGTAACATCGGTATTTACAGTGAGTGGAAAGTTTGTGCATAAAAACGTAAATATGGAGCGGTTTATAGGAGTATTGTTATCTGCTATTCATGCAATAAGGAATTTTTGTAGTGTAAAATCACTTGTAAAATATCACCTCAATGCAAAGCGTTTAGGAGCAAACGCAGGGGTCTGAGCCAGAACAGCTTGAAGTGCCATGTATGCATGGGCACAGGAAACATTATATTAGGGGGCGACTTTTAAAAATTAGTTTCGTCCCCAAACCAGTGATTTGTATGAGTGAAACAGGGGAGATGCCGTGTGCAGTATGTTTAGATTTAAATTTAGATTAATTAATCAGAGAACTTTTATTAATTAAATACAGTTCGCTTGACCCTCCTAATTTATGTGTACATATATATAGATATTTTGCTAAAGATGTCATATTTTTAGAGAGTTCCCTATTGAGTTATATGAGTTTTTATTAATCACAAATAATACACTCAGTTCAAGTCAAAGTTAAACGTATTGCTACCTCAGTTAATGTAACTTTTTTTACACACCTCAGTTGATACAATAAAACAATCCCACGATTCAGAGATGTAGTTCGCACTGATTTAAGGTACATGATTGAAACAACGACTGAAAACAGGACTGTGTGCTTGTGTGCGCAGAGCTGCTTCTTCAGAATGAGGGTTTTCTGTCTGCAGCAGCAGAAAATCAACTGATCCACTACTGACTGCACTACTGTCAGTTTACATTCACTCACAAAGGAATCCGACACACACACACATACACACACACACACACACACACACACACACACGCACACACACTAGTGTGCGCACACCCACATACACCCACAGAGAGTGAGGTTTTACGTGATTACAGTAAGCTTTTCCATAAATGAGAAATGTGATATACGATTTGGCATTAATTCACCTCTCTGTGTGTACACAGCTACATAAGTTCCATCCTCTGCAATATGTCACAGGCCCTGTCACCATTTTGCTGTTGTTGCATTACGAAAACAAGAAATTTATGGTCACTCGCTGTTAAGAAAAAAAATATAGATATTTTTTTTAAATACTGAATGTACTGAGAATTCATGTGTCTGTTTCAATAGTAATTTTGCATGTCAAAATCATTGCCTGCCCCCTTCATCTTTGACTGTCAAAGATGTGATAAAGTGATACAGGAGGATGAGGCACTTTAGTCACAAAACATGAACTTAACATGTGTATACAAAATGAAAAGTGAATGGTGATTTAACAAAAGACTGAGAAGACAACAGGGTGGACTACAGGAATGATCCGGAACTGTACCCATGAGGGGAAGTGAACTGGGTGGGCAAACTCAGAGGCGATCAAAGCTAGTGAGCTGTGACAGGGTGGATAACTGGACTGGACAACTGAAGGGGCACCAGACACAACAGGGAACAAAACAGAGGACTGGACCAGAGAGGGAAGCAAGTACGGGATGCTGGACTAGACAGGGGACTGGACACCAGGTGACAAGGAGGGAAACGTAGGGACAGGGGCCATGACTTCCACAGGGATGGAGGCAGGGATGGGAACGGGGGTCTGAACAATAGCTACAGTCGATACAGCGAGGCCTCAAATCTGCCCAGCCTTGTCCTCCAGAACACTGGGAGGCAAAGGACGACCGAGAGCCAGAGTCAGCATTTCACCCCAAAGCCAGAAACCTCTGTGGCAGCCCCATGCTACCCCAGCTTGATGAGTGAAGTCTCTATCTGAGAAGTGGTACATACCCAGTGGTACATAGGGGTACATCCCATCACCCCACAAACATCTGAATCTCATTTACACTGAGAATCATTGCATACATTCTGGACTTATACAACTTCTTGTGGTTAATTTTGTTTGGATTACAGGGAGCAAAGAATTCACTCGCACACAGGGTGAATTTGTTCAGACTGACGAAAAACTTTGCATGCAAAGAAAACCACAGGTGGAGTGCCTTGGATCTGACTGTGTGGTCACAGCAGTGTCCAGGTGTATGGTAGCTGCATGTGAGATTCACTTCTATGTCGCTGCCTGAATGCTAATCTATAGGGAAGCTGCTGGATGGAGCTGGCGCCTTCCTACACAGGGGTGTTGCATTTGACAGTCCTGTCTGAAATAACCATTGTTACTTTTAATAACTATGACAATAATACACTGAGTAATATTAGGGTGGCAGTTTCAGGGCTTGTCAAATGCTCAAACAAATGGCCTGCGGTGGACTGAGTTCAGCAGTGCAAAACAAAAACAGCAGAGCTCCATGAATCCTCCTGTTATCCAACAATCACCCTGTAATGAATAATGATATGTTACTATGTTGCTGTTTTAATATGAACAATTTCACCTTTGTCCCTTTGTTACAATATATCAGCTTTCAGATGTCTGTTTATCTCAGTTTCTTATAAAATCAAGGAAATTAATATGGAGTTTATCCTCCAAGCCTCTATTGCTCTGGACAGACTTTACACAGGAGGCTGTAACATTGTGGTGAGGATCTGACTGCATTCAGTCACAAGACCATGAGGGTGGTCAGGTACTTAACCCAATGGTATGTGATGGAGCTCCATTACTCCAGAGAACATCATTTTACAGGCCAGTGTCACCTAGCATTGGGCATGGTGGTGGTGGTGGTGGTGGTGGTGGTGGCCTAGTGAGTAGGATATTTGTCTCTGGACCAAGAGGTCATTAGTTTGAGTCCTACCTTTAGCATATCACAACTGGGTTCCTGAGCAAGACCCTCAACCAGAGAGACTTCCCCCTGTAGTTAGGGAATGGACGTTGCTTTGGATAAAAGCGTCTGCTAAATGCCGTAAATGTAAATAGTGACCTCAGACTCATGTGTAGCTGCTCAAGAGCCACCCATTCCATTCACAGTGCTTTTCTATGGGAATCATATAACCTGCATCATCAATGTACACATCTTTAAGAGACAAAATCACTGATTTAAAGAGTTGTCCGAATACTGGATATGTTGAACACTTACACACAAGTTGTCGCTACACCGTAAAAACTGATGCTAATTTAATCATGTTTGATTCCACCCACTAACTGGGACTCCCTCAGTCACATGACATCACCAAACAGGGAGGTTGAAAGCTAGCTAATGCTTCCTCTGAGTCATGTGAAACCATCCCATGCATTTTTTCAAACTGTCGCTAATGCAGCATCAGTGGACAGCTTAAAGTGCTTGGAAGAGAACATTAACCACCAGTTCTATTACCTCAGCTAACAGACACCCGTGCTGGCTCGCATTGTACTAAATGATGGGGGAGAGGGAACGCCACCGCACTCTCTTTGAGAGAGCACTGCCGATTGCGCTGTCTTGGTCTCCCAGCCAAGCATGGCTTTGGCACCACAGGTGATCGAATAATAGGGCCCAGTACAAAAAAAACTTTTTGCAGTGCAGACAGTTCCTTAGAAACAAATCATTTTATACAATGTGTTTTATTGTATATGATGTGGTTTACCATCTTCATCTGAAGACCCAACACTGATAGTCCGTGGTACTGAAGTTAACTTGTTTGTGCCTTCCTCCAGATCAGCAGGGTTTTGATCCATGGTTGCAGGATCCATGGTTGCTTCAAAGCCTGGGTCCCTACCCTGACATCTTACACAGCATAACATGATTCATTATTGATGATCACTATAAACAGTGAAAAGTGCAGCTTGCTCTTAAAATCTTGTGCCCATTGCTCTGATTTGTGTTTGCAAAAAATTGAAGTTAGCAAGGCAGGTTATCTCGGCACTTTGCTTATTTTCTTTGTTGAGAAGGGGAAAAAACATATTGGTGGTGTTCAGTGATTAATAAAGAATTAGTGTTTTATTTCATTATAATATATACCAGTGATACAGTATTCAAATTTCTTAATAGCCCTTTGGTTTAAACAGATAATGTTTCTGTCTACACAAAAAAACCCTTTACAAAAGCTTCTAACCACCTTTTGCAAAGTTCTACTTGTTTCTGGGAAAACGGTGAAAAACACTAGCACCTTTGCCTTTTTTGCAGAGACTTAACTTTCATACAGAACAGAGGTTCTTGTTCACAGACTCTTTCTGGACAGGGAATCAAACCCAGGTCTCCCATGTGCCAGCAAGAATGTTACACTTGACCTGAATGGTTCTCAAAACTGGTATTTTGAATCCAGAGGGTCATGGTGGTTCTGCAAGGGAGCTGCAATCAGATTTTTTGTATGTTTGTTTGTTTGTTTTTCTGGTTTTGGAAACCATGGCAACATGTAACCAAATTTAACCAAATGTCATTTTAAATGTCACATATATTATTGTTGTGATAACGATTTGCAAAAATAAAAATTAAGTTGAGCTTGTTCACTGACCTGGCAGAACACGGACTTTTTTGCTATTATATTGTATATTTGTACAGTTGAGTAAAATGTGATTGGCTACATTTATACATTGTTATGTGTATACAGTAAACCCCCGCTTATCATTCCAAGAGCACCCGCGTGTAGTGAAAAAACGTGATGTTGTGATGTGGTGAAAAAATGCCTAACGTTATAGTGTAAACCCTAAATATGCCCCCAAATATGCTCCCAAAACACTTTAATTTCATTTTAAACTCAGCTTAATACATTACCCTTAAAAAAATGTAAAGGTAAACCTGTATTCATACTGTACAGTTTACACTGAACTGCTATCTTGCAGTGCTGGAATGTAAAATGCCGATATTACCCTTGTGTAGAATGTACTGTAATTCATGCACATGCGTTTTCTGTGGTATAAGCAGGTAAATACAGTAATACATTTATTTAATTTACCGTAAAAAAATACAGGGCTTTGCGAAGAACAAGACGAAAAACACGAGAACACTCGAAACGCTCCACAGGGGAAATTCTGTACTGCAGCTGCATCAAAGGGCAGCAGCCAATCAGCAGCAAAGCGAAATAAATAATGTTCTCGGATTGGCTACATTCAAACCTTCCGCCTCTTAGTACAGCGGTATTTCACCAACCCAAGATGCTCTTTCTTTGTGTTTCTCTCCACAGTACCAAAAAATTCATAGTTATTTTTAATATGGAAATGTAGCTGAATTTACGTTAATATTTATGTTACAAAATCAGTAAATTATAAATTTTTTAATAATTCAGTACTAAAATGCATGAAAAATGATATACTGCCACGAAAAAAGCTGTGACGTCCGGGCCTCGTCCGCCACGCCCCCTTGTCCTTATGCTGGGTTGTTTATGTTTGGGTCCAGTGCTTAGCAACCCAGCACGAGGACAAGGAGCCTTGGCGGATGTGGCCCGGACGTCACAAAAGCAAAAAAAGTAGCGGTGGATATCTGCAGTTTCCATGTTAGTGCAGGAGTTTCAGTGAAAAATGATTTGTTCGGATCTCAGAAATAAATACACAAAAGACTGAAACCGCGACTGTTGATCCGCATTAAAGTGGGGGTTTACTCTATGTATTTTTATGTTTTTTCATTGTAAATGATTTGGTCAGCTAATTCCATGGAAGTGTTTGTGGATGGCTGTGTGGGTTATGAGTTACAAAGGGTTGGGAGTTCTTGCTCTAGAGAGTTACTCTGGTTTTAGATGGTGCCTCTTGGACAAAGAAAAGCTCTACGTGCTAAAAACCAGATCAGGGATCAGTGTCTAGCCTAGGGATGAGGAGTTGTAGAGCTTTGTGGGGATTCCACATGGCTGTATAGTGTATTTGGGTAACACATTTTGGGTACTGTGGTGAGAGAGTACAAGCACGGTATAAACTCGTAAAATTCTGTCAAACCAATGAGATTGACAAATAACCCAGAGGTCCGTAATACAGCATGACACAATAAATAAAGTAAAAAAGTAAAGTGGCCCTTTATAGTCATGCACGAACACACCACAGCACACAGTGTGAACAATGTGAAATTCTTTCTCTACATTTAACCCATTCGCCAAGTGAAGCAGGGGGCTGCCACCAACGAGGGGCGCCCGGGGAGCGGTGTGTGGGGACGGTGCCTTGCTCAAGGGAACCTCAGTGATGACACTAGCAATGCTGGGATTTGACTCCACAACCTTCTGATTGTAGGGGCAGCTCCCTAACCACTAGACCACCAGCTGCCCCATCCTAAAACTACAGTTCAAAATAGTTAACTGTAGTTTTAGGATGCTTTAAATTGCTTGGCCAGTAATACCCTAAGACTTATTTCTCAGTATGAAAAACGCAGCGCAATCTTGGCCTGGCCTGCTGGCAGCTTCTGGCCATTTAAGGGGTTAATTGGTATCACAATGCTGTTGAGTGTGTGATTGTATTTGCGGCTCTTCAGCTGAGTGACTGTATGTTGGCTGGGGCTGGACTGGGCAGATGTTCGGCCGGTGTGTGGATGTCTGCTGCTCCCTCAGGTATTCTCATTAGACCAACACTTAGCAGATGGCAAAGCCGGTCCCACAAAGCTGCGGCTTTTCAGCAAACACACCGTTGCTACACACTGCCAGGTGCAGACACACACTGCACTACTGCAGTGACAGAACGAGGTTAAAACCCTCTGCTCGAGGACACAGCTACAGATACACTACTGGTAAAAAAAGTGTGGAATCTCTGTCAATATTATGGATTCGGCTTACATTTGAACAAATAATAGTATGATGCTGGCTCCCGCTTCCCTATGTAGGTCACGGAATAAGAGGTTCTTTGCACAAATGGTGCTTTATATGTCTAAAAGAAAGTAATTTATACTCAGACCAAGCAAGAAGACTCCCTGTCTAACATTCAGTGCACTATGTGGCTACAATGCAGCTCAGTATATTGAATGTAGATAGACATTTGCGATTCAGCCATTGAAAACAATGCAAAAACTATTAAAGGGACACTTTTCAACCTAATCTATATCAGCTGGATCTACGGTATACGGTCAATCACTAATGTCATTTTGGCTTATTTCCCTCTACACAAAATCAAAACATATTTGTAATAGAGCCAGTGGGACTGTGCTGAAATAATAGGGGTAAAAATGTAATACACTGGATTTACTTGATTCAAATATGTGACAAATATGTGAACTAAAAGGTGAGTAAGCTGAAAGAAGCATGTATTTTATTCATTTGGAAATGAAGTACACCTTTGAAACAGGTAAGTCTGATTGCTTTGCTTTTTCCAGTGTGTTAAGATGGTGACACTGTTCTGAAAGCCATGACTGCTCTACAACCAGGCTACTCAGTTCAATAGACGTATTTCAATCATGGAGGCCGAGTCGAATGTGTGTGTCTGTGTATGTGTGCGCCTGCCCTCCCCTGCCCCCTCCTGCAGCCCCCCTGCGGCAGGAGCAGCGGAGTGGAGGAGTCTGTGGGCCTGAAGGGCACTTTTCAGCCTGGCCACACACACTCGGGCCCTGCTGCTTGGCTGCGCACCATGGGTCACCGGCTTACATTAGGACGACCCAGCCAAAGCCAGCCAAGCATGCCTCTCTAACATACCTGGAAAAAAAAGGAGAGGAGAAAAAGGCAAGCCACTGCATTGTGTGCCAGAATAAAACAATGATCTTACGCGCCATGTAGCAGAATTTATGAAAATGGGCTTGGAGTGTTCTAGTGTCTGGAGATAGACTCAAATGCTCAAATGTAAGGTTTTGATGTCCTCAGATTTACCCAGGAGTCGACTAAAATACAGGGATGGCCTACTCTGTTTCTGCCCTGTTTTAAATATATCGTTTCATAAAAGGACTATTTGAAATGTGCTGTGCTAGCTAAGTATGGATGCTTTTTGTTTATTTATTTTATTTATTTTACTGGATTGGCTGTGGTGTTGGAATCAATTTATTTTTGTCTTTTCTTCCGCTTTTATATTGAGTGAAGCTCTTTCCAAAGCTTCTTAATCCCTTTCCTTTCAATTCAAGTTAGGTTTCTTCACTCATTTGACTGCTTCCGCTTGTGACAGATGCAGATATTTTCCCCTTTTTTCCACCATAATTTTTTCATTCTGATGTTCTTTTAAAAGGCACGTGTTTGTCATTGTCTGAGATGACTCTGAGTATTGCCTCTTTGTGATTCATATATTTTTAATGCCTTGATTTGAACTGTGAGTCCAGTTTTTCATGTTTTATCTTGAGAATGCCTCTAGTTCTTGGGTTCTTAATGCAGAACTAAGCACATTCTTAGTTCTGGCTTAAATGAGCCAAGGAGAAAGTCGATTGTTTTGATAGGACTCCCACCCCCATGGAATAAATCTGTTTCTTGGCATAGGGCTGGAAAATGAATTGGAGTCTTGGAGAGAAAGTGGAGGGCTTCCCATGGTCAGAAGGGAACTGAAGCAGTCCTCACTTGTCAGACATCATTATTTATTTTGAGTGTGGCTTTGATCCATCAGTGCTAGCAGCCACCCCAGAAGTGTCCCCCTGCTTACAGCACCTATGGACATGACCGTTTCCTCACAGGATTTCAGCCATGTTAACTGAGATTTCAAATTAATGTAGGTCCAGCGTCAGTCACTCAGACTTGGCAACTCAGACTTCTGTTACTGGACACATATGCTTGGGCGCTAGCTTCTGTATCAAAGGAATGGAATATGGTTTACGCTTAAAAAACACATTTTTAAAGTGTTGATGAGCTTTACTTGGTAAGTAGTAAATGGCACAAAAATGACCCATACACTTTCATGAGGCATGGAACTATATCCAGTTTGTGACCTCAAGCTAAAAACAAACAAAAAATCCAAGATAAAATGACTGAAAAGAAGAGTGAACAAGAACAGATCCTCTCAGTTAACGCATACATACCTGTCTAAACGATCCTATCTGACTTTAAATCACAACCTGAAGCCACTTACGCAAACAGATGATTGGCAACGAAAGTAGAAGCAGCATAACCAACAGAATAAAACAACACACCAGTATAATATAAAAAGTACACTATACAAATAATATAAGAATGTAAATATAGATGCTTGTGCGTGTATACATACATATTATGAAACGACGAAACAGAGAATGTGTGTGTATGTACACAAAAACTATATTTTTGTAATATTTGTATATTATGAAACTACAAAATGAAACAAAGTGGCACTAACAGGTGATTTCTGATTTTAGTGCAGCAGTCTAATTTTGTGCTGATACACCGTTAGCACCAATCAGGTGCAGTGTGGGCGGGGCTTGGGCTTCATAGTCGCTGCTAATGCACCGTTCACACCTGTAGGAGGAGTTAATTCGCCATGTGACCAATCAGAGTGGGTGTGGGCGGGGTTTGTGCCTGGTAGTGGTTGCTAATGCGCCGTTAGCCGCTGCTAACAAAAGCTGGAGGCTGGAGCGGGCGGGGGCGAGGGGGCTGCTGAAGGGATTCAGACCCGCAGCACAGCGAGCAGAGCGGTGTCTCTGAGGAGGAACACCCGCTAGAGGAGTCCGGGAGCACAGACACACGCCTTTTCTGACAGTCGAAGTGTTCACTGGGTCCACTCCCCCTTTCTCTCGGCCGCGGAGGGTCAGGGCAGAGCAGAATTCAGCTCAGATTTCACCCCGAGCTCCAGCTGGAGGAGAGGAGAAAGACAGAAAAGAGAAGATATTCCTCTTTTATTTCCACTCCTGACTGTGGTGAAGACAAGACTTAAAAAGAAAGACTGGTCGAGGCGCTGGTGAACATTTTTTCTTGATTTTTTGTCTTGTTTTGGTGGAAGAAGTGCAACACAGACTCGGTTCCAATAGACCGGCGGAGAGGATGGACGAGCAGCCGAGGCTGATGCACTCTCACGCGGGCGTCGGGATGGCGGGGCACCCCGGCCTGCCCCAGCACATGCAGGAGGGAACCGGGGGAACCGATGGTGATGGAAGAAAACAGGACATTGGAGACATTTTACAGCAAATTATGACGATCACAGACCAAAGTCTTGACGAAGCACAGGCCAGGTAAGGCTTATAAAACAAACTAGACCCAGAACTGGCTCCTCATGTTTATTTTCAGCCTATTTTTCTTCTGCACACGAATTCCACTTTTATTTATCCGTAATGCATGCACTGACATCGTGCATCATTCAGTTAAATTCTTCAAAAGTGACTGTTTTTAATTTGTACTTACTTTAAATACAAAACAATGTACAGTATAGATTTGGAATGTGATTTTTCTCATTTTTTGTATTTATTATGCATCTAATTTGTGGTTGTTTAAAGTGTTTTGCACTGTTTGTATTTATAAATACTAAAAAGGCTAAAATTTAGGAATGGTATCTTCATCTTGTAATTTTGATCTCATCCAAGTGATAGCCAGGGTTGACCTGGAATTTTCCCTCTTTTTCTGTTTATTACTGTTCTAGAGTTTCAATAGCATGTGGGACTACGAATGCTGGCCAGATTTGAATGTATAGACATTGCAGTGTAATAGACAGAATGAAGACCACTGTATTGCTACCTGGTGAACTCTTGATTATCGGTGTGGCAATTTATTGAAGAGACATTTGAACCACAAATTGACCTGTAACATAATTTCTCTTGTCTGTGTTGTCAGATGGGTTTGCAGCGTGCAGCAGTAGCAGGCGATAGACAACAACCCTGTATTTTTTTTGACATTTAATCCCCAACTCCACATCGATAGAGATGGACAGTTCAGCCTAAGACGTGATTTAACTGACAACACTGAAACTGAGCAACAAGCTCACTCATCATACCCACACGCCTCCTTCACGGCCTTGCCTGGACTGCACTGTCCAGAGAGGAAACACTGTGCCGTACTGTCCAAGGAGAACTCACTTCATTAAACTAAATTTGTGCTGTTTTTCCACCAGGCATTGCACTCAGTGCCTTGCCTGTTAATTATGGAAACAATGTTCCATTACATAGTAATAATAAAAAATAATCATCATAATAAGGAACAGAAGGTCTGAATTTGTTTTTAAATGATACATATTAATATACTGACCAGCAAAATGGTCAGTGTTATTCTAAAAAATGTTCTTCGTATGTTATTTAAAATAAAAAGCATAAAAAAGCATCGCCACAAACTACATCTTACAATAATGAAATGAGCAGTAACTGGTCTAAATGAGTTGCCAATTTGTTAGTTAAGCTGCTAAATAAACAGATGAGCAGTTTTGAAGCGTTATCTCAAAGACGTGAAAAAAAAAACAAACATTCTAACCCCGCCCCTTTTCTTTTGTTGTAGGAAGCACGCACTGAACTGCCACAGGATGAAGCCCGCGCTTTTTAACGTTTTGTGTGAAATCAAGGAAAAAACAGGTCTGTCATGTTTTATTTCTAGAACTGTGTAGAAGTGTAAAGTGAGTTACTTGGGCTTGTATTTTTGATCAGTGGTCATATTTTACATTTGCCATATCTTAAACAGTATATATAATGAGCACCCTCATGATGGTAGTCCAAAATTATAATGATATCCACTCAAAACATTCATATTTTGTTGTGTAGACGTGAAAATGATCAGTCGAACAAGTGTCAGGTTCATTGTTTAGGCAGAGATATGCAGTGTTTATATGTAACTGCCGGCTTTCCTTATAGCTGTAAATATATATATATATTTATATATATATATATATATATATATGTGTGTGTGTGTGTGTGTGTGTGTGTGTATAATATATTGTGTGTATATATCTTGGGGTATATATTAAAAGTCTAGTCTTATTTTTAAAACAGTCTGTATCGTATACAGTGAACCCTGTAAGAAATCGTCAGTCTCTGCTGCGATGGTGTCAGTCCTCTTGTCTTGTTTTACTTTATGTCCATATGTTATGAGTGGAGAGTGCTGAACTGAAGAGAATGCTGTGGTCACCTACTGCAGTGAAATTTCCCTGTGTGATTTTAAGCACGTAATGAATTGAAGCAGGATGGACTAAAATGACCAGGGACTGCCTTTTCTCCGTTTGTGTATGCGCACGTGTGTAGTGCGCGACCTGTCGCGAGTAGAAATTTGAACTTTCTGTTACGTGTCATTTCGATATCAGGACAGGTAGCTGAAATGTTATAAAAAGACCTGAATTAGAATATTTTTTTTTCACCTTCTTCTTTACCTTCGTGTTCCTTCCCATATTCCCAGCTAAACATCAGAGTTATTGGACTCACTAGCTCTGTATTTTTTCCTTCCATTCTTGCCTCTCGGAGCATTGAGAAAAGGAAGCTGCACTGAATTTGGCGGCTGAGAGATATTGAGACGCTATCTCCCCGCAGTTTGATGTGGGAACGGTTCTGGTGTGTTTCACAGTCATTAGTGCATGAAATAAAATGGAATAGATGAAAGATAAAGGAGATATCTTTTTTTTTTTTATAATCTCCAGAGTCTCTCTGACTGCTCTCTTTCCAGCTGTGAAGCTGTGGGTGGCTCTCACTCCTCCATTTGTTCTTTCTCTCTCCTCTGCTGCCACGCCGTCCTGGCATGATGTTTTCATTGAAGCCAGGCCCCCTCTGCAGCCCCCCATCCGCATGGTGCTGAAATGGCCGTAGCTGCAGCAGAGCAGGGAACTCTTGTGGCCTGTTGGCTTTCTCCCTTCTCTCTTATCGTCCGGTGTGAGGGTGCCGGGGGTGGGAGGGATGCAGTTATGCGTGGAGCTTTTACTCCCTGACGTTTCTTCGGGTTCATTCAAAGTTCGAGCTCATGCGGAGCACACGGTGACATGGACCCCTTCCAGACTCCTTTCTTTAAGATTAGGGTTGCCACCCCCCCTCCCCATTTCAGCAGTCTCACTAAGACCGACGAGGACGCTGAAAAACAGTAACGCGCTGAATTTGATTGAAATGTGTAAATATTATCCACATTAATAAAATATAAAACATCAACATCATTTTATTCTTCAGTTTATTAAGGTTAACAATTGTAATGCAATACATTACATACAACTACATTAATGTGGTTTCAGTGCAGGGTTAAGTGTGGTCTGTTGGTTCTTCTCAGTAATGGGGAGAGAGTGGTTTGTTTTTCTTTTACAACCTGTTTATTTTGCATCTTCTGATTTCATCTCATTAGCCTCTTTGTTGTGCTTGGCTAATTACACTGCAACCAAATTAAGCCCCTATCTATTTAGCAAGCTCGCTTTTGTGTTTTTGTAACATTTAAACAACATCTAATTAATAAAGTATCCACCTTGTAGCTTTCCATAGAAGGTTACCTTCTGAAGTATTACTGAACAGAAGTTTTTGTGCATTCCAATTCCTTCTCATAAGATTTTTACACTTAACTAGTTACAGTGCAACTAATTTAAGACCAGTGAATTACCAGCTCACTTAAAACAGAATTTTGCTGTTTAACTAAATCCATAGCCTTAAAGCTAATATCAGGAATAAAACAAACCCTTCTTTAAACCCGTCTTCCTATAATGAATTACAGATTCTTTGCTGTTTTGGATGAAGTATGCATGAGGATTGTCTGGGACTCATGAGCGGTATCAGAATACCTCACCCTTAGGTAAAAGCTAGACCCCTTTCGTGCCCCTTATACCCACGAAGACAGTACAGGTACACATGCTGAGTGATGGTGCGAGGTTTTAAGAAGGTTTGGATTTGAAAGTGTGTTTGTTTTGCTCTCTCCGTGGAGAGTGGAGTGTGTTTAGCTTGGCCGCTTTGTGTATAACTGGAAGAAAAATCCTTCAGGGGAATCCCGCTGCCCCTGCTCCTCCACGGAGCTTAGGCTGGCTAAAATATTTAGTTAATACCATGTCTAGTTTTGACTTGGAGAGAGCGACGGTTAAGGGAGGCGGGGTGGGGGATATAAGTATCTGTGTTTTGTCTGCACATTATTTTTTTTTTCTCCAGTTCGCTTGAGCGCTGAAGGCCGTAGGATCCAGCTGTGTGATTTGTGTATTAATGACTGTAGATGTGAAACACTTATCTCGAAGATATACGAGGAGTGAGTAGTGATTTTAGAAGTCTGCACTAGATTGTGAGATTTTCAGCTGTTCAGCTCTTGGCCGACTTTTGAAAAAGTGGGTGTTTAAAGGAATCAGTGTCGGCGTTAGTCATTTTTCTGCGTGATAGCTGAACTTTTCAGTGTTACAAAAACTTGCTTTAGTGTAATGGAATCAGTGTTGCCACTACAGTGAATCTCACTGTATAAACATCGCCTTACTGCGATGAACATGCCTGTCTGCATTGCCGCATTTCGCTCTATTTAAATATTCACCGAAGCCTCGTCTACATGCAACGATAGCGGGGATGAGCACAATAACTTTATCTGAATTTTCAAGTTGTTCACAGTAGTACAGTTATTATCAATTGGAATGAAAGTGTCCACGAAACAAAGACAAGCAGAAAACAGGAAGGCAGTACAGTCATGTTTTTTTTAACACGCTTGTCCCTGTCTGCCTTTCATTCTTAAGCTTGTGTAGACGGACGCTTACCTTGCGGTGATCAAAAGTTCTTTGTTAAGCTGTCTGTTCTTCTTTCCGTGTACATAAGTGTATGTAAATGATGAGGAAGGTTGACTGGTAGCCGTGTTCACGTCACTGTTGCTTAGCATGCCACTTAACGTGAGTACATAGACCGTAACACACACGCCGGCCTGTTGTGCGCTGTTCTTATTTCTGCAACTTGGAGCTTCTTTTACTGTGCTGTAGTAATAAACCAGTATTTTACAAAATTGAAAGTAAAAGGAGCATTTTTCTCATAGTCCAGTATCAGATGGAAATTGTTTTATAAACAGTCTTTAGCAGTTGTAAAAATGTTTTTACGTAGTCTACTGTAATACTGTAAATACTGTCCCATAAAGACGTTTGCACATTTTCATTATACATTTAAAATTGTCGGGTTTACAGTATGAGCACTGTAATGAAGCAATTTAAACCTTCAGGACTGAACACATGTATTTCTGGACTGATTCAGAAGTAGAAAATGTTTTCATATGGTATACATTTAGCAGAACGTATAATAAACACATCATAAAGAAGTATGAATACAGATGTAGTGAAAAATTACTGGATTTTTTTTAAACTAGCTTGTTGTGTTGGTTTGTCAGTGCTGGTTCTCTCTCTCTGTGTGTGTGTGTGTGTGTGTGTGTGTGTGTGTGTGAGAACACCTGCAGGGAGTATGTGGTCCTGGGGCATGACCTGACCTTCTGACCTCTACTTTGTTTTTGTTTTTCTTTTTTTGTTCTTATTTTTTTTCTGAATGTAAGAGATTGAGAGAAATATAAACAGACACGGTCTTCACAGGAAGGAACAATTTTTTTAGTCTGGGTGATCTCTTGGACACTCCTAGCTTCTTTTTTTGGTGTCTTTCTTCACCACTGGCTTTCATTCCTTACATATTTTCGCTCTCATCGAAACGAAGAGTATGTTCTTTGTTTCTCTCTGTTTGGCCGTCTGTAAGGCACTAGTTACAGTTCACTGTAAAAATTTTGAAATGTAAAAGTGTGTGTGTGTGTGTGTGTGTTCCACACTTTTCAACTCACTATTAAATGACTGCCTGATTTTTAATATCACTTTATCCTGATACATTTTATGGAGAGGGGGGGAAAAGAACAGTAATGCACTTGTGTGGTCTAGCAGTGCAATTTATATCACGAACACCATCAGTTCTCTTTATTGGTAAAACAAAATTTTTTACCTGCGTAATGGACCTGATCCTGTCCAATAATTTGGAAGGAGTATGAGGCTGCAGTTATAAGTAAATTAACCCAGTGTGAACCATGTGTTCACCTTCTCTTCGCAGCGCACTGTGGGAACAATGTTATGAAGGGGAAGAGAAAGGTCAGCTGGTAAAAACTCTGCTCTGAAAACAATGGCCGTGTCTTTTCAGAGTGCTTCTAATCCCCGGAGCGTGCAGCTCCGAGTTGAGCTGGAGAGGAGCTGGCCCATCAAGGCTTTCCAAAAATACCCTGACAATTCCACTCCTGCGCGCGCATTCATGCTTGTTTTTATACAAGGTCAGGACATGGAGCCTTTTGTACATCCCCCTATATATAACTATTACTGCACTGTGTGTAGACATACAGATTATTATATACGTTACTCTAAAATTTTACGTAAATACAGTCACATGTAAATATTGAACACTAATGCTTCTATTTTGATGTTCAGTGCAGAAAATGAGACAGAACCCAATGCAGATCACTTCATTGTAATGGAAAAGTAAAGTGGTCATTTTTGTCTCACATGAACTCACTACAACACATTCATTTCTGCATTTAACCCATTCACCAAGTGAAGCAGTGGACAGCCAGGAATACAGCGCACAGGGAGCAGTGTGTGGGGACAGTACTTTGCTCAAGGGTATCTCAGTGGAACCACTGTCAGTCACTGGGATTCGAACCCACCGCCTTCCGATTGCAGGGGCATTCCATAAACAGCAGGTCACCAGCTGCCCTAATAATCTGCTCACAGTGGGGATCGAAGCGTAGATGTTTTAATCCTCTTCACTCGTGCCTTGTGTTACCAGTCACTCAGGGTAGATGAGGTAATGAGTAGACGAAGTAGCAAGTGAAATTGAGAAAATTCAAGTCATTTTTATTAACCGAGTGTAAAATATCAGGACTTAAAAATGTTCTGATGAAAGCTTTGTTGTCAGATATACATGCTTTAGTAAAATAATGCATCTATCAGTCGCTAGGATGCAAGTTAGTGCCATGCATAAGAGATAATCCAACTAAAAAAATCAAACAGACGTGATGATATAAAGGATTAAGACTTCAGCTTATCAACCCGGTCTGTCCTTTGAAGTTATAGTGAAAATACAGGGATCTTCCAAGCCATTTTTCAGAGTACAGTGAGGCAACGCCTTTCGTTAAAATTTGAAGCGTTTTCCCACTAAAAATCTGTTTGACCATTACTAATCAACCTGTAACTTAGGGTGCCAGCTTCTTGGGCTAATTTGAGGTTTAACAGTGGAAGTCATCAACATTTTATTCTGAAATGTATATGGGTGTTACGCGTTATTGTTGTATTGCGCAGCTCTATATCTGAGTTTATCCCAGACTCATTCTTTTTCCAGAAAGAGTTAAATCAAACATTTATCATATTTCTATTGAGGAAAACTACATTGCAATAAATACCGTTATTGTTTTATCGCGCAGCTCTATATCTGAGTTTACCCCAGACTCATTCGTAACTTGCACCTTGGTGGTTTTGCCCTTTCAGCCCTTTCCAAAGTTTATCCTGTAGGTTGTCTGTTTTTTTTTTATTTATTTATTTTTATTTTGTTTGTCACTATACAGACTTAACACCACTCACAACTGTTACAACTGCCACAATGTTCATTACCCTCCACAAGAAAAGCTAGTGACATAACCCCAGCGAGTACTTGAAAGGAGAAAGTGCAGATTTTTTTTTTTTTCTATTGTGAGTGCACGTTGCTGATTTTGTCTCAGCAATTTGACACGGGGAAACCAGTCTCAAAGAGACGAGCGCTTGGATCTTCAGGCACTTAAGAATGGTGTCATGGTATCCAATTGCCTAATGTCACCGGCTGTTCTCTGACACTACCTTGAACCTGTGAAGCTATAAAAGGGGGTGAAAAAACCCCCAGAAGCGTCAGCATCTACCCTGTCCCGCTGTAGAGGTAAATGCAATACTAATACTAATTGAAAAAGGGGTTCTTCAGTGAAGGCAGTGGTTACATAGAGAATTACAACATGGTAAAGACGCCTCCTCAAGGCAATATTGGTCAAATAGTGTATTGCTGCTGTTATTATTATTATTAATGGTCAAAAACCTGTTGATTTGTTTTTATAAATGGCTCTTCAAAACATCTGAATGAGTTCTATCGTCATAGAGTGCTAAGAGTGCAGTTTTCAGAGACAGGCTTTTCCGATTTTCCTTTTTCCTTCCTAAATGAGACCATTATTGAATCTGTTAACGTACTTAACTTGTTGCTTTTGCGTATGCATTTGATTTTTCCACTTCACCTCCCTACTGTGATGAACCACACACTGAATCAGTCCTTTCTTCCCTCTAAAACATAGTTCCTTGTATATTTTTATAATAATTAGCTTCGTCCTGCGTTCGGTTCGTAAGAACATAAAGTAAACAAATGTCAAAACTGAGAACTATTAAAAATGAAAACGGCTGATTTTGCTCGCATCTAATAATTGTGCTTTTACAAACCTTTGTTAAACTTCACCACTCCTCCGGTGTTTATCTCACCTCGTGCTAAATGAGACACATTGACTTGCTCCTTTTTTTTCCCTTTCCCTTTCAACAAAGGGCCACTTTTCTCCTGGCGTGTGTTTGACTAGCGTAAGGTTTCACGCCCGGAGGGGGTTGGGGGATCTGACGAACCATTTATAAAAGTTGAGTTGTGGGGTGATGTAATGTTGTTTTTTAAAGGGTGAGAATGGGGTGAGGAGAGGGCAAGCGAGGAATATTTGACAAGAGTGAAATGAGCCAGAGATATGATTACTGTGAACTGTGTGTGTGTGTGTATATATGTGTGTGTGTGTGTGTGTGTGTGTGTGTGTGTGTGTGTGTGTGTGTGTGTGTGTG
>JBBPCX010000114.1:6919036-6930243 GCA_037974365.1 Hydrocynus forskahlii
CTCTCTCTCTCTCTCTCTCTCTCTCTCTCTCTCTCTCTCTCTCTCTCTCTCTCTCTCTCTCTCTCTCTCTCTTCTCCCCCCTTCCTCTCTCACTCAGAACAGAGAACCAGAGAGATTCCTCTGTGAAAGGAAATTAAGACTATGCTAAATCTGTTTTGTAAAGGGCGAATAGGCTGAAACGATGGAGCCAGTATTCATCCGTTATCTGGTGGCTTGAACATGTGTTAACAATTTTCGTTAGCTCTAATCATGTCTATTGGAAAGCTGGGCGGGCTGGAGCATGATGCACATGGTGTATTTCTTATAGCTGCTGTAGTCTGAAAGGATGCCTTGTGGGCCACATTACAGTTTTCCATCATCCACATGTGTGTTTGTGTGTGTTGTCAAAATACATGAGATTTCAGTTTGTATGCTAACAATTATACAGGGGACACATTTGCGCTTGATGTAGGTTTGATGCGGAGTGACATGTTGGTTTCTGCGGTTTTGCTGTGATTCAACCCAAATGCTTTTGACTGCAACATTTTGCTATTGGCTTGGCTTAATAAACAGCAGCAGACGTACTTCAAACAGGCCAGTCATGTTTCTTTTTTCGTTTCAGGGCCCTGTGAATGGATGGAAAGCCTCATAAACGGAATATGATGCGTTCTAAATGATTGCCATCATAATCCGTAAAGAGAGGGGACGCAGTTATGAGCTCGGTGGAAGAAAAACACGCTTGGTTTTCTCTTAATGTGACTCCTTACTCTTTCATTACAATGATTAGACAATGACTATGATGCTAGTCCTGCCTGCTAGTTCTCCTTAGATGCCTTTCCAATTTGGCCACTGCCCTTGGATTTTACACTAACTTAGGGATGAGCAGCGTCCTTTTTTCATACCATCAAGGCATCCCCAAATATTACCCTGGCAAAATAATAATGACTTTCACATCTGCTACTATAATGTGTTTACTCACTCACATTTTTCATCCTTTATCCTCTAAACTCCAAAAGTCGTTGTAGTTGCAGAATCAAGTCTGTTCCTGTCGTGATGACAGTGATGGGCATGTAGAGTAAATCTGTAGACAGGTATTGCATATTACTATTAATATTAGTTGCTCAAGAATATAATTTTGTAACAGCCTAGCAAGCACAGAAAGCAGTCTGTAGCTGGTCGCTTGTCATTAGTTAAGTGGCCCATTCCTGTCAGTCTAGGCGACCCTAAGCAACCAAATCCTATATCCTTAGCAGCAGCACTGACACACAGTGGATTCAAGGGGATTTGGTCGCAGACATTGTTGAATTTCGAGTAGAATTATACTAGTCGTTATTCCTACTATGAAACTGTTGACAGTCTAGGTAAGCTGACACTGTTTAGCATTTAACCACTGATGTTAAACCAGTAATCTCAACAGTGATCAATTTATTTTGATGAAGCTATTTATTCTGTCTGGCCATCTTTATGATTCCAGAACTGTTCTAAAATCCCGTGATTTATACCTTGCTCTTGTGCACCTGTGTATGGGACTGCAGATAGATAGTGAGAGTGTAACAGACAAAAGTACTTAACAGTATATAATTTGTTAATTGTTCTTTATTAGCCCTGGCAGAGCTGCCATATCGTGAACATACTGACCACATTTTCAGATGAGTGTGTTTTATCGAATCGAGGTGTTCAAGTAATCTAACAAAAGCCTGTGCCCATCTATCCTTAAAATGTTACATTATTAATTCATCAGTACATTTTTAATACACTAATCACAGTATGTAGCCAAATAAGTGTACTTGCACTGCAGTGTTATCCACATTACACAGGCCAAACTGATAAGATTCTGATAGATATGGCAATCTTTGCTTTCAGCATAGAGCAGAAGATTTATATTACTCTGTGACTGGAGCTTGTAAGTCTGTAAGACAGGCTCTGATCTATACACCTGAACGTCAGATTTCACATTAAAGCCATGGGTGGGAGGATACATAACTGTTAGTTTTAAAAACAAAGCTGTTGTTACTCCTTATTCATGGTATGATTTATTCGCACAGACTCAAGTTTTCGGTTTTGGGTTGATATAGATGCTCTCCTGTTTCCAGGCATGTTGCCGGCATTGAAGCACCAGGACAGTACGTCCAGTCCACGTTGGGTGACCGATGCTCAGGCAGATAAATTGGACAAAATCGGCAGATGCTCTTAATCAGTTCATTACAGCCTCATGAAAATGTGCTTTTTCATCTGAAAGAAATGTGGCCTTTCTGATTGCACAATAATCTGGCTTCCCATCCTGAAATCTGTATTTGTTTTCCAAGTTTTTTTTTTAGTTTGACTTCAGAAGGCAGAAATCCCTTTCTAAGAAGTAAGGAAAACTGTCAGGTCAGGATTATGTTTTTGTGGGATACAGTTTCCCGAGTATAGATTGTTAGACTGCATGCCTAAATCGTGACACACTTGTTTTGATCCGTGCTGGGTTCAGAAGTAATTTCAAATAGATGCGCTTGTGTGGTTTCTGTACAGACAAAAGTCAGGCTTGGAAATAGCTGTTAATGTTTTTTGCACAGATGCATGGCAGAATCATTGATATTTGCTTCATAAGTGCACTTTAAGAAATAAAGCCTGTCAGGTAGGTGCACTCGCACCGTTTGAATGCTGCTTTTACATATACACCAGAACCATGATTATGCAGGACTCATGTTAAGTAGTCAGTTGCCATTTACTTTTGCTTTAGCACTTTATTTGATTGGTGTTATTTAAATGGGCAACTGTTTTTTTTTTTATTTTTTAATGTAAGTGTTTAACGTTTGACCCATACAAAAACAGATAATGTTTTGTCTTTCTGGCCACACAGTGTGATAATCAATTTAAAAAATAATTTTAAAAATAATTCGGCTGTAAAGAAGTTCGAATCGGCCATAAAGATTCAGGTCTGGTGTATCCCTAGTTTAATTTGTGCATCCCTAGTAATATTTGTGGATTTATAGTGCACAACGCTCCAAGCTGTTTACGGACTTTACACTGCAACCAAGGGCAAAGTACTGAAGTCAGTTGGAAATGTCAGGAGACTCATAAAGAAAATATTAAATATTTCTTGAGGGGCAAAAGGCATTTCAGCAAAAAAAATTGTGTATATGTTGCAGCCTAGTGGGTAAAACACTTGCCTGTGAACCCGATGACCACAAAGTTGCAGGTTCAACCCCCCACTTTCTACCATTGTGTCCTTGAACAAGACACTTAAACCTCAGTGTCACCAGGGGGACTGTCCCTGTAACTAATGACTGTAAGTCACTCTGGATGAGAGCATCAGCCATGTACCCCCTTTATGTGGTGGTATGTAACTCTTGTCTTTTCATGATCGGTCAGTCAGTGTTGAACTGATTCAGCTGTTGTTTTTTGCTGTGTTTTAGGCAAACCAAGAGAGCAGCCCACCTCTAACTAAGAGTAGTTTTATTGCTATAAATGAACACAACTAGAGATGCACCAGTTACAAATTTGTATATTAGATATATCACTAAAGCTCATTGAGTTACATTACTAACTCTTGAATATTCTCTAGAATATTCATAGTTGTATCATTTCTGTTAATTAGAAGTATTCAGTAGCTACTTTGAAAATGGATTGTTAAAATTCCTCTAGACCTACTTGTTAAAATGTTTAACTGTTAAAATGTTGCTACCTAGAGAGCTATAACATTATTATGACTGTTTTTTTCTCTTTTTTTGTTTTTTGTTGTCAGTATCATACACTTGATGCTTGGCATTGTTGTGGCTGATGGAGAGCATGGCTGATGGAGAGTAAGAGGTTTGTGTCCCTAGGTGGGTGTGGCCCTTTTTTTGACACTCCCTGAAGTGGGACGGCACTTTTTGTGTAACAGCTCGACAAGTGTTTCACCAGAGATTACGAAAATTGGATGGCAAGTTGGCCCCTTGAGATGCATGACCCTGGCTCATTGTAGCGCCATCCAGTGGACACGGTCAAAGCAGAAATCTCGCTTCACTAGCTAAAACGGACACATATCAATCTCTACAACTGCATGAACTAAAAGTTTTAAAGTCAGTGTGTTTATACTTGCTAATAATTGTTCTTATCTCCTACAGTTGCATTTGGCCTGCTTATGAAAATGGCCACCAATAACCAATAATCAAAATTCAGCAGCCAATATTTTTGTGTTTTATTTAAAAGAAGTCAGCCAGTGAGTGGCGCTGGAAAAAGGGCAATGGGCTTATAGCTCATACAGTTTTTAATTTCAGTACACTGTGTGTTTATTTCTTCGGTTATTCAATTATATTTCCGAATATCTGTTATGTGACAGTTGATGAATTGTTCCTATTAGGTAATTGGTTGGATGTTTTGAACCAAGAAGGTGTGTGTTCACTGTGAAAATGGCTGGAGGTAAAAAGAGAGAATGCAAAAGGGCTACCGATAGAGAGACAATAGCGCATTGTCCGTAACGTGAAGGTGACAGACTTGGGCCAGATTGTCGACAGCAAAGCAGCCTTTTGGGACAGATAATGATGACAATAAAACCACCAATTACTCCCAGGATAACAATTCACAAAGCTTTTTATAGTAGATTCTGAGATATAAAAGTTTATTGGTTAAGTGGAAAGGGCGACAGTGTGTTGCATGGTCTCCATGTTATGGCCCCTTTGTGACATTTTAAACTTTTATAGAACAAGACCCTCAAATCTGAGAGAAGTGAAGAATTTATGAGCTTTTGAACGAGTTGTAAAGCCAGAAATCTGCCTTCCGAGGACCACACCCCTGTCTGTTTTCAGTCTGCTTCTGTTTTCATGGTTTTTTATTTACTGAATTGTACCCAGACTTTCATGATTCTTATAAAGAGGGTACTGGATTTTATAACCTCTTAACATTATAGATTTTACGCAGCACTTTGTGACAGTGATCCTTGTAAGAATGTTTGCAGGAATGATCCCGTCACTGCATATCATTTTCAAGATACATGATTGCCATATTGTTTACTTTATATGAAGTTGGAACAGACGAAAAAGAATCAATATTGCTAGATTAAAAAAATAAAACACCCCAAAAAATATGAATACAAAAATATATGAATGTTTTTTATTTCAACATTTCATGCACTATGCTGCATAAAATCTAATTAAACAGCCCTTCTTTGTAATGAAGCATGCGGTTGATCAGTGTTCAGTGCTCAGAAAATCTGTGGCCACCTCCAAGACTCTGTTGACACATGGCACCTGTGTCAGGGCATCCAGGCTGTCTCCAACTACATCCACACCTCCCTGTGTTGGTGAGGCCACCCTTCCAGATGCTCTGAATGACTTTTATGCATGGTTTGAGGCATGGAACAAAATGGCTGCGAGGAAGACCACCCGACCCCCCCTCCCAACGACCAGGTGCTCTGTCTGACCATGGTGTGAGGAAAGCTCTGCTTAGAGTCAACCCATAGGAAGTCACCGGACCAGACAACGTTTCTGGTCGTGTTCTCAGTGTATGCCCAGACCAGCTGGCAGACATCCTCACACACATCTTCAATATGTCTCTAAGCACAGCCGTCATTCCAGTGTGCTTCAATGCCACCACCATCATCCCCACGCCAAAGAAGTCGTCAGTGTCCTGCCTGAATGACTTCCATCCTGTCACACTCACACCATCATCGTGAAGAGGCTCGTCACGAGGCACATCAAATTACAGCTGCCTCCCACACTGGACCCCCTGCAGATTGTATATCGTACCAACTGTTCAACGGATAAAGTCATCACCACCACCCTTCACTTGGGCCTCTCCGGTCTGAACAAACATGACGCTTACGTGAGAATGCAGTTCATAGACTTCAGTTCAGCGTTCAACATTCTTCATCATATGTTAGGAAAGCTGAGACTGCTGGGCCTTTGCAACTGGATCCAGGACTTCCTGACTGGTCCATGCTGCTGACCCACGACTGTGCAAAATTGAAACAGTTTTAACGGCATCATCAGGTTTGCAGATGACGTGACTGTGGTAGGTTTGATCAGTGAGAACAACTAGGCATGCAGAGGCGAGGTGCAATGACTAATGGTCTGGTGCAGAGCCAATAACCTTTCTCTAAATGTGGACAAACCAGAAGAGATGGTCATTGACTTCTGGCGAACATGCCATGCGCACTCTCTGCTGAACATCAATGGCTCCTCAGTGGAGATCATGCAGAGCAACAAGTTTCTTGGTGTTCACGTCATGGAAAACCTCATGTGATCCCTCGCGTGGACGCTTGACACCAACGCCATTACCAGGAAACCCCAGCAGCCTCTCTATGTCCTGCAGAGACTGAGGAGAGCCCAGTGGCCCAGTTCTCACAGCATTCTACCGAGGGACTGTAGAGAGTTTTGTCTGTAGCTGCATCCTGGCATGGTTCGGAAATTGCGCTGCATCAGATCGCAAGATTCCACAGAGGATAGTAACGACTGCTGAGAAGATCGTGTGGCTTTCTCTCCCCTTTGTCACAGATATTTACACCGCATGCTGCTTCCGCAAAGCCACCGTCATTTTAGGTGACCCCGCACTCCCCTCCCACACCCTCTTTTCCCTCATTCTCTCTGGCAAAAGGTTTCACGGCATTTAGGCCTTCACTACCTGGATGGGGAACAGTTTCTTCCCCCAGACCGTCAGACTCCTAAATCAGAGCTGAATAACAAACTGTACATCACATACACACACTGAGCTAAACTGCTTCCTTTCTCCCCATCACACGGCAGATACACACACTAAACTGTTCCGACATAAACAAGGAAAACTTACTCCCTAACTCTCACTGTATAAACACCATATTTCTTTATATACTGTAAATTGTTTTTCTAATCTTGTTACTGCTACTTTTTATTGCTGCCTACCTCAGTGTTTGCATTCCTTTTTCATTTTTGCACTCTTAATGACTGCTGCTAGAATGCAGTACGCCATAATACTTTTATCACTCACACTGGTACTGTTACATCTCGTGTTAGGTGCCCTGTATGTTGTCTTTTCCTGTAAATTATTCTTTGTGTTGCACTATAGTCATTCCCTGTGTACTCTGCATATGGTTGAAATGACAAACACCCACTTGACTTGACTTGACTTCCCATTATGAACAGTATGCTCCGAGAAGCATATCGTGGTGTAATGTATCACAATGATGTCATATTGCCCAACCCTAATTGAAGAGCTGTTACCGAAAACAGTCTCATGATAGCCAGACATAGACACTTTAGACACCAAACATGTCTTGGCTAATTATTATTAATGGGAAATATTTTGATTGAATATTTCGAGCGAGTTTTCATTGTTTGTTTCATTTGGAGCAATAAACCTCCCCCTGTAGTTTTATAATGATTTGTTTTGCTAAGCTTTGTGAAAATCCTTTTTAGTCTGAGTTTAGGCTTAATCTGGGTTTTGTTGCAGTTGGAGTTTGGGCATACGTCCTCAACACATGAAATAGAAACATGATGATGGTGCCCCCCCAACCCCCTGCTCATTAAGCGAGTTGTGTTGTTTTGCGTGGAGGCCGGGGAGGCTCTGTGAGCGAAATGCGAAAGCAGCCTGGGTGGGAGAGACACTGCAGGGGAAACTGAACGTGGAAGTCAATAAAGCCTGAATGTTTTATGAAGGCAGAGATATTCTGATCACAGCAGCGGCTGACAGAGCAAACGGCCCCACGCTTATATAAGGAGGCACAACAGAGGAGCGCACAAGCCCCAATATCTCTCCAAAAGGGTGTTTTTTTTTTTCCCCCCCTGTACACTCCAGTCATTAATGCTGGGCTGAGGTTTTGGAACATCCTCAGCCTGTACTCATCTATCAGAACATTCCATTCACTCTCTTAGAAATGCACACAAACACAACTGCTCACTGCCTCTGCTTCTTATATGGATTCTTACATGGAAGAACCTGCAGTTTCCTAATGTAGCACATACTGTTTTAGAGTTCAAATGTCTTAGTTCTGCCGAGCTCAAATGATGTGCTACAAAGATTCATTTGGCTCAGATGAATAAAGTTCTCCAATAAAACCTTTTCAGTACCTGTCATATGATGAGTTGCACCCAGATGCACAAACAGTGCTAAGTAAGAGAAGCTCAAAAGAGTGAATGGTGTATCGGTGGTACAGTTTTAAACATTGTGCTCCAGTACTGTATTGATATTGTTACACCCTTACTTGCGTGTCGCCTAGGGCCGTAACAGTGCAATCAACTCATGATTCGACTTGATGATTTAGGGCTTAGGGTTCGATACCCTCTTGATATTCAACAAAGGAAGACTTGAAACAGTTCAAAATTCTCATATAATTCAGAATGAAATTTGAATGAAGAAAAATGACCATTTTCAATTGTGGCACAATTCCCAAATGAAACTAGAGAAGGAAGACCTTTGGGGAGGGAGGATGTATGACATGACTCTGCCGGACTGGGTTGTTGATTGGCACTGGTTTATCACTATAAACAATCCACTAACATGTAGTTATATAACAATAATTGTTCTTAGTGCATCGTCTCATATCCATGATTTTTATATTGCAATATCATGATTGTTTGATGTATTGTTACATCTATAGTGTCTACTGATGCCTTTAAATTAATAACACCAGTCTCTTTTTAAAAATAGTACAGTACAGATAGAAATATCTCAGTAGAACACCGAGATTTCTTCAAGGTGTGTACACGCGAGTGTGTGTGTCTGTTTTTAGCACCAGTCGAGTGTGTGTCCCCTCTTGTGTCATTAATCTGGAGGGAGTTGCTATTTTTTTCCACAAGGCTATTAAAGCCCAGAGTGCAACGCAGGACAGAAATCTAGTGCATTAGAGCCAGGGTCACCTTAAAGACATCCAATATCAGAGTTTCTTAAGGTCAAAACTAAATAGGTTAACAGTTAAGAGCAGAAAAGAACTCAAAACAAAGCGGATATAAACAGATGTGTTTTAAGGTAAGATTGAAATAACACGAAGTCCAGTTGATGATAATAGTAACGTGTATGGATGGGTGCATACCTGAAGGAAATCAGAGGTATAAGACGAGTCAAAATTCTGCCTGGCTTAAATGTGAAGCAACAGGTTTTAAAAATCAGCCAGTATTGTACAGCAAGCCAGTGAAAATAAATAACCGTATAATCATGTGTTGTGCCGGTGTGTAGGGTGACTGTAGCGGTACAGCTCTTATGCTAAATCAGTGTTCCAGGTTTGTTGTCTGCCTAGATTTTTTGGTTCCCTTTTAAATAGTGCACTCAGAACACAAATATGCTCCATTTAAGGTAGAATGGAGATGGTGGTTCTGTTTAAGCTGGACCTGAAAATAAATTGTGTCTGTGGTTTGTTGTAGATCTATCTGAGTGACACAGCTCCACTGCGTCAGTCAAATGCTCAGTGTTTAAGTTAAGCATGGCGTCCACGCTTTTGAGTGAGCGGGATGTCAGGCATCCAAGCTGAGATGGTCGTACCTCTAAATGTAGGGCAAAACAAACGAACATCCAAATCCCAAAATTGAAAACCGAATACTTACACAATGAACAAGTGTTATTAGTGTGATCAACAGTTCTTCTCAAGTTTTAAGTTTTATTTTACTTTTTACAGCCAAGAGACACCATTTCTCATCCAAGCTCATATGGAATCTTGGAACCTTTCCAAAATCTGTTAATACCTCCTTCTCAGCTCATCGATCAGATGATCAGGGGCCGAGTATTGATTGTTTAAAGAATCTAATTTTATAGTCGTTCTCTTTGTAATGTACGGGGAGAGACAGCAGGCTGTCGAGAGTCAATGACGTCATAGGTACGGTGGCAGGAATGGGGGGAAAAAGCGGAGAAACAAACTTAGCAAAATGCACAGCAGACCCAAAAAACCAGACATCAGGATGCTAAAGCTCAGGTCAGTTATGAAAAAAGATACATGTGTCACTGTTTGTTGTGGTTTAATAATAAAAAAAAAAATCAGCCTGTGAATTATGCGACTGCTTCAGCTTTTTTTTCAACGCAGACTTTTTTCCCCATAAGACCCAATGGTTGGGAGTTTCCTACTTTTAAAGCAACCAAGCACACTTCGCATTTTCTCGAGAAAATGCATCTAGTCCTTACTCAGTTTTATATTGTGGTATATCAACAAAACTGGTAACCATTCCATCCCCAGTGTCTCTCTCTCTCTCTCTAACTCTCTCTAACTCTCTCTCTCTCTCGGCCTCGTTTTATATTTCTGTCTTACTGTCTGTCTGTCTGTCTCTCCCGGTCTTCACACACAGACTCCTTCTCACTGTTGAGGTACTGCGAGACTGAATCCGTTCGTGCTGCTGTTTTTGTTTGTTTGCTTCTGTTGTCTATGAATACTGGAGTTGATTTTGTTTACACCGAGTGTACCTCATTTTGCTGTGTGTGTGTGTGTGTGTGTGTGTGTTTTTGTGTGTGTGTGTGTGTGTGTTTGTGTGTGTGTGTGTGTTTGTGTGTGTGTGTGTGTGCGCGCATGGATGTTGCCGTTGTTATTGATTAGCTTGTCTGTGAGTGTCACTGAATTGCGTGACTTTTTTTTTTTGTCTTTTTTTTTTTTGAGCTCCTAGCGGCAGCGTCTTTTCCTCCTTGCTCTCAGCTGACAGTTCCTCCTCTCCATTAAATTCATTTTCTGCACTGTGTTTGTGGATTCATCTAATTTGCCATGCAGATAAACACAAGAGGCATCGAAAAGGCAAGAATGAGGGAACAAAGTAAGAGTGAATAGGCAGCAGGCTCTCTGCCGGCTCCCAGCTCCAACACTCTGGGCCAGCAACAGCAGGTGCACACACACCGAAAGGTCAAGGTGTGTGTGTGCATGTCTTTTGATTTTACACATTCAGAATACAAAGGCACACATTGGTGTGTGTGTAGGGGCGGGTGAGAGATAAATGTAGGTGTGTAAATGTCCGTAGGTAAATAATACTTTTGTGGGTACATGAGCCTCTTAATAAATCAAAACACCACAAGAAGCTCATCTGGGACTCAGATCAGGTCAGGACGCTCACAGCCCACGGTGTGAACTCACCACTTACCATAAAGGTGCACTTTTTTACTGTGACAGACTAACTGGTTTATCTCCATCATTTGTTAGCCCTCTTTACTCCTTTCTTCAATGGTCAGGACCCCCATAGGCCAAGTATTATTTGGGTGGTGGGTCAGCACTTGCGCGCGCGCACACACACACACACACACACACACACACACACACACACACACACACACACATTGGTGTCCCTGCTGTGCAAACAGCACCCGCTCAATGGTTTTCCTATATGAGT
>JBBPCX010000114.1:6959210-6972030 GCA_037974365.1 Hydrocynus forskahlii
TGTGTGTGTGTGTGTCTTGAAAATGGCAGACCACCTCAGCTGTGAGGGAGATTGATGAGGGACCTCTAATGGTGCAATATAAAATTACAGTGAAGCTTTTTACTGCAGAATTACAGTTACAATGCATCGCTGTTCAATGAGGAGTTCATGAAACATGCAGTGGAGCTTTAGTTCATCATAATAAAACTTCGCAAAGTTGACCATGGCCATAGCCTTTTTGCCCATACAGGAATGGGTGATCAGATATGGAGAGGTTCATGGTGAAGCCACAGTGTGTGCTTTGGTCTGTTGAGATGGCATTGCTTTCATTGTTATACAGCTTTCCAAAAACTGATCCAAGTCTTTTTTTATTCAAGTAAAAGTGACAAAGTTGCAAATAATACTGTCTTATAAACTGTTCCTCAGATTTTCAGATCTGTAAAATTTTGTCAGCTGTATAATTAATCAACTGCATCATGAAGACAATTTCTGGCCAAAAGTGACAAGACCAGTTCTTTGATTTTTTTTTTTTTTTTTTTTTAATCAATTCAACTAATTTTCCCATCATCTCTTCTTATCTTTTTTCAAACCTTAAATTAAAAGAAAAGGAAGTTAACGTGCACTTTTTTAAAACCTTTATATATGCGGTACTGAAGTTTTCCTGGTGTGTGTTTGTTCAAAAACCCCCAAAATTTCATAATACCATGTATTTAATACCAGTATTTTATAATACCATGACACTTCCTTTTTGTGTTCTCGCCCATTTTTACCATCTTCTCTGGTTTATTTCAGTGCTGAGTATCCGTGGAGCTCAGGAGGAGGAGCCTCCCGATGCCCAGCTGATGCGACTGGACAACATGCTGCTGGCGGAGGGAGTTTCGGGGCCGGAGAAGGGCGGAGGGTCGGCGGCAGCGGCGGCTGCGGCTGCAGCTTCAGGTGGAGCCGGGGCTGATAACTCAGCTGAACATTCTGATTACAGAGCTAAACTGTCACAGATCCGCCAGATCTATCACACCGAGCTAGAGAAATATGAACAGGTGAGCAATAAAAATCATTTGGTGAACTCTAGCACATCTATATTAAAAAGAAGCATACATTTTCATGTTCATACATGGCAACCCTCAGAGTGAGAAGTTCAACTTTTTGCAATACAAGACAGCCAGTTAGAACATAGACCAGGATTCATGATTAAAAATCTTATTGCCATGTATTCAAAGTACAGTGTATAATGTACAATGTAATTCTTACTTGGATATTTTTCCACAGACTACGGGCAGTTAACAACATTACAATACAGTAAATACTATGTACATTTACACATTACAGGCTGGAACCTTACAATACAATAAATGCCAAGTGCAAGTAACAACAGATAAGTAACAATGCATATAATAGTGCAGTGGTTGATCAGCGTAGTGGATAACATCGTTGTCTCCATGGTGGAGACAGGGGTTCGATTGCTAACTTGGGCAGCGCACCGCACAACACCAGTAAGTACAGGGATTGCAATACAGAGAACACTTCAGCAATTTACAGAATTAGTAAACAGTGAAACAAGGGAAATGTTAAATGTGGGCCCTTTAACCATTAAAGACACTGATTTGTTAAGGTGTTTTAAAGATTGGCCAAAATATTATTACTTTTGCTGAATACCTCGATTCATCAAAGCACCTAGTAATACTCACCTGGAGATGTTTGGTCGGCATTAAAAACTCCGTTTTATGCTTATTTCTGCAACTCTCATTTGCATGTTGCAGTCCTCTGCGATATCACTTTTGCAAAAACCAATATCACAATAACAAGCAACTGGTGATATATTGTGTAACCCTATTATCGGTGTGAGGTGTCAGACCATTCTTTCAAATGGGAGATACGTCAGATTTTTGCTGCCTAACTGTCTTACTTTGTGGCATTATTTTAGCGAAGCTGCTTAACAGTCTCTGGAATTAATGCTTGTTTAACTGCAATATGAAACTCATCATGAATACAATTACTGTGAATTAGGGCACCAAAAATATTTTTTTATATTAATTTTTAATGAAACAAAATGGAATAATGTATAAAAAAGTAATGAGGCGTTTCTATTGTTGTTTTACTGTTACAATAAAATAAATGTAAATGTAAATCACCACCATGATACTATACTGACCTTAACTATACATTTCAGAGGAGTAAATGTCTCATGAAATATGTTCAGAAATTTTCAGATAATCTAGCTAATGTATGTAACACAGACAAGACAAGAGACCACATATTCAACTGTGTTTCTAAGTAGCTGCTAAATACTTGTAAAGAACAGAACTAATAAGGCTGTTGCTGCTTCAGAATTGACACAAGGATGTTTTCTTTACAGGTGGTCAAAGGTAGAATGTTTTTGTCCAAAGTCAAAATTGTGTGGGTTGGATGTGATCTACTTTATCTGTCCTTTTAATAAAAACCTCCCTTCCAGTTGAGCCATTGGTCATAGATGTTTTTCTTTTACTATTTGCTTAAATAATCACCAACCTATATATTAACTGCTGCCCTCTTCAATTTTAAACGAACTTGCTGTGGGTTGGACTTTTCTTTAAAAATATGAAGGAAAAACCTGTAACAGAAATGTTTTGTCTGTGTTTTTTTGTCGTTGGCCCAGCAGTTAATGTTTTGGTTTTTTTTTCAGTCCTACTGAGGTTGAGATTTTGTTGGTGATATGTATAACTGTCTTTTGTGATGATGACACAGTTTTGATGAACAAGAAAGCAGTATTATCACTTTTCAGGAACTGACCTAACAGAGACACTGAACAGTAGTCTGTTTCAGTTTCTTAGTACAGCAGAGAAACCTCAGAGTGATGAAGGGGATAGTCAAGGAATTCCTGGCTTGCAGAAGTGCATGCTGGGAAGGGGCCAGCTGTCCTCTGTGTCTGCACAGAGGAAGGAATTCATACCTGTCACACGCAGAGACAGCAGACAGCCCTACTAACACACGCACACACAAACACTACAAACATACGCCATCCTGCGGCACTGTCCCAAATTCTCCTTCCCCCGCCGTCCTCTGAATCATGACACCATCAATAAACTCTCGTTTGTTTTGCTCTCTGCTCTCTGTATGATAAAGCGAAGATCTTGTGCCAATAAAGCCATCTTTTAATTGAGTTTGCAATAGTGCAAGTGGATTAACTATTCAGGTCTCTCCATACAGTTAAGCCTAATGGGTTCATGGACAGGAACCTGTAGAAATGAGGTTATATAATATGTGACGTAGATGAATGGCTTGGCCATTACTAATGCACACATCACTGCTACAAAATGTAAACAATGCAAATATACTGCAGCGTTTAAACACACTTAAAATGTTAAATGGAGTTACTGTTCTTTCTGTTGACACTGCAAGTTTGGCTCAGGTTGCATAGCGGCATTTACATTCCTGTAGATGTATTCCGAAATTATGTGCTGCATATTTATAAAAATAACTACCTGGTTCATGTTGCCAGTTTTATTTTGGTTTAACTCTATAGATTTATGTCTGGACCAATGAACTTACTTTGTTTAAAGTATGGAAGGTATGAAGCTGTGAGTGAGGAAGTGGACTTTAAAGGGTTATGAAATGCCGTAACTCTGGATTTTGATCAGTTTACCTTTCTGGATTTTGATCAGTTTACCCTTCTGACTAGAAGTGTAAAGTGACCGTTCTGTCATATGTGAACACACCACAGCACACAGTGTGAACAGCACAAAATTCTTCCTCTGTGTTTAATCCATTCACCAAGTGAAGCAGCGGGCAGCCAAGAGCACAGCGCCTAGGGAGCAGTGTGCGGGGGTTCCTCAGTGGTGCCACTAGCAGTCTTGGGATACGAACCTACGACGTTCTGATCACAGGGTGAACGCCCTAACCTCTAGGCCACCAGCTGCCCCTGTATTGATCACTGTCCTGTGTGTGTTTCTTCTCTCTCTGTAGGCCTGTAATGAGTTCACCACTCACGTGATGAACCTGCTGCGAGAGCAGTCCCGCACGCGGCCCATTTCTCCTAAAGAGATTGAGCGCATGGTCAGCATCATCCACCGCAAGTTCAGCTCCATCCAGATGCAGCTCAAACAGAGCACCTGCGAAGCCGTCATGATCCTCCGCTCACGCTTCCTCGATGCCAGGTCTGTGTCTGCGTGTGTGGATACGCTTGTTCTCATTTGTTTTCAGAACAAAATATAAAAAACAAAGATAAACAGATAGATATGTACAACTAACAAGATGCTCCTGCAAAGTGCTTAATGGACCTTGTAAAGTGATTCCTGTTTTTCATTCCTGAAGACAAAGTTACACTAGGTTTAGGACTAGTCTTAGACAATTCTTATAACCCAGACCCAGATCAAGGCTAAGCCTAGATGTGCTGTTGTAGAAGTTACCAGTAAGTTACCAGCAGATCCTTTAAGTCCTATATGTGTGGTGGGGCTGAAATGGATCAGACTAGTTTGTCCAGCACATCCCACAGATGCTTGATCAGCTTGAGATCTGGGGAGTATGGAGGCCAGCTCAGAACCTTTATCACGTTCCTTAGACCACTGATGTGGAGTGTAACAGGGCACTTTATCCTGCTGAAAGAAGACATTAGGGAATACCGTTGCTGTTAAAAGCTGTACTTGTGAAAAGTAAGTGGTGCACGTCAAAATAACATCCACATGAATGCCAGGACCTAAGGTTCCTCAGAGCTTCACGCTGCCTAAGCCAGCTTGCCTTCTTCCCCCATAGTGCATCCTAGTGCAATCTTGTTCTCCCGCCATCCAAATGATGTAAAAGAAAGCATGGTTTTATCAGACCAGGCCACCTTCTTCCATTGCTCCATGGTCCATTTTCTCACATGCAAATTGCAGGCACTTTCGGTGGTGGACAGGTGTCACATGGGCACTCAGACTGGTCTGTAGCTATTCAGCTCCACACGCAGCGAACTGATGCACTGTGTGTTCTGACACCTCTCTGTCATGCCCTACATCATCTTTTACAGCAATTTGTGCTGTAGTAGCTCTTCTGTGGGACTTTGCTCTCTACACACTTTCAGGCCCCATATTCGGTCGCCAATTCACTGGTTGTCCTTTCTTGGACTACTTTTGGTAGGTACTAACTACTGCAGAGCCCGGGAATACCCCACAAGACCTGCTGTTTTCGAGATGCTCTGACCCAGTTGTCTAGCCATCACAGTGTGGCTTTTGTTTGCATTGCGCAGATCCTTACACTTGGCCATTTTCCTGCTTCTAACACATCAACACCTGTTTAATTGCTGCCTAAAATATCCTCCCCTTTGACAGGGGCCAATGTAATGAAATAACTAATGTGAAAAAGTACAGAAAACTGAATTTTCCTAACTGGAACTAAATAAGTTTAATATAAATAGTGGAAACCAAGCTGCGCAGCCAGCCCATTTCTCAGTTTTGTGAGGTCTCAGAGCCAAGTATATTTATCTACCTATTCAGCATACAGCAGTTTACTCTGCCCATTCACAAGTTACTCCTAGTCTCTGCTTGGACTCCTTTGAATGACTCCCAGCGCAAAGCGAGCGTCAGTTATTTTTAAATTGGTTTTAAATGAACAGTAACAAAAATGGTATATGTATATAAAATCACATAAATTAATAAATTTTGGACCCAGTATTTACAAATAATAATACAAGTTATACAAGTCATATAATTGTTTCCTATAAATACTCATACATACAATGCATGTGGAGCATATGAATGGGGCTGGTTTTGGCAAGGTATAAAAAAACAAACCTGTGAGCATCTGTTTATTCGAATCTTTGTATGTGTGTGTGAATGTTTTCAATGTGTGTAGGTGTTGCTGTCTGTATCTGCTTACAAAGATAACATGTAACAATTGTTCAGATTCTTTTGTCTTGTTAGCGTGTGAGGGCTCGGAACCATGCACACTCTCCAACATTTTTATCTCATTGTGTCCTTTTTCCACATTCGCTGCATTGCTTTAAGCCTGTGACAAGCACGTCCATGTAAAACTTAACACTCATGCAATTAAATTGTGCAGATTTGCGTCCCCTGACACACCATAGCGTTACTGATCTCTGAATTTTTATTTTATTTTTTCCCCCTCTGCGAGTGGTTCAGTAGCAAAGCCACACAGACCCAGGCCCGGGCTCTGCATTTTCGTTAGACCACATACAAGCCTCCGCACGCGGCAGAGTGTGGAGCGCTGCCCTTATTTAATGTAATCGCTTGTTCCCTTTGATACATGCCTGGGATTTGCATACATTTCTTTGAGGATAAATCATGCTGGAAGCCTTGAGTCGGAGGCATAACATTTAAATGAGCCTCTCGCTCCCTTTCACCACGCACTATCCATTCTGCTGCAAATGATGGTGGAAAGAGACTCTCTCTATTTTCTTTCTCTCTCGTTTGTCTGTCTCGTGTGCATGCATTTTTCTGTCTGTCTATCTCTCTCTCTCTCTCTCTCTCTGTCTGACTCTCTCTCTCTCTCTCTCTCTGACTCTCTCTCTCTCTCTCTCTCTGACTCTCTCTCTCTCTCTCTCTCTCAGTGCTCTTCAGATTAATTCTTTTGCAGGCTGAAACCATGCTGTGCTCATTTGCATATGGTGAAGAGGGGCTTTGTAGGTAGGAAATCGTCTGGCTCTGTGTTCCGGGAAGGATCTCCCAGGGTTCAGTGTTGCATATGCAAAGCCCCTGCATTTTGCTCCTCTGAGACATGCCACATTCACACACTCTTAACCCAAAAGATGAGTAATGCTGAGAGCGGGTCGAATTCACTGGCAACACTGCTTTTCTCTCTTCTAAAGCTTTTAAACCTTCCCTAGCACACACGTGTGTGTCTGTGTGTGTATCTCAGTGTCTGTGTGTGTGTCTCTGTGTGTGTGTCTCTGTGTCTGTGTGTGTCTCTGTGTGTGTGGGGGGCCTGCAGTATGCCTCCTATTGAATATAACACCTGCAAACAGACTATTTAACTCTTAATGCAGCTGTATCTAGGGCTGGGCAGTGTAGAGCTACAGATACTGAAATGCCCTCTTGTCCTGCACACAAGAGACAGTGGTTTTATTCCTAAGTCAGGCAGGAACCTTGACCTCAACTAGTACAAGCTCTGTTGTAGATCTTGTCTTGCTGGATGGCGATATGCATTTAATATACTTTTGCGCTACACACTTAAACGTCTTAAGCCACATTATGAATCAGAAACATGTCATCTCTCTCTTCTTGTTCTCTCTCCACAGAAGGAAAAGACGAAACTTCAACAAGCAAGCCACAGAAATCCTGAATGAGTATTTTTATTCCCACCTCAGTAACCCGTACCCCAGCGAGGAAGCCAAGGAGGAGCTGGCCAAGAAATGCTCCATTACTGTTTCCCAGGTAACTCCCCTTTATTACAGAGCTGCAAGTAATGATGCCATTTAACCTATATAACCACAGACATCAACACTTCTTTCATTTTTAGTATTACATATATACTACTGATCTCTACTACTTGCAATAACATACTCCAACCATCATTTGTATTACTGGTAATTCATTTAACAATATGTTATTTTTCTATAGTATGAATACTCCAGCATTTGTGTATGTAGCACGGTGTATTTCTGATTGAGGTTTTTCTGTAGATTTGTAAAATCTACTTTGACTTTATTTGTCTGTGTCTGTGTCTGTGCAGTCATAACATCAGCAGTTTCTTCCGGGATCAGTAAAGTTTTCTCATTCTGATTCTGAACTTGCTGTCCTATTCAAACTACTTGCTAATTTTATTCCCCAGTGAATGAACCTTCAAAGGATTATTCTGTATCGACAGGTTCATCAGATCCTTTTTTGTTTGTTTCATTGCCAAAAAACAATCATACGAGCATTAAAAATCATCAGACAGAACTTTTTTTAATGAAACGACTGAAGCTATATCGCCCTTGTGTTACCGTCACTCTTAGATTTTATCATGAGAATGGATTTATTTGTTCCTCAAGGTGACTGTACTGTCTTAATCCACGTGTGATGTGGAATTTTCAGTTTTGAGCACCTGTGTTACAGTACAGGGCTACTCTGCACCTGCTTGCGCTAAATGGATGATGCACTTAAACACGCTTAATGAATCTGGGGTGACATAATTTCACGATGCATCTGGATGCCATTCTCAAATGGACTCTGGAGCGGAATGATTGGTTGAGTGTGTCTGGTGCCATTTTGTAATAAAGAAACACGTTAAGCCGCTGCCTAGGAGGGGGAAGTGTTGCTGCAGGATTGATTCGGTTTTCATTTTAATGTTGTTTATCATTAGCGTGAGCCTTTATCCACGCAGCTTCATCTGGGAGTGTATTAGCGGTAATGGGTGTTAGTGTGTGCAAGGACGGATCTGTGCCATCGTACCACTCGATGATAGCTAGCTGCAGACGGAGTGACTTAATGAGATTGTTATTGGCAATCTTTTTATTCTGACAGTAATGTGGAGTTTGCTCTGTTAGCACGTGTATCTTTCACCTCACATAGGCAGGACTTTGCCCGAGGAGAAATCACTTATATGTGCCTGTAGCCTTCTTTGTTAGGCTTAGAGACAGACACTTACAGTGGTAGTTCGATGAAAAGAATAAATCATTTAGCATGATTTTTCCACCCTTTTGGCTTTTTTATTTGTATTTTCTTCATCTGCTTGTCCAGCTGTGTTTGGTTCCTCTCTGTTTAGAAAAGCTTTCATTTACTTAGCTCTAATATTTAGCACAGCCACACACACAGTAGAAATTCTGCAATTCTGACACGAGCGCCTGTGGTTTCTGACCATGTTAAGTCAATGAAGAAATAAGACACACGTGGAAAAACTGCATCTCAAAATAAACACTTCAGTTTGTTTTCTTGAGCAGGTGTCCAACTGGTTCGGAAACAAACGGATCCGGTATAAGAAGAACATCGGAAAGTTCCAGGAAGAAGCCAACATGTACGCTGCAAGAACCGCCGTCAGCGCCACCAACGCCTCGGCCCACGGCAGCCAGGCCAATTCCCCCTCCACCCCCAATTCAGCAGGTGGGCAAATAAACCTCTGTGGTGGACCATTGTGCAACCTCTCAGCTGCATACATTAAATCACGATTATTTTCCAACCCACACTACCTCAGTATTACATTATTTCATTAAGTATCTCCAGGAAGGCACTGGATTTGCATACAGAGTTTTATTGTTACAGCTGCAATGGGATTTTGTACATTCAGAAACCAAAGAGTAATGTCCTGTGTAGTGGCATAAGTGGCTATTTAGGGCTTATACACACTTTTTTGAGTGGATATAAGTTCAGGTTTAATACATTTGTATGCTAAATTTTTAGCAATAAGTTAGCCTTGGCATTTTTTACACTGTTATTTATTCTCATTCTCATTCTTTGGGGAAGTTATTTTACTGGCTCATTTTAAACCAGAAATTTGTCATTTTGCTCCTTAACAGTGCCCAAACTGGGACAGCAAGATACTGAAACATGGCCATCATAGCCAGCATAGCCAAAATATGGCCAACGTTTAAGTGCACCTGGAATATAGTTATGCCCGAGACCTGACCTCAGAAAAAAAAATTCTCAAAAAGCAACTGTTTGGAGCTCTGGAAAAGTTTTATTTAATGGCCAAAAAGCAAGTTATTTAAGGTTATTGCATTTACATAGAAGTGCAAGATTAGAATGAAATCAGTTTCTCTGTTAGTCAGTTAGATTGCAACTTTCCTGCGCTTGCAGTCGACTGTGTACAGAGAACGTGTGTACTCCTCCATTAGCTGCCTAACACTACAGCTTAACTTGCTTTAATTTCCTACAGTTTTAACTATTGCTTGTCCCTAGTGAGCTGCTTTCTACGTGATGCTCATCCTGTCTGCTCTGTCTCGCTTATCTAACTCCTTCTGCATGTGCTTTTTCCCTCCCCTCCCTGCTCTCTGGGCTTCCTCTTCTTTATTTCTTCTTGCTCTCTCTCTCTCTCTCTCTGTCCTCCCTTCCTCTTCTCTCTCAGGTTCTGCTGGCTCTTTTAACATGTCGAATTCTGGGGATTTGTTTATGAGTGTGCAGTCTATGAATGGGGATTCGTACCAGGGGGCTCAGGTGGGAGCCAACGTTCAGTCACAGGTATGAAACACAGCAGGTCCTTTACTTCAGCCTTTTAATTATTTACCTAATTAATTACTCTACTTAAGCAATCAGTTCCTACTTTCATTTCGTAACAATTCTTTAGTTTGTTGTCTCTGTTAAAGAATAGTTCGCGGTTCAAAAGTTTGAAATCAGTGTTTTCAGAAAAATAAAAAGCTTGTTAAAAATACATGTATACAGTTTTTTTTAAATTAGGGACGCCCTGTTGGAATCTGCATAGATCTGAATTGATTCATTTTCACATTGCAGCAAGTTTAGTATTTTTATCTTATCAGTCGATTTGGCTAATAGCCGAAAGTGGCTCATATAACTCACTGAATTCCACAATCCATATAGGAGGCAGGGCCAGGAGTCTGTTTGTTTTGTTTATTTTATCACTTCTTGTTCTCAAATAACTTGATATATTAATTAAAACATCTTCTAGTGTAGAGCTTGTAGTAGTTCCATCAACACAGTAAGATCTTATCCAGTAAAACAACAACAGTTTTTAATCTAGTGATTCCAGACTTTTGAATGGTGGTGTATGTAAATGCACACTTAATATCTAATATAACTAATATCAAATATGACTAAATATCTAATATATTTTAGTAGTTTTAATTAAAATGCACTTTAAGTAAAGATATTTATTTTCGTAGTATAAATCCCTGTGGGTTTATTTTCTTTCAATCTATGCATATATTTTGATCTGTTGTATGTATTGCTTATATTTTCAAATAATTCATTGAGTTTTGCCCTTGGTTAAGACAGTATTTTAGCTTTGCACTGTTAATTGCTTATACGTATTTGAAGTGGTTTCATGCATTGATTATTTTCTTTGGCCTTCTCTAGTGGTGTTTAGTTTGTCTTGTTGTTTTCTTGCTTTATCTGGTCTTGACTATGTGTGCGGTGTACATTATGCTTTGTTTGACCTTGTGTTGTTTGTGTGTGTGTGTGTGTGTGTGTGTGCGCGTGTGTGTGTGTGTGTTTGGTGTGACCTTGCTGCGTTGTGTGTTTCAGGTGGATACCCTTCGCCATGTTATCAGCCAGACAGGCGGATACAGTGATGGCCTCACAGCCAGCCAGATGTACAGTCCGCAGGGCATCAATGTAAGGAGAGAGAAAATCCTTTTTTTTGTTTTTTCTTGACGTTTTGCCCTCTACCAATTATTTCAAAGCCATAGGGCTCAGAACGCCACTTATTGGGACTTGTCTGCATTTCGTTGGTCACCTAGTTGATTGCCTATGTGTTGCTAATGCCAACGGGCTCGGCACTGCCTGGCGAGTCTCGGACACATGGCCGGCTGCCTCACACACCGAGCGTCTGTCTGAGCCCGTCACTTCCAATCACATCTTCCAGGGCACCTGCAGCCTCACAGCCCGCGCTGAGGGGAGCTTAGGGGGGAGAAAGTTGCCCAGAATCACTTTGTCCTTATCACTCGCCATAGGCCAACAATAAAAAAACTCTAAAGACAAATCTTAGAACTCAGAACTAAAAATAAAACTGTAAACCAGTGGCGAAAACATAAAGCTCACTGTGTTTTTGTTTTTCTGTATTTTATTTACTACTACTACTACTACTACTGCTAGTACTACTACTACTGATAATAATAAACTAATAAATAGTACAATAAAATTAATGATTGCAGTTCAACCACTACTACTACTACTACTAATAATAATGAATGCAATAGTATTATTTACGTCCACCTAATGCATAATATACATTACACATAATAGACAAGAATATTTATAGGACTGTATGTACATGGAAGTAATTTTTTCCGCCGCTTAATTAATTTTTCATTAATCCTATCAGTGATAACACTTATAATATTATTATTATTATTATTATTATTATAGATATGTTATTTTTACACATTAAAAAGATTCACAAAACACATTTACTGTTGTTGCTAAATAAGTATAGCCTGATCTATTTTTTATTATTTTTTTATTATCGTCTTTATTAACTATATTATTATTATTGTTATTATTATAATTATTATTAATATACACAATTACAGAATAAACAAAACAATTTACAAAACAGTAATGTGTTCATATTAATAATAAGGTATTGAGTAAAACATGCTAATAAAGAAGACGACAGACATTTCTTTACCTACGTAGTCATTTATTTATTTCCCTCCATTTATCTTGCGGGAGGGGTCAGATTGAGGGGAGGGGCTGGCTGCTGGCAACTCAGCACGGTAGGAAAATTCACAGCGACAAGCCGTGTGGTAAAGAGGAAAATCGATCAGACAGACAGGAGGAGAGCGGAGTGTGGACTTGGGACAGCAATCCAAGCACATTGCTCAGATCACGCTTCTGCCGAGCTAATGGCCCTGACAGCAAGCCAGGGAGACACAGAGAGAAAGAGGGAGAGGTGGAGAGGGAGAGGGAGAGAGAGAGAGGGATGAATGGAAAGAAAAGAGGGAGGATGAGGAGGAGGATGAAGGTCAGCGACTTTGCTATTTCCCGGCCCGCTGCTGTATGCTAATAAGATCAGACTTGTTCTGTTAGAAAGAACACGGGATGTATTCAAATCCCACCCAATCCCCTCGTCTCTTCCTCCTGTTGTTCCAGCGAGATCACAGGGACGCAAGCTTGGGTTTCATTTGGAGAAGAGGGGGGAAAAAATCTGTAAGGGTGATTCAAACGTGTCCGTCATTTCCACTTTAATACAACGATATAACATGACTTCAGAAAATACAACCACATTGTCTATAGACTGCAAGAGGATAAGTACTCCCCGGCCACTTTATTAGAAACACCCA
>JBBPCX010000114.1:6996240-7033270 GCA_037974365.1 Hydrocynus forskahlii
CAGGTGTGCCTCCTGCTCGGTTGGAACGAAAACCTGCACCCACAGCGGCCCTTTCTGGACAGGTTTGGGCACCCCTGTTGTAGAGGCTCTGCTTGGAGAAGTGCAGTTCACGTAAGGATGCTTTTGGTTCAGGTGCTGCAGCTGTGCATTCTACTGTACCTACCGACCTCATAAGATGGATTATTTGTAATTCTTTATTCTCAGATGGGCTATTGCAGATAAATCTAAGGACAAATAGGCTAACCTATGTTTGTGAAGTTGTATTTCGTAGTTTTTTTATGTACATCATACATATTTCACAGAAAGGTTAATTAAATAGGCTTAGTTCTAGAGCCAATAAGCCAAAGGTTTTAAGGTTTGATCGAATAAATGTGTTGAGTTTGAATAAAAAACTTTTTTTTGTGAGGAATAACAGCCAATTGCCGGCTCGTTTTAAGAGGCCTTTCATGTTGCATAACACACTATTGATATGATTGTTTAAAAACACAAAAGTATGAATTACCTGATTACTTGATTAATCGATGAAAAAATCGACAGAATACTCGATTCCAAAAATGTTCAATAGTTGCAGCCCTAGTAGTTTTACAGTTAATTGGTGTGTACATAAACAAAGGTACACTCTAACAATATAAGAAATATACCCTTTTTTCCACCACTGTTCCCCCTGTTACCCCGTTCTTATTTTTCATTAAGACTAGACCAACTTCTGAAAAGCAAGTTACATTTACAGATGTTAAGAGAATGACATACTTTTCCATCTTCTATGTTGTTACCATTCTGCAGAAATAACCTGTCATTTCTGATACATTACTTGTTGATTTGAAATGTGTCTCTTGTAGATTTTTCCTCGTGATCTGTCATGCATGTCCACAATGATGACATTTGAGTACCTCATCCAGCTGTGTCTGAACAAAGACCAGGTGCACCCTCTCATTGACGGCAAAGATGCAACAGGTCAGCAGTGCACAAAGCCATACTGGGAGGAAGAATCGGGCAATTATTTTATATCTATTTTAAATTATAAGAATTTCTCTTCTTTTTTTGTTCCTTTTTTGTGTAAATGTTCATGTCTGCATATGTGTGTGTTGTGTATAGGCGAGGCCCTAGCTGCTACCCCTGCTGAGGGAATACACACGGTGCCTTTTCAGTTTGACCTAATGAAGCTCCTGCCCAAGTGCCAGCAAATAGAACTGTTCTTCTTTACCTTCAGCAAAGGTATTCTCATTCCTCACACGTCCCTTTACTCACTCACACATCCCTCACCCACGCACACTCACCAGACTCATTTCACTACCAGATGATGCAAAAAGATGTAAGAGCTAATTCCCTGCATAATTAACATGGACACGAGAGTGGTCATTTTTTTGTGAGGTTTGAAGCTAGCAAAGCTGGTCTTTGTGTGATGGTGTTGGGGACAGGCACTCAGTTTGCTGTGCAGAGTTTGTGTTTTGGCAGTGTAAATTCAGTGATACCTATATTTATGTCCCTCAGTGTACAGTGCTGTGCAAGTGAAATTTTTTTGCCTGTAAAACATTATAAACATAAAAAACCCCACAAATTTTATTATTAATATGTTCGTTTGAGAAATACAGATTTGGTTCCACCCCAGAGATTGCAATGATTTATTTTCCATCCGCAGTTTACCTGATTTAATAAAGGATTGATTGGCTTAAGCAGATACCGGTTGGTAACTATAACTAGTAGATTTCCTTTAGGAGAGGTTTAGAAATGGTTCAGCACATTTGCACATTGACCCAATAACCATCTGTATGTCTGTCTATCTGTATCTCTCTCTCTGACTCTCAACATGTGATATTGTGATCAGTCGAATGCCTCAATGTGTTTCACATTTCTAGATTAGACTGAAGCCTGATTTATGAAGCACTCACTTTAGTGTTTTCTTTCTATGATCTCTGTCCTCTGTAGCAGAGAATGAAGAATCACTCCAGAGCGCCAATGCTTTGCCTAATGAGCTGCTGCTCAGCCTCTTCCACAGCTCCCTACAGAATGAGCTGAGTGACCGGGAGATACCACTGGCTGACGGAGATCATGTGACCTTCATGCATCATATTCTGGAGAGAGAAAGGGATGGCCATGTGGCTCCGTTCTCTTTACCTGTAATTAAAGGTGATGGATATGTTTGCTTATGAACAAGATGTTGGATAATAACCTCATTTCCGATATCTTTAAAGTACACAGAAAAAACTAAAGGAGCAAGATTATGTTATTAAGTCAATTTAGATCATTTATAGTAACAGCATTTATGCTATTTATGCTTGATTCATTATTTACATAAAACTTTTGCTGATTGATTTTTGATCCCATTCTTTATATATATATATATATATATGTATGTGTGTGTGTGTGTGTGTGTGTGTGTGTGTGTCTGTGTGTTTTTATAGAAGAGTGTCTTAAACAACCTGAAAGGCAGGATACGGTCTTGTCCTTCCACACCATAGGAAGCAGTAAAGAAGTGACTGGCTCCACCAGCACTCTGCAGGTGCTTCACACTTTATCTCACAGCATTTAATCAGTTCACACTCTTAAAACTGCTTCCTGATCCTCCCGGACATACTCAGATTTGATTTATCTCTGAAAGTGTTGCTCACTTTACAATGCAAATTAGTGCAGATCTGAAGGTAATAATGCTCTGCTAGCAAACCCACTGAAGCCGTCTCATAGGATTCAGATTAAAGCCTCTGAAAATCTCCTATGTCGTTTGCTCACAAATTTCTATTGCAAAAATATGTATAATGAAACAAAGATGATGATTAAGCACCTTGATATATTGAAGTAGGCTAAGCAATGTATCATGTGGACATCAAAATTCAGCTATGCACAAGCCAAGATTAGATTAAAGACACACCAAAATATACACGTATATACCACAAAACTAACTTATACACCACAAAACTAACTTATGACAAGTTAATCAAAATTGCAATCAGAGATCACAGTCAGAAAAATTTGTGATGAAGAAGCTCCAGAAACTGCAGTTCAGAAAGGAGCAACCTGTAATCTTGCCTCTCTGTCAGATGAGAAGTTCTCCTACATGCACACACTAACTTCCACTCATCCTGAGCCATTATGCTTGGGGCATGCATTGGACAGTATAAAACTCACAGGATCTATATTTGAATGCTTCAGAAGAGATTAATTACTGTAATGTCAGCAGAGATGTGTGCATGTGTAGATAAAGCTTAGAACTGAGTCACCTTTTTGAAGTGATGCTTTGTTTGTGGCACTGTCACGCAAAATAAGTTGAAACGCATTATTACACTAATGAAAACACACAAAGTATCTCAGTGATTCTAAAGACCTATCTATTAACCCCAGCCTGATATGTAACATCAAATACACATACATTACATTTTTTTCATCTAAAAGTAAATGTTTCACTGTGACACATGGTAATCCACTGATTAACTGTACCATGGCCCTGGTATTAAACTTTAATGTCTGGGATTTGGCCTCAAAAGAATCTGTCTGAAGTTTTTTTTTTGCTTTAATCATATTACTTCTGCTCATATTAAGAGCCCCTAATTATAATAGTACCATCATAATACAAGGCCTTGGGTGACAACTATTCAGTTACAATTTAATTTAGATATGTTTTTATTTTTTGCATGTACAGGTGATCCTGATATTGTGGATTTGTGTTTTTTTCTGTGTGTATGTGTGTTTGTGTGTGTGTGTATGATGTCGTCTTGTGTCTGTGTGTGTGTTGGCAGAGTTTCAGTAATGCTGATCTTGTGGATGAGGAGCCTGTGGTGGTTGACAGAGAAAGCTCATCTCCTTTGTGGAAATGCTACACTAAATTAATCAGCCCTCAGCAAGTCTTGCTAGTCTTCCTCCCAGCCACTTTCACTGGTACTGAAATTAACCTTCTTGTATCGACCATCCTTTCCATTCACAATGACATTTTTTTGCATTTATTTTCTTTTAACTGTCTTTTTTCTTTATTAACATTTTGGTGTTTTAACCTCAAATAGAATTCAATTATTAATTCATTATTAATCATTGCACTTAATATTCTGTTTGCTACAAATGATCTAGTAATAACAATGAAACTGACATTCAAGGAATAAAATTACAGTAGGCTTTATAATTATTGAAATCCTTGGTAAAGATGAAAAGCACCACTGTATCTGAAACTTGAAATGTGCATTCATGTTTTTTTGCACATATAAGTGAGTTTTGTCTTTTTATTGCTTTAGATGTGCAGAGGTTAATGTCATTTGGTTTGGGAATTGAACCCCAAGTCAATGGTGCCTGTGATTATGAGGACGGGACAGTCAGTCCAGGAAACAACCAATCACAGACCGAGTCAGTCTGCAGCTCAGCCAATGGGCCTGAAGAAACGACTGATGGTCAGTTACTCCAAAGTCCTGAAGGCGCAACCACAGGTCATGAAGAACATGGAGAGAAACGGCGCACTGAACAAACCAATGGAAAAATGGGTGGGTATTCTCAACATTTGTCTATTACAGGGGTATATCATGTTATTTTATTTTATTCTTGTTGCAGGAAGTACTACTCTTTTAGTGCTTCACTTTATTTGGGGAAAACATGTTTTTGAATACATGGCCTGTATAGGGGCAACTGGTGGCCGGGTGGTTAGGGTGTTGCCCCTATGATCAGAAGGTTGTTGGTTCTAATCCCAGGACTGCCAGTGGCACCATTGAGGTACCCTTGAGCAAGGTACCGTCCCCACACACTGCTCCCCAGGCGCTGTGGAGAGCTGTCCACTGCTTCACTTGGTGAATGGGTTAACAGCAGAGAAGAATTTCACATTGTTCACACTGTGTTCTGTGCTGTGGTGTGTTTACACGTGACTAGTGTTCACTTTACCTTATTGTACATTTTGGTGGATAGATAATTGTTGTTATTGTTTGTAGGTCTGTGTTCTAATGACAACTGGCCTACAATCACTTGTCTGTACTCTGGTTTAGGTTCAGCCTCAGCTATAGAAGAGAAGGATGGAGTTCAGTTTGAAGAGCCCCAGAAACAGGACTGTCATATCAGCTTTGGCCGGCAGCTGTCCCAACAGAGCACTGGAGACGCAGCCCGACCACGTTGTCCTGTCTACATCTACAACTGCTTTTTAGACTCCCTCAAAGATCAGCTGGTCCACCCACACTCCAACCGCCAGCCTAGAGATGTCTTCCTCAGGTACCAGCACACTCACTTGTGTATCCTTGCTTAAGTCCTATTATAACATGGTTAGTTTTTCCTTGCGAAGTTATATCATCTTAAGCGCCCATAAAATGCCCCCATTTTTGGGAATTTGTGGAAAAACAAAACAGAACCAGTTGGCAAGCATCAATTATGAATTACAGCACCAGCACTGGTGAGAAATAATCCCCCACATACAGGGCTACACTCTCAGGATTAGCATTCCATTGAGATGTTCTGTGACACTGACCTCAAGTCTGTCCTGGTTTCGGCCGCTGTGGGTGAATATGAAGTGTGTCCTAATGTATTGTTTTTCTTTGAATGAGGATAGACCTCAAGATGCAGAGTCGTGGGAGCTCAATCAGCAGCTGAAGTTCAGGTAGCGCTGCTTACTGTTTTCAGCTGCTACCATAAAGCCAAAGGGCACTGCGCTCTCCCAGAGGCCTGGGATGACGAGCTGGGTTACAGACTGTGGGAAGTTTTGGGGACTCTTAAAGCAATGCATCAAATTTAATCTGTTTCCCCCTTTCCCCAAATGTTTTCAATTAGTAGAGGCATGTATGACTGTAGACATACATGTGTGCCTTTTTAGATTTATACTGGGGCTTCTTTAAATTTGATTTTTTGCTGAAGAGTCACTTTAAAGCTTCTCACGCTTAAGCATCTCACTTATAGTGTGTCTCTCTCGCTCTCTCTCTCTCTCTCTCTCTCTCTCTCTGAAGGAGAATCAATACAGTGTGGCTATTGCAGCCTACAGATGTTACAATAGGTTATGAGGTCTGAAACTCACAATATAATCCAAATATAACAGTTGCCTAAAATGTGACTGCATTTTATAAAGGAAGAACTGATCTCGTGCGTGCAGTGATTGTATGAATGTGAGGTGATCAGCTGAAAAACAGATGGCATCTTAGATTGCAGCACCTCCTCCAGACCTCTTATCCTGTTGAAAATGGTGTTTTCAGTATGTCTGCTTGCCCGCCTGCAGCATTTCCCCAGCTCTGTTGTTTATCTGAAGAATTGCAGTGACTGCAAATTAATGAGTGCGCAATGTGTACTGATACTGTAGAAAGCATTTCTGAGAAAACCCTAATGTGATAGTTTGGCTACAAATCACATTTACACAGCTTTCCCCTTAGCCCATGTTTAAAGCATGCATTAGTTTTGCAGTCTTGTTGTTAACTTACTTATGATGTGCTTCTGTCCAACTGTATAGAAAACAATGTGTCAGACACCAGATAATCAATTCAATTAGAGGTTGTTCAAAAACTGAACATGGTTTGAGGCCAGTGTGTGATGGATTGGGCATGCAATATGCACAGTGCACATTTGTTAAGTATGAGTTTTAATGACTTTGTTAGCTATACTAACTTTGGGTCTCCAGTATCAAACAAAAGAAGCAAACATCAGACAGAAAACATGTCTTTGCAGATCATTGTAAGGGGGAAATCTGTTTAAAACTGAGGTTTCACTGAACTATCACATTAAAGTTTTGCTCATACCTTCGCTCATACCTTATCTTACCTTTTGGTGAAATGCTATGGGACTATCACCCTCACTTCCAGCTTAGTTTGGGAATGGCCATCTTAGCTTGCACTTTATTTGTAATACAGTGACACACAAGCTCATTTTTTCGAATGTTTTCTTTTTTTACTGAAAGTCCCCTAAATTAGATCTTATGCAGTTATACTTGAATGGATTTCTTGCTTTGTGTTTATTCTTGCTTTGTGTTTATGGCTTGTTGTACCACTTGCTCTGGAACAAGAACATTTAGCCGTAGTGAGCTTTACTTGACTAATTTCTCTGCCAGAGGCTGTAGACTTGTCATATCATCACCTGCAATGTACACAAACATATCCTTTTCTAAACAAGATTTAGTGCTTTTGCCACTGAGATTGTGCCTTTTTTTATTTAAAGTTGGTAATATGGCCAAAATGTATTGAAATGTTGTGAAAAAAAAATACTGTGAAAAGTCTATTTGAGGAAACTAGTACATTCAGTTATTAAAGCACTACACCACATGAGGCCATGCATTGCAGTGATTTCAGTTCAGCTACACAATAGATGCAGGGTTTTAATTTTAATAAGACTTCCTGGTAAAACAAAGGTAAACTAAAACTGATGGTTTTTAGTTTTTGAAGCTACCGCTCAGTCTTATATTTTTACAGTCTCCTGCCCTAATGTCCATGAGAGGTTGAAAGTTTTGACAGCTGGTGGTCTGTGGTATTTGGGCGTGTGTGTTTTTTAGGTCTCTTTCTCAGGAGCGCAGTAGCGCCTCCACATGGACAGACCTGACCGCTCACCCTAACAAGCAAAAGGAGCTGGCGAACTACTGCAGCCTGCTGCAGGAACATTACTATCAGAGTTATGTCCGAGGTAACACAAACACACACACACACACACACACACACAATTTTACTATGTAATTGGAACTAGCATGCATCCTTTATTTACATATAATAATAGAGTACCTCAGTGGTGCGACAATACACCTTCGGATCCAGTGTTGATGTTGTAGCAGTAAGTCTGGGGTCATTTATTGATTTTGTTGAGCTCTTCCCCAATAAGCTATTCACTTGTTTTCCGTGTGTTTTCCCCGCTTCACAGGTGTGTACCGCAGTCTCCAGCAGTCGTACAGCATTAACTCTCAGGATGTTCTGACAGCCATGGATTACTGTGAGGAGTCTCTGCAGGAAATCGACATCACGTCCTTTCTGCAAACATTATGTGGACACATCCGCACATTCCGTGAGCGCCACGAATCCCGCAGCACAGAAAACGTGAGGAAGGTTCCTAGCATGACAGCTTCCTTCATCATTGGTGAGGGAGAAGATGAAGGAGCAGACAGATCTACACTAGCCACCTCATCCAGGTACCTACAAGACTAGACTGCATTATTGTACCACATGTAAAGATTTCAGAAACTGAATATTTACGTAAAAATTTATTTCAAGAACTTTCGATCACTTGGCTCATATATTTATGAATGAATGGACATAAAATTTCACAATGAATGGACGCTCACATAATGTAAAGGCCAGTCTTCCTGAAAAAGCTCTGAGGGTTTAAGTGTTGGAAATCATCTTTCATTTTGAGGTTGTTAAACATGATGTGCAGATAAGTAACACATTGAAGGAAAAACCTGAATGAATTAATGGAAACACAGGAAGTGCAGATGCTTTAGCACACGATATACAGCATGATATAATTAAACAACTTAAGATACTCTGTTTTATGTATACAAATGCTGAACAAGCTCAGTATGATCAAGTATAGAAGATCTGAATTACAATGAAAGAGGGTTCATTACTGGCATGTGAATGGCAAGTTAAATTGCATAAAACCTTTGTAGTTTATTTTGGAACATGCTCTTATTAAAGCCGAATATCAGTTATTTGTTAAATATTGATGCAGTACTGAGATTGTTATGCATTATTCTTGCATTAATCGTTTCTTCCAACATCTTTTGAATGTTTTCTGTTTAGCATTGAGCTGGAAGACATGAGTGAAGCGAATTCTCGGGGAAATGCTTCTGTACCTACATCCCCTCTGTCCCCGGATGAACCCAAGTCCCCCAGAATTCCTGAGTTCCCTCTGTCTCTTCTGCAGTCCCAGCAGAAGTGTGAGGTGTACGCTGACCTACATAAAATCATACAGGTACAAAACTAAAGACTGAGAGTTAGATAGCTTGCACTTATATACATATAGTAAATAACTTTCTCTGCATACACACTTATCAAACAATCAACAACTGATTGTGGGAGTTATACTACCTATAATCCTAAAGTTTTTTTAACTGGCAGACAGATAGCACCAACACTGAACGAAGCATAAATTTAGTTCAACAATGCACTTGCAAACACATCACAGAAGGACAAAATCATCTAAAATGAAAAAATCCAGCATGTACACCACATGTCACAACCTTATTCAGTCTGATTACTGGCATTTTGCAAATAAATGGTAGAGGTGAATGTTATGTTTGAATGTTATGAAATGAATCTGTTGTTGACTAATTTATGTAGACCCTGTGGATTGCTTTGTTTATGTAAACATGTCAGCTGAATCATAGCCATTTTGCAGTTAGCATATTTTTTGTCCATGTAAACATATCTCTTATTAATCAACACAAGCTCTTTTACAGGACAAGTTCATGGATATTGGTGCTCAGTATTTCAAAACTGTTCCTTCCAACCCACCTTATTTCTTCTACTGCCCCCAGTCTTCCAAGAAAGAGGTACATACAGCATAATCATTGTTTGTTTGGTTGTAGTTGGGTTTTTACATTATCCTCAATTTTATTTAAAGGGGGGGGCTTCTTAAGCCAACAGACAAAGGTTTATGTACTTGCCCAGGGGCTCAGAAATGTATTTTCTTTCTCTCATCACCTCTTCCTCTAGGAGGACTTAGATGAAGAAGGAGAGAGAAGGTTCAGTGAGGAGTGTGACGTGTCTGAGGCGGAACTGGCTACAGAGGATGGTAAGGGAGCCATGCAGTCTTTAACTGTTCTAGCCAATTAAGCAAACAGATAAAAAATCTTTCTAATTGAACCATGTGAGGTCAATAAAAAAGTGTTATTGAAGGATACCTTAAATGTAGTTAATCACCCAAGACATGTTTGATATGTGAAGCTTGGTTCTTTAGCACTTGTGCTGAAGCTACATGCTAGTTTACTTTCCCCACCGATTACCAAGTTATTTAGGCTTTAAAATGTTTGCCACTATTATTTTACCAATATAATTGACTTCTGTCCAATTATTTTAGAGGACAGTGTCAGAAATCATAAACAAGCCTTTTAAAATCATTGATCAATGATTTAGACATACGGTTTTCATGCTAATTGGAGGCCATTCACTTTTTTCCACTGAACTGTCAGTTGGCCTGAATATCCTGCCTGTGATTTCTTGTGTTCTTTTCCATTTGCAGAAAATGTGTCTGGCTGCTGTATCGTATCAGAGAGTGACACGGATCTTGAAGTGGAATATCAGGAACAAGGGAACAGGAGAGCAGAGGGTGGAGCGGAGGAGGGCACGGAGGATGAGTCTCTCTCAGACACAAATACTGTGAATCAGGACGAGGACTCCTTCAGCATTCTAGAGGGAGACTCTTTGCTGGAGCTGCCCGGAGCTCAGCCTGAAATGCCCCCTCTCTTTGTCCACCTTGTTTGCTCGGTCAATGTTAAGAGCAGCCACGGTTCCATGCCCATGAGAACTCTTCCCACCTGCCTGGGTAAGTGGCCAAGGCGATACACCTGTAGAACTCAAATATTGGGGAGTGCTTCCAGCGCACTTTGCAAATTACAACTGTCTTGTGTGTGTGGCTTTACAGTCCTACAGTGCAAACAATCCATCATGGCAGATGCAGAATACCAATAATGCACTGTCATGTGTGACACAATGAAACCACTGCTGCAGTGATTTCACTGCTGGTGAGGCAAATGAAACTGTTTACTTTAAAGCCCTTTAAAGCCCTATATTTTTCAAACTCTGATGTTTATGTGGGTTGATGTGTCAATAAAAAACAATCATAATTGGCTTTACCTGACCATTTTCCACCCTTTTATTTCCTTTAGAATTAAACGGGCTGTTTTTATCATTGTGTCTTTAAGGCTTGTCTATTTAAACAAGCTCTGTTTGAATGTATCTTGTTCAAAAAGCAGAGCTGAAACGTTTCTTTAAAGTGAAGTATGAATACACAGTGCTCCATTACATTTGTGACATTGAAGAAGGGCAAATTCAGAATGGGTGATTTTTAGAAACTGCATGAACTGAGGAGGTATTGATTCAAAATATTGTGTTTATGTACTACATTAGTTAAAAAAATAGAATATTCCATGAAATGTTCCTTATATCACAGTTGCTTTTAATAATAGTCTTGACTTTCTAATGTAGGAACATAGTTTTGACTTGTAATTTTTCACAGTTTTATTGACTCCAGTTTTATTGACGGTCAAAACATACTTGATAGATGCAGTTTTTTTCTTTAGTTTTTCACTGGAACTACAAGTCTAATGTAGCTAACAAGTAATGAGAGTGCTAGTTGCCTTCTTCAAGTCTAAACATTTCATATAAAACAGCTTGTCATACAGTGATTGCAGTTTGATAACAGGCAATAATTTGATGTTGCAGATTAATCGTGATGAATTGCATAAATTAAGTGTTTTTATTTTGTGTGATTTCTTGTTCCGTGCATGTTTTTTTATTTTTATTTTATTTTTATTTTTTTTATGTGTTTATTTGCTATTATGTTGCAGGTGAGTTGATAAGCTGTCTGGAGAATGCAGAGTCTCTTCAGACTGTGGATCTGAATGAGCTGTCAGTCACTTTGGATATCTTTGTGTTGACGTTACCTCTAGAAATAGAGGTCATGCCTCATGACCCTCACCACACCAGGCAAGTATTTCCTTAAAGTATTTTTGTCATTTCTGTAAATATGTGTTTGCTAATAATGTCCTTTCTCTTTGAAAAAGTCTTTGAGAGCAGAAATATATATAAAAGTTCAATTCTTACTGCTGTGTGTCACTGTGCGGCCTGCGCAGGTACACCTCTGAGAGCAGCGTGTCTATGAACCGTTCTCCGGGCCAGCCATCCTCATACCGCTCAGATGAGGAGCTCATGGAGAATCTGGATGGGCTGCGTGGATTTGGAATGGACGGGTGAGTAATATTTGTTTATTAAGCAACAAATAAAGTAGCTCAGCAATTTATGATTCATGTACATACACTGATCAGCCACAAGTGAAGCAAATAATGTGAAGCAATTTTTTTCAGTACAGCAACCCATGTCAAGGTGTGATATATATTAGGCAGCCAGTGAACCATCGGAATTTGAAGATGATGTGCTAGACACAGGAAAAATGGGCAAGCGTAAGGGTCAGAGCAGATCAAACGGCAGGTATTATGGGGTTTTCCTGGTATGTACTTGTTAGTACCTACCAAATTTGTTCCAGGGCCATGGGCGCCCGAGGATCATTGCTGCAAGTAATAGGGAAGGCTAACATGTCTGATCAGATCCCATAGAAAAGTTATTGGTGTGAGAACACACGGTGTATCGCAGTTGGCTTTGTATCTAGCTACATAGCTGCAGATTTCTACTTCAGTCTTTGTAAAGTAAAGTGGCCCCTTATAGTCATGTGTAAACTCACCACAGCACAATGTGAACAATATGAAATTGTTTCTCTGTATTTAACCCATTTATCAAGTGAAGCAGTGGGCTGCCAACAATGGGGAGCAGTGTTTGGGCACGGTACCTTGTTCAAGAGTACCTCAGTGGTGTGACTATCAGTCCTGGGATTCGAAACCACAGCCTTCTGATTACAGAGGCAACCCCCTACCCAGGCCACCAACGTCTTGCCACTGTATATGAAAAGTGCTATACACATACACTTTTTTTGCCTTGCCTAAAAGGTGCAGTGGCTCTTTCAGCATGATGTTGCATCCTGCTACACTGCAAAAATGGGTTAGAAATGATTTGAGGATTTTGGCCTTCCAACCCCCCAGATCTCAGTCTGATTGAGCATTTGTGGGGTGTGAAGTTAGTCGGGTCCTTGGAGGCAGGACTAGGCAACCTGCAAGACCTAAAGGGTCTAACACTGCTGACGTATTGGTGCCAGATACCACAGCACACATTTAGGGTTCTTGAATCCATGCCTTGAGGGGTCAGAGCTGCTTTGGTTGCAAGAGGGGGACCTATGCAGTATTAAGCAAAGTAGATTCACTGTAATGGCTGATCAGGATTTGGTGACAAATGCAGTTGCAGGTTTCACACACTTGCATATTTAGTAAAAGTGACAGAAATTGTAATGGAATATGCAAACCTTCCTTCATAGGAATAGGTCATTTCAGAAATAAAGACATTTTCTAGATATTTTTATCGAGCGGTATGTGATACACAGACACCAAATAAACCAATGTATGGGGCGAGCGACATGGTTTTAGGCAAAGGTGTGTTGATTTCTGTTTGTAGTGTCCATTACTTTAAACGTGGGTTGACTCATGGACTACATTTGTGTTGTTTTTCTTTTTGTACAGAATGGCAGGCGATCCTCTGTCCAAACTGCCAGCGCCTCACAAACAGGCTGTTTTAGCCACCATGGATGAGGTGAGTCAGTGTCTCTGCGCTGCTTACCTTTGCACTTTGCCTTATAAACCAAAATAATAATGGTATCTAATAAGGATGCAAGAATTAGTTGACCAAATCGATTAGTCGTCGGCACCCCTCTGTCCAGCATTCCCAGGCTGCTTCTTCTGAAGCAAAGTTAAGCCATAAATACTGTTGAAACAGGCTGAAACAAGTCAAGCGAGTAACTACACACATGCTTTACAAAGGATTTTAAATGGTGATGTCTTAAAAAACTGGTACGAATCTCCTGGCATCCTGGAATCCAACTGAACAAGCTGTCAAGCAGACAGATGAGCTAGCTTGATGGCTCATAGATCATAATTTGTGTGTGTGTGTGTGTAAAGTGTATATACAAGAGTAACCTAATTTGAAACAAATCACATATTTAGCTTTTTCCTGGGGCTTTAAAATCTTTTCACTCAGAGATATGACACCTACATAAAAAATCAGCCACAGCATTAAAACCACTGACTGGTGGGGTGTGTAACATTAACTCATTACAATGGCACCTGTCTCGATGAAGTTGGATACATTAGGCAGCAAGTGATCCATCAGTTATTAAAGTTGATGTGCTGGAAATCGGAACAGTGTACAAGCCCAAGGATGTGAAGAATTTTGACTAGGGCCAAAATTGCGGTGACTAGACGACTGGATCAGAGCATCTCCAAGATGGCAGGTCGAGTGGGGTGTTCCCAGTATGCAGTGATTAGAACCTACCAAAAGTGATCTAAGCAAGGACAACCGATGAACCAGCAACAGGGTAATGTGTGCAAAAGCTCATTGATGCATGCCGGGTACAAAGGCTAGCCTGTCTAATCTTACAGAAGAACACAAACAGCTGAAAAAGGTACTGCTGGCCTTGACTGAAATGTGTCAGAGCACAGTGCATTACAGCTTGCTGTGTATGGGGCTGCATAGCTACAGATTGGTCAGAGCCCCCATGCTCATTTTTGAGAGCACCTACAATGGGCACATTAAAACTGGACCATCGAGCAAAAGAAGAAGGTGGTTTTCTCTTACATCATATGGAAGGCTGAGTGTGTGTGTATTACTTACCCAGGGAAGACATGGTTTCAGGACGCACAATGGGCAGAAGATGCCCTGGGAAACCTTCGTTGTGGCATTCATATGCCTGTTGCTTTGACATGTACCATCTACCTGAACATTGCTGCAGACCAAGTACACCCCTTCATCAGTAGCCCCTAATGGGAATGGCCTTTTCAGCAGGATAATGCACCCTGCCACACTGTAGCAGTTGTTCAGGAATGGTTTGAGGAGCCTTGAAAAGTCTTGACCTTCTTCAGATTCTTCAGATCTCAGTCCAACCAAATGTCTGTGGGATGTGCTGGACAAACTAATCTGATCCATGGAGGCCCCACCTCACCACTAAGGGACTGCTGCTGACATCTTGGTGCCAGATAGCACGGCAAACCTTCAGAGGTATTGTGGAATTCCTGCCTGGTTTGAAGGCATGAAGGGGCCTATACGGTACTAGGCAGGTGCTTTTAATGCTATGGCTGATCATGTATACAAAATACAATAAAAAATATTTTTAAAAACAACAATAACTACTACTGCATATTCTTATCCCATTAAGGTTTTTAAGTCTCTCTCGCTTTCTCTTTGTGCTGTAGATCCGCTGGCTGTTAGAAGATGAAATTGTTTCTGCTTTGAGACACTCCAGCGTTTTGAACTCCTCCACTTTGCTGAAAGTTTCCGATCATGTGTGCCGTTCCAGCGGGCGGCCCGGTTGTCACCATGAGGTCGTCCCGCTGCAGTTTGTCTTTGGCCCTGAACAGTCCCTGGAGAAATTCAAAGAGGTTAAAAGACAAATTACAGTCATTTGTTTTTTTGTATTTTATTTTATTTTTCTTTATGCAGACACATTTAATTTGCTGTCGCTGGTTAATAGATGTTGTTATATGCATTTTTAAAATACATTTTCAATAAAAACATTTAATTACAGTATTCAAAAATATTACATATTTGCTATCGTTGATATCATTGAAATCAAAAAGAATTACCTTATTTTTTTCCTACCATCATTATTCTCTCTTCCTCTGCAGGAGTTTCGGAGGTTGTCATTTCCGGGTTACCTGCTTAACGCAGAGAAACAGAATTTCTACTACATATCTCTGAGTCGCCAGCATTCTCACAGAATACAGGCTGCCCAACAACCCAACCAGAACATGACCTGTTCTCAGGGGATGGGACATGTCTTAGAATCAGCCAATCACTACCCTCTGGCTGACAATACTGCCAAGTCAGCAACCAGTTATTGTCCACCTTCTAAAGGGCCGGGTGGTGATGTTGAACTCGTAAAAAATGAGCTGGAAACTGAGGTAACTTTTTACCAGAATGAAAATGCTGATGTTCAAACAAACAGCTGGTGTGTATTTGCTTCAACACTGTTAACAAATAAATCATTACAGGGTCACTGATCAATCAAATGCGAAGTCAGTATCTTTTTAGTCAAATAAATGTTTTGTTTGAACAAAACAAAGTAAAAGTACATGCTAAAATTGAAAGTTGTATTGAAAGTGGCTTGGAAGTTTGGGAATCCTGTCAGACTTTCTGCATATATATATCACACAAGTCCCGAAAGTAGATAAAGATAACCCTGTTAAACAAATGAGACAAAAATATAATATCTGGCCATTTACTGAGGTCCTTCCTCCTGGGTTAAGGCAGTGTTCTTTTTGGAGAGCAGTGGCTTTTTTCTTGCAGCCCTGCATTGCACACCATTGTTGTTCAGTGTTTTTCTGATGGTCAACTCATGAAAACTAATATTAGACAATGTGAGAGAAGCCTTTAGTTACTTTGAAGTTACCCTGGGTTCCTGTGGGTTCACCTGACAAGAGTATAACACTCCTCGCCCTTGGAGTGAACTTTGTAGATCGACCACTCCTGGGGAGAGTAACAAAGTTCTTGAATTTCCTGCGTAATCTCTGGGCTGTGCATTGGTGGAATCCAAACTCTTTAGAGAGGGTTTTGTAACTTTTTTCAGCTTAATGAGCATCAACAACTTTTTTCTGTTGTCCTTTGTTCTTGCAATAATACATATCCACAAACAGATCCCTGTTCTTTAAAAAAAGCAGGGTGCCCATTCATACCCGATTGTCATCTCATTGATTGGTAACACCTGAATCTGATTTCCCCTTCATATTAACTGCTAATCTGAGAGGTTTACTAGGGTTATTGGATGCTTTTCCTTTAACAAATGTCCAAGTATAGTATTCTTGTCTCATTTGTTTAATTGATTTCTCTTTATCTAACCTTAGGACCCATATAAAATCTGTGTTTCAGGTCATATGTATGTAAAAAAAAAAATATCCAAAGGGCGCATAACCTTTCTAGCACCACAGTAAATACTGATGATATCCAACATTAATTTGGCTTTTCATATGTTTTCATGTGTTAACTTTTCAAACAATTAACTGTCTTTTCCTCTCTGGCTTAAATAAGTGCTAAACTAACTGGATTCAGTTCAAATTACTGTGACCAGACAATTAAGTTACAATTGTAACTGGCATGCCATGTAAAGCTTGTCCAACCTCGCCACTGGCTATGAAATAAATGTGAGAGTGGAGCATGGAAAGGTCAATTGTGGTGTATTTCAGCAGGTTGAAGGGGGTCTGCCTGGTGAGGGAGGTCAGATCCAGCAGCAGGAGGAGCAGATGGAGCGGGAAGAGATCACTGAAGCGGAGGTGAGGCCTGTGGCGGCTGACTCTGTGACTGACTCTCTGTCTGAGCATTCAGATGTAGGCAGGGTCCGACCAACCGATAAAGACGAGCCTCAGTATCAGAGCACAAGTCAGCAGGCCTGCAGCAGCTCCGAGCACTTCTCTGGCCACACAACCCCGCCCAAAACGCAGTCTGCCATCAGCCTGGCTGAGTCTGTGCAGTCTGCAACACACAGTGAGTCCCTCGACAAGTCTGTAAGGCCTTTCTATAGAAAGCTTCCCAGTGTTCATAATTTCATTTTTTGCCTTGTCTGATGAGTACTTATACTGTGTTTCACTATTACTGGCAAGTGAATGTCTGTAATGTTCAATCAGGTTATTAATTTTCTACAAATAGGCCAGTAACTTATCCTATGCAATTGTAAAAATGCAAATGACAACAGCTGGTCAACACATGGTACCATTGAACAAACTTAGCATGCCATCTTACATTATAGTGTACAAGACCTCAAAGGGGCATTAGAGTACAGAATTGTTCTAGTAGCCACAAAAGCATGGTATGCTCTGTTTACGGGCAGGATAAAAACGGTAGTGTCTGCAGTTGCAGAAGATTAAAGATTTTCCCCCCTCATGTCTAGGGTAGAGTATCTAAATTCTATGCTTTTATGTTCCTGAATTACTTAAGTACTACGGAGTATTGAAACGTTTCATTCTGTTCAATACAAGGTTTCAGAACCTAAATAGACAGTCCTATCGAAGCCAATAAGCATGCTTGTTCCAAAATCTAGACTGATTCACCATCTAAAATACATTCCAATCGTTACGTTTTTAATTCCAGTGCTTCTTGCTTACTCTGCAGTCCATTGTATTCAGCAATTCACACCCACTTTTTAAAATAAATTATCTCAAAGTATCATTCAGAGATTGGTATTGAAGTCAACCTGCAGTAATGCTCAGAATGCAGGTTGTGTTGCACTATGAATTTTTATGGAACATGTTTTCGAAAACAAGAATGTGAGGTCAGTTTTGCACAGCTTGATGTGACTCTGTTTGCTTACCTGTGTGGAGTTTGTTTCTGGCCTAAAACCCACTGGTGTTCAAGGCTCATTGACGCATATGGCGAGTGAAGGTTATCCTGTCTGGTGAGATCCCACAACAGAATGACTGTGGCACAAATTTCTGAAAAAGTGAATTCTGGCTATGATAGAAAGGTTTCAGATCATCAGACTGATCAGAATGCTCATGCTGACTCTTGTCTACCTCCAAAAGGGCATTCAGGCATGTGAGTATCAGAACTGGACAGCCAAGTGTGTGTGCACTTATCTGGGAAGAGACATCAGCATGCATTATGGCGGGAAAAAGACAGGCCTGCGGATGCACTGCAACAATTGTTCAAGAATGGCTTCTGTGTTTGCTGGACAAACTAGGTTGTGCTCATATAGTCTAGGTGCCTTCAGAGGTCTTGTCTTCACAGAGTCTACTAGCTGTGTTGGTGGCACCGTGGGATCTACACAATATTGGGCAGGTCGTTTTAATGTTAAGGCTGACTCATATATATGTAACTGAACTGAAATTTAAACACCTGGCTCATCTCCAGAAGTCATGGGCAGTTACCTAATGAGTTGAATCAAGTGTGTTAAAGCATATGTGCAGTGAAAGAGAAGCTTAGGGCCTGCACTGAGGATAAAACATACAGGAAATGTTGTATTGATTGTTCCTCCAGGCATTTGTGGAAACATTATGTGAGGTTTTCTCTGAGTTTGTCTGAAAGAGTTTAAAGTGAATAGTGACTGGTGTGTTTTGTTCTCAGGCAGTGGAAAGCTGAGGCCCAGTCGAGTTCAGAGCATGGTCTCCAGCCAAGGAAGCCTAGACTCTGACATGTTAGGTAAGTCCTTTCATGTCACATTGGATTACAGAATGAAACGCACACACACAAACACATGCACACACACACACACACACACACACACACACAGGAAATGTAGAAATTGCTTCTATTGGTTTGTTTTACCCTAAATGACAAAATTGCACATACTGAATTTTGAGTGACATTGGTGCTTTATTGGGGAAAACTGAGAGGAAACTGCAGATGACATAATAGAAAGCTTAGTCAATTCATCAAATTAATAAAATTAATAGAACTTTTTATTTATAATCAGATAAGATTGATCATTCCCAGAAAACTCGGTTGGTTGTAGCTCTACTGTCAATGTATACTCCTCATACTTAAATATTTTCTCAGGTAGCAACATGTGTTGGTCCCTTTGGTTTGTGACACAAAGACACAGAATGTTTTTGTTTTTTTTCACTGTAGTGGTAAGGGTTCAGGTCGGACATTGTTTTGTAATTTGAGCTTCTGCACATTCCTCCAAGTATAGTAATGCATCATTATGTCTGTGTGTATTAGGTTATGATGGAGGCAGCAGCGATTCAGAGTGTGATGGATCCACCATGGACGAGCATGAGATTCTGAAACCTCTGATGCCAGATTTCTGGCTCATCATTCGAATCCACCAGGACAGGGTTGAAGTGTTTTCCCACTCTAGGTCTGCTGTCACACACATTACAGGGCCCCAGTTGCACTGTAGCTTTGTTCATGATGGTAGTAGATAAATAAATAGCTGTTGGGACTAGTGTCCCAGTAAAGTTCACTGAGTTTGAGATTGAAAAAAGCTGCTGCTGAAGTTTGGCATCAGTTTTTAATGTCTGCTTATAGGGTCATATTAGAGTGGATTCAAAACCATTTTACCAGCTTTGAATGCTCACTTGTGTTTCCAAGTAAGAACCCAAACACAAAATTAGCTTAAAAACAATATTTGAAGTTCTTCAGATCAAAGCAATTTTTAACTAAGGTATCTGTCCACTCTGGCTGCAGTAGATGTGCCTCTCATTGCGTTCAGAACATAAGTCCTTTTTGAATGGGATTAATTATGCCTTATTATGTAAACCCATAGAAATTGAGGTAAATCACACATTACCACTTTCTATGAAAGTGAACTGTGATCATCCTGGCCTAGTAGTAACAGAGCGGCTCATGCAGTGTTATTTTACAAAATGCAGTTAACCAGATCAAAATTGTTGTCTGTGATAATGGACTTTATGAGACAAACACAACAAATAGCAATCAGTCTAAAAACGCTTTTTTGTCAATAAGAGGAACCCGGTGTTATTGTTAGTTGTGAAAGCCTTTGCTAAATGATAGTCTAAAATGTGGAAAAGCATTCTTCCCTCCAATCACACAGTTTACTGTATACTTTTCTCTGTTTTCAGGAGTTTTAATGGGGGAAGAGAGGAAAGACTGAGCGAAGAGGATGAGGAGGAAATTCCAGAGTACTTGTGTCTTCATCAGGATGTTGTGAGGAAGGTTGGGGAAATTTGCAGAATAGTCAATCAGGTAAATGCTCATATAATCATGAAAATATTCATTTGTTATCTGTCCTTGCTGGAACAGACAGAGGAACTGTGCAATATATTAGTGGCATCACAGAAAGATTGCCTGTGAAATATTTAACAAATTATGCCAACAAGTATAATGGTCAAACATTAACTAACTGTAGTCAAATGATTGCAGCTAGTCCAATCTGTGTAGCTGAAATGTGATATTTTGTCCATATCATGAAGACCTAAAGGTTGCAGCAGTATTTTGGGTGGGCGATATGGCATGTAAATAAAATTGCAACAATTTTTAGTTTCAAAGAAGGACAATATGCTTCGACATTTTGAATGCTTTAAGTGCTACTGCAGTTTTGCTCCCTCTGCAATTTTATTCCCTCTATATATTCTACATGTACACTAACTAAACTGTTTGTTTGGGTTTTGGATAAAGCCCACAAGCCAGGACTACACCCATTACTCCAACCCACATGCAGTTTAAAAAATGAGATTGACAACTTATACAACCAAAAGATACAAAATAATCCCATATTCCTGAAACATAAATTGTAAGCAAATTAATGAAAAAAGAGGAAATGGAATATTCAGTACTACTTCAATCAGGGATCGCCAACAAGACCTTTAGGTCTTCATGATATGGACAAAATATCACATTTCAGTTACACAGGTGCTTCCAAGGACCACATGAGTAGCCCGCGGACCTGTTCTAAAAATAGCACAACTCACCAGTGAGCAGCATCTAACATTTAATTTTATCCTGTTGATATTCTTCTTTAATCACATTTGCATTTATAGAGATTTGAAAATGACAAGATCTAAAAAAAAAAAGCATTTAAAACATGTTTATTACAAATGAAGTTTAGATACGTTTAGGTAAACTCTGTTCTAGTGTATCACACTGGTAGCCCTTCATATGGCTCAGTACCCGTGAAGTAGCTTTCAGTTTCAAAAAGGTTGGTGAGCCCTGACTTAAATAATTCAATGTAAGTTCAATTCAAAGTGGCCTGTTATTTCGACTCTAGGCCACAAAATCTGAGTGACTGTGAATTTGATTCCTTATTAATATTCACTAGAGAGCAAAATGATATGCTTAAATTAGTAATTACAGAGGAGGTGATATGTTTAGCTATTTCCAGGCTCAGTGCTATGAAATCACCTCTGAATGATCGAAGACATCAAATACTACTGGATCTGCTCAAAGCATTCACTTGCAAAATGGAGAAGGGTCAGATACCACCTGGCAGGTGAGAAGCTAACGTCTTGGTAATGCTGAAGATAGAGGCGGACAAACTTGAGTTTGCCCCATATAGGCCTTTATCAGTTCTTAATGTGGCCTATATGAGCACTTTATAATGATTAATTTTTTTGTATTTACGTGCTCCAGGGTAGTTGTCTCGCTATAATTTTTAATTCCACCTTGAATGTTGTGGCAGTCGGAATATAATATTGCACTACTTAGAGCCCACAGTGGTTCTGTTTAAGGTGGAACCGAAAATAAGAAGATGCTTGAGCTTCATAAATTACATTGCAAGCACATTAACTTCCGTGGCTCAGGAAGTTATTTCAATGTTTTATTTTAAATTGGTATATATTTAGCAATCAAATGTGCTGCATTTTCGATTTGTCCTCATCTCCTGGCTCTGCTGTCTAAATAAATGACTGTGCTCAACTGCTGTGGGTGAGAGGGATGTCAGACATCCAAACTGAGATGTTAGCTATAGTGGAAAAAACCCCAACAAATATCCAATTTCTGACAATCAATAACTACCCAACAAATTATAATATAGATAGTCAAGATATTCGTGTCCAGCCCTACTTGTCAAATACTTTAGAAAGAGGTATGTGACCATGCAGCTCACTTTCACCCTTTTTTACTTTGTATATTGAACCACTACACCATTTGGTCAAACAAAACAATAATATAAAAGGAAGAAGTATAGTAATATCCCGTTTTGCATGTGTTGATTTACTTAAGTGATGCTTCCTCCTCCTTTGATGTGTAATAGCCGGGGAGAAAAATCAGCAAACTGACAAAAGATTCTTCACTCACTTCAAAGACTTTATTTTCTTCTTAAGAAGGAGAGAGTTATTCATCACCCAGGCCAGTCCTGGATTCAGAAGTTCTCTCTCAAGAAACTGGACCTTCGCAGAGGTCTTATACTCTGAAGATGACCATTCACCTTATCAAACCAGGGCAGAAACCATGTCGCCTCGCCCTGAAAAGGTTCCAGCCGGAACATTTGTTATGGCTTTTCACAGTGAGGCTTCATGACAACTGCCCTGAACAAGAGCTTTCTGCTCTGAACAAAACACCTTATCTGAAACATAGGGTTTGCACGAATAACAACCTTGATTTAATCATGTCACTGTTCCCTGGCGGCTCAGGCCTGGCTTCGCAACCTTGATCATTTGTCAGCAGAATCACATTAATATGGTATTTAGAGAAAGAATCATTCAAATATAAGAATCACAAACTGAATAAGCTAATTTGCCTTAAAATATAAGTGAATAGATTGATTTTTCTCTTACAGATGACATCACTTTGATGATGAGATTCAATTTTAAACTTTAAACTTTAAAAAGATTTATTGTACTAAGTGACATTACTTTATTGAGCCGAGGTAATGACTCTGCATGATTTGTAAGTTAACTTATTGAAATTTACAGTGCAGTCCTGGTGGGCCAGAGCACTGCAGACTTCAGCATCTTGCCTATTAAACACCTGACTGAACTCATCAGCTCATAGCACTAAATTCAGGGCATTCATGAACTAAATTCAGGGCATTACAACAGGGGAAAATCTCCAGAGAGCCGTGGTCCGCTCTAGATTAAACTGTTTAAATCTACACTGAAGAAGTTATTACTGAATGACAAATAATACTATGGCAAATAATTCCAAACTTTTGAGCAGTAGTGTGGTTTCAGAACATCTATTGCAGGCTAAGCTGTCCACAACTATTATGATTTTGTCAGAAATGTTTAGATAATCTTTTTCTGTTGGTCTGTCTAGACATTTTTGGATCCAGCTGAGAGTTGTAATAACAATCAGCCATCAGAGCGGGATATAGTCACTTGTCTGTTTCACTAGCTTTCTTCCCAGCAATCGCTGACCTTTTTTAGACAAGAGACATTTTGCTGTTGTATGACATTGTAGATAACTTCTTAAGTGGGTGCTGGATGAGTTTGAGTTTGGTAGCCACAGACGCACTAGGATAAAGTGCTCCACTGAAATCCACAAGAAATCCGTCCTGCCCAACACCATTAGACTCTATAACTCCTCCCCGTCACACATCCACACAATAGCCTGATGTGACTCTGTTGTGCAATTTCTTATTATGTGCAACAGTCTACCATATGCAGTATCATGTGAAGGTTTGGTAATGGGTGCTATATAATTTCATTATGTGCAATCCCTTACCAGTCTTACCATGTGAAATATCACTTATTACTACAATATTACTTATCTTCTACTGATCTTTTCTATGTGCAGTAATGCACTTCTAACCACTGTTTGTGTCACTTAACTGTAAGTTACTTATCTATAGTATTTATACCCCAGCGTTAGTGTATTTTGTATTGAGTGTTTTCTGCAGATTTACACTGTTTTTTTTTTAGAGTTTATATTTTATATTGTTCTTGTCTCTGTATCTCTGTGTGTCTGTGCAAACATAATCAGTTTCATCCAGGGTCAATAAACATTTCTCATTCTGATTCTGATAAATTTTCCATCTACAATTTTTAAACATTTGCCGTTTTTAGAGATGTCCCATGCAAATTTAACATGCTAACAGAATTAAAAAGTTGTGAAGCAGAGATACAGATTTTTTAAAAACAAAAAGTAGAATAACATATAATTGAAATTTTCCCCACTGTTCTTGTTCGCATCCCCCATGTCTCACCATGTTGAGAACCACTATTATAACTAAAGGCTCTTGTGTCTCCATAGCGCCTCCTGCTGCAGGACCTGCATGACAGTCATGTATGTAACTCACTCCTGGTGGCTGAAAGTGAGGAGGACATTTGGAAAAATGAGTCTCTCTACAGACAAAGAATGGCCAACTCAGACGGTAAAGACGCTTGGACGCGCACTGTTATTTTTCACAAAAGACATCTTTTACACACCATGCAACATTCAACACCACATACATCTTTCTTTTTTTTGTTGGCCTTCCTTTTTATGAATCTTGCTTTTGTTGTAGCTGAAATTAATTTAAGATAAGAGAGGATGTTTTATCTGTCCTATCCTGCGCTGGACACTGGTTTATCTGTGCTTTCTTGCATTCGGGTCACTGGTTTATGGTGATTATATCTTAAACTCTTTTAATTGTTACTTTTGACTTGCACTTGTACTTGTTTGCTCCTACACGCTGTCTTTAGTGCACAGTTTAACAGCATATGAGTGTATGTCGCAACTCTGGGTATGTCTTTGCAGTCATTATATAAGCATTTTCCTCTAGCATTAATAAAGTTTTGTGATTCTGATTCTAAAATGCCTTTTTTCTGCAGTTTGCAGAATACCATCTGAAGCTATGAAACCTCAACACTCCAGAAATCACCACAAGCTGTTTCTTTCTTTCTTTTTTCTTTCTTTCTTTCTTTCTTTCTCTTTTTCTGTCTCCCCTCCTTTGACATGTATCTGTTTCTTTTCTCTTGTCCACTGTATTGCAGACTATAATGCAGATGAAAGCTATCAGCCCAGAGATTATTTGGCTGCCACTATGCACTTCATGCCTGGCCACTTTGCCTGTGATGTTGTCTGGAGCACCATCATACACATCCACCCACGCCTAAAGATGGGGCCCAACATGGGGGTGGCTCGAGGTCAGTACAAACAACAGTAAAAACCTGCCAAGCTTGAAAAGGAAATCTTGCTCTGCTATTCTCAAGCCCAGCTCACACTTGTCGGATGAGATGCATTATAATCAGCGCCAAGAACACTGGATGCTATATAGAATGTTGGATTCCTTTTTGGAAAGTTGAGCATGTTCAATTTTAGAAAACTGTATTTAAACACACATAACTAATCAGTATGTGACAACATAAGCTAGATAACCTGAGCAACTTCTGTTGTGAAATACTGGATGGAAAATTCAGATACATGGCTGTCGTACCAGATGAAAATCAGACTGCATAATGCAGGAAAAGTTCAGAAAAGTATTTGTGTTCTGCATTCAGCTCCTGAAACAGGTTCAAATAGGTACCCTGACTGAGCTTTGTTTTTGGATGTGCGATTCATTTATCAAAACACCTTGCAGAGAGGGATGATGAAAACCAAGCTGATGTGACCAATAAACTATTACATAAAACTATTATTCTGTTCTCTGTGTTTTAGAACTGGGCCTAATAAAACAAATTCTTGACTTTGTTTAGATAGTATGACAGATGACTGGATGCTATATAGAATTATCTTTGAATATTAAAGTAATGATGTTCTCTCTCCATTCAGAACATCTCTCCCTTGTACTTTCAGTCTTGTCCTACTTCACCTACCTTATAGGTCTATTATAAAACATACGGTCTGTCTGTTTCGGCATATTTTAAACCATACTGGCTAGTTTCTGACCACAGAATTGCTATTGACAATATTATTGCTGTTAACAGTATTATTGATTATTGTTAAAAGCGGTTCACTGCCCCTAAGTATCCAGCCAAAAGTGTCTTGGTGGTCAGAAACTGACCACTGATGAAGGACTGGAGAGCGATTAACTCAAGTTGTTCTTCATCTAGGCTACTGTCTCTTATTCAACACCAACAAGGTGCTGGGAGCTACAAAATAGTGAGTGGTGAGTGTTTGGTGCAAACAAATACCAGATTGTGACTCTTAAGTGTTTTCTTTTTTTCTCGTAGCAATCCAGGCCCTGCGTTCAGTGCTGAGTGCCTTTAGCGTGGTCAACCGCAAGAACATGTTTGTGTACCAGGAACGCACTACCAAATCTGTGTTCTACCTCAGGTCAGTTTGATTTCTGTGCTTTCTCTACAGTCACGCTGAGCTTCTGCTCTACCAGCGTCATAGTAAAATCTCTGTCTATTTGATGTGAAGCGTCTCATGAAATCCTTCAACAATTACTGCAGTGCTGTAATTATTAAATGCACACCTAGGTGTTCTGACTCTGTCTCCAAATCACTCACTTTTAATCTGGCATTGCCAAAGTGTCACTGAAATTGAAACAAACTGCTCTGTCTCTCTTTCTCTTTCTGTCTCTGACCCCACAGGCTCTCTGAGACCTCTCAGACTGGAAAGTACAGTGATTTGGATGGTAACCTCCATGTCTCTCGCACGGTGGGTTTGGCTCGCAGCCAGGAGCCACTGCCCTCTGAGGACCTCACGGTACCATTCACCATCTTTGCTTTTTCTTCTTCTTCCTTTTTTTTTGTAAATTTGGGTTTTGGGTTTTTTATTTGGGTATCCTACAGATGCAAAGCTCGTTGTGCTCTCTTGGGCTCCCAGCCATGGATGGCTGCAGCACTATCGCAAGTCAAACTTGCACCATCACTACTCATTAATGGGGGTTTTGGCTGACATTAGTTAGTTGTGACGCGGAACTTAACTGTCAAGCTAAAAGGAGAAGACTTGCTGAAAAAATAATTGTTTGCAAAATACTTCTGTTTAAATGACATATTTAGTTGATTGCACATCCTCTACAGGAAACAGACTTTTTTGAGTACACAATTTCTATCTGGTGCTATTAATATGAGCATAAAGTATTAAATGTGCTGTAACTTTTCCCCAGGCCACTTTTCATGTATTATTTTTTCTCATATATGGTAAATTTAGCAAATAAAATGTAATTGCACATGAGTGTGTGTAGAAATGTGCTCTATATAGGGTGTGCATGGTTTTTACATCATTTTACCAGGTACACTCAAACTTTTGATAAGACTGTATGAACGACCATTTAAATAAGGAATGGTTTCGCAAAAATAGAAAGCACATAAGCTAGTCTCTTTGAGACTGCTTACAGCACCCTGCAAAATCTAGGTTCTCCAGGAGAAAATTTCTGAGTGAAACAGAAGAAATTTAATGCTGCTCATTGCATTGTCTGATCCATTCTTGACTCAGGGTTTTATTTTTAAATGTATGTAACGTATGTCACAAAATTTGCTTCTGCTGCTACTGCCTCAGACCAGATTTCGTATTTGGATATTTACAGCTATCCAAGTGTATACAGAAGTATCAAATATGTTTGAACTAGAATTCAGTGGAATTTAATTTCTGTAAACAAACATAATTTTTGAAATCTCTTCACTCATTCACTACACACAAAAAAGAAAAAGTGTCCAAGGCATATAATGTACGTGGAGAGATGATCAAATACTTTAATGACTTGGAAACAGTTTTTCAGCTGCTAACGTTATCTACCTAGCAAGCTGTGACCGTTAAAATGCATAGCAAGCCAAACTGCTCACTTAAATTTTTGAAATGGGGTTTGAAGCACTAATACTGGCCCTTTATTGTCTGATTCTTTACATTCTGAAAGAAGTTTCTGTCATTAATTTTTAGATTAATTGTCATATGAATAATTGTGATTAAGCTTTTGAAGTATGTGCCCAAAGTGGCCAAACTGACTGATTTGTTTTGTAGCTGTCAATACAAAAGCTCCCAGGCGGCAGCAGACACAGCACATATAAACAAACAGCTCAGATAGACAAATAGTATTTGCATAATGTTCATGATGATGTCTCAGTAATTGTTTTCTGCCTTTTTAAATTTACATAATTTTGCCTAAATTCAGTAGATGAAAACTTTGTTGCTTTGTTGCCACGTAAACACGTGATTATGACCGCTAATAACTGTGGTCTTAATGCTTCAGTCACTTCCATCATCTCCAGTTATATCATTATATGAGACATTTAAAATTAGTCAAAGGGAATTAGTTAGGTTTAGGCTTCCATTACTTGTTTGCATCAGCCTCGTAGCTCCTAAAGAAGCAAACTTCAGACATCAAACATTCCTTGGTTGATTCACAGTCAACCCCTGAAATTCGCAGGGTTTACATTCCAAGAGCACCTGTGAATTGTGAAAAAACGTGAATTTGTAATGTAGTAGAAAAATGCCTATAAATGTCTATTTTTATGGTCTAAACCCTAAATATGACCCCAAATATGATCCTAAAACACTTCCATTTGCCGCAAACAATCAATAATTAGAAAAAGTCTGTCAACAACTGAGACCGCAAACTCTGAACCGCGACCTCGTTGGGGTACACTGTACTACATTTGAATTTAAAGCTTTCCTGGTGCACCTATCTGTGGTTCTTTTATGTAATGAATTCCTGTATGTTGTTCTAGCAGTATTTAAATATATTTTTGCTTTAAATAATGCATTAAGCATCTGGAGACTGCTTCAGAAGGCCATCAGCAGCCGTTAAGACTTACATTGCCAGAAGAAAGGCCAGTCAGAGCTGAGCCATTGATTTACCTGCTGTCTACCAAACAGCAGTCTGTCTTTTTCTTATAAGGCTTTAAAAACTTTATGAGCCTTTCACACACTCCTTCTGAATTATGTAGCCACGACAAAGAACACTATAAGCATTTAAGATGTGATCTACTGAAAAACGTACCATCAAGGTTATGTTTGTGTCACTGGATGTATGTGAACCTTTTTGTGAGTGTGTTCTTTGTGTATGTGAGAAAGAGAGAGTAATATTTCTTGGTTTCCAGGGTTCACGCTCATCTCTGGAGGGCTCAAGGCCAGTTGGACAGGTGGACAAACACATCTTGCTGTTAGTTCATGGAGTCGGGTGTGCAGGTAAACTAAACTGCAATACAGACCATTTCGAACAAGGTACCATTTAGGGCAGCCAGTCAAATATATACTTACCATGGAAAACAAAAAGAGACGGCATCATTTTTTTCCTGGTTATTGCTTTTGTAATTTGTGGGCGTGTGTCTGTGTAAAATGTGCATGTCACTATTGTTTTATACACTTGATTCAAAATTCCAAACTTTAAATAACAGATATAAATCATTTATTGTACCTTGGAAATGTTTAACTACACATCACAAATTATACAGTTACATTATTTTATAATTACAACAATTAGTGATGTTAAGAGCAGTGTGTGCGCATGTGTGACTGAATCAGGAGGGAAGCTGCTAGAATACAGCACATAGAAAAGCTGCTATACAAAACTACTGCACTCACAACACACATTGAGGCATTTCTTATTATAACACAGCTCACACTGCAATAGTTCATAAAGGAACAGCAACCTGTGCATTTTACACACACACTGCCGTACAAACAATGAACAGAAAAAAGGGAAAAGTGGACTCTATTTTTTTTTGCCATGGCTGTAAATAATTATATTACTCTGTTTACATATATCAATTGTAATAGCACAACAAACAATGTAAAGCTACATTTTTCTACTTTTTGGTTTGATAAGCCAACCCAGTGTTTTAGGTGTCCCTTTATGGAACAAGTATAAAACAGGTATATAACGAGTATAGAACAAGTACAAAACAGAAACAAGGTACGCTGTGGGCAGTTTAATGTCACAGAAAGCAAAATGCAAATGAGCTCAGTCACAGGTTTCAGTGTCATAGTTTCAGATGAGCTTCTGTTGGTCAGTGATCACCAGTCCTCCTCCTGAAGATCTACCTTCCTGCAGGTTTCACCTCCTGCCCTAATCTAACAAACCACATTCTATCAATTTTGGACTTCTGGAGGCAGTAATTAGACAGAGCAGAGCAGGTAGGGTTGATTAGGGTCAGAGGTGATGTCTGCAGGAAGGCAGAAGCAGGGCTGATGACCATTGCTGTGGTACATACAATATGAGTTTTGTATGTACCTGTTTCACAGGTTTATTGTGTGTGTGTCTGTGTGGAAGTATCATCTTTTATTTCTACAGCTTATAATTGAAAATAAATCTGAACACTGCATGAACATCCTTAATCAGGCTTAATTAGACTTACGTACTGTAGTTTTGTAAAAATGCTTGCTGAATAATTGTACATCTGCAGAACTGCAGTGTAAATTATGCAGAGAGGTTGATGTCAATGGGCATTTTATTTGGATATGGGCAAAAAATGTGTGCAGCATTTAATGCATAAGAGTTTAAGACAAAACAGACTCTGTCAAAACAGTCAGATTTATGTGCGTGTTGTACCTTGGGGGACTAATATAATACAATACTCTTTTTCAGACAGCGTAGTGCAAAATTAAATGTGATTTTCAAAATCAGGAGAAATTGGATCCAGAATTGTTTTAAAATTACATTTTAGCACCCTGAATCTAAATCAGATTGAATCATAAGGTGCCTAGAGATTCCAACCTCTAATGTAATTAGGACTGGGACCACTTGTAGTCTATCTATAATTAAATAGCAGGCAGAAGGAATGTCTGTTCTTTTTTTTCTATTCCATTTATAAACAGGAGCGTTCTGTGCTCCAGTGCATGATCTGAAACCCCTGTCAGAGTTTTATTTGATTTACACAGCAGTGCAAAGCCTGTGGTGTGCTGCCACATAGGGATAATACAATAGTAATTAGTTTCTTAATTGTAAGAAAATTTCTAATTGTAGTTAGGAGTTTAATGTTTAGTCATTGTGAGGTGAGTCAAAGAGAAGAAGAATAGATCCACTTAGTTTTTACTTTTGCCGGTATGACACAGAAAGACAGTAACTGGTAAACAGCCGGTTCTGTTAAAACGGTTTCATTGAGGAACTGTTCAGAGCCTGTGTATGATGAAATTGGAGGCGCTGCTTCAGCTCAGGGCTCTGTGCATTAAAAAGAGAAACAAATCATGTGCAACCGTGGGCTCTGTTATGAGAGATTGCATCAGTGTAGATGTTAATTACCTTTTGTTTTGACTTACTTTTTATGGTTGGTGCGAAACTTTTGTCTCCCACTGCTGGAAATAGAGTGTCTTAGATATAATGAATGCGACTGTAAAATATCTATGGTTTTAAATACTGATTGCTGTGTTTAAAAATGTGTGTCTTGATTTATTGAGTCTTCAGATTTGCTTATCTTATTTGAGAAATAACCTAACATGCATAGGTCACAGGTTTTGTATATCACATCATAAAACTCTAAATGCAGAAAACATAAGTATACTATAAACTAAAGATAATTTTAGTCCATCACATCCTGCAAATACCTTTCACTGTAGATGCACTGCAGCCCTAATGTTGCTTTATAGAGGTGATTCATTTTGCTGCACTCGTTGCAGCCTGCAGTACTACTCATGACTGCATAGGGGGCAATGTTGCACTTTTTGTAGACTTTTAAATCCTAGGACCATATTGTCATTCTCTCTCTCTCCCTCTCTCTCTCTCTCTCTCTCTCTCTCTCTCTCTCTCTCTCTCCCATTTATTTTCTACATCATTCTCTTTTGCTCTCTTTGGTTTTCTTGCCCTCTTTTCATTTTCATTCTTTCTCTCCTTTTTTTACCCTCCATCTTTCCATTTTTACTCAGTCTTTCCATCTTTTCCTCTGTCTATCCACCTTTTTTCTTTTTCCTTCTCTCTCTCCTGTATTTTTCTCATTTATGCTCTACTTTTGCAAATGCCAGTTGAGATCAGCTTTTATAACACGCTGGTTTTTGTTGGTGAAGGTGGTTGACCCGCTGGACATTAGGCTGGACTTGCAAAAACATAGCTCATGCCACACCTTTTGCTGGTCAGCTGGTCAAAGTATTTGATCTGGTCGGCTGCTTGGCCAAGAGAGTCGACCAACATCACCAGCTTGACCAAACCAGCCAACCCGCATCTCCAGTTTGACCAAGCTGGTTGAACATTAATATCAAATTGACCAAGTCGGTTGAGCAAGCAGGTTGACTAACATCACCAGCTTTCTCTGTCTCTCTATCTCTCTCTTTCTCTCTCTCTCTCTCTCTCCCTCTCTCCCTATCCCTCTCTCCATCTGGAAGTCATAGTAGCTGAAACAATAAAAGTGATTTATTACATTTCTCGTGGTCTTTGAGCTTTTCCTGAACTACAGAGAACAGCTTTATTTATGAGGCATTTTTTTTGTTTACTGGGATCTAAAGTTTCATTGTTTCTCTCTCTCTCTCTCTTTTCTTCCTCACCTTAAGCTTGTATTTCATCGCAGTCTTTCATCACCTGTCAGTGATTTCGATACACAGAGCTGAAAACAAGAGCCTGGTTAAACCTGGAGAAATGCACAGAAGGTTTAATTGAACAGTGTTTAATGTAACTGTATGTGAACAGAGATTGAAGGGCCCATCTTATGAATAACCTTTATTTTCTTTTCTGTAATAGGTTTATGTGATACATAAGAAATCTTGTGCTTAAGTGTATATATATATATTGCATAGAATGCCCTCTTCACAGAAATTAGCTTTTTAAGATTGTGCATAAGCTACTGGACTACATAACCTTCTGACATGAATGATCCTGTCTATGCTCACAAATGTGGCCTGTTTTAGCTTTAAAAACTCTGATCAATCTAGAATGTCTACATAACATTATGCTTTAAATGCCTGTTCAAAATGCTACACTACTGAGCTTGGCTGCTGTTGTAAATACTGACTGTGTTCCTGAAAGATATAATTTGTTGGCAGAGCATGAATAGATCAACCTTGTATTCAGTTCTTAAAAACAAATTCCTGCTGAAATCATAACTGGTTTGTATAGAACGGTGCATTTCATGTTTTTGGTTTTTTTTCCCCCACTTTAATAACCCAGCAAGGCACTGATGTTTTAGTGCATGTTACAGTGGCACAGCTCATTCAGACATGTTTGTTTTCTGATCGGCAGGTCCAGAGATTACTGATGAGCTGGTTAAGGTTCTGAGGAAGCGGCTGGATGAGGCCACTCTTGACATCATCACTGTTATGCTGGTCAGGAACTGCAAGTTGACCCCTGCAGACGTGGAGGTACCGCTCCTGCTTATCCTTTTATTCAGAATCTGAAGCAGAATTCATCTGATTGGCTGGGAAAGATGGCCTTTGTAAGCAAGGCTACACAACGATAATATTGTTGCATGCTTGGAGACATTAAGACAGTCTCACTCATGCCAAAGAATGTTTTCTTCCATTCTAATGTTTTGTCATATTGCTCGTAATAATCCATTATGACTTTTACTTCTCCCGGTACATGGTGTTTGCAATACAGAACATTTCTCTTCCTAAGCCTTTTTCTTAAGTATTGTTATGTGCATTATGATGCAGGTTCAGTTTGAGTGATTATGGTTGTAGACCAACAGGTAATTCAAACACTAGAGAAGTAGTTCAAGCATTTGCATACAGGGGACCTCAGAAAGTGTTTAGTTTGGTTCTGCAATTCCAAATGTAAAGCCAATAATTTGTGTATCATCTTCCTGCTAAAAATACAAAAAATGGAGCCCAAAAAGACATCTCAGGCTGTGACACCACCTGCTCTGGCTACTGCCTATGCTAGCTTTAGCTTTTTTCAGATTACATAAAAAAATCATAGATTCAAAAGATTGTGTGAAAACATTTTGGGGAAGGCTGGTGACTGGCTGTGCCCCTGTGTACAACGGGAGGTCCATGTACAGGGGTTGACATTTTTTTGCTCTAGTACTCTAATGAGTACCTACATGAATGAATTGGTATGCACCGAAATTAACATTTTCTACGTCACCATGGGCGCTGGAACCATTATAGCACTTTTATTTAATATAAATTCGCAAGGGTTACGTTCCAAGAGCACCCGCGAATTTGTGATGTGGAACAAAAAAAAATGCCTAAAAAGGCCTATTTTTGTAGTCTAAATGCCAAATATATGCTCCCAAAACACTTTAATTTATTTTAAACTCAGTTTAATACATTACCCTGAAAGAAAATGTAAAGGTAAACCCGTATTTGTACTGTACAGTTTGCACTGAACTCCTGCAGTGCTAGAATGTAAATACCAATGTTACCCCTGTATAGACTGTACTGTAGTTCACGCAGGCGCATTTTCTTTGGTATGCGCTGTCATTTTCTTTGGTATAAGCAGGTAAATACAATAATAATTTAATTTAATTTATAGTAATACAGGGCTATAAGGAGAACAAACAAAAAAGCACGAGAACACTCGAGGAAACAGTTTTGAAGCAGGAATGCTGGACTTATCTGCCAGAGACGCATCACAGGGCAGCAGACAATATACGGTTGCTTTGTGTTCTCTTGACAGTACTACAAAATTTATATAGTTACATTTTACATGGAAATTTAGCTGAATTAAAGTTACTATTTATGTTACAAAATTAGTAAATTATATTTTTCTTAATAATTTAGCACTAAAATGCACTAAACATACTATAATGCCACGAATGAAAAAAAAATGTGACGGATATTTATGTTCTCCACCAATATGCCAGGGTTTTCTATAAACAGATATTAGTTCGGTTCTAAGAAAAAATCCATTATAGCATTTTTTCAAATAATTTGTTTTGTCCCCTAACATTAAAAATGCCTCCGACGCTGAACCTCACTGTACATGTCACCCTCTTTGCCAGCTTCATGTTTATCAAAAAGCGGATGGCTACAATGTTTAGCCCACTCATAGTACACACTTTTATTTATTCTAAAACACAATTATTATGTTTCTTTTTAAGTTTTTTCTTACCTGAGTGGTGGTAATTAGAGATCCAGTACGAAGTTACTCAAATTAGGTACGCTGTTGCGCCATGAAGACTGAAAACTGCAGCGCATTTTACTGTTTCCCCCGCCCATGCATACTTACGTACCACTTATGTCAACCCCTGTCCATATAGACTCTCTACTTTCAATGCAAATTTCCCCACTTGTGGGACCAATAAAAGTTTATCTTATGTTAATGCCCACGGTTTTGGAATGTGCACTGAGTAGTTTTCAATTAGACTGGACTCCATCTGCTTCTGTTTTAGTCAATCAATGGGTAAGCTACACAACTAAATTCAGTTCAGAGTACACACTGTATTGCATTTTGCTGTTTGAAGCTGGGTGCTGAAGTTTATTCACAGTGGGAGTGAGTGTGTGGGGTGTGCTCTCTACTTATAGTTTCCATAGTGGTGAGACAGCAGTATATGGTGTTAATTTGCCACTTATTGCTATTTTTTTTACATAATATTTCTCTCTCGTTCTATCGCCCAGTTTATTCAGCCTCCTGGTTCTGCAGCTACGGAAGTGATGGAGTTTTCCTTGCCCCAGGACAACCTGCCATGGATCCAGGCCTTAGCCCACTATCTGCGCCAGAATCTCCTCATTTTCCTCCACATCCCGAAATACACAGACAGCAACATGGAGCATCACTTCAAGGTAACCGCACTAGCTAGGCTGCTACTTTACCTTGTTCCTGTTCACGCTTATATTGTATCATACTTGTTTTAATGCATTTTGTAATCTTTCTGTCTGTTATTTTATTGTTTAGCAGGAACAAATTCATGAGCATTAGCCTGCCTGGATAGCCAAACACTACCCTACACTGTACCATACCCAGATGTGCCTTAGGATTTTTGTTTTAAACAACTGACTGATTTATTGTAAATAAACAGTCAGCTTGATTTTTTTTTCCCCCTGATCTACGGATGGAGTTTGGAATAACTCCACTTTCAAGAATTCAACCATTTGGTCCAGAACAAATTTAGAAAATGTAATGCTGGAAAAACATTTGACTTCAAGCAAGATCATTCTTTCACTGTGATGTAAAAAGAGTCATTCAGACTAGTCTGATGTAAAATATATAGCAACTGCCCAAACGTGTTGAACCTGTCTCACAATGCCTACATTACAAATATTTTATTTATGTTTTACTAACTAGCATTTTTCTTACAATCCAAAACCTGCAATGAAGCCACAAATGTACTCTAAGTATTTATATATAATATTGGTAATGGTGAAGCAGTGGTAAATAAAAAAAATAAGGTTTCTTTGGATGCTGTTTTGTCATTCAGGTACCTACGTGTCATGAACATATTCTTAAAAATATATTTAAGAAAAACAACTAAACTGTACAGTGCAGAAGAGTTGAATAGCATCTTGGAAGGTGTTATGCCTCACTGTCTGGCTCCTAACACCTATGTCAAAACCCACTGAATGACTTTGTTTATACCCTATCCGTGTAATGCTCCAGTACCTGATCTTTCACTATGTTCTGTAACCAGTCCAAATTTTTCTCCATTTCTCTGTCTTTTATCCTCTCCTTTCCATCTATCTTTCTCTCTCTCTCTCTCTCTATCTCTCTCTCTGTAGCACTTCTTTCATTTGAACAGTGATCTGCCTGACTCTGATATCTACCTCTACAATAAGCCTGGGGGCCAAGGGACGGGAGGCAAAGGTAATGAAATTCACTCAGCAAGATGCTCGACACCCGCTTCTATCTTTTTGTCTTCTCTCACTCTCTCGCTCTTTCGCTCTTTCTCTCTCACTCTCTTGCTCTCTCTCTCGCTCTCTCTCTCACTCTCTCTCGCTCTCTCTCTCGCTCTCTCTCTCTCTCTCTCTCTCGCTCTCTCTCTCTCTCTCTCTCTCACTCTCTCTCTCGCTCTCTGTCTCTGTCTGGTTTAGTTTGTTCACTCTGGCTTGTTGAATATACCCTAAATCTCACTCCCCACCTGTAATTCCTTCACTTCATAAATTAACTCTCCTTGCTTGTTTACCTTTCTGCAATAATTTATTGGTTTCTTATTCTTATTTGGTTTTCCTTACATTGACTCATGTTGGCATAGTGTTCTCTCTCTCTCTCTCTCTCTCTCTCTCTCTCTCTCTCT
>JBBPCX010000114.1:7049055-7083286 GCA_037974365.1 Hydrocynus forskahlii
ACACACACGCGCACACACACACACACACACACACACACACACACACACACACACACACACACACACACACACACACAAAATGTTCAGCTATGGAGATACTTTTGTTAACATCATGGTTGTAGCTGTCTTGAGTCTGCAGCAATTTTTTAAAGTATCAAACTGTAATAAAACTACTCTTTGATTTGATAAAACCTATTGGTCCTTTTTCCCCCAGAGTAATGGTCAAGATGAAAGCAGCCTCAGAAATAATGTTTAGCTCCAGCCCCCCTCCCCCCCAGTGGGCTATAATTACTTCTTGTTCTTGCCTCTCTGCATTCATTTGCATTTGCTATTAATGCAATTGTAAGTCAGCCTTTGATGCTGGATCTAATTAAATAAGGTGCAATTATCAAGTTGATTGGTACCACGGATGTGTACAACAGACTTCTGCATAATGCTGGTTTGGCCAAGGTGGTTGAGCTGTTAGTTCTGAAAATGAACTAATGAATGTTGGTTTTTGGTCATCTATGAACGTTAAGCTGCCACTGTTGAAATCTATATGGTAAATTTGTGGAGACTCTTTGAGAGACTAGACGAGTGGTCCTGGAGCACCCCCCTACCCTGCACATTTTAGTGTTTATCCTGCTCTTACACCCTCACTTCCACTCAAGGACTTGTTAATTAGGTAAGACACCAAATATGTAGCACGCCAGAACTAGAGCTCAGAACCACTTGACATAATACACTATAGCTTATAAGGGTTTGGTATATTTTTTTTAAATAGAATACTAGACAAAGTAGCAATGATTTTAGGGTTGCAAAATTGATTAGTCATCAGTGATGGAGGAAAAGAAGTTGATGAGTTGCTTATTTAAAAGCAAAAATGAATCAGTTGTCACACAGTGGGACACTGAGTGTTCAGGGTACTATGATTTGACGATGTTAGAGGGGTCATCAGAGGACAAAATGGTTTGAGTATGTGATAAATGATTAAAATTATTCCGTTTTACAAATAACCTTCAGTTGCATTTAGTTACTTTTATCACTACCCCATCTTTAATGCTTGGTTTCTGCCTTTGGGGTATGGCTGCCTCCTCTAGGGATGATGCGTAGAGGTCCTAGATGAATTCTTTCACAATAGACATGTGTGATGCTGTGTCTGAATAGGTGTGTGTGTTTCTATCTTCCCCACAGTTGTCAATGCTGTTCACGGAAGAGTGTGATAAAGTGCGGGACCTCATGCACGTACACTCCTTCAGCTATGACTTCCACCTGCGTGTGGTGCACCAGTACCTACTAGGCTGTCACATGACCCTGCGGCAGGGCTACCAGCTCACCAGCTTCCTGGAGGACTTCATTTCCCATCATCCCGACATCCCCAAGTTTGGCCGAAACCATGTCTTCCAAGGTAGGACATAGATTAGGGCTACCCCAAAGTCGCTGTTCAGAGTTTGTGGCCTCAGTTGTTCGCAGATTTTTTCATAGAACTGAACTAATAATTGTTGGCGGAAAACCCCGCAAATTCGCAGAAATCGCAAATATCCTCCGTATTTTTTTTTCCAGCAATACGTAATTTTTCATGCATTTTAGTGCTAAATTATTAAGGAAAATATAATTCACTAATTTTGTAACAGAAATATTAATGTCAGTTCAGCTATATTTCCATATAAAATATAACTGTATACATTTTTAGTACTGTTTAGAGAACACAAAGCAACCGTGTATTGTCTGCTGCCCTGTGACGCATCTCTGGCAGAGACAGTCCAGCATTCCCGCATCATAACAGTTTTTCATGTGCAGCTATTTCGAGTGTTTCGCTGAGTGTTCTCATGTTTTTCATTCTGTTCTTCTTAAAGCCCTGTATTTTTATTAATGTTAATTAAATTAATTTGTTACTATATTTACCCTGCTTATACCAAAGAAAATGACAGTACAGTCTATATGGGGGTAACGCCGGTATTTTACATTCTAGCACTGCGGGAATTCAGTGTAAACTGTACAGTACGAATATGGGTTTACCGTTAAATGTATTAAGCTGAGTTTAAAATGAAATGAGAGTGTTTTGGGAGCATATTTTGGGGAATTTTTAGGGTTTACACTATAAAAATATGCTTTTTTTTTTACCACATGATTTTTGCGGGTGCTCTTGGAACGTAACCCCTGCGAATTTAAGGGGTCTACTGTACACACATTTAGAACTTAAACAGGAATCTACAGAAATGTTTACATTTGGAAATATACTGACATTTATTTTGGCCAAAAACTTTGCAGTGGTTCTCAAACTAGTCTTCATTAGCTCCTTATTAGCTTCATTTTTTTGCTTCAGCCTAGTTCATTTCTGACAGCTTCTTCTGAATGATTTGAAAAGTACTGTTTTATTGAATGTCAAACAGTTTTCATATCTTTTGTTGAATCCCTACTTTTAGTGCATCACAGTGCTTGAAGCCTTTTTTGAAGAGTCAATATTGTAAAATACCTGATTCATAAAAGTACTGCTCAGAGCATTTCACATTGCAAGTAAATAAAAACTAATTGTAATTGTAATTAAACTGTGAGAAAAATGAGAAGAACACAATATTTGCCTAATAGAAAAAATACAGAACCCCCAAAAACACCCTCCAGCTTGTGAAATGAACCGCACTCAAAGCAAAGAACCCACTACCAAAAGGTCATTATTAAATAAGCCTGCTTTAATAGTTTAACTGGTTTGATCTCGTATTAGGCAAACCTGAGACCTTATTGCCTCTGCAAATGCACAGACCTATAAACTCTAGCGTGGAGGTGTAAAACACAATGTTTCATGTGCTACTGGCATTCTCAGTTCTTATAAAGTCTGAGAGGGTGTTCTCTACCAAACAGGGCCAGAAAATCTGTTATAGAAGTTTGTTAACTTTCTTCCCAAGTGTGCTTGAGGATTGTTATTTCAGAGTGGAAATGTGGTTATATTTGGGATATTTACTTTTCCAGGCACACTTGATCCAATTACCCTTCGCTTTGTATGCAAATCTGAGGCGCTTTCTCATTCAAATTTTCACTGTTTTTTCATTCAAGGTAAACTTTTCTCGAAGATGTAACGTATATAATGCATACTGCCTCTCACTGGTAATGGTAGAAAAAACATTGGTCATACTTTTCAGGTTTCTTGTGTGTGAATATTTTTACATTTATTAGAATGTATTAGAATTGTTTCTTCTGTTATTGAGGATAAGGTTAGAGTTAGGGTTAGAATAGCCTTTACATTTTGGTACTTTGAAATATTTCTTTTGATTCAGTCATCATTTTTAACACAATGGAAATAGTGACTGGTATCTCCACTTTATATAAATATATTTTTAAAAAATCAGAGACAAGGTTTTGTCCTGGCAGTGATGATATACACTATATGGACAAAAGTACTGGGATACACCTGTCTTTTCAGGGTTTGAGCTAGACCCCTTACTTCCAGTGCAGGGCAATGCTTTAGCATACCAAGACATTTTGGACAACAACATGCTTCCAACTTTGTGGCCTCAGTGCACAAAGCAAACTCCATAAAGACATGGTTGGATGAGTTCGGTATGGAAGAACGTGACTGGCCCACACAGGGCCCTGACCTCAACCCCATCCAACCCCTTTGGGATGAACAGGAACGGAGATTGAGAGCCAGACCTTCTCGTCCAACATCAGTGTCTGACCTCATAAATTCTCTACAGAATGAATGGGCACAAATTCCCACAGAAACTCCAAAATCTAGTGGAAAGCCTTCCAAGAAGAATGTACGCTGTTCTAGCTGCAGAGGAGGGGACGAATTCCATATTAACGTCTGTGTATTGAAATGCAATGTCATAAAAGTCCCTGTTGGTGTCATGATCAGGTGTCCAATATTTTTGTCCGTATAATGTATATAACACACATGGGACATATGACAAACTTCTGAGTGTTTTTTTGTTTGTGTGTTTGTGTGTGTGTGTATGTGTAGGGAGCTTTTCTATTTCAACAGGAATGATAACCGCTCACCAGCTCTATAATTACATCACTGATCATGCTGGTACATATGGCATGAAGCCCCTCCGCATGTCAAAGGCTGCAGTGACCACTGACAACAAGAAGGGGGCACCTAGCGCTGACCTGCATGAGTATGCATTAGTGGCACTGTGGAACAGGTAATGCCATCTTCCTGAAGCAGTGTACTGATGTGGGAACAAGATGAAAAATTATCCCAATTTTTTTTTGTATTATTGCAACACTGATATCATATTATAATGTTTAAAGTAAATAGTATACCAGTACTTCTTAAGAACCCTTATGTTTATATTTGTAAAAGTTAGGGTTAGGGTTAGTTTACTGTTCAGATTCTAAGCATCTTGTAAGTATCTTGCTATAGGCTTTAAGCCCAGTACAGTGTGAGAACAGCTCAGGATAGAAAGCTTATCCAGACTAAAACATTTAAAACTGTTGTTCGACAGCATTCTTTGCTGAATACATTTGTCAAAGCAGGTTCGGAGTGACATTGTTATGTCTCAGGTACTCAGGTAAGTATTTGACTGAATACTCTGGTCAGATTGGGCTGGATAGAAAATTCTTGAGCTGTTTCTGGTTCTGACCAAAATATCATGCTTTATCAAAGCTGTAATGATGATTCAGCAGGTTGTTACTAGGTGTGTATATGAAGCAGTTTTACTTTGAAATAGAGACAAGAAGAAGCAGCTTTGTTACAGAACTACGCCTCACTACTGTCTGTATGTGGATGTTTTATTCTTTTCTGAAATGAACACTTTCACTTTCGGGGGAGAATCTTTGTTCAAAAACAGAACTATATATTAAAATTTGCACAACATATCACATACCAACTTGAATCATCTAAACATCAAGACATTTTCAGTAGAATTAAACATTTGCTGTTGTTAAAGCAGTGGTTTTGCCAAAAGCCAGATTCACAGTTTCTGCTTTACCCAAAATGTAGTCAGTGAATCAAGTCATGTTTGCTATTTGAAGTTTGCTTCTATAGTTTTTAAGCAAAGCTATGAGACAAATGCGGCAAACAAGTAATGGACATTTGGACAACTATCATTATGGAAACTACGTACCTAAATAAACACACCAGGGTTCCCACGGGTCTTTGAAATCCTTGAAAGTTTGTGAATCTGAACAAATAAATTCAAGGCCTTGGAAAGTTTTTGAAAACAGGCATAAAAAGACACTGTCCTTGAAAGTCCTTGAATATTTTTTGGGAACTGAAATTTCATTGATGACGATTGCTGTCAACGTGTTACTGTTTTGCCACTACAAGCTTGTTCAAAAATTATGCCTATGCCGACTTTTAATTTGCGAAAGTTTGTTCTTCTGTAGATTTTCGGCACTACATTCTTGTTTCCTGTATGTAGTCAATGTAACGTGTGCGTAGCCGCACACAATTGTTCTTCTTAAGTTTTATCTTTATTTTTATTCCGTTCACCCGTTTTTTGGCCCGCTACTCCTCCTAGGGCTTTCGGGATAGACACCGTTCCAACTCTGACATGTTGGGCCCGATCTCGAATAGTGTGCTTGTTCGCAGCTTTTTGCTACGTCTTGTCGTTCGTTCGTTATTACCATTTTTCCGGTGAAAAAATTCTCATAGTGAATGAATAGGGCTCAACTTTAAGATAGTCCTGCTCAGACACGCTTTGTCCGAAACCCACCAAACTTCATGTGATACCGCAGGCCAACTTCCCCGACATACAAACACGGTCGGTGATGTCTTTTCCTTTTCTTTCGCTCATCCCTTTTTCCCCATTCACTTCCATTAATTTTTAACCCCATTGAAATGAATGCAGTTTTAGAAGAAGAAACTTTCAGGCTCCATACAGTGACCAAAACTTATGAAACTTCATATGAGACCTCAGGCCACACCCCCAAAGACACACCTGTTTAAACTAATTTATATGGACAAAAGTGTTGGGACACACCTGTTTAAACTGAACAATATGGCCAGAAGTATTGGGACAGAGCTGTTTCTGGGTGGTTGCTCAGGCATGAAAGGCAGTTGCTATGGAGCTTCTATGGTGTTTCTTGGTGGCAGGCCCATTTCAGAAATTCTTCAGGCCACAGCCACGTGACCCGTTAGTCAACTTCAGGCCTCATCAAGAAGATGGGGGACAAGAAGGGTCAGACGACTGCTGCATTTGAGCAAGCACACTTTGCATTTTCTCTGCGGAAATGCGGTCTACTTTCAACTAAAATTCCATAAAACTGTAATGTACATCCTTAATGTATGTAGCGTGGACATATCCATGCATTGTGGATATGAATGTAGGCTATGAATATTATTGACATGAATGTAGGCTATACATTCAGTCCACTTTCTTGCACTGATTTTGTCCCAACAACTTCTATGCCATTCACAGTCTTTTATTGCATTTGCATCTAAAATTGTTTATTGATAACATATTCAGCGGTAGCAGTAGGTAAATGCCGCCACGTGTGGTCCTTGAATTTGAGGATATTGGTCCTGGAAAGTCCTTGAAAGATCTTTGAATTTGATGTTAACCAAGGTGTGGGGACCCTGACACACACTTGTTAACAAGTTCAAACAAACTTATGTGGTTTTTGGCATTTTGTGACATATTGTTATTTACGTAGACAAGTTTGTATAGTGATATAAGTTTCTATAATTCATCTACATTAGCCTTGGAGCTTTAGTGAACTTTGGACACCAAACATCTAACCTTTCTGTTGATCACTGTTGAAAAAACACAATTTTTCATTGCTTGCTCCCCACCCTGCTTTGAATGAACATGCCATGTATTCTTTCAGCTCTGGCACATATAAGGACCTGGAGGGACAGCGACACCATGATGACTTTGACGTCTCTCTGCTGGTGTGCCACAACGCGGCTCCATTTGAGGAGCAGTCTGAAGGGGAGAGACACCTGCTGAGGTACACGCCGCAGATAGAGGGATTAGAGAGAACAAAGATGAGAGAGAGCTGTTCTAATCTGCTTGTTACAGGCTCGTTGTGTGTAATTAATGAACAGCAGTGATTCAGAGTGAGGAACTCAAACATTTAATACTGCTATAATAATCAACCCTATAATATCACAGCAGGGCTCTTACACAGCTCATGTTTACATCTCTAATCCTTAGATTTTAACACAAAACACCCATTTAGCTACTTGCCCCTTTTGCAGCATCAGGGCTTGTTTGTTTATCTGGAATTGAATTATGTGAGCTAAATGTATCTATAGGGTTGTCTGATATCTATGGTTGAGAAGAGTATAGAAAGAATTCACTGAAACATGCAATGTTCAGCCATCCTAATTTTTTGTTTGGATTTTGTATGTATTTAGAACTGTTGGATTAACTGGATTAATTTTACATGGAGAGGTACATGATTTAGGTGATTTGATGTACCCTTGTGATTTTAACCCAGGATATATCTGTAGTGTTTTGTTTTTACGTATTGACAGTAATAATTGAACAGAATCAGACTTAGTCTTAGTCAGACTGTTTGTAGTTTTGCAGTCTGACTTATAACTGAGGTATTTTAGTCCATAAAGAATCTGAAGTGGGTGTAGTTTGTACAGTCTGACAGGCTGAACAAGAGCTCCCTCCATAATAGAGGTTCCATTTCAGTCCCCCTTAAATTAATGGAATATCAGATCTCACTAATAGACAGCCTTTCTGTGTGTTGTAATTGTTACTGAGCTTGGCATCTATGGCATAATACTGATGTAAACATCTTGGCTATGACCATTCAATATGAGTAATTGAAGGAAATTTGGAGATGATTCCATTCCATTTTATTATGTACTTTGTGCTGAACTGAACAACCATTCAAATTATACAAACTCCTCTGGTAAAACTGAACTACATCCAGTTGTGCTTTAAATGAATGGCGGCCATTTTGTGTCTTCTTCTCATTTGTGTGCGCATAGGTTACGTTACTACGTGATTATGACCAGCCAAAGAGAACTTTTTCCCCGGCTGACGGCAGACATGCGGCGCTTCAAGAAGCTCCCTCAGATTCACCGCGACCCCAATGACTCTTACCGTGACCTCAGCGGACGTGTCCCTCTGGAGCAGGCCGAGTCTGGCAGCACTGGAGGTCGGGAGCCTGAAACTGATTTGTGGGAAGAAACAACCAATTCAACACCAACGCCCACAACTAGCCCTGAGCCTGAAACTTCTGAGTCCCACCTGAATCAGGCTGGACTGGCAGAAGGTTTGGAGTCCTCAGGTCTTTTCTTCTCATCCCCACTCTTCCCCCTGTTAAACTCAGAGGTAGTTACAGCACGCAGGCAAATCCAGAGCAGTGTGGAGCAGGCCATGGGCCACTGTCGCCGGGACAATCTGTGGAGACGACTCTTTCACGGGGAGCACCTTGCTCTGGACAAGCTGAAACTCAGCAAGCTTGCCTTTGCCGAACTGGAGGAGCTGCTGGATGCTGTGCAGAGCCAATCTGTTGGAGAGATAGATCCACAACTGGTATGGTCACAAAAAACACTAGGACCTATATGTAGATTACAGTGAATTGCTAATTTATTAAGTGCCTCACATTTATTATGTACATTTACCTTTTACCATCACTCATTATTAGGAGCACCAACCATATAGGTGCACTTTCCACCCCTCTCTAATTCTTCCATGGGACCACCACTGACCAGATAGTGTAGTGTTTGATGTTGTTTCTGTTGTATTTGGATTTGTTTAGGGTTTTTTCAACACTTGGCAATAGTCTACCACCCATACATTTTCAGCCAAAAGTGGTCCAGCCAAAAGATAAGCTATATTTTGTAACTGTGCACCAGTAAGATGTTGCTGCAAGGGAGGGGTTTCTAATAAAGTAGCCAGTGAAAGTATACAGTGTGTAAAAACCTCAGTAACACTGATTCACTGCTGTGCTGGGAACGCTCCACCACCCAAATAATATCTGGTGTGTGGTAGTCCTGTGGCGATCTCTGGAATGGCACAGAGTAGGGCTGATAAACTCTGCAGCAAACGATGGGCTGCAGTCAGTAAGTGCACATCTAGGTGCACCTATATGATTTTGGATAAAGCTCATTGTATAGTAGCATATAGTGAATTTAGTGCTTGAACTGAGACATGTGATCTGTCTGCTGCTGCTTAAACAAAAGTACAATGGAGCATGCAGAGTCTTTAGGAAACCACTGGAAAATTACATGGTTGTTCTGTCTCGGCTCTGCATGTTCTGAGCAGAGCGCTGGTTTTGATGGGTAGCTGACAGCTGCAGGCGTAAGCAAACAGAACTGTGGAGGGGGAAACTCATGCTATGCTCACACACGGCAGTACACAACCAGTAAACTATAGACAGCAACTCAGTCCTTTAATATTATAATGTTCAAAACCCCAATGTCACAATTGGTTCCTTATTTATTTTGCATAGCTTATGCTTGCATTTAAAATATTTAGACTTAATAACAACAAACACACGTGTTCAACTAAAAAAAAAAAACCCTAATCCTAATAAAATATTAAAAGAGAAATGCTTATGCACTTTAAGGTTTTAAAAAATGTTAAAGTACTTTACAAAGTTAGCACAGTTTGTTTGGTATTGTAGGTTAGTCCTGATTTTCTCTGGTTTTCTTACATCATCAGGGCATGTTTACCCTGAAACATATTCACAACAACCCCGCTCTCCATCCTCACAGGTCATGTAACTGATTTATGATGTGATAACATAGCTACTGCTAAAGCTGTTGCTTTGAATCCTCAGCTGGTAAATATAGTTTTCAAAGGCGATCTTCTTTAGAAATGCATTAAAATGGTACAGTTGCCTCAGGACACTGCTGCTCTTCATCTTTTGTGTAGCTGCCCTACAGCTTCATGCTCCAACCTCATTATCCACCTGCAGACTGAGAGAGCCAGCAGCACTTTTATTCCTGCAGTTTCAGAGCATTATGTGGCTTTAGACTCGTCCCCCACTAAGGTTCAAGTAAGAGTCCTTTGTGTCTTTCCCTATATTGTGGGTTTTTTTTTTTCAGGTTTCCTTGCTGAACACTTCTAGTACAGAAATATTCATAGGTTGTATTGCATGCAGAATATATTTAGGATCTAGCACAGATGTACATTAATATTCAGGCAAGGAATGTTTTTGAATTTATTTATTATTTAGTAGAATAGTTTTCCCTGTATCCCCACAACATTTCTTGAGCCACTGGCTGCCACACAACCCCAAAGCATGACAGATGCTCCCTAATGTTTAACAGCTGGCAATGTGTTCTTTTTTAAGTCAAGTGAAGTCAAGTAGAAGATTATTGTTATTACAACCATAACCACAGTACATAGTGAAATGAAACAATGTTCCTCCAGGACCATAGTGCAACACAAAGTTCAGAAACAGAAATAACACAAGTACCAGCTGGACAGGACGACACAGAGTGCAAAAAGTGAGCATGCTGGATGTGCACTCTCACCTTTTGCAAAAAGAAAACACACACACACACACACACACACACACACACACACACACACACACAAGAAAAAACAAATAATGCAGCTGACAAGAGCTGTAACAGTACTAGTGTAAATGATAACAGAGTAATTAAATGTGCAAAAATGCAACAAGTGAGGTAGGTATAGCAATAAATAATTGTGCAAAAACAGCTCAAAGATTTGCAGCAACAAGATAAAGAATGTACAGCATATAGTGCAAAGAGTATTTATAGGAATGCTGTTTTTTTTTCTCAGAACACACCTTTAACATACATGACATATATACCCCACATAACGATCTGATCATCCCTGTGTCAGATTTATTCCCTGACAATGCTCACCCCTAAATTAGCCAACTCTCTTAACAAAATCAATCAGAGATCAAACTACACACTCTTCACTATTCACTGTGTTGCAGTGTGATGGGAACTTCATTAGAAAGAATTCTCATCTGACTGTGCTAGTTACAGCTGTATTTCCACATAGTGGATATGTATCTAGAAGCACATATAAAAATGGCTCAAATCTGATTTGAAAAGACTTTGAAAAGATGTTTACATTAATGCAGCGAAATAACAAATTTGTGCCACTTTAACCCTGTAATGCGAATGTAGCTTTCCTTACCCTCCAACAACCACCACTGCTAGGCACATGTTGGTGTTGCTCCTTTTTCCCTTGTGAATTCAAACTGCAATGCAGCTTCTCTAAGATGTGCCACTCTGCAGTGGGAGCACTAATGCTAATCTGTTCATTTGGATGATATACGCGGCTGTCAAATGTCGGTGGGTTCACAATGGAAGGATGGATGTAGCCTCCGGAGGTGTTTCTGCGCACATGTGATAGCGGATCAGGGGGAACTCGCTGCGAATTAGATTTCTTTTAAACAGAATCAAATTTAGGTCATGGGTAGAATGTGTAGAGCTGCTTGATGGTTCTGTTTTCTTGCTGAAATGCCTCATAGTGTTCCTGTAACGTCTCTTCTAAGATGGTCTAAAAGTGCCGAAGGAGAGTCGTTTTTGAATGTAGAGTGCATGACCACAGCTAGTGTGACTCAGCATTGTTTTGCTTATACTTTATTTTTACAGGATTTATTTAAAACCACTGATCAGGCATCTCTGAAAACTGTGTTGATGTGAACTTATATTCTAATGAGCATGATTGACTGGCATCTCACTGTCATAGGCTTCAGGTCACTAAAGCTGAACTAAATACAGCACACATGTGGGGAAAAATGCGTGAAATTGGCTGTAATTTTGTAGGTGGTGTTTTAGATCCCGCAGTGTCTGTGGCTCTTTACAACCATAATGTAGCTTTTGTGGGGTGATGCAAGGGCTACCACTAATTAATGTTTTGATAACTGATTAATTGGAGGAAACACAATTTTCAACTTTATTTCACATTTAATATTACATGCAAAAGATACTATTCTTTTAATAAATGACCAAAAAAGTATGCTATTGCTTGAAAAGAGCTGATTTGTTTAACATTTGCATTTCTTATCCAGTGTGACGTACACGAGTGCTTTGTAGTCCACAAGAAAACAGGTCCCTCATACAAGCAAGGCTAGAATCAGAAACAGAAAACTGATCCTGAAGGAAATAGCTTACGTTAGGACTGCACATACACACAGAGACAAGAACAGTATAAAATGTCAAGTCTAAATAAATCCAAGAAAAACTCTGCAGACAAAACTCTATATGAAATACATCGTGCTATATACATACCATAGATAAGTAACTTACAGTTAAGTGAATTACTAGTCTTTACATGAATTACTTTTATTTGCGCGTAGTAGCGTAATAGAGATTAGTAGTACATAATATTGACATAAGTAGTGCTATTCACATGGTAAGACTATAGCACATAATAAGATATTGCATATAATGATAATATAAGACTAAGATTCCACCAGAGAAGTAGTTAGTACTCCACCATGGACCTATCAGAATTTTTCATAAAACACAAGCTGTGTTAAGCTTTAAAAACTTTTATGCAGTATCGCTTTCTCACACACCCTGCTGTTGAGCCTCCATCTTCCATGGTCCCTACATTTTCATGTGCCACTTTACCTAGTATGCAGTGAATGCACTGTCATGGGTTCAAATCCCAGGACTTCCAGTGGCACAACTGAGGTACCCTTGAGGAAGACACTATCCCCACACACTGCTCACTTGTCTTCACTTGGCGAATGGGTTAAATGCGGAGAAAGAATTTCACACTGTTCACACATTGTTTGCTGTGGTGTGGTGTGTTCACGCGTGACTGTAATAACCACTTTAAATGTATAATTGATTTTTTTATTGAATTCAGAGTTTAGTTGCTGCATTAAATGAAATACCACTAGATGTCCATCCAGGGAGTGAACACACATGGGATGCTGGTTTTACTGATCGCTTGCTAAGGTGCTTGACTCATAGAGAGTGAGGCTATGGGGAGTGCATAGTTTTCTTAAGGTGCATAGAAGGTAATGGTTGCATAAGTTTACACTGAAAGGGAGAACATCCAGTTTACATCCATAGGGAAAATGCTACATTTTTAAACACTGGAACTTTATTCATTGGGAAAAAACATTATTCAACCAATAATGAAGTCTTTCTTGAGTTGAATTGGGTATGTTAGAGGAAGAAAACTGCAACATGTGCTGTGTATACTAGAAACGTTAAGGTTGATTGTGGTAGTTGCATGATCATCAGAAACTGACCATTGATGAGGGGCTAGCACATGGCTAGCTTGAACTGTGCATCGACATATGGACTTCTCTTACTGTACATTAGTAAAAAGGAGCTAGTGGGGGTTCCTAAGTGTCTAGGAAGCATATTTAGTGTAAAAACCTCAGCAATCTTGCTGTGCCTTCTACACTTTTACACTGCTGTGGCACTACCATGTCAGTGTCACGGCTGCTGAGAATGTCTGGTCACCAAAATAATGTGATCAGTGGTGGTCTTATTGTGGTCCCTTTCCAGTGATGATTGTGGGGAGTTGATAAAGTGTGCACCAACAAGTGAGGTATAGGGAGTGAATATGCACTTATATGGTTGGTGTTTCTGATAAAATGGCCAATGAGTCTTGATACAAGGTAGATGTGAGTAATAAACGGACAACTCTGTGCATAGTGGTTACAGTTAGGACTCCAAACACTCCATTCACTTACAGTTATAAACCACTATGAATGTTTACTAAATATGTGAATATATAGTCATGGCCAGAAATATTTTTAGCTTTTCCATCATTTGCACTGAAAATGAGAGTCTTATTTAGTCTTATTTTACACAGAGCTTAAAATGGACAGCACAATGTTTTTGACACCCTTTAGAAATCCATTCATCCACTCATTCAATTTCTGCCGCTTATCCGGATATAAAAGTGGTAAAAGGCTGAGGAGGGCTGATCAGTCGTTTCAAAGCCAGCCAAAACATAAATCCCAGCATGCCCTGGGTCTGTACCATTGTCTCCTCCCAGTTGGTTGTGCCCAGAACACCACCACAGGGAGGTGCCCAGGAGGCAACCTGACTAGATGCCCAAACCGCCTCAACTGGCTCCTTTCATTACGACGGAGGAGTAGCTCTATTTGCCTGAGATCTCTGATAAAATGTTCTCTTCCGTCCATGTCTAGAGAGGTTACACATTTCTTGATGACATTGCATACAGTGGACACAGGAAGATTAAAATCTCTGGAGATAGACTTACAGCCTTGGTTTTGCCATTTCTCAAAAATAGTTCGAATGGTGCAAAAAGAACTTAAAAATTGAAGTTGAACTGCAGAAACAAGGTACATCAGTGTCTGCTTGCTCAGCTTGATCTGTTGTTATCTGAGTGAAAGGGGACTCATGATAGGAGGCCCAGGAGGACCTCACTGCTGACATGGAAACATTTAAAAGCTAGACTGGAATTTGCAGAAAAGCCAAACTCCTGGGAGAATGTCCTGTGGACAGACAAGACCAAATAGATCTTATTTGGAGAAGCACATCTTTGTTCTGGGAACAGAAAAAACAAGGCTTTTAAAGAAAAGAACATAGTCCCTGTGATCAAACATGGAGGAGGTTCACAGATGTTTTGGGGTTGTTTTTCAGCTTGTGGCACTGGGTGCATGGCAAAATGAAATCTGAACATTTCCAAAAAAACTCTGAGTGTGACGTGGGGCCCAGTGTCAGGAAGCTGTCTCAGTCTGAGATCATGTCTCAGCATATATCAGAAAGCTGAAGGGACGATCATTGAGTCCAGATCTCAGTCACATAGAACATCTATGGAGTAGGCCTTCAAATCTGGGAGTCCTGGAGCAGATTGCAAAAGAAGAATGGTCCAAAATTCCAGTTAACAGGTGCAGGAAACATACTGATGGCTATCGGAAGCACTACTTTCAGCTACCAAATATTAAGCTGGGGGTTCTAAAAAATTTGTCTGTGCCATTTTTAATATTAGAATGATATCCCAAGTAAACAAATCGAATACTATAATATTAGTGTTCTGGTATTATAGTATTATGGGGTGATGGTAGCCTAGTGGGTAGGACACGTGCCTCTGGACCAAGAGGTCATGGGTTCGAATCCTGCCTTCAGCACAACACCACTGGGTTCCTGAGCAAGACCCTTAACCCCAATTTGCTCCAGGGAGACTGTCCCCTGTAGTTGGGGAATAAAAGTCGTTTTATATAAAAAGTGTGCTAAATGCCATAAATGTAAATGTATCATTATCATCAGTGTAATAAAGAAGGATGGAAAGCTACTTCTGAGTTAATCAAATCATTTTAGATTTGTGAGTATTTGGTAGAAAATTCAATAGCTACCAATATTTCTGGCCATAACGGTGAATATATATGTATTTCTCTTGCTGATTGTGTGTTATTGATTGACAGGATTGTTTCTTGACCATGAGTCCTGCCTGGTATCAGAGTCTCATTAAAGTGCTGCTCTCGCGCTTCCCTCAAAGCTGCAGGCACTTTGTGGATGACAGCGGCATTCAGTATCTGGTAAGAATGCCACGTTATGTGTGTGGTTGTTCTTTTTTTTTTTTCTTTTTTTGTATTCTTTAGAGACTTCAGTCCTGCACCTGAACGTAGGTGTAGAGAAATTTTAACCTCCGCCTCCAGCAGCCCACACCACCTGTCAACAATATCTTGTTCCTGCTCTACAGGGGAAACACCATTTACATCTGAACATTTGACAGGAACACCAGGACAGCAGTGCACTTTATTCATGCCCCATGATTTCTTTTTGTCTGATTTTTTTGAAAAGAGCTTTTTTTATTTTTATTTTTAAATCCTGCTTTATAAAACGATTTGCCTAAATCCACCCAGCCGCTGCTTCAAGTCACCTTGAAGAATTGAACTTAGCTTGAAGTTAAAATTTTTCGCTTACTTTGGACACTTATTTAAGGTAAAAAAAAAAGGAAGAAAGGCGGGGGTAATATATTCCACATTTTTTCGACTTTCGTGGTTTGCAGTGAACTGCGGCATGGTATTAAAATGTTAAATTAAAGTCTCACAGAGGATTAGGTGAATTTTATGGGGAATAATTGTTAGCTCCTCCTGAGTGTCAGGAGGTTACTCTTTGCTTAATTCTGTAATTGAGGGACTTCACATCTAAAGGACTTGCCCTTTTTGAGATTTTTGTGCTGATGCTGTGAAAGCAGCTTGCTCACATGCTTTTCCACGCGTACGTGCAAAATAGAACTGGCCTCTGTTAGCATCTGTGCGGAAAAGCGGTGCCTTTTTAACGCCTTAATGCTTACTGACATTAAATGGATCATGCACTTTGGAGGTTACATTTAAACATGAAAAGAAAAATGGCCAGAAGAATTAGGGAAGTTAAATGCCTTCGTCTGAATGTCATTAACTCATTCTTTTTTTTCCAACAGGCTGTCCTTAACCAGAAGTTCACCGACTGCTTTGTGCTGGTCTTTCTGGACGCCCAGGCTGGGAAAACGGTGAGCCATTGTATTTTTTAAATTCTGATCCCAGCCTGCATCTTGTTGATAACATTCATTTCCATGTGTAAAAGCGACAGGGCGCTGACCGCTTCGTGAAATCGCATGCTGATCTCCCTGTAACCCCTCCGTCTCCTGCCTTCCCTCTAGAGTCTCAAGGTTGTTTTCAGGGAGCCGTTGCCATCACAATCCCAGCCTAGCAACAGTCCCCCACCCCAGCTGGTCTCCATGTACCATCACTTGGAGTCTGTGATCAACACAGCCTGCTACAACCTGTGGACAGGTTTGCTATAGCACCCCGCAGATGTCAGTGAGAAGAAAAATCACAACACTAAATCAGTGAAAACTACCTGGAATTCGCACACAAGCCTCCCGTCTGCATGAACAAAACAAAACGTGTGTGTCATTATATGAAGGAGGCATCTCAGTTGTGTGCTGCAGATTGGAAATACCTGGACTACTTCTGGGCTAAAGCCTGGCACAAACTGTTAAGCCCAACACACACCAATACGGACATGATATTGACATTTGGCTTTAAAATGTTTCATGTAAAGAAGTGACGAGCTAAATGAACCACTGTTCATGAGGCAGAAGGTTGTATAGACTCTCAACAGTCACAGTTACAGCACGCCAAACCCAAAGCTTGGCTTCGCTCGCGTCTGACGCGCCGTGTTATGTCAGTATGTCATGGGCTTAAGTGGCCGCTTGAACCCTGAATGGATCCAGTGTGGCCGTACTGAGAGGAAAACTACCTCACAGGAAAGCAACTCAAACCGAGCACCCCTTACATGTGAAGTGCTTTTTGGCCGGAGCAATTTTCCATTTATGAAATTTGGCCCTGTACAATAAGGCTGCGTTTTACATGCCTGAGAGGGTCCTTGGCCACCAGCACAGGCCACTGAGACCTTGCTAGTTTGCCAAAGCCATACTCTGTTCAGCTACATTTGTGTTCATTACTGTTTTTTAGTTGTTTAATATCCTCTAGAGGTGCACAATATGGACAAAATTCAAAATTGTGGCTGTAATCTAACTTACAACAAATTAAACACATATTAGCGAGTCTTTACCAGAATGAAAACGTTGAGTGGTGAAAGGGCTCATTAGCATATTGATACCTGAGGTCAGTTATCATGGTAGGAATAAATAATAAATCGAGCAGCCCTTATAGCCACCGCTTGTTCTAATATGAAGTTAAGCCTGTGCCACAGAAATAAGTGACTGAAAGGGTGACTTCTGATCAGGAATGAGAAAGAAAGCAAGCCTTTGACTTGACATTGCCATTTTTTTCAATAAATCATTCAGGTCTGCTGTATGTGATGCGCACATTGAGTAAAAGAATAAAGTTCAGCTTCTCAGTGACTGGGGTGGCATTAAGCAGATGACTACTGTACATTACTGCAGGTGTGTGTGATACTTCACTGTTAACGTTGCTATTAGCAGTTGCTTTTTCTATTGGTATTTTTATCATTTTCCCTACTGCCATTATCTTCAATTCAGAAGTGCCTACTTTTTTCTTTATTTTCTTAAAGATGCACATAGGTGAACGGTTGTTGTATCGATGTTGTGAGAAGAAAAATCAAATTTCCATTCAAATGCTGTCATGACATGATTGGGGGGATAAAAAGACTTATCTGTTGGTTTACAGATTGAATGACTTTTACACGAACATACCACAAAAGCCCTGAGATCACTGCATCACCTTGGGGCTCATCAGCCTTGTGCTCGAGCTTAATTTCACAGAAGCAAACCAAATATTGGGTGATTTTCAGCTTTTCTGATTTAAAACAGTGCTGTTGAATGAGACAGGGTTTTTTTTTTGTTTGTTTTTTTTGTTTTTTCCCGCAAAGGAAGACACTGGACACTTGTGCTTAATGCAAGATGCTACTCATTAGCAATCGATGTGAGTGTTTAGGCAATACTATAATCAGTGATTTAAATAAATGTGAGACTTGTATGTTATGTAAATACTGAAGCATTTGTAAGTATAAAATGTAACATTAAACTAAGTTAACTGATGGTGTTAGCAGTTCTTTGAAAGACACAATGGGACGATTTGAAAAGAATATTTATTTTTTGCCTCATGGTGCAAATAAGATCGAGTATAATAACAGCAACTTCCTAGTATTAAACCTCAGTATTTAACACACTGCAGGCAGAGAAAGTCCTTGATGAAGCGTTCAGTTCCAGGCTTATCTCCACCAGACAAGGGCCTCCATCTTATGAGCCTATCAGTAAATATGTGTGTGTAATTGCTGCCCCAATTTCTTCCAAATATGCGCGCATTGGCTGGCCCTGATTTCTGCACACAGACGCGGGCTGAAACGCCCAAATCCTCTGCTGCACAACAGCTCCACTTACAACGTGGGTAAGAGATTTTCCTCCAAGATTAAATGACGAAGGTGCAGGGGAGGGGAGGTGTGGTTCCATTGTGTCCTGCCAGCGCTCACACTGGAGTTTCTCTCACTTTTTGCTCTCCCAGTACTTTCTCACCCAACCCAGGCCTGCTTCTGTGGAACCTGAAAAAGATCACAGAACCTTAGTCTTTGAACCTCTTCAACAACAAGAACATGGCTCTTTAGTGTCTGCCCAATAAATAGTTAAAGGTGAAAAACAGTTTGGTTACAAATCTTACCCCATTGCAAATTGTCCCAAATTAGTTTTGCACTGTCCCTACAAGGTTAATACTAGTAATCAGACACTTAACATTTCACAACCACCTGCCTCCAACAGTGTGGTTTAATCAAACATGCATTCTTATGTGATTCCTGACACGGTGTGATATGTTGTTCTCTGGTGCAGACAAAGGTATCTCAGCCAAGACAACCTTTGATCCCCTTTCTGCTTGTTCCCAATCTGATCCCTGTCATGTTTTTGTGTCCTTTCCAGGCCAAACTGCTCACAAATGGCTTAATAATTACCCGAGGAGTTAAAGAAGTCATGCTAGAACAGGAAAATGTGCAATGTATTAGGAAGTACTGTTCTATTACTTTTTCGAAAATATGGAGAATAATGCGTAGCACAGACACCAGAACAGGTTTAATCACAGTTACATACTCACCCATAGGTTTGTATTCACAGCCCACATAACTCTGGTAGCCCAGCTTCTCTAGCAGGTCAAAAAGGTAGGGGAAGTTTACCTCTCCTGGACTGTCTGGTTCGTGGCGGTCAGGAACCTGTGCGACCTGGACATGACCTGTGAGACCAAGTAAAACGGCCCCTTATAGTTACGCATGAACACGCCACAGCACACAGAATGAACATTGTGAACTTCTTGTCTGCATTTAACCCATTCACCCAGTGAAGCAGTGGGCAGCCAGCGACAGGGAGCAGTGTGTGGGAACGGTACCTTGCTCAAGAGTGCCTCAGTGGCTCCACTGGCAGTCCTGGGATTCAAACCCATGAGGGGCAACTCCCTAACCACCAGGCCAGCAGCTGCCCCATGGAGAGGCAAGTCGCAGTGGAGGTAAGTCTGACATAGTGAAGGCCAAAACTGTCTAGCGATGCAGTAATCATGACATTATAATGTGGAGCACTGCTGTCAACCATGTTTTATAACTCCAAAGTCCCCTGGACTGACCCAGAGGTCATACTCATATCTCTAATACAAGGACGGATGAGCATAGCTGGGGCAGGGGATTGGTTCCTCTAACCAACTTCTTTGAAGGATTAATACTGAATTATTTGGAAATTATAAAAGTATGTTACACGAGTCAAATGATCATGCACAATCAGTTTGACTATATTATGGTAGTGTTAGACTATTTAAAGGACTGAAAAGTATAAAAAGGTTTACGTTGTACTAATCAGTGAACATCTGATACATGATGCAACAGAATATGGCTTCTCAGATATGAGTGTCTTATTGACACTGGCAAAATTAGATGACAAGACAATATAGCCAATAAATTAATAATTTATATACTTTTACACTAGCGGTCCTTTTTCAAAAGTAAACAACTACTGAAAGTAGGACTGTTATTTTTTTATTCATAGTTTACCCTTAATCTTTATGCCCCATCATATAAAGTGATGCATACTGTGTTGCCATATCTCTTAAAAAAAAAAAAGAAAAGAAAAAAGAAAAAAATCTGCTACGAGAGATCTCATAACTCTGCTGGGATTCCCAAAGATGCTGCCATATTTCCAGTCTACTGCTAAAATAGCCCACAGCGCTTTCCACTGCTATTTAGATCTCAGTGATTTTGGAGCTGTGTACCACATGCATTTTATGAGAGCCTGAAGTGTTAGCAAAGTACACATTTCAAACCTCAAGGTGGATTGTGTTACTTGCCTATGTAGGGGAAGTATTTGTTAATGTTCTGCGTTAGGTTGCCGTCCATTATCTGCCAGTGGAAAACGTCCTGTGTAGAGGGAGGAGAAAAAGATGGCTGCTGTCAAGAACATGCACAGCAACCTTTACAGACTTGTGATTTAGAGGAACTCTCATGCTTCTCAACTGGTGTTTTTCCTTCAGCGCCTTTAATCATACTTTGCTGCAGTCCCTGGCTTTTATGTTTCCTTAGACAGAATAAAGCTGACAACAGAGGGCTGGCAGAGAAACATTAAAGTCTTTTCTCCCTTGCCTGGATACAGACACGGCAGCTGCAATGCCGTCTAATGCCCTCAGCCTCCCTCCAGCTAGGCACGGAACAAAGTCCCCACATATGATTTATTAAGCTGAGAAATCAAAAAGGAAAAATACACACTGGAAAATGATTTCATTACCCACAAAAGCAAGTGTGGGCCCACTCACAACCACCTGTGTAACTCCAGCTATACACTTATGAACAAATTGTTTGAATGGTTTGGGAAAACCATTCTTTTAACCAAATGTAGTTAATTGGCTAAGACACATCACACCAAAGGTTTGCGTTTGCACTAGAGAGGCGAGGCTGAAAAGCACCAAGCTAACTGATGGGGTAAAAGTCCATTACCTGTTGACTAGATCAGTCTTGTAATTCAAATGCAAAACTGATAAGCCACACTTTGGAGACCTGATCAACTCCATTTGTCTATTTTTTTTTTTAGCTAAAATTATTAATAAGGCAGCTCTATGAACCCATTTTTGGCAGCAAATGTTTAATCTATTGATAAATCATGTGTGTGTGTGTCATTCCAGCCATATACACAGTACGATGTGTTACAGTGAAAAGAAACAATGTTCCCCCAGGCCCATGGTGCAACATGAACAAAACAAGAACACCACAAAACTACCCAAGCGCAGGCAGGACAAGAATGCAAGAGAAACAAGAGCAACAGTAATAATTTACGGGACAAGACAACAAAGTGCAGCAGACAGGAGCAGTTACAGCTAGTATGAGTGACTACAGTATTATGTCATTCTGTATTCTAGCAGCAGAGCAGTTGTGCAAAAACTACAAAGACTGTGGTAGAGAGCAATAAATAATTGTGCAAAAATAGCATCAATAGCAGCAGCAGGACAGAATGTGCAATCTATAATAAATAAAGGGTATTTGGGAGAAGATTTGTTGTTGTTTATGGCGAAACAGTTTAGTGTGTATATGCAGTTTATGAAAAGAAACCAGTTCAGCTCAGAGTGAGTGTGTGTCTGTGTAAGTACAGTTTTAATTATTCAGATCTGATTTAGAGTCTGATGGCCTAAGAGAAGAAACTGTTCGCATTCCTAGCAGTGAGGGGCTGGATGCTGTGTAACCTTTTGCCAGACAGCAGGAGGGAGAAGAGTGTGTGTGAGGGGTGTGCGGGGTCATCCACAATGCTGGTGGCTTTGTGGATGCAGCAAAGGGTCTAAATGTCCGTGAGAGAGGGATGAGAGACACCTATGGTCTTTTCAGCGGTTCTCGCTATCCTCCAGAAAATGCTCTTTAAAGTCCCTCTTTTTTGTTTTGTCCACATTCAGAGAAAGGTTGTGGGCTCAGCACCAGTCTGTTGGCACTTCCTCTCTATACGCCACCTGGTCGTTCTCACTGATCAGACCCACCATGGTTGTGGCATCAGCAAACCCGACAATATGGTTTGAACTCTGCGTTGCTGCAAGAACAGCAGAGGGCTGAACTCTCAGCGCTGGGACCCCTGTGGTCAGTGTGGTGGTGCTGGAGATGTCGCTCCCAGTCCTGACTTGACTGAGGTCTCCCAGTCAGGCAGTCCTGGATCCAGTTGTGGAGGGAGATGGTCAGGCCCAGGAATCTCAGCTTCCCAACCAGATGCTGAGGAATGATGGTGCTGAATGCTGAACTGAAGTCTATGAACAGCATTCTCACATTTTGTCCAGATGAGTGAGGGCCAGGTGACGGGTGGGGGAGATGGCAGTTGACAGTTGAGCATTTGGGATGACTGCAAGCTGCAGAGGGTCCGGTGTGGGGGCAGCTGTAATTTTAGGTGCCTCACGAAGCACTTCATGAGCATTTAATCAAACTCTCGCAGTTCAAGAATTTGACCCAGTTCATTTATAGTCCTTAGAGTTCTTAGACCTAAAAAGAGTCTCGGTGTCCCAAACTTGTGTGGTGGTTACGTGCAAAGGTCATGAGTGCAATGTGTTCAGAGGACACGTTATTACTGTCGGAATAGTTCACAGAAATGCTAACAATATCGCCATACTGGATTCACTTTACCAGTGCAGTTAATGCAACACAATGCACAAGATTTGACTGGTGAATTGCATTGGGGAAAAGTATCCATGTCATTTCCTTCAGATAACTTCACTCCATAACAGTAGCAACATGTCACATGGCGCTGTCTATTCACAGGTTTTGTTATTCCATTACAGTGATGTGAAACAAGACTACTGTTCTGAGGGAGCTCTGAATTTAACCAATTACAGAAAAGCTGCAGATTGATACTAGTATAAAATTACTCCACCATTATTACTGTCAGACTATAAAATCTACAAATACTGCAGATTCATACTGGGTTAAAATCACTCCACCATTATTACTGTCCGAATGTAAAAACTACACCCACTGCAGATTCATACTGGATTAAAGTCATTCCACTACTATTATTACAGTAAAGATCAGAACAAAAACAGCCAATTCCTTGAGATAAAAGAAAACCTTTGATTTTTGGGTCATAAAACAAAAAAGCATGTAAAAAATAGAACTGCCTTTCCTGGTAAGATTTTCTGTAGGTTTTATGAACTTTTACCGGTGTTTCATGCTACTGGATGTGATCATTTAAAACTAGAATTTTAAAAAGTACACAGTATACTCACCAACTGCAGCTTGATGTTTGGGCGGTCAACCTTCTGAAGGATTGCAGCTGCTATAAGAAGACCCAAACACATCAGTCGAGATTAAACCTGCCCATTAAAATGTGAATTGCAGTGTAAGCATGAGAGTATTTTTTCCCAATGGTATGCATCATATACAGTCCCTGCCTGGGACATACATTCAGAAAAGGACAGCATACTGCACACACTCTAGAGACATCTCAGTTTTACCCTGATGGGGTGAGTCCAGGAAATACTGGGGATCAGTTATCCTTGTGTTAATTGGCTCAATCAAGCCCAGAATTCCTTCCTGAAAAGAAAACAAAAAAGCTGCACTGTAAATGGTTCCACAATCAATAACAAAACACATTAACAAAGCAGAGACCTATTCTGCAAAAGACATTAATACACAGCGTAAATCAATAGCATCACTCAGAACACTGACTTGATGCTTCAAGCATGTTTTCAAAGCACATGAGTTGTGAAGATTAAGCCACTCTGGATGAGTAGCTATCACCATCACTTGTTCATGGTTATCCATTTATACTACACTACATAAGCATTCACCAACTGTCACACAAGTCGTCTCCACACTTAAGCAAAACAAATTACCCTCTCTGCTAATTATACACTAAGGAACTGAGGCAATATAACATGAAAAGAAGCTGGAAAACCCATTCATGAGTAAAAAGTGTGAAATGCATGAATAATGCCCAGTATACACTGTAGGATTTTGGGCTGCCCCATACGAAAGATGACTATCGTGAAACGATTGTGTTGATTTCTTTGGTCATGGCTCCTAAACAGCGGTCCTATGTCAACTGTGAGAGATTCAAAGGTGATTATTGTCTGGCAATGTCAGAAATTTAGGACGACCATCTCACAGTGTGTGTGCTGCCACGACCTACGTCTACTAACTTGCAAATTTAAAAAATGCAATGTAAAGTGATGTATTTAATAGGGCGAAACAAAGGAATACTGGTATCTGGGACACCAATACTACATTCTTTGAAATTCTCAGAAACAAAGGCTACATCTCAGCCACATTCAATACGTACTACAAATGCACAGCCTTGAATGACATAATGGTCAAGAAACTCAACTGCATCTTTGACTGTAAGACATGTCATCTGTGTTGTCTCGCTAGCAGCTTGGGCCACAGTGAGCGACTGCTTTTAAACTAGAAAATGAAGAGTTTATAACACAAAAATAAGTCCATGTCTGAATGGTTGGACATTCACCTTCGCAAGGGCATCTGAAGCGTATTTTAAGTTTCGGACAAAAGTGGCCTCCATTTCCATAGCAATGGCTGACCGCTGTATCCCAGCGGGTACTCTCCCAGCCATGAGGTGGATCCTGGAGCAAGAAATTACAAACTTATTCTCAGAAGACAGGAGACCTGGCTGTGACACAAGCCATGAGCAAGAATGGATGTGCAAGCTCCAACCTCTAACAAAATGGGTGGGTATTCACAGAGAATTTTAGTGGGCTTTCAAATGAGATGCAGAAACAAAGCTTGCTGGACCTCCAACCTGGTACCTGTGCCTTTTTTGTTTAAACTGATTAATGCACTCGTCTGTATATTTAAACACACTCATCACACTAGCTACAGAAAGGTTCTAGATTTTAGCTTGAATAAAATTATTTATAAAACAAGATCGCTGAATTAAACAAATAAATCATTAAATTTGCTCATTATTTACTTGTAATGAAGTTTATTAGATGCTGCATATTTGATGCAACTGAATTCTGCTCAGAGTGAGTTGAAGGGCTTTAAAATTACAGGGTGAGTTGAATCATGTTTTAAGAGGAAACTGTGGATGAGGTCTCTAAAACAGAGATTGGTTCTGTAAGAAAGAGAGGGCTGTTTGAGATTAGGGCTAGATCATATCAAGGATTGGCTGGAACAGTGGTACAGTTTCTGAGTGGGTGGATAAAGCTTCTGATATAACATCAGCCACAATCTATTTTGTCAAGATACACTATAGGGACAAAAGTATTGGGATGCCTGATCTTTACACCAACCGGGACTTTAACAACATTGCATTCAAACACATAAGAGTTGGTGCCCCACCATTCGGGGCTAAAATAGCTCGCACTCTTCTTAGAGGGATTTCCACAAGATTCTGGAGTGTTTGTGGGAATTTGTGCCCATTCATTCTGTAGCGCATTTATGAGGTCAGGCACTGATGTTGGATGAGAAGACCTGGCTCACAATCTCCGTTCCAGTTCATCCCAAAGGTGTTGGATGGGGTTGAGGTCAGGGCTCTGTGCGGGCCAGTCAAGTTCTTCCACACCAAACTCGTCCAACTATGTCTTTATGGACCTTACTTTGTGCATTGGGGTACAGTCATGCTGGAATAGAAAAGGGCCTTTTCCCTAAATTGTGTCCACAAAGCATGGGGTTGTCCAAAATGTCTTGGTATGTTGAAGAATGAAGTTTGACCTTCACTGGAAGTAAGGGGCCTTTACTTTTGTTCATATAATACATGCTGTTTCTTTAAATCACATTAAAACATGACACGTATTGTTACAACCTACAGAATAAGTGAAAGAAGCGCATTTAAATAAAGACAAAAAGAAGATACTTTAGTCTACTACTTAAGTGCAGATGTTAGTGTGTAAATAACCTAACTGTACAAACCACGGTTGTGATGGGTGTATACCTACCAAGGAAGCGAGCTACATGATCAGAGTTTTTGGCCATATTCATCTCCAGCACACAGTTAGCATGGGTGCTAAATCCAAGAAGCTTAGCCACCTTTGCCCGCAACTTAATTAGCTGTTCAAGTATTTCTGTGTTCACCTGCAAATGAAATATATGAAGAGCTTCTGTTTCTTTTTCAACATCAACAACCAACAAGAGTCAAGATTTTTTATTTGTCACAAACATAGTTAGACTACATGTAGTAAAATCAGCCCCCGAATCAAATAATTTATATTAAACTAAAGGGAAACTTGGAGAGGCTAAACTAAGGTAATAAAAATACACAGAAAACAAGAATATTCCAAATAAAATAAATATTACAAACATTACAAATTCACTGCAGTTTTATATATTTATTTAGTTTTATGTCAAATCTGAAATTATAACGAAATACCAAGTCAGATTAGACACTGACCAAATACCAAATTAGATTCAATGCTAACCGAAGACGTTAGAATAGACACTGACCAAATAAATTAGATTAGACGCAAACCCATTACCATGCAAGATTAGACACTATGTTCAAAGTTAGATTAGATACTATTACCAAATGTAAAAATACTTCAGACTATATTATGATCATATTCTAAAAAGTGATTTCCATATGCACCAGGAGCTACCACAAGCACCTCATACCTCTTTACACCTGCTATGAAATGCTGCCTCCATCTTTCTCCTGGTCTCCGGAACATAACATCTCTTCATCAGAGGGAAGTAATGGGGGTATGCCAGGGTAACCTTGTAGTTTCCATCCTCTGTCCTGTCCAGACCATTTGTATAACTCCCTGCAAGACCACCTTACGGGGCAAAAAAACAAAAAGCACAGATTTTTACTTCCTGACAGCACATTTGTTTGTTTTCACTCAAGTTCACCAAAGTAAAGGCTGGCAGGACCAGCGCCTTGGCAGGTTTGTTTACCTAATTCCTCTGGAGAAAACGTCAGAACAGTATTATCTTCATTCAAGTTCTGGTTGAAATCAATTGAGAGCTCACTTATTCGCTTGTAGAGGTTTTTGATCTCCTACATGATGAAAAAATAGTAGGACAATGAGTATTATACATAGCAAAGTATAATATAATTTAAAAAAAGAACATTTACTATATGTTGAAATGAATTATACACCCTGACATTATTACAAGTATCACCTAAACTTGAACTGTACTCTTTCAAAACAAATGTGTTAAAAGCAACATTTACCATACTATTTTTAAACCATGTTTATCTGTGAGCTTAGTTAAAAACAACACATTTTGTGTTACCTTTTACACAAGCAGTGTGTTTTCAAACACAGTCACAGTGTTCAGGTCATTTTTAATTGCATAATCTGGGACCGAGGTATGCTGTGTTATTGTGACCAGGCACACAATGTGTTGAAATACAAAATGTAAGTTAATATAAGATAAACCTCCATTGTTACAGCAGCAAAGTGGACAGAAAACAGTAAGCATAAACAACAGAATTAAGGCTACACAACATAATAGTATAATATATAAAGAAAATATATACATATGTGTATATGTGTATACAAGGAATGCTTCATTTTTATAATGTGTCTTATATGAATACACCCTGTAAAGCCAATCCATTACATCTTCTTAGTTTATATCTACACACACTGTCTATTTTATCCACTGACCACACAGGTGGAGACTGTAGTTAATCTGTTTTTCTGTTTCATTTAATAGTCCCTGTTATGCCAGATTTACATGTCCATCAGTGGGAAGGTATTATTCTGGTGGTGGATCATTTTCAGTACAGCAGTAACACTGAAATACTAGTGGCATGTTAGTGTGACATGTGGTCAGTGTCTGTATGTATGTGCGTGTTTGCTGCAGAGTGGATCACACATGGCAGTGCTGTTGGAGTTTTTACACTTTTCACGTATTGTCCACAGTAATAGACACATGTACCCCATTGGTCCACCTTGCAGATCTAAAGTTTTTCATTATAGTTTATCTGATCCAGCACAGTTTGTGTCAATCATTCACTAATCCTTCATCAGTGGTCAGTTTCTGGCCACAGGACACTGTTACCTGGATAGTTTTGGGAGTTTGGTCTATTCTCAGTTGAGCAGTGACACTTAGATGTTTAAAAGCTCTTCTAAAAGCACTTCTTGTACTTGTGTAGGCAGCACTGCTGTGTCTGATCCATTCCCTGCAGTGCGCACTGACACATACATACACACACACGCACATGCGCGCACACACACCCCATTACTATGTCAGTGTCACTGCTGTGCTGAGAATAAACCACCACCAAAATTACACCTCTTCACTGGTGGTCCACTGGGGGCCTTAAACATTGATGAATGGGGTAAAGTGGGGAGGGCAGGAGTAACAGATGATGCAGAGAAACAAATGGACTACAAAGTGTACCTATACTGATATGATCAGTGGAGCTGATAAAATTGACTCTGAGTGTACATACAAGGTGGCCATTTCCAGTGAAGTGGTTGGTCAACGTACTTTCAGGGTTCTAAAGCAATAAATCAATTTTAATCAGGTCCATATCAATACACTCACTTCTTGTACTTGTGTAGGCAGATGCAGTCCATTCCGTCTCCCGAGTTTGATCAATCTCTCCAGTAATCTCTTGGACTCAGGTAATAAACCACTGGGCAGTCTATCCTAGGAAAACAGAAAGAAAACCCAATACTTTTGTGCAGGGACAAAACGTGCACCCATGTCCTCTTCAGAAAAAAAGTCAAGTTTTTGTCAGCAGGCCAATCATACAGTCCTTCGCTGGAGAAACTGAGGTCAGTTGGCTCTCTGAGAGTGGAAACATTTCCAGCCCTTCAAAACCCCATTGACATTCGTTGTACTGTTCATAACAACTCAAGTAAACGGGCAGTAAATAACCTGTGGAGAAAGAGCATGGGCTCATCTCTGAGGATCTAATGGTCCAAGCAGCACAAAGGAACATCAGGCATCTGCTACCAAACCCCACACAGCACTTCATCTGTAATATTCCATGTGAGACGTGAGAGTGTGTTACAGTGATTTCAACATGATAAAGTGGAGCTGCTAGGCATGAAGAGCAACAAGAGTTCTTCTGCCAAACAAAAGTCAAACGCCACTGATTTTCAACTCTTCTGCAGAATTGAATAGTTATGTCAAAAAAGTGCATTTTATGTGAAATGATTCATTGTTGTGAACTTGCCAATTTCTTCACAGTGATGGTGAATGGAACGAGTAATTGTGATGTCTATAATGCAAATATAGCCATTTTATTTACAATCCAAAACCACCAGTTAATCTATACATGTCTTCAGCGTGTTCATATGTAATGTTGTGATGGTAAAATAGTGACAGTTAGTTTTTCGGGTGTTTTTACATCGCTCAGGAACAAGCCCGCGATTTTTTTTTAGGGCTAGCGTACAGCTGTGCCACTCGGGAGCACTTTGCAGTGAATATATTTGTTCATGCAAATTTTTGTCAAAACGTTTTTCAAAAAGATCATTTATTACCATAGCTCTGTTTCTACATGACTTTGCAAAAGTGCCATTTTTCCTAATAATAATGCCCAGACAACAGAACAAACAGGGGAGATTTACAACCCACTTTGCAATAAAGCTGACTTAAAATTCTTCAGGTCAGTTCCTCTTCATGTGAACTGAGGCGCAGCCCAGTGACACAGCTGGACTGTTTTTAACAAGGCAGTGAAACGGGCAGTAAACGCCCTGGAGAGAGAACTGCCTCGTCTCAGCACTGTGCCCTTCCTTACCTGCAGGGCTCTGAGCCTCTGGAACACGTCCGCTCTCATACTCAGCTCCACGTCAAACTCAGACAGGCGCTTGTCCGCCTCCGTGCTCGCAGATCGCACCTCTCTGCAGGGAGACACGAACTGAGGGAAATCCAGCACATGCCTTGACGCTGCGTGTTCACAACAGAATCAATAAAAACAAAGTGACTGAAAAGCTTGACAGTAGAGATGGAACAAGAAAACAGCAATCGCATTGTTTTTGATCATTTTAATAAGTTTGATAATCAAACCTGATTATTGCCTTCTTTAAAAGACTTTGTGGAAGTAAACAGCTTTTTCCAATGCCAAGTCTCCATGCCTTTTTTCCAAGTAATTCTGGTGCTCTTCTATTAGTCCATTCACCACAAAACGCTAAAGTAAAGGGCATTTCGTGATTTATAACTCTATGTCTTCAGCTCTTTAATTACAGTACATCTTTTAAATGATTTTAAATGTTTTTTTTTGTCAGCAGTTTCGATAAAAGTCATAGTCATAGCTACTGCCATGGTGAATTCATTTTTAACCAAAGTACAAAAAATCTCATCAAGTGTCATTTAAAAGCAAAACACTCTGCTGATGCCAGCAGGAGAACAAGCAGCAACTTAATAAAAGCAACAGTTCTAGCTCTAGTTCAGCGACAGCTCTAGCTGCCCACCACTGGAACAAGAATCTAGCTGCAGAGGAGTCACAACCATTGACTGTACATAAGATGTATACACCCACTGGGTGGAAGGCACAGCCACAGCTTCTTTCACTGGTGATGAAACCTGGAAACTGTGTTCAGTATGTGGAAATTGATTTTTCCACACATGTAGCTTTAACTAAATGTACTGCTTTATGAAAAAAAAACTTTATTTTATTAAGAAAATGAGACAAAAAGCAATTAACTACACAAAATAACAATTATTTACACCTAGTTATTTTCATTATTTGACAGCCTAATCGGAATACTAGTATATTTAGTTCACTTCACACAGCCTGACCATCCTGCTGCTGACACTGTGTATCGACTTACCAGCATAATCCAGTTTAGCATCCGCCAGGACTTGCAGGGTGTTCTCAACACACACATTCCCAATGTCCACAGACCCAACAGAGTCGTAGGCTTGCTTTATCCTCTGGATCAGCCTGTCCGTCCTCTGTTTGATCTGCTCTGGGCTCAGGTCCCATCTCAGATCGTTCCTGTTGTCCGTAGAGTTTGAACAGTTCCTAGCCGAAACATCCGGTCCGTTCAGGAGGGTCATCCTGAGCCTCGGGCTGCAGTGAAAAACTCTTCAAAGCCAGAAAGATGTGGAAATGTGTTATTATTATTATTTTTTATAATAATACCTCAAGTAGTACTAAGAGCACATTTCAACCCTGAGACTAAATAGCACATGAAACCACATTACATTGCAGCCCTGAAGGAGAAAGTGCCACCCTAAGCAGGCAGGAACTGAACCTGCTGAATCCAGTCTGAGGACGACTGAAGAAACGTCTCAGCTTTTTTTAACCCTTAGACAAACACATAGTAAACTCCTACGGGCAGAAAGCCGAGCTCCTCACAGCTGCACACGGGGTGAATGCACGGACACCGGCACGACCACCTCCATGACCGTGAGAGCATGGTGATGGCAACATGATATCCTCCCTCCAAAACCTACAACAGCCCACACATGGCTGTTAGATTAAGGAGATTTCATTTCACCAGGCAGAAGCTTCCGATCTGTCTGGCTTCTCATTCACAGCTTCTCACTCAGCCAGCGAGCAGTGTACATATTTCAGAGGGCCTTCTTGCTGCAAGTAAGTTGGAAAAGCAAGTGCAGCCCAGAGAAGAAACACACGATAAGAGAAGAAACAGCATTCAACCTTGATTCCTCCTGGTTCGTATGTTTCCAGGGGCTCGTGAGAGTGACTGCTGTATGCTTTAGGGGAGAAAAAATTAAAAACAGGCCTCTTCTACTGGGTAAGAGTGTCATGCCACAGATTTTTCCAAATTTCTGCATAATCACAAGTTGTTACAGCAGAAAGTGGACAGTACAAAAACAACAGAATAAAACAATACAACACAACAGTATAGAGTAAGAGTTTACTATACAAACAATACCGTTGTAAATATAGACATGTGTAGCATGTACATATGTGTGTGTATACACCCTTGTAAGTATATGTATGTCTGTATAAATATAGAGTCATTCACAGTGATCTGATGTTGTAGTGAATGGAACCAGGGTTCACAAATATAGCCTCTTTACTATTCAAAACTACTCAAGAAGCTTCACACTTTCTGTATTTTTATAATAATTCTGATAATGGCAAAATATTGCTAAATCTGAAATAAAGGCCCTGTGCTGCCTTAACTCTGAACCATAATGGATTTAAAATGTTTATTTAAGCATTTTTTTGTGCAGGAGCTTTTATAGTCATTAAATGCTTTGGATGCCTGGTTCCTATAAACCAAAGTTCTAGCAGCATTTCACATCAAGCCCCTCTGAATGACCTGTTTACATTTTCACCATTTAATTACACATTTTTTTAAATCTGTGGAATTACTTTATAAATATTTCATTTTACCCAGCTTTAGAGTGACATACATGATTTGATATTTAAATGATTACATAATCATAACAGGGAAAAGCTGCCTTCTATAACAGCTGGCCTACAAAAGACTGGAGAAGTGATCTATGCCAGGGGTTAATTTTAGTGCATGCCACTGAGAGGAGAATCTAGATCATTGCTTCCAGCCTCCAGTCATGGAATAAAGCATCTAACAAGTGCTCCAACACAGATTCAGCTCCAGGAGAGCTCAATCACTGAGCTAAAGGGGTTAGATTGATGAAACATCAATCTTCCCCAATCTGTGCAATGCAGGTGGGTTACAGGACTGGACAAGGCTGAGGGTTTCTCAGTCCTGCTCCCGGACTCCTGTCATGTTGAACTTTTAAGACGTTTTCCTCCCCACCACATACACTATATGGACAAAAGTATTGGGACACACTTGTTTTTCAGGGTTTGGCCGAGGCTCGGTGAAGTGCAATCTTAATGCTTCAAGCATACAAAGAAATTTTAGACAAACTTTTCTACTCCAGCATGACCGTGCCCCAGTGCACAAAGCATGATCCATAAAGGTTGGATGAGCTCGGTGTGGGAGAACTTGACCTCAACCCCATCGAGCAGGTTTGGGATGAACTGGAATGAAGATTGCGAGCCAGGCCTTCTCGTCCTTCCTAGAAGAGTGGAAGCTGTTACAGCGGCAAAGACGGACCAACTCAATATTAAAGTCTATGTGCTTGAATGCAGTGTCATTGAAGTCCGTGTAATGGTCAGGAGTCCCAATACTTTTGTCCATGTAGTGTACTTGACTTAGCTAACCAGCTAATCCCCAGGTCCTCCTGGAGGTAAATCAAGTACGTTAGAGCAGGAAAATACAAAACTGTGCGGTAAATGTGGACTAAAAAAATGTTGTTAGACGCTGTCCTATGACAGTCCTGTATTAAACTACAATTACGGTACCTGCAGAACCGAGCTCGGAACACAAACACTCCGATGGAACACATTGCACACGTAAATGAACCGTTTTCTTCAATGACTCAGTTGAACCGATTCAGAGGTCCAAGTATTTCAACGTTTAGGCGCATCTAGGCAACGTATGAGTATCAATGTTTATTAGATAAAATATTCATTAAAATAGGAATAACAATACCCTCGATACTTATTACAAAAAATAACTCATTTTAACACGTATAAAGCACTTTACAGGTTGGCTGGACAGGTTGACAGATGAGATCAGACAGTCAGTCTGTGGAGAATGATGTTTGCAGATACGCTGCTGAGATGACATCATGATCTGTAATGAGAGCAGAGATCAGGTGGAGGAGACCCTGGACGAATATATGCTCTGGAAAGGAATGGAGGTCAGTATGCAGTGCTGGACTGGCCATCGGGCATACCAGGCCGGCCAGGTAATTTTGGACATGTGCTGAGGAAAGACTGAGTGTGTTGGGAGAAGGATGCTGAGGAGAGACTCTGAGTGTGTTGGGAGAAGGATGCTGAGGAGAGACTCTAAGTGTGTTGGAAGAAGGATGATGAGGAGAGACTCTGAGTGTGTTAGGAGAAGGATGCTGAGGAGAGACTAAGTGTGTTGGGAAAAGGATGATGAGGAGAAACTCTGAGTGTGTTGGAAGAAGGATACTGAGGATGGAGCTGCAGGGAAGAGGAGAAGAGGAAGGATCTACACTGCGTTCCAAATTATTATGCAAAAAGTGTTTAGGAGTGATAAGGTAAGAATTTTTTTGTTCGTCAGTTGA
>JBBPCX010000114.1:7107902-7122420 GCA_037974365.1 Hydrocynus forskahlii
AAACACAAAATGAGGTGTGTCTATCACCCCAATACAATTGCCTCCCTATCCCAAAAATGTCTGAAGTGAAACAAACATCGTATGTATGACATCCACCAAGTCTCTCACAATATCCCTAACTTCTTGTGAGTAGTTTAGTTGTATTTTTTTCTGTGCCTTTTGTTCCTTTGCTGTATTTTGTCCATTTCAACTTATTCGCAAACCTCAGAAATAGTGTTCCAAGTGTTTTTTGCTATATCGATCACACATGAAATACCCTTTTTTTAAAGTGACCATGTGCATTTTATTATTTTAAAAATAAAAACAATTACTTTGTACAACCACAATCCTACTGAATTAGACTGAACTGACCTGTGAAAATGTTTATTAGACACGCCTACATTGGAGAACAAGCCACTACACCCCAAGGCCTTGAGTACAATGTTGCTTGCTGTTTGTTGTATTGATGTCCAAGACCTCTTACCCTATTGATTTCTGAGTCTTGGACTGGGCAGCCGATAATGCCCTTGATCCATAGTGATTTGTTTAAAACAATTAGAAATGCTGTCAGCAAATGAGCAGGTGCAAGTGGCCGTAAGAGCAGAGGAGATTTAGCCAGACAGAGCTTAACCCAGCCACTTCAGAAAGTACCACAAGTCCTTGAGCTACAGACTGGTGTCTTAAGTGAGAAGCAGTTTTATAGCCACCATTCAGTATGTTCTTGGACTGTTCAGTCTGTATGAGATTAATTAGACTACAGCAGTACATCACACTCATGCACCCAGATGAATTATGGAGACTGTATTGTGTTCTATAATTGTACTTTTATTTCATTATTTTTTGTTGAGTAAACCTCCATTGACAGGTGCGCTTGTTTTTCACCATTATTTCTTCAAAATAATACATTACTTCTTGAAATGGAAGCAACACACATGATTACTCTGCTTATTTCTAGATGCTTTTCTATGGGCTGTACTCCAGCAGCTTCACTCCTTATTCAGTTTCTGATGGGATGAAACAGTGTCACACATGCACACACTACACTCGTAACATCACTATTTTAAATGTAATTGTAAAATTATGTGAGAGTGTTGTGTAGTTTAACATTTCCAAAGTATAATAAATGATTTATTTATATGTATAATTTGTACATTTTCTCCAAACATTTTTTTGTTTGGAATATTAAATCAAGTGTGGTCAATAGTCTATAATTACAAAAGCAATAAGGAGAAAAAATGCTGTCTATATATATATATATATATATATATATATATATAATGTCAGTAACTGTAAGGCAAAATTGTCCCTAAAGAAAAAAAATGACATTACACATAAAAAGGCCCCAGAACACATGTGTGGGTTCACTGTTCTTCTGGATGGCAAATAAAACCGCTATGTTTGTGTTTTAGACATCACAACCCCTAGCTTCCAACACCACCGTTATAATAAAAAGCCTTGTTTTATTACAGTGTAGTTTCTCTGCAGGGCACCATTTCACATCAAACACACAATGATTTAGTTTACATCATCATTGTTGAATTGCCTGGTGAAGTTCCCCTTTAAGGAGCCAATAGAATTTTATTAATAATATGTTCAACCTTTATCTGTGTTCCCTTATCAGACTGCAACCAGACCATAAACTACACTCTGCTGGTTCTTTCATTCACTGCCCCAAAGGTATGATCAGAACCAGAGAAAAAATGCTCTGTGTTCATCTTCCTTAAAAAGTTTGCTCAACCTACTCCTTTTTCTACCCTTTATATAGTGCCCATTACATGTTCATCTGTGCATGAAGGGTATTTACATATGCAGTATGTGTTATGGGGTTCACTAATCTAGACTGTCTCTGTAGTAAATGCAAAAGAAGAAGATAAGAAGATCAGCTGGACTCAGATGATAAAGAAACACATCAGTCCTGGATCTTTTTTCCCCAGCTCTCGGCGCTGGGCTGGTCCCTGCCATCCGCTCTGTAGTGCTCTGTTGACCCATTTGAGAGCAGTCATGGCACAAATATAATGTAGTAACTACAGTGGACATAGAGGCCACCTTGACAGATCATTTTAATTAATCCTGGATCAAGGGGGGCCATAAATTGTAATTGCTGTCCTTCGGCCAGGCACCCCAGGCTCTTTGGTGGACACGGAGTGGAGGGTGATAAATGAAAAGTTGTTACGGCATGGCTATAAGCTCAGGGCATGAAAACAAATATTCTAATCAGCCTCTGCAGAGTGGAAAAGGCAGCACTTAGATGCTTTATGATGGGATAAGAGAAGAGAGTTTGTTACCTTTGCTGCCTGGTTCGCTCTCCTCGGTCGTGAAATTCTCCTGACTTTGGTCTGGCCAAAATATATTTGGGTTCTCAGGATTGCTTCAAGCATTATGCAACTGCTTGCCTAAATCACCACACATGTTTTACAACATACCTGGACAGGTGCTAAACGCTGATGTGTTTAACTTCTCTCCGAGTCAAGCTGCTGTTCCAGTGTGCTTCAAGACCACCACAATCATCCCGGTTCCAAAGAAATCATCTCTGACCTGCCTGAATGACTACCGTCCTGTAGCCCTCACACCAGTCAGTGGGAAGAGCTTCGAGAGACTAGTCATGAGCTACATCAAAGCCACCCTTCCAGGCTCAATGGACCCTCTTCAGTTTGCTTTTTGTCCCAACCACTCTTTAGTAATTTGTTCTTCACACTGCTGATCCATGACTTCTCAGTAGAGTCCAGCTTGAACCAAATCATCAAATTTGCAGATGACATGACGGTGGTGAATCTCATCAGGAACGTTTCCGCATAAAGAGAGGAGGTTACAAGACTGGCTACCTGGTGAAAGACCAACAATCTCTCTCTTAATATCGGCAAGACAAAAGAAATTATAACTGAAGGAAGTCCAGCAGTGCCCACCCACCCTGATCATCGATGGCACTGTTGTTGAGAGGGTCAAAACCACCAAGTTCCAAGGCGTGCACATCATGAATGCTCTGTCTTGGTCCATTAACTCCACCTCCATTGCCAAGAGGGCTCATCAGTATCTGCACTTTTTGCAGTGACTGAAGAGAGTGGGCCTCCACCACCGATACTCACCACATTCGACAAGAGTAGCATTGAAAGGCTGCAGTCTAGCTGCATCACTGTCTGGTATGGAAACTAGGGATGCAACAATGCCACTTTTTTACAAACCGATACGAGTACGAGTATTTTTGTTTGTGTACTTGCCGATACAGAGTACCAATACCGATATTTCTTAGAATGGTGTCCATGCAAGTGCAAGTAATTTGGAGACCGGTTTTATTTTCTCTTCTACAGATTATGACAAGCCTGCCCTTAGCAAAAAGTAGTATTTTATTAAGTATGCTTGAGTATAAGTATAGCAAGTATACGGACCATGTACTTGTAGTGTACTAGAAAGTATACTCATTTAATACTTCTTCTGACTAAATTGGAACATTTTTAAGTTTATAAAAGTATACTTTATATACTTTCTTTATACTTATCAGTATAAGTCAAGTATACTTCACTATACTATTTTAAAGTATATAAAATATAGTACATAAAAAGTAAACTTCAAGTACTGCCTCAGTTTTAGTATAAAATATGTATACTCGTAGTACACTTGAATAAACTACTTTTTGCTAAGGCTAAATACAAAAAGTATTAACAGAAGACTATTCCAAAGCAAAAATAAACCGTTCATTCTGGTTTGAACGAAGCTTTAAGTCCGTGGCACGGTTCAGTTAAACTCGCGCATTATGAACACAAAGCGCTCTGGATTCGCTTCGACTGTTTTCGTCCTCTAGGCTTGCCGTAGTTAGATGACGTGGTACAGCCCTGGAGCAGAAACAGAACCGAGTCACCTTCAAATGAACTCACAGTGTGAGCATAAAAAGAACCGAGTCCCCTTCAAATGAACTCACACTGTGAACATAAAAAGAACCGAGTCCCCTTCCAATGAATTTCTAGAGGACTGAGTTTGGTTCCTTTAAAGAGGACTATCTGTGAAAACACCCTTAAAGAAAGTATCAAAACAGTCTTCTGCTTTCATGTACACAAACACATGCATTAAGGTTGGTTGCTGCGGTCTTGCACTAGCATTACCAACTCCGTGCACTGAGATGCATCTTCAGATGTTTAATCAAATTGCTAGTGTTAAATGATGTACTTTCCTTTCTGCCCCTCGACACCGTAGCAGTACAGATCTTACAGTCTGCCTTACTCCTGTCGTTGTCTTTTATCTTAAAATATTTCCAAATCGTTGACATTGCTTACTCCTCCTATTGAAAAAAATCTCATAGCTTGTGGATTGAATATCTGACGTTTCAATCTCCCCCTAGATATTGAAGTCAGGCAGGACAACAAATCACATCCGCCCAGTGTGATTAGTTGATGTAGTGAAAAAGATATTGTTTAGTGGTATTGGTGCATGGTATCAGCAATTCACGTATGAATACAAGTACGAGTATTTTAACGAAGTATAAGCCTGATACCCGATACTGGTATCGGTATTGGTGCAACCCTAATGGAACCTGTAATATTTTGGACTGTAACACACTGCAGCAGACAGTGAGAGCAGCTGAGAGGGTTATTGGTGTGTCTCTACCTCCAAACCTGCTGCTATAACAGAGCCAGTAGCAGAGCCAGTTCTCCTCGACTGTGTAACAGTTTCAGACTGCAGGCCATCAGAATTCCTAACCAAGTATTGTATATACCAGTATACTACCTCATTTAATATATTGTATACCTCTAAGATTAAACTCTAGGTTTTCAGTGGCACCTACACTTTACCTACTGTTTACTGGTACTACAGCATACTTATGTCCTGTTATTTGATTTGATAAGCTGTAATTTACACCCACTCAGAGTGTTTCTGTTACAGTGCAGCATTGTCTTTTTATTGTATTGTTTCTGTCATTCCTTGCACTATGTTCAATGCTGGTAACTGCCTCCTGTGCAATACCATACTTGTGGTACAATATTATTCATTCATTCTGGAGAGTTTACATCCATTCACACTACACTGTTACATGGTTGTGTTGCTATACTGTATGTTGCACCGTGGCCCATGGAGACACATTGTCTCATCAAACGAAGTACGAGTACACAGCTGCTGATGACAAAAAGGTAACCTCAAACTCGCTTCAACTCCATTGTGTCGAGCTGTTGAGTAATCTTCAATGCACTTGCTTCTGTGGTTTCTAACACTGTATAACATTGTTATCTGGAGCAAATGACAAAATTACATCACATTGCTTGAAAAACCATTAGTGGTCATTTTGATGACTGAATTTGGATTGTACTTGCAGGGCCAGCATATTACATTTTGCCACTCTAGGTGAACTTAGTGAAAGTGCCAGATTTGTTTTTTTTTATGACAATGCAGTTTTCCACACTGTTTAATCCACATCCAACACTTGTTCTGTTATATATTTGGTTGAAGAAATGGGTAAATATACACTTATTTGCTCAAATTAATGGGATATTTGGTGTGCAATTGTATAGTTGTCAAAGATAAAGATGCATCTGGAGCAGAAGTGCCAGCTTGTGTCCTACTCACAGTTTGACTGGTCAAAGGGTCTTTCTGTGAAGCTTTTAGCAAAGGATGGTGTGGGGTTAGAGGTGGCCGTTGGCACACTCCTCAGCCAATCAGTGCTCTTAACTCACAGGGAGATTGTAAAAATGATCTTCTTTAGTCAAGTTCTTCATAGATGAGAATAATTTGGTACATTTTGCAGCCCTTCCTCAAATGCACGCCTGGACATGTTTTCTCAAGACATGAAATTTGCACAGGGCATGACTATATAGACTATATGGATGCATTGGTCCTGTGCATTTGTACAACTTTCAAACAACAAACATCCCTGGGCTGATTCACTACATTTGGAGGAAAACTGTTAAAAACATTGGTTTTAATGGTCATAAACATGGTTAGCTTTCAGAGAAATATGTTCATGCACCGATTCCATTGCCTCAGATGTGGCATTATTGAGTAAATTCTCTACTGCTGTTGACTTTTCTTGCTTTTGTGCAAAAAAAAATCAATAAATAAAGTTTTGCGTTTGTGTGGGGAAGGACAAATAGGTCTCCCCTCTTCTTAAACAGGCAAGGCCAAACTACTGAAATGCCAATGCATGATAAATATTTCATTTATTTTCACACTGTGGATCCTTTTCATTTTGCAACTCTACTTTATTAAATCCTTCAAGTAAATGGCAGCACTAAGAGAAAATATGTTTTGATTGCATGTTTTTAACAAAGAATTTGCAACATAATAACTGGCCATCTCAGCTTAAAACTTGCCTCTCTATCGCCCCTTATGCTTGCAAAAATGTAATTTATTTCATTAAGCTCCTCTAAAGGTCTACTTTTCAGTTTCTCAACCATAAACTTACACATTAGTTTTATAGCTGATACTGAATAACAGTTTCTAACTAGTAAAAGTAGAGTTCATTAGACTAAGCCTTAAAGTTGTCAATATTTTCAAGAGCATGTTTTTGCCTAAATCAAGGTGATCTTAAATGTGTCTTTTATCCAGTCTTTACACCTACAAGTCCCAGTCCAGTTGGGGCCATTCCAATTGTAAATCATTAATATTAAGCTTGTCTATTATGTACAACTGCAGTGTGGGGAAGAATTCTTTGGTGTGAAACACGTGTTAAAGACCATCAATCAATGAGAGCTGAGCTGAACGGATTGGTTATTTCTTCCAAGCTTCTTCCACGCATGGTGTCTAAATCAAGAGCTTGATAGACAGCAGAGGAGGAGGATAAACCTGTTGTAAAGCTGTGGCAACAAAACTCCTGTGAAGCTTTGCTTTATCCACACCCTTGGCTTTATCCACATCCACAGTCACCTTGCTGTCACCCGCTATGCTCGTTTAGATCTATAGTCATGCTATTTCACAAGAAATCTTCTGAGATTTTAGTTCACAAGAGATACAGCAGGGTTAGGGTTACATGTAGAAGAGGAGATCTGTGTCCAGTCTTGTGGAAAAAAGTAATACATTGCTGTCAGACCAATTCAAAAAGTGAAATTGTCAAGTGTGAATCAAATGTAATTCATTGCATAACTTACTATGCGTTTAAGCATGTATTTTGGATGTCCAGGTTTAAAAGTTCTATGGGAGAATACCTCCACCAGAGAACTGTTCTTCAGTAACCTGTAATTAGACAAACACTCTGCCCTTAGCATTACTAACGGCTCCCCACTCTCCCCCAACCCACTCACCCACCCACACACACCCCACCCCACACACCCACTCCATAGATGGAGTCATCCACAAGAGATGACTCGTTGCAAATAACATCCATTATACCCATCACTGTTTTTCACACCAGCCTGCTAATTAACACTCACCCATGACTGGCCTTTTAAAATAAGCGGAGGATGGATTAAAATGTCATTTTCTGGCTTTGTTTGCCGCAGTGTTCAGGTATTGTGTTTTTCAGGGGCTTCCCGTCACATCCAGCCGGCGGTGGGAATGACAGAGGAAGTAGCTGGGAGAGCAGTAATTGGGAGGCTGTCAAAGGAAGCGGGAGAGAAAGTCATCCTCACATCCCATCAGTGGCTCATCAGCCTGGGGGTGGGGGGTTGGGGGGTGGAGGGGTTATGCGTAGCTGTCTGCTGGCTGTCAGGAGCCTTTCCTCGACTTTATATTAAAGACTGTTGTGCCATATCTCATGGTCTAGTTGACAGAAGAGAGAAGAAATGAAAGGGTCCTTGCTCCTCCACAGATAGCAGCAGGAATTTTTCTCATTGGGCTCTGTAGGTTTGGCATTTCTTTTTCATGTTTTCATCATCCATACCATTAGACGGTGCTGTGGCTAAAACAGCATTATGCTAAAGCGATGCTCTAAGGAAAGCAGGCCGTAAACCAGAGATTCTCTAACATAAATGCAGATAACAGTACTCTACCTTCTGGCTCTGGGGGAAAAGGGTAGAAACTGCCGAATTGTTAACAAGTTCCTTTCAGCTTAGGCAATGTATCTGAAGAGTGTAACACTATTAGCGTTAGTGTACAATTACAAAGAACTGAAATACTGACTGTTACAAACTAAAGATCTTTCGTGCTGAATACATTTGCAGCTGGTGGCCTGGTGGTTAGGGAGTTGCCCCTGAGATCGGAAGGTTGTGGATTCAAACAACACTCTTTTCTTTTCTCTCACAAGTATTGATGATTACCATCCACACCAGCAGAGGGGGCTGTGACCAAAACCCCACTGGGTAAGAAATAAAAACTGAAACGATACAGACCACAAAATTAGATGTAAACTCAATACACATGAGATGATTGCATCAGGATTTTTTTCTCTATGTGCTCCTTTGGTTTAGCATGTTTTGAATGTCATTTTTGTTAATCATCCATCTGTAAGAGAAGCAAAGTCTCAAACCATATTGAGCAGCGCTAAAAATGTAAAGTGTCCATTTGTCAAATGTGAACACACCACAGCACACAGTGTGCAGCAAAAAATTCTTCTCTGCATTTAATCCATTCACCAAGTGAAGCAGCGAGCAGCCAGGAATGCAGCACACTGGGACCAGTGGGGGGTGGTGTTAGGGTACCTCAAGGGTACCTCAGTGGTGCCACTAGCAGTCCTGGGGTTTGAACCTACAACCTTCTGATCACAGAGGGAGCTCCCTAACCCCCAGGCCACATGCTGCAGAAGGAGATATGATCTGAAATCCGACTTACAGTATAGTATGTGTTGGAAAATGAATGCAAAATTGTATCTTTGTTGGGGGCGTTGTTGATTCCTTTAATAAACCACATTAGTAGGGGGAGCTGTGGGCAAAACCTTCTCAAGCCAGCTGTCACAAAAAGCAGAACCAAAAAAATGACGCAGGGTGAACCTCCCTTAGGTATAAGAAATTGTCAGCAAGCAGGATTTTTTTATCTTTGACATGACATTTCTTTCCCACCAAGGTCATTTTTTCATTTCAAAGCCAACAAAAGAAGTCATCTCGAGCTTCTCGAGCTAGAGGTACGACCGTTGCTGTGGCATACTATGTCATCTCTCTGAAACACTGAAATTCATGGCTCTCATCTCTAGTGGGTGATAATTGCTCTGTGAAAGTTTTGCTTTGTCAAAATGTCAGTTCCTATTAGGGTATTTCTGTACACCACAAACCACCTACTGCTGAAGCACGTATCCATACCAGTTTATGGTGATATTTTTATACCGCAATGGCAGTAGTTCCTATGGATCCTTGTCTTGTACAGTATTATGGGCAATAATGTGACTTCCTAAGCGTCTCCAGCAAAATGCTATTTGACAGGCTTTTTGAAGGATCTTTATGTACCTGTATGACTATCCCAGATAATAAGCTCATTACCCATTACAGTTCAGTCGTTTCATTCTCATTAGTAGGGAGAAAAAGCCAGACACAACTCTGACAGTCTTTACTAAACAGTCTTGGCCGGTTTCCGGGCAAAGTTGGAGAGTAAATGCTAAGAAAAAGGTGTTTTGATTATGCTGAATCCTTTTTTTAACAGTTTAAATCATGCAGAAGCAGGATGGTTTTTGCCTTAGTCCCAGTGGACACTGGTCTGTCAGTCAGATGAATGCGACAGAATTGAGGTAAAATGATGCAACTGGCCTAGCTTGGTGGCTTTGTTTATTACCAGAATGCAAAACTTTTGTCCTGGAGGGCCACAGTTAAGTTATGCTGCACATTGGCAGTGGTTTGTCCAGTTAACCAAGAGCACAGTCAACCAGCTTGTTTCTTTAATTTTGAATTGGAGCTACTGAAATGTAGCCAACAAGTGGTGGAACAAAGTAAAGAGGCAACTTATAGTCGTGTGAACACACCACAGTGAACTAGGGCATTAACAGAAAAGTCGACTAGTTGACTAGTTGACTTCAGAGACAGAAGTCGACGCCCCCTGAGAGAAATCGACTAGTTGTGTGTTTTTTTCCTCTCTGTGCGCGTGCTTGTGTACACAATGCAGTCTCTGCCTCTGATTGGCTAATGCTGACTCGCGTTCTGAGACTTAACCAATTACTACAGTCCCTTCATAAAAAGGGCAGTAACGTTAGCGCGAGTGGAATCTAAACTCAAAACCAGAACAAGACGAGAGACACGGCAGCAGAGGGGACAGACACACATCACAAGTGTGGAGATACTTCACCCTAGACACACAAACAGCATGGAGACCTGCACAATCTGCAAGTCGGTGTTAAAGTACAGTTCTGCATGGCCATCTGAAACGGCACCACTAGCTAACATGGCTAACGCTAGCACTGCAAAGAGTCATCCAGTCCAGAGGACACTGAGTGGCTGCAGCAGCTTAAGCTGTTCCCACTTTCTGTTGTACACTTAAATTTACCAGAACATTCAAGGTATCAGACTTTGTTTTGTTTTGTTTAGTTGTCATGTTGACTGTTAATGTTACAGAGAACATTAATAAAAGTTGCTCAATGTTAGACACCTGTGTTCCTCCGCTGCATCTGTGTGATGTCATCAAACAACTAGTCCACTCGACTTCGACTTTGATGACGAATAAGTTGACTTGAAAAAATCTGAAGTCGTTAATGCCCTAGTGTGAACAATGTGAAATTCTTTCACTGCATTTAACCCATTTACCAAGTGAAGGAGTGGGCTGCCACCAAGGAGCCTGAGAATCAGTCTGTGGGGATGGAACCTTGCTCAAGGGTACCTTGGCAGTCCTAGGATTCGAACCCACTACCTTCTGATTGCAGGGGCAACTCCGTAACCACCAGGACACCAGCTGATATACCACCATTTTCCTTTGCGCTATCTGCATGCCTGAATCATCATAAACTTGCCTGAAATTCGGTAATCTCCAATAGACGTACTTAGGTGATAAGGTCATTTATAAAAATGGACAAACATATGTTGCATAGTTACAAGCAGTTCAAGCAGCCATCTTGTGCTGCATTCACAACTGCTGGGAAAAATGCAAAAGTGGCTTTTAAGCTTTTCTATTTGCATGTGTCATATGTGGTTTGTTTGATATTGCTAAACAAAAAATAAGAGTACTGGATTTTTGGTCAAGCTGCCCATTCCATGTCATTTTTCAGCACAGTATGAGTAGTGAATTGCCATAGCTTACACTGACAGGAAGAAACTACACTTTAATTCAAATGCCTTTGTTTAAGTCCGATACTTTTAAATCTTTTGTAGGCACGCAGTAATCAAACAAGCGCTGGCACATTGTGAGCTTTCATTTTTTCCAACCTCAAGCAGCCAAAGTTGTGTGAAAGCTTTTATGTGGGAATTAGGAGATTCTAAGCACAGCATTAAAGTGTGATTTTTGCCTCATGTCATGTGTTATGCTAATTGTGACTGACTTAACATCTTATTACTGATATATTTGCAGGTCTATTTGAGTGTGTTTTGGTGGTTTGATGTAGCGCAAAATATCCAGTGCCACGATGTTGCAGGGCCTGAGTTTGACATTGCTTGCTTAACTGTGAAAAAGTCTGCTGTACCCAGATAAATCCCACCATTGATCACAATTATACTCAGAGTAGCAATTCTCTCTTGATAAAGCTTTTCCAGCCTCAGAACTGGTTTGGAAATCCAGCTTGGTGGTTCAGTTCTGTGCGTTGTCACTCTGTATGGGTTATTTCACTGTTTCACTATTTGTGCCATGAACCACTGAAATAGGACAGAAAGGTTCTTGCAGGAGAGTCCATTGACCTGTGTGTTAAGTTTAATCTCCAAAGAGCCTCTCTGAAGCTTTGAGTGGACGAATTTAGGTTTGATCAGCTTTTAACTGATCATTCAGACTTTTGGAAGGATCAGAAGCAGCTTTTAGGTCCAAGTTTTGAACTGTCAGTGTCTTTGAATCCTGTGATTTGCGAAATAATGTAGTGTATAGCTTTCAAGGGCATCTGTATGTATAAGCCAAGTGTTTGTTGTTGTTTCCAACTATCTTTGGACTGCTTTTTGAAGTTCAATAAATACAATCATTTATTATTAATAATAATCCCAGTAAATAATTCTTCCACCATGTAATTCATTAGCAGTGTGCTATGGTCGCTAAGGATTATCTCATGAACAGCATAATGTTTTTTTTAATTTTATTAAACTGAATTAGTTTTTAAAAATATCCTTGCATTTGTTTCCTCCCCAGAGGTCTATTTATGACATTTGGGTGGCTTCATACACCAAAAATAATCATACTTCATTTTAACCGACTGTTTTACAGACTTTCTTTATCCCTTAGAATTGAACAGAAAAATGTTTCTTACTGTGCTATGTAGACTTCTGCACGTAAACTATATCTGTCCTGATTGCGCCTTCAAAAGCGTTCTAGACTGAAGGATTCCTTAAAATTTCTGTGTGAACTGGTGGAGCAAAAATACCATGGGATGAATAGTTACATATATATCAATATGTTTTTTGTGACCTCAAAATAGGATGTTATTTGCCGGTAAGTTTGCATGTGTGACCTGGGGAGTAAGTAGTATGTTCTGAAGCCTGGGGTCTCATGTACAATAACAAGAACAAGTTGATGATATGGTGCTTTTAATACACAATTCCTGTGATTTATGTAATTATGTATAAATTGAATATTCTTGCATTTACTTGAAGTTTTCTCAGATTTGTGAGGCAGTTGGTGGCCTGCTGTTTAGGGAACTGCCTCTGTGATAGGAAAGTCATGGGTTTGAATCAAAGGACTGCCAGTGGCACCACTGAGGTACCCTTGAGCAAGGTACTGTCCCCACACACTATTCCCCGGGTGCTGTGACGCCGGCTGTCCACTGCTTTACTTGGTGGATGGGTTAAATGCAGAGAGGATGCTCACACTGTGTCCTGTGTTGTGCTGTGGTGTTTTCATACATGACAAAAATGGCCACTACTCATTTAAATGTTCATTACTGAGAATATAATACACGTAAGTAAGTTAAAAGCAAGGTAAGCAACTATTATCCGCAATGGACCTTCACAAAGAAGTTGTAGTGTTTTGAAGGGTTCTGGACAGTATGTTTCGACAGGTTCCTTGCTGTGGTTCAGATCCTGGCTTTCTGCTATACATATCAGCAGTCAGGCACAGGCAGTAGCAGTGAGGGCAGATAGAAATGAACACGTCTGTCAAAAGTGACGTCTGCTGCTGAGATGTGAGATAAGACAGCTGTATGTTTCCAGTCAGTGTCACCAGCAGACACTTGCGGTATATTTCAGCACAGCTCTTTTAAAGGTTATTTGAGACAAGTGCTTCCTTGATGCCAGCTAAAGAACATTTTCCTCTCTGGAACTTTGTAAAGCTCTCACTCAGGGGTTGAGACTTTGTGTATTGAGGTTTCTTCTGTTGTTCAGTTGATAACTGTGTTGGTTATCAGCCGGTGGGCACTTTCTTATTTTACCTACACCACCGGGTCAACTTGGGCATGACACACTGTTCCGTTATGTTGATATTACAAACGACCCCTACGAAGTTGTGGTTTTTCTTAGACCCGAACACTAGTAGTTCACGTGAAACCCCTGCAAATTCATGGAAACCCGCAAATATCCATTTTTTTGTTACTTTTTTGTGCCAATATATAATTTTCCATGCATTTTATTGCAAAATTATTAAGAAGAGTATAATTTACTAATTTCGTAACATAAATATTAACGTAAATTCAGACGAATTTCCATAAACCCCACAAATTTTGGGGGTCGATGTCAGGCCTAGGGGCTATGTTTGTAGGTGGCCAGTACAGGGCGCCCTTGGTTAAGTTTTGTTTTTGTTATGTTTGTACTTTTATTTTGATATGCTGAGCACCCCCGGCAGTGAGTTTGTCTATTATGAGTTTCAGCTGCCGGGGTGCTCAAAGAAATTAGTCTTTGATTTTCATTGGTTGTGGTTTTGTATTTAAGTTCTGTTTGGACTGACCTGCGCTGTCGGTCCACCGTCTTCATAGCCGTAATAGGTGTCTTTGCTGAGGTGTTTGAGTTTCTCGTTTCTAAAGCATTATCGAGTTTGGTCAGGCCATCGAGGCTGTTTTGTTTGTGTGTGTGAAAATAAAGAAATACTAAAGAAAGAAAGATGAACGGGGAGAAAAGGAGGCCGACGAGACAGATGGACCGACCTACAAACAAAGGCAGGCGCCTTTGCAGTGTGGTGAGACAGAAAGCTGACCCCCGAGCAACAAGATCTGCTCATGGGGGAATTCGCTGAGCGGATGGCTCGGGACTGGGCGGAAAGCAACGGCCGAGGGTGGCCAGCACCTCCGCCAGCGTGGAGGAAGCAGGCACAGAGGCTTGTTTTGAGTAACCCTTCAAAAGTGTTGGACGAGGCTGCTCTTTCGGTCCTTTAGCCGTGGCCGGCAGGCCTGTAGCTTTAGCCGTAGCCGGCAGGCCTGTAGCTTTAGCCCTAGCCAAGAGGCTGGTAGAATCAGCCCCAGTAGACAGGCCATTAGCCTTCGCCCCAGCCGACAGGCCTGCGGATTTAGCCTTAGCCCTAAGGCCGGTAGCCTCAGCTTTAGCCCTAGCAGGGAGGCCTGTGGCCCGAGCCAAAGGGCCTTTAGCCCTAGCAGCAGCCCGAGGAGGGCCTTTAGCCCTAGCAGCAGCCCGAGGAGGGCCTTTAGCCCTAG
>JBBPCX010000114.1:7131443-7145127 GCA_037974365.1 Hydrocynus forskahlii
TTTTTGAACCAACACATCCTAAAGACTTGATTTTTTTTTCACCGCACAAATGTCGGAAAATTAGAGTTCCTGCACTTATTTTTTCCCACTTCAAGCACTGGCAACATTAATTCATCTACAGCAAATTCACAAAACAATTTAGCTTGCTATTCCTCAAAAAAGTAATGAGAAAATATCTGTTGAACTTGACAATAACATCTGTTGACACGACAATGGCAGCAAATGCTCCTCCCTTCTTATATACACAGGAAACTCAGGAAACAATTTAGCTTAATTTTATTAATAATAATAAAATATCCATGGAACCATTCAGTTTTTACCATGTGTTTCACTTTATAACCCTGCCCTCAGTAACTCATAAGAAAGAACACAGTAACATGTCAGCCATTATTAATGATTTAAAATGTGTTTCATTTTATAATACTGTTCTTGTTCCTTATTAACTCATAAGGAAGAACACAGCTACACTTCATTAATCACACTGTATTACACTGTAGATACATTTTTAATTCCTCTTAGGAAGAGCACAGATACAGCTCATTCAGTATGCTAAATATATGAAGGTGTGTAAGATTCATGAGCAGCTAAAGCGCATTAGATCAGTCATGCAGCTATTATTATTAGTAAGTTAGTTGTTCTGTAGGAGATTAATTCTCAGTGGTTATCATTAAAGTAAAGTCACATGTGAACACAGCACAGCACAGCACACAGTGTGATCAATGTGAAATTATTTCTCTGTATTATACCCATTCACCAAGTGAAGCAAGGGGTTGCCACCAATGTGGGGCGCCCGGGGTGCGGTGTGTGGGGACGGTACCTCAGAGGTGCCACTAGCAGTCCAGGGATTCGAACCCACAACCTTCTGATCTCAGCATGAACCACCAGGCCACTAGCTGTCCCAAGAACAGTTCACTTTTAACAGTAAACTGTACAACAGTTAACCTTTATATACTGAGTAACTAACTACAATGTGTAAGTAGTTAATAGTAGTAATTTAGGCATTAACTCAGGGCTTCTTATTAGTCCCTTCTGTGAAACAGTCACAATAAACTGAAAAAGCACATTACACACGTGGGTAAGTAGAAAGAGAGCAATAAAGCGGTGCAAAAAAGGAGAGCAGTATGGTACACATACTTTACATGTCATCAGAGAAAATGGTAGCATAACAAGAGAGCATTATCATCAGCTGTCCAACATACTTCCTACTGTGTCCCCTCAATATTGGAAACAATTTTTTGATATTATACTGTGGTCAAGAAAAAATCTGTTAATCTAAAATTTATTTGGAGAGTGCAGCACCAAGGGGAACACATTTTGCCAGACAACCATCCCATTTTATACAGTGTTTGAATATTCACTGCTTCACAGCTTTGAACTTGAGGTCAGTAACAACTCGACTTTGGATGAAATAACTTGCACCTGGTGGGCTGGTTAACAAACTACCTGACTGAAAGGCCGCAGTACGTGCGACTGGGGAACTGTAGGTCAGACACTGTGGTCAGCAGCACAGGAGTGCCGCAGTGGACAGTACTCTCTCCAGACCTGTTCACCCTGTACACCCCACACCTCCAGTACAACTCCGAGTACTGCCATGTGCAGGCGTTTGCAGATGACACTGCTTTTGTTGGTTGTATAAGGAATGGACAGGAGGAAGAGTACAGGAAACTAATCCAAGACTTTGTATCACGGTGTGAGACCAACCAACTGCACCTGAACACAACTAAGAAAAAGGAGATGCTGGTGGATTTCAGGTGGCCCAAACCTCACACTGAGCCGATAACAATAAAAGGGGAATATGTAGAGATTGTCCAGACCTACAAATACCTGGGAGTACAACTGGATGACAAACTGGACTGGACTGCCGACACAGATGCTCTGTGCAGAAAAGGACATAACCGTCTTTACTTCCTCAGACGGCTGGCTTCCTTCAACATCTGCAAAAACCTGCTGCAGATGTTTTATCAGACTGTTGTGGCGAGCGCCCTCTTCTATGCAGTGGTTTGCTGGGGTGGTGGCCTCAAGAAGAAGGATAGCCTCACGACTGGTCAAAATGGTGAAAAAGGCGGGTCATGTTGTCGGCACAGAGCTAGATAGTTTGTCAGCCATGGCAGAGCAACGTACACTGAACAGGCTCCTGTCAATCATGGACAATCCACTGCATCCTCTGCACGACATCATCTGCAGACAGACTCCACGGACAGACTGAGGAGGTTGTTCCTCCCCCACGCCATAAGACTGTTTAACTCCACCAAGGGGTGGGAAACGCTAATGTCACCATCCACAGCCGCACCTCTGCTCTGCACTACACTACTCACAGCACACCACGCACTTTAACTGTACATGCCTGTCTGCACTGGATTTTTTCTTTTAATTGATCTGCACTGACTGGCAATTCACACCACACAAGTATTACTGGACTGTCAGTTTAACTCGCACAAGCATAACCCTCCAAGTATTACCACACAAGCATTACCTTCCAAGTAGTACCGCACAAGCATTACCCTCCAAGTATTACCACACAAGCATTACCTTCCAAGTATTACCACACAACCATTACCTTCAAATGATCACCTGTAACTTTTGTCTATAAGGTGCGCATCCATCCATCCATCCATCCATCCATGCATGCATGCATGTAATCCCAACATCCCAGACTGCATACTACACCAATAAACAGTATGTAAAAATAGTTCACGACCATTAGAAATATAGTATAGATGTGTATGGTTTGGGAGATGCTTTAGTTTCCTAGTCATGTGGGTCAGAATAGCTAACTTTATTACATTTCATTAAGCAATTGATATGATTAAATCAACAAATGAGTTTTGAATAACTTGTTTGTTGCAAGTGATGGAGATTTACATAATTCATTTTGTAGTGATAGCAACAAATATCAAGGATGGAGGTTGTGTGGCTTATTCAATGCCAATTTCTCATATTAAAAAATATTAATAATATTATGTATTTAATTCCCCCAAAGTCTCAAATCCCCCTAAGGAGTGCCACCCTCCTTTTGCCCTTACATACCAGGGACCTTTTACACTTTTACTGTTTCCAATTCTAGCAGTTGCATATTGTATCATTAAGATGGTATTTAATCCAGCTAAAGACCACAGCCATTTTCATTAATATGAAAGTGGGTTGTCTATAACAGTACTATGTACCATATAGTACCATGTTTATGCTGCAAATTGATCTTTTAATGGACTTGGATTGAATGGATGTATTCAGAATGGCACTGCCGTTGCTACAGTGGAATCTGCATGTAGCGAGCTGATTTATTTTAATTTGCATGTAGCTAGCTAATTTATTTTAATTTTTTATGTTAATTTATTCTAATGAAAGGGGTTTCATGGATGGGATTCATAACTTAATCTGCATGTAGCTAGCTATTTATTTGATTTTATTTTTTACATTTATTTTAATGGATCGGATTTCATTGATGGGATTAGTAGTAGCAAATGTACCAGAAACTCTTGCAATTAGTTGATTATCATGGCTATTATAATGTTCATTTCTGACATTGTAAGAAATGACTGCTGTGCAGATTAATCAAGATCTTAAACAAGAGCCTTATTCATGGTATGGTAATACAGTTTCAGCCCTGTTACAGAAGTGCTATTTATACCTGGAGGCATAATGCATTTGTGAGATCCTTCTCTTGATAAGTTCCTTTCTTTTAGCGATACTCACAAAATGATTGATACCGAAAAACCTCCTTAGCACCACAGATTCATGGGGAGGATATATTTTAATTGATTCAAAAAATAATGTTTTTATTTCCATCAAGTTATGGTAACAACCCAACTCAAAATATTTACTCAAGACGTTTTTTCAATTACTAAAGTAATTCACCTCACTAATACTTTTAATTGTACAAGTAAGTTATCACAGCAGTAACAGCACTCTGAGTACTCTTTTCACCCTTTGACTGTGTATGCTTACATTTCAGAAATGACATAAGCAAGTCTATAAGACATTACTTAACAGTTTACACAATGGTAACTGGTGAAGCAGAAGCTTCCATTATTGTTAGCTACGTCAGCCTTATCGTGCCAGTGCAAAACTGTTACAGCTGCCAACAGAATTTCTAGTAAAAAAAAAAAAAAATCATAATATATCAAGGTCATGTGAAAGTGATGCAGTGTGTTAAATGTTGGCCAGCGGATCTGTCTGAATAATTCATGCTGTTTGATGAAGTCTGGGCATTAGTTTTTACTTTGGAGTTCATTTGTAATGGGTCCCCCCATGTGACGGCAGCAGATGGTTCCCAGGACGCTCAGCTAAAATTGCACAGACAAATCAGCAGGACTAATGAAGAGTGCAGCATCTGTGGGATTCCACAGTGCTGAAGGGAGTGTGGAGAGGACGCCGGATGCAGGGTGTGTAGGAGGGAAGGCCTGCACAGCGCCGCTGACTGTACTTTATGATGTGTGTAATAGGCATGGTGGATGCAGTTAATTAGCTTTAATAAGCACCTCTCCTCACTTTCCTCACTCTGTGGGTGGTTGAGGGTTACATGAGGGACATGACTGTGACCATAGAGAGACAGACAGACAGCTGGATATGGTGAAACAGAAAGAAAGATACTGATTAAGGGGGGGGGTATAGAGAGAGAGAGATAGAGAGAGAGAGAGAGAGAGAGAGAGAGAGAGAGATAACAACAGAGACAGACAAAGAGAGAGAGGGAGGGAGAAAGACAGAGAGAGGAATACAGAGATACAGAGAGGGGTAGAGAGAGAGAGACAGAGAGAGAACGACAGAGACAGACAAAGAGAGGGAGAGAGGGAGAGACAGAGAGAGAAAGAAAGAAAGAGAGAGGGAGTAGAGAGAGAGAGAGCGAGAAATAGAGAGAGACAGAGAGATAGAGGGGATAGAGAGAGAGATGAGGGGAGAGAGAGAGAGAGAGCAAGAGAGAGAGGGATAGAGAGATAGAGGGGTAGGGAGAGAGGGGGGGTATGAGAGAGGAAATAAGTTCCTTTACAAGTTGTGCATGTTTTTTTCTTTACTAGTTGTGCATTTTGATAAATATGCCATAAACCTTGGAGATGGTATTCCCCAGTTTTGCCTCTCTAACATTCTAACATTCCCTCTGTTTGGTAAAAGGTGTCCTCTCCAGACAGATTCAATATAGTTCTGTTGGTTTTGAACTTCTTAAAGGGGACATATTATGCAAAACTCACTTTAGTTATAAGAGGTCTATGGGCTATACAAAACATGTTCATGAAGTTCTTTGCACAAAATCACTCTCACATAAAGAGATCTCACCGGCTTTATTCTTGAAAGTTTCAGTCCCTTTCAAAATGAGCCGTTTAAGGGCTCTGTCACTTTTATGCAAATAAGCTGTTACTGACCACGCCCACCCATCCCATGCTAATGCTGTGTGTTTAGCACATGTGAAACAGAGGCGCTATCCAGCAGTATATTTTGGACCCCGAGTCGGACCCAGAGCAAGATGAACACAACACTTCATGAGTGACTTGCCTTTGCCTGCAGCCATAGTGCTCAGCGTCTTATGTGCTCGTAAAACCAGCAGGCAAACAAGGCGGATCTTCAACTAATCTAGTGGTTGGGGGCTCGACAGGTGAGGGGTGGTTCTATGCAAATTTCCCTATTGTGACGTCACAATGATTCGACACCAAAATCTTTCAACTGACTCACAGAAAATGGATGGATGTTTTTTTGTTTTTTTTTGCGCTTGGAGTGTTTATAGGAGCAGTAGACACACAAACGATAATACAAAAGGATGCAAAAAATGAGTTTTGCATAATATGTCCCCTTTAACCCTAGCCCTAACAGTGAATGTTGGCTTTTTCAGTGTTGTAGCTGTTTTTATAAACTTTGCTTCATTTAGAAAAGTCAGAACCCATTTCATTTCTGTATCTCTTAATCCCTAATACTGATGAGTGACTGCAGCCAGACATTTTTATAGCCTAATAACATGTCTGTCCTTTAGTGTACTGGTTTTATGCTAAAACGTTTTTTGGACATTACAAACTGAAGAAATAGGCTAATTTCCTGATGCACTTAAGGTTGCTATGGTAATGCCTTTACTGATGAAAAACAATTTAGATGACTCAATTTGAAGTCATTTTGAATTTCAAACTTACCATTCCTAAATAAATTACTAGGACAAATAATGTTTACAGAAAGGTCTTGTGTTGAATAATTTTAAATGAAAAATTTCAAAGCTTGTAATGGTTTTGAAACAGCATTGTGTGGGGAAGTGGGGTTTCTTTTGGGTTTTTCTTGTAGTTTTAGACTATTGGCACTGTGTTTGATAGAGAAGATTATGATAAGCTTGATAAACCACTTTGAATATTGCGTTGGCCTCACTGAGACCATCTTAGTGTAGTTTGATATCTTTGTTAGTCTAGATAAACATTGTTCAGATGAACATGATATACACTACACGGACAAAAGTATTGGGACACACCACTTAAATATTGGATTCAGGTGGCCCCTTACCTCCAGTGAAGGTCAATCTTAATGCTTCAGCATACCAACACATTTTGGACAACACCATGCTTCCACCTTTGTGGACACAGTTTGGGGAAGAACCTTTTCTGTTCCAGCATGACTGTGTCCCAGTGTCCATAAGGACATGGCTGGATGAGTTCAGAGTGGAAGAACTTTACTGGCCCAGACAGAGCCCCGACCTCAACCCATCCAACACCTTTGGGATGAACTGGAACGGAGATTGTGAGCCAGGACTTCTCGTCCAACATCAGTGTCTGACCTCATAAATGCTCTACAGAATGAATAGACACAAATTCCCACAGAAACTCTAAAATCTTGTGGAAAGCCTTCCAAGAAGGGTGGAAGCGGTTATAGCAGCAAAGGGGGACCAGTTCTATTTGAAAGTCTATGTATGTAAATGCAATGTCATTAAAGTCCCTGTTGGTGTAATGGTTTGGTGTCCCAATACTTTTGCGCATACAGAGTACTGTATTAGGCTTGCTATTATTTCCTTTGTACATGCTTTCACTTGGTCACATTATTAAATAGTCATTCACATATCCATGCCAATGATACACAATAATGCATTTACTGTATGAAGAGCCAGATGATACAAGCCCTGTAAATAACCAAATAACCTGTCTGTCCAGTACCATTAACTGGATTCATAGTACTTTTTTAATGAAATGAAGAAACTGTGAGGAGACCACAGGGCATAATAAATCAAATATTTTTTTTTAATTTTAATTATTTTAGACTCGATTCCTTTCTCAAGCTGCATGATGCCTAGAAGCTGATACTTTTGCTTTCTCATGACTAGACGGCTGTAAAAACCACAACTGACACATTACAGCTTGTGCAGCCAGTGATTACACATGAAAAAGAGTGACCATTATTACACTGGCTGTCTATTTCATTCAGAATTTATTTTATTTGGTTTTAAAGCTCTTAATGGATTAGTACATTCACAGAATGCCAGAATCAGCAAATGCTGCTGGTGAAGCTGCTTTCTGTTTTCATGCACCAAAAATTTTAGAATTCATTTTTGGACTCTTCAGGCTCCAAAAGTTACCAGCTTTAAAAAGCAGATAAAGCAAATTTTTTAGCCTCGCTTTCTGTTCATGTATTATACTTTTCTTTTAGTGTTCCTCTATTCTAATCATTTTAATTTTGATATTCTTGTTTTTTTTTCAAGTTTTATTCCTGTTTTACCTTTTCATGTTTTACTGATGTTGTGAAACAATTTGAGCTGCATTTTTAAATGTCATATACTGTAGTTATATAAATAAATAAAATAGCAATTATTATTATTATTATTATTATTATTATTATTATTATTATTATTATTATTATTGTCATTATTGCTATTCTTATTATTTGCAAGTTGGCTCCACCTGCCTTTTATTTCAGGCCACTTTAGGTTCCTGTACAGTGACTTTACACGCAGAACTGGGAGATATTGCTGAAGATCAAAAAGAAAAGCAGAGACAGACAGACAGAGAAAGAAAGAAGTACAGAAAGAGCAGAGAATGAGAGTGAACCTGCAAAATAAGAAATGCCCATTTTCATTTTTTACTGATACTCCACATCCGCATCCAATATGCAGAATGCAGCGAAGCGCCAAATCCCACAAGTGATTCCAGCTTAAGGTAGGATGACCTGTCATCAGGAGTTTCCAGAGTGAAACGCTCAGCCATGCAGCATTCACTTTAAAGGCAAATCCTGTAACACTGCCTATTACACAGCGCTGTGTGTGTGTGCGTGCGTGTGTGTGTGTGTGTGCATAGTTAAATGAAAAGAAGCAACTATGGCAAACAAAATGGGGTGGGTGTGTGTGTGTGTGTGTCCACAGTTGCCAGCCGATGAGGTTTGTCCCATAGAGAATGAAAGTGACAACCTAATAAGCTGAATCCAATAGCAATTTCAGTCATCTCAGAATTGACACTGAATTGATTCACCCCCCTCGGTTGCTCTCTGTCTCTCTCTCCCACATTCTTCTTCCTCTCTTCCCCTCTCCATCTATCTATCTATCTATCTATCTATCTATCTATCTATCTATCTATCTATCTATCTGTCTGTCTGTCTATCCATCTATATATTGTAATGGCGGTGGAAAATCAGCAAACTGACAAGATTATGTTATGGCTACGTTCCCATGGCTACGACCTCGTGTTAGCTCAGGATGCAGATAACTGTTCGAACATTTTACTTAAAAACACAAGGTACGTGCAGAAAAACAAGTTCCCAAATCAAGTCTTGTGCTCTAACAACCTAGACCATTAATGATTAAATCCTCTCTACGCATGCAATGTTAAAGTATACGTGGCTTTATGTGACACAAGACCACCATCCAGCCTCACATAAAGAACTCTCAAAATAAAGAACAATCAATTACATAATCATACACTGAATATATTGATTTTACCCATTAGGAAAGAACAATCAAATAGACGATCAAATACATAATCATATACTGAATATATTGATTCTTCCCTTAGGATACATTAAGTACATAGATTACATATATATATATACATACACACACACACACACACAAATATATATATATATATATATATATATATATATTCTTTCAATATATTCTTTCTCTTCTCTTTCTCTCATCCCTTTACATGTTTGCTCTCTCTCTCTCTCTCTCCCTCTTTTCTATGTTTCTCTGTTTTCCCTTTTTGCCCCTCTTTTCCTAACGTATTCATCCTTCCTTCTGATCTTTTTCACCCGGACTCACCTTCAGCTTTTTCCTGTAGTTGACTATATTTTAGCTTAATATCCGTTTATTACAGAGGCCTTTGTTGTCCTTTGTTGTCAGTTCTCTTCTGAGAAATAAAACTTGAGTCATACTTACAGTTTAAATGTTTATGATAAAATGATGATGTTTTTTTTTTTTTTTGCATTTTTGCCTTTCACCCTGTGACTACTGGTATTGGCTTCTTGAAACCCTGATTGAAGTAAGCAGCAGGGAAAATGAATGAGTAGCTGATAAGTTTAACAGTAATAACACATGTAGAGCATTACAGTATAAACTGTTGTTCTCTTTCACAGCAAGATGATGTATTCTGCCACCATCTTGATGCACATCACCATCTGTCAGCATCGAGCTCCATGTGAAAGACAACATGTGTTTGTTTTCAAAACTTTTTTTGTCTATAGAAATGAAATACTGTGTGAGAAAACCTTTAGGATGTAACAAGCCTGGTAATTTGAGGGCAGAAAGCAATAGTTGGTAAAACTATGTACACAGATTTTCCTCTTGTACCAAATGTACAACCAAGACATGTTTGGTGTTTGAAATGTACTTCGTTTTCCGCTGAAGCGGCTAAAAACAAAAGTCACAGCCCTCTTGAAAACAAACAAACAAACAAAAAGGTTAATATTCAATAACTCTCTTCATAAAGAACCAACACCTTCTCTTTAACATAAAAAGGTCCAAGATGATGACAGTCTGTCTATGGTGACTTCAAACCCCCAAAATTATCTCTATTTAAAACTTCATTTGGGATGATTTAACAAGGCTTCCAGTGTATTCTCCTAAGGTGTGTGTGTGTGAGAGAGAGAGATTCCTCACCAGATGGTTAAAACCAGCATAACAGCATACTGAGGTAATTAGCTCTCAGTGGAACTTACACTTAGCATCCCTCACTGCTGTAGATGGGAGAAACACACACACCCCTCCACCTCCACAGACCTTTATGAACCATTACTCAAGCCTTGGCTGAGTTGGAATTGCACTCTAGCCACACAAGCCCAGATAATAATGTAGTTACCTTTTACTTAATGGCAGTATTCATGAGTCTTCATGATGCCTACTTATAACTGTATGCAGAACCTTTAGGCGCACTTAATCAAATTATATGTTTTATCGATAAATGTACATCCTCTACAGAATACAATTAATATTAATAACATCATAAATATGAAAGAATCTAATCTAAGAGAATCCTTTCGTTGTTGAAAAAAAAATGCTGTCCACACAAGCACTGTTTTTTTCTTTTTAAAATATGTATCCATGAAAATATGAAAAAAAGAGTATGCCAAGCAGGCAGTGATATAACCTGACCCGTAAAGCCATGTTGCTCAATCAGACGTTATTACTTTTCCTGTATGCTTATAAAACCGGTGAGATTGGCAGCATGATCTGCGTACAGATCAGGCAAAATCAGGGCAGGCAGACTGGAAAAGAAGCTTCATTCAACTACTGGGAAGCAGCAGGAGTCATGGGAGTGATGGATGTAGCAGTGACCTCCATAGCGCATCTGTTCCTCAGTATAGAGGGAGAGTAAATGTACATTTGTTTAAAAGTCCTGCTAGCAAAGTTAAAACCAGCAATATTTTTGCTCTGTCCACCATTGCATAAAAACATCTAATCTAAACAGAAAAATAGCGAACACTGAGATGAAACAGAGTAGGTAATGGTGCACACTCTGACATTACAGGCCAAAATCCGATGCTGAATTCCTTAGAAATGGGCCTGGAATGACACACCCCGGGTGACACTCTTCCAGTACAGTGTTTTAGCCAGATTAGCCATTATAGTAATATGTCCAGAAGTTGGACTGCACAGTTTGAATGACTAATTCAATGAGAGTCAGATGAGGCAGAAGAGTTGATAAACACTTTTTACTACTAATCTTTCACCACTGTTGATGCATGGAGCAGCCATCTTGGATTCTGAGGTCAGGACAGGTGAGGCTCATCAGACTTTCTGACCCAGAAATCTGACTTTAATGGGTGTTCCATTTGAAATTTGCTACAAGGAACTTGGAAATCGTGACTTCGCTGTTTAAATGAAACATACCATCCTTTGTCCCTGTCTACACATCAGAAGTTTCTGAAAATCTTCACCCTGGAGCCTGTTTGTCAGGGTTTGAGCTGGGCCCCTCACTTAAGAGGATCTTAATGTTTCAGCATACCGAGACATTTTGGATGACATCATGTTTTCAACTTTGTGAACCCAGTTTGGGGAAGAACCTTTTCTATTCCTGCATGACTGTACCCCAGTGCACAAAGCGAGCTCCATAAAGACATGGGTGTATGAGTTCAGTGTGGAAGAACTTGACTGGGCCGCACAGAGCCCCGACCTCAACCCCATCCAACACCTTTGGGATGAACTGGAACGGAGATTGCGAGCCAGGCCTTCCCGTCCAACATCAGTGTCTGACCTCATAAATGCTCTACAGAATAAATGGACACAAATTCCCACAGAAACTCCAAAATCTTGTGGAAAGCCTTCCAAGAAGAACAACACAGTCACACCTTTTAACTGCCTGTAGCATGTTTAGATTATAATGTTTCTTTGTTAGCTTAGTTTATAATTAAACTTTACTTCACTGCATCTAAGGTAAAAAACATTTGGCAGACACCCTTATCCAGAGTGACTTACAGTGATTAGTTACAGGGACAGTGCCCCCAGAGCAACTGCGGGTTAAGTGTCTCTCTCAAGGACACAGTGGTAGAAAGTGGGGGGTTTGAACTTGTAAACACTTGTTACAAGTGTTTTGCCCACTAGGCTTTGACTACCCCTATGGCTCGCTGTCTCCTCAAAACAGTTTGGTCTGTAGGCCAGGCATGTCTAATTTTCTTTGCTAAGGGTCAGTGAGCCTGCAGGTTTTCATTCCCAACAAGCAGAAGCTCACCTGATTCCACTTTTAACCAGTTGGTCATGTGAGCTCCTGCTGTGTTAGAATGAAAACCTGCAGCAAAATGAGTCCTTTGTGGATACAACTGGATGGACACATCTGTTGCAGACTAAGTACACGGAAGGCAATTTGGGCCAAATTGTCCATTTTAATGAAGGGTGATTTATTGTAAATTAGACTATTCACTCCACACTCTCTCACCCTATTCACTAACTCTGCACTTCTTTTCATAATGAATGAACATGCTATGATGTAAGGCAAAATCCCTTTCTTTATGTTCTCTTTCTATATGACCAAGGATGCATTTCATTGTCCAACTTTTTCTCAGTCTCTTCATGCATCTCCTGACCTCAGCTCAGTGGATATGTGTGTGTGAAATTGGATTTTACATCCAGTTGACTGCAGTAGCAGAGGCTTGACGCTGCTTTGGGGCCAGGGCTGGGGTACAGCCCTCTGCGTGGCCCAAACTGGACGCGAGCGCAGTGAGCCTAAACGAGCAAACACACATACACAGCTGGACAGCACATATGCCAATTAGTGCAGTGCGGAAAGGGAACGCCGCCATGCGTAGCTTTCCGCTTCACCTGAGATGGCTGCCGTGAGCCACCAGCAGCGGGTCAGCCCTGTCTGTCTGAGTGCACTGGTGTGGAGAAGCATATGTGATTGTGAGTGTGTGTGTATGTGTTGTAAAGAGAAAGATCTCTCCAGGGAAGTGGGAACATGCTGTTGCTATGAAAGACTAAAAGAAACAGAACTTCTTGTGCTGTTCTGGCTCTTTTTACAACTGTTGATGCGGTTACAGCCCTGCTGGAACTGGTTTACTTTAAATAAAGGAGGCTGCATAAATGTGTGATTTGATTGGTTGATTTATTCTGTAAAACATGTCTGTAATTTCTCCAGATGTCTTGTCAGCATTACACAACAGAACACACCCAAAAACAATACTAATGTACTTTTCACATGTGTCTGTTAGTGGCTTTTGTTATTCCATTAGTATGAGCTGGATTGGAACTGGACCACTAATACTGGAGGAATAATGAAGGAGGATTCAGTCAGTTACACTTGGCCATTCACTTCGGTTATTACTGTCAGACTGTAAAAACTACACTGTAGATTCATACCAGAGTACAATCACTCTATGGTATTATTGTTAGACGGTACAAGTCACACACTGTATATTCATACTAGATTCATGTTACTTCATAATTATGACTGTAAGACTGTAAAAACCAAACACACTGCATGTTCATACTTGAGTACTATCACTCTACTGTAAAACTCATACTGTATATTCACACTGGAGTGAAATCGCTTCATAATTATGCCTGTAAGACTGTAAAAACTACAAAGACTGCAGATTTATACTGGAATAAAATCATTCCACAGATCTTACAGTTTTTCTGAATTGCTAAAACACTAAATCCCATTGTAAAAACTAAACTGTCAACTACCAAAACTCTTTCATCAAATCAGTCCCACAGTTGTCAAACTCTTAAACACTATTCATCTGGTTAGGACACAATTTGCAAATGTGAATCTCCCATTTACCAAAACTCTAAACACATTCT
>JBBPCX010000114.1:7145227-7159612 GCA_037974365.1 Hydrocynus forskahlii
ACACACACACACACACACACACACACACACACACACACACACACACACACACACACACAGCATTTTGATAAGCAGCCTTTCTCATATCCATTCAAAAAAAGCTGATAAATTGTTCTGATTTGGTTGTGTGGACTATATTTGTTCAGGAATAAAAAAATAAATATTCAGGTAAGTTCAAGCCAACACACTGAAGGTGAAGACTTTTACCAGTTTTACAAATGTGGGGTTTATGGCAATAGACACACACATTTTTATTTTATTTGCACTTTTCAGTGAGGTAATGTTATTTTATTTATTTATTTTATTTGAATGTATGTGTGTGTACTCCTAAGTTCTAATATGTTTGGCTGGCAAAATAAAAGTCGTAAATTCAAATCAGAGTGTCTTCCGCGTCTGGAATGGATGTACAGTATTCTTGAGTCTATAAGGTAACAATAATATAATAAGAAGATAACCTTGTTGAATTGTGAAATAGGTTTGACTAAAATCAAATTTAGATTTTCTCTATTCTATGAGGTACTTATACTATACTGACTGGGTTAAAAAGAATTGGATTACTAAAAAAAGAGACTAAAACACAACTTTCATTGAGTAAAACAAGACTAAAATGTCATCAGTTTTCATTGACTAAAACTAGATGAAAATAATCGTGGGTAATTCTGACTAAAATACGACTAAAATGCTCAGACTTTTAGGCGACTGAAACTTGACTAGACTAAAAAGAGGACGTGACTAAGACTAATAAAAACTAAAATGACAGCTTGACGCGAAGACTAGACCAAAACTAAAATTCAGCTGTTGCGCAGTTTATCAGACCCCCTCTACCCCGTTCATCATGTTTCAGCTTCCAACGATAGAACCTTCTTATCAGGGTATTTCCTTTGTGGCAGTAACATGGTAGTGTGTGTCACCGTGGTTGTCTGTGAATGTATTTTTAGAGGAGTTTAGCATCATCCCATTGCTGTTGTTTTGAAGGCCTCCACTGGCCTCCCAGTTCCTGACTGGAGACTTTCTGGCACATTTCGCATGCAGAGGTGGCAATCAATATTTCTTGGCAGAGTTTGAGACACCATAGGAACAATTGATTTGTGTATTTCACTTTCAGCCTCCAGGTGATGGCAGGTTTTGGAATGGCTCTCAGGCTCTTTTCTATTGCTCCGCGCAGGATTACAACCAAGTCCCGCACAATGCATCACACGGCTCTGTATTGAGACAACAGATCAATAACCATCTCATGAGGAGCCAGAGCTGAACTTTTGGATTTATCCACTGTTTCCCTGCTTTTGTGGCTATGGAAATGGATTAGTGGTCAAATGGTGGGTGTCTAAAGAGATGGAGCCGTTGACTTGCTGCTCCGTAACGCAGGATGGAAAATGTCATTCCTGAAGAATGGATGTCTATGGATTGTCATGTTGCATCACTACTTGCTTGACAGTCAGCTGCAAGGGCTCCCTACACTATGCACATTTTTCCACCACATCTGATTCAGCTCATTAGTTTACTATCAAGCTCCTCCATATCAAGATCCTCCGTTATCAAGCTCCTCCATATGTTGTTCTGGCTCTTCCATATGTTGTTAGGCTTTGTTCACAGTGCAGAGCGAATTAGGTTTGCTTCTAAATTCAGATTTGTAGGCTTTAGCGTTCAGGCTTCATATCACAAATCGGACTGTAGTCACGTTTGCTTTCATATTTGCATTGGTTTACATAATAAGAATGCCCTTGTGAGTGACTGGCAGGCAAGGGGAAGGCACCACATTTATGAGCCTAGTATTGTTAATGAGCATGTAATTAGTATATTCCCTAATTCTGAGGATTAAGGGGAATATGGCTTGTGTTAACTCCACAGCCATACATTTTTAGCATAATAAGATGACTACCAGGTGGTCTCGCTGGTGGTCTCGTGGTTAGGGCATTTGCCCTGTGATTAGGAAGTCATGGGTTCAAATCCCAAGACTGCTAGTGGCACTTCTGAGGTGCTGTGCTCCCTGGGTGCTGTGTTCCTGGCTGCCTGCTGCTTCACTTGGTGAATGGGTTAAATACAGAGGAAGAACTCTGTGGTGTGCTCATGTATGACAGAATGGTCACTATCAATATGTGACTGCTGTTTTTGTCCTGGTTTTATGATAAAATGTTTCATTTTTGATTGTAATAAGTCTCTAACTCTGAAAAATGTCAGACATTTTGACAGGAGAGCTCTAGAATTCTGGTGGGGTCTAAAGGGTTAAGGATGACCACTTAAGAGGCTTTTGCTATCCAGACTGCAGAGTATTTGTCTGGCTCAAGTCATGTATCGCAAAATATATGGCCGTGGAGAAAACACAAATACGCCAAGAATGACCTTTTAGGATTCCCTGTTCAGCACATATTGTACCATCTTTGAGCAATTTATTATTCATCCTATAGGACCCGTTTAACTTAAGTAACTCATTATCTTGTTAACCCAGTTTCTACTTGCCAAAAGTGACTCATGTTGTTCAGACAGCTCATTTAGCCTTTGCCTTCCACTTTTAACTTTTTAATGAGTGCATCTCATACACTTGTTTTGGTTATTCATCATTGAAAAGATGTTTGAGATATCCATAATCAGAAACTGACAGACAGGCAAGGTCAAACAACAACAACAACACCATTATATGTTTGTAGATATTTTCATTCTGGATGAATGAAACAAAATCAGTCATAAATAATGGGTGAGGATGTGTGTCTTAGTTTATGCACTTCAACTTAATGACTTAATGGTTGTTCTTCACTTATCTAATGGGTACAAACAGATCTCAAAACAAGAACACGATTGTCTGGAGACAACCATGAGAAATTTTAGACTAAATATGGGTTGGAAAGCTGACTTTTTAAACAAACCAGTGTCTTGTGAAGGTAAAGAAAGGGGTGATTGCCTGCTCATCAACAAAACAGTCATTAGCTCATACATGTAACATAAGTTAGCAGGTCCCTCCAAGAAAGAATGTAGAGGCATGTTTTACATATTTGTATGTGTGATGAATGCATTACATGTGGTAAAAAGAAACATTTCTATTCTCACTACACCTTGATTGGTTCTGACCTTCTGACTTCTCAGTTTGGTTTGAACCCAAACCGCATATATAAAAGGTATCTTAAACTATGGACCAGACCAAAAGACCAAATTTTAGTCTGACCAAAACTGAAGGTTCAGTTCATTTCTGAAAACACTTTATTGGATGGTTCAGACTTTTGGACCCATCACAGGAAGTTGGGGAGGCTATCAAAAAGAAGAACCGGAAGAAAGGTAAAAATGAGCCGCAGTAGGACTTGCTAAGTATTTAATTTTGGTCCGGTGAAAAAAATCCAGAATTTATATCTTATTTCCTGAGCGGATGAGAGTGATTATATGAGAGGACAGAAGAGCAATGCCAGCTGTTTGACCTGTTCAGTGTTATGAAAGTGGTTTCATGAGCTCCAGGATTTTGTTCACTGAATAACTTTCTCTAAAAACACAGAGAACAATCTTTCTGAAATATTTATTATTCAGCATGAGTGTTAGCTAATGATCACATTTGGCTAATTAGTCTTTTTGTGTTATCAGTTGTGTTAAAAAAGCATGGCGGTTAGGAATTGGGGCTGATTTTATAGGGAACATGCCCAAACCAAATGTTTAAGTTGTGAAGATGTTTATTCTCATTACAAGATCATGTTTGGCCCTATAAGAGTGCTTTGAGCCTCACAGTGCTGATATTCACAAAAACATGATTGTGTGGTTGGAGAAACAGTTATTAAGAGGATTCTGAGAAACTTGTGTTTGATCTGTCAGTGTCTTTAGTAAGCAAGCTTCATTCTAATAAGGATCCATCAGTCAAACATTTTCATTGCAAATTCAGATTGGCTGGGAACTGATTTTTCAGTCTTTTCTTTTTCAACCCAAATCTCACACTGCGCAGGCTAAATGAACACATGCGAACACATCTGTGCTGCCTTCTGCTAGCCGTCTCCACAATACGAATAACAGTATTTACTCTGTAACAGGCCAAATTGACAGTTCACATTAGTAAATGAAAAATCAGTAGCCTACTTCAAAAACATGGATCAAATAAAATGCTACAACAAAGGTATCTGGTTAATTAGCAGAGTGAGTCATGCATGATTGTGCTGCGACTTTCTGATGTAGGAACAACAGTAAATTTCAAATACAGTGCAAATCTGCCAAAATCACTTTTAAACAACTGATAAACTGGCCAATTGTCAAATGTGTGTTTTCAGTGGGAATCTGCCTATTCCAGTCTCCAGCCAAATTCCAAATTTGCTTCTCTAACAGTCCCTGCTCTGCAGAAAACTACTTACTCTCCACAGTAGGGCCTCTGGCGTCAAAGATGCCTAAAAGTATCTGTAAATGTTCCTGGTTCCTGAAAAGATTTGTGCAGTGGGAACGTATCCAAATCAACTGAAAACCACAAAACCTAGGAACTAGAAACAGGGATTTTGAAAAGAAAGAAAGCTCAGAGTTGCTAGAAACAATTTATGAAGGAAACAGAGACTGTTTATACAGAGACAGGACCATCAGTGCTGTAAGACACAGGAGTAAATGTTATCTCATACAACCCAGAGAGGGAGGAGTTCCACCTATGAACACTGACTCCTTTATTCATCTTCTTCATGCTTTTAGGACATGTTCTTCCTGTTGAATATTAAGTTCTTCCACGGCCATCTGTACACATGAGCACAGATGCAGCAAGTTTACACCGGATTTAAAAAATTGGTGGGCAACCAATATCAAAGTGGCCACCAATATCAGCTACATAGGTAATATTTCATCCCATTTTTGTGTATTGTTTGTCCCTCTCTCAAATGCACAAAACCTTTTCTGTATTTGTTGCATACAATGTCAGAAACATCTGTGGTGTTCAAATGAAAAACAAAAACCAATTGAAGAAGAGAAGTATATTTTGAAAAAGAACCTACGCTGTGGTCAACGGAGCCTGAGCTGTGGCCGAATAAAGCATTACAAAAGAATAACCTGTTGCACTGGCGGACCAGCCTCCATCATCCCACACACTCCAAAAACCCCAACACATTCAGTACTAGAACAAGGTAGGAGGAGCTGAAGGGTTTGTTTCTTGTTTAATAGTTCTTACCCAAATTGACAGAAGGGATGGTTCACAGTGGAAGATGCTTTGGTCAGTTCAGTCTATCAGTGGTAAAAATATTTATTTCGTTCACTTCATGTGACGAGATACAAAAATATCAAAAGAAGTATCAACCCCAAGACTTTATACATGGTATCATATTACCGTTACTGTGAATAACAGAGTGCTTTTTATGTAAATAGACATTCTAAGTGATATATTAGGAATGTCAAGTGATTAATCGAATTAATTACAAGCTCTCTATTTATTTAATCAAAATCAGTCGCACACATTGTTACTGTAAAAGTGTTTACAGCAAAACCTATTTTGCACTCTTCATGTGCAAAAATGGTCACAACAATCAAACATTTGACCTAATATGCTGAGGGAAAAAAGCCAAAATGCTTCAGCAAGAACAATGACAGAACTAAGTCCATCTATAAGCTGCAGTTTAAGACAATATACATACAAGACAAATGGCGACCACCTCAGACAAATGGCGACCACCTCCCCCCCCCCACAAACACACACTTATCAAAAAAAAATATATATATATATATGTACACATATGTTTCATATATCATTGACTTGATTAACTGTAGCCCTACATCTCTGTCCTATATGTACCCTTTGTTTCTGAAATGAGTTTTTGGAAATAGTGGTGCTGATTTCAGGACCGTTTAGCATGTCACGCTTTTAAGGTCACACAAACCCTGCATCCTGGCCAAGTGGACGTCCCCCCTCACCAGTTTATCACTACTTATAATCATTAGGGCATATAAAGTCTGACAAGTTTAAGAGAGATGTAACCTGAGCCATGGAACAAAGGGAGTGTCTGAGGGTGGTGTGGAATCCTGGGCCACACATCATTTTAATAGAAAGAAGAAGAATATTAGATTTAAAATTAAAAGACTGTGCAAAAAAGTGGACCAGTGGTCCTGGGAATGATTTCCCCATCGAAGTGAGAGATAGAGAGAGAGAGAGAGAGAGAGAGAGAGAGAGAGAGAGAAAGAGAGAGAGAGAGAGAGAGAGAGAGAGATGCAGGCTACAGGCAAATAATAATTAGGCCTACTATCCACTAGCCACATTAATATCAGTGGAGAAATGGCAGTGCCTCTTATGTAATGCAAGCAAAGAACAAAAACAACAGGGCGTGCCTCAGTGGTTTGGTGTGTCAGTAACGTCTGTATACTGTTGCCCTCCCCTCCCTGTCCCTGCATGTTGCTGTCAAAGGGCTTCTTATCCCCCGTCCTGTTTGTGGTGTCATTGTTCATCAGCCTGTCTGAAGCTCAGGTGAGGAGGAAGAAGCACAGCAAAAGGTGACAGACTCTTGGTCCAGATGGAAGAGGAGGGATGTCAGCAGCAAGTTACAAAATGCCAGTAATGATTCCGACTGATTTAACGTCCCCATAGCAGCTGTTGGTGTGAGGCAGAGTAAGTTGCAGAGTGATTTCATTAAGGGTAAAAGTATCCTGCGATTTGTGCTGAGTGGGATTGTGGGAACAGCTGTTAATAAAAGATTCCCCTGCCGAGATTTTGTATCACCTGGGGAACACCAGATTGAATCTTGTCCCCGTCCTTACAATGCAGGTCATTATTTCACTGTCCACAATCGCTGCCCTTGCAATAGCCCAGCTTTCCAAGCCAATCACCATTCAATTAACTTCTCCAGCTCTCTTTGTGCTGCTCACCGCTTGGAAAATTGAATGCCACATAAAAAACACTTGTACTTCAAGCCAAGACAGCTAAATTTAATTACTTTTCACTCATTACTTCCAAAGACTATTGCAAAATAAAGACACTGCTCGATAAAGGAAAAAGTGCTGTCCCCATAATCCGACCACATGCAGCGCGTGCAGCCGGAGCCCAGAGAAAAGCTGCGTGCAGTGGCTCCACCAGATGGAATTATAATTCTCTTTTTTATGAGTGTAGCACTGAAATACTGCCTTTGTTTTAAAGCTCATTTTGGAGACATCTGTGCGCGTGACCAAAGCAAACAAACAACGGAGAAAACGGGAAATTTGACAACAAAGGAAAAACATGACAATGAAAGAGAATCCTCCAGTGGGACGCGAGATCAAAAACATGCGGGATCAAACCACTGTGTGCTGAGGCAAAGCGTCAAACGGTCGAATCCTATAATGACTCTCCTGTTCGTTTTCTTCTGAACATAACGTGCTTTCACTGAGAGACTGAAACAGGTCACTCTGAATATATGTATATATATATACAGTCATGGAAAAAATAAGAAACTGCATCCTTTTTTTTCTGGTTATTGCTTTTGTAATTTGTGGGAGTGTGTCTGTGTAAAATGTGCATGTCACTATTGCTTTATACACCACTGACCACATAAATCATTTATTACACCTTGGAAATGTTAAAATACACAACACTTACATTATTTTACAACTGCAACAATTAAAATAGTGATGTTAAGAGCAGAGTGTGTGCATGTGTGATTCTGTTTCATCCCATCAGAAACTGAATCAGGAGTGAAGCTGCTGGAATACAGCACATAGAAAAGCTGCTCTACAAACACTACTGCACTCACAACACATATGGAGGCTTTTCTTATTTTTTACACAGCTCACACTGCAATAGTTCATAAAGAAATAGCAACCTGTGCATCTGTGCACACACATTTTACACACGCACAGAAGAAAACAAAAAGGGGTCTCTTATTTGTTTCCAAATAAGTGACCACTTTATTTTAAAAATACTGCTATATGAACAAAAGTGCAATAACATTTGATTTGCAAACCCTTTAAACAAATATGGAGCTTTTTAACAGCAGTGTTCCCTTTAACACAGTTACACGGCTATAATTCAAATATTTCTTGTAAACCAGAGCATGGGGGGCAGAACCATTATAGATTTCGAACCATTATAACCCCCCCCAGCCGAGACTAAGAGCGTATTATTTGCCGATTTCTCATTATTATCAGTGTTATAAACTGACTATAAACTGTATAAACTTAAAGGGAGCATTTTTCATCAGAGTAGCATGAATCAATAGGCTCTGTTGTCGATTTGCACTATGGTAACAGGCAGCATGAATCATCAGAACACCGGTGCCCAGGTCCAGAGCCACGATCATAACAGTATATCAGGCTCCTTCCGAGCAACAGCAAGTTAACATTTATAAATCTGTTTTCTTTTTTTCTGAACAGGTACCAGCAAAAACATTTTTCTTTTATCAGGGAGCAGCAGAAGCTGTCAGTATATTCAGTAGCGAGTGTCCCTGTTAAAGTGAGGTGAAGCTGTCGAGCATGAACTGTTCAAACTAAGAGTAATTAAAAAATAATAAAATTAATAAAATAATTGTCGGTGTTAAGTAAATGATTGTGACATCCACAGAGCGGCCGCAATGATGTTTTGTTTAGTTTCTGGGTTGTGGGACTCTTATTTTGAAATAAGTGTATATTTGTGTCTGTGTTCACACTCTCAGCTGCTCTGTGTTTTGTTTAAGTGATTGGGGTTTATGATTGGTTGATGTCTAAGTGTGTTTTGTATTTAAGTTCCTAGAGTTTATGTTTAAGTGGCTGGTTATCCCTCACCATAACCCTCAAGCTACCCTTTCTTTGTTTTATGTATCCTTTGTGTTAAAAGGCCCTCGAGCCTCTTTGGTTAATGTATTGTGTAGCGTCTGTGTCCTTTTTGTAATAAAATTCCATCAAGGAATCTGCGCTGCGCCTCACTACCCCTTTTGGGTTGCGCGGCAGGTCTTCTCATCCAATCTCTGAAAAGCTTATTTTACTGAATGGACATAATCCCACAAACACGCTCACTTCTAAAGAAAACCCTTCCCAGAAGTGTAGACATATAAATTAATGCTGGGCACCATTGTCACGTCTCGTCGACAATACCAGATGAGGTTAAGAGTCCGTGCAGGTTAGTGGAGTTCTTCCGCAACAAACTCATCAAATCATGTTCTAATGGACTATGCTTTGTGCACAGGTTCATTCCTTAACAGTAAAGGGTCTTCTCCAGTCCGCAGAATGTAATTGTTTATATTGTCTTAATTGGCATTTTGGTAGACAGGGCCCCACTGGCTTTTGATTGCATGTATTGATCTCAGGTTTGTGTGCAGCCGACTGGTCATGGAGACCCATTTCACTAAGATCCTGACACTAGATTCTTGAGCTGATGTTCTAGATGTGGTTTGGAACTCTGTAGTGGGTGCAGCAACAGAGAATAGGCAATTCTTACATGATACGTGCTTCAGCAGTTGGCAGCCCCACTCCTGAGCTCTTTAGTACGACCTTTTTGCCAGTGTTTGTCCATGCAGATTACAAGGCTATTTGCTTTATTTTATACTCCTCTTAGCAATGTGTGAATGTAAACATGTGTGTAATTCTTAATGTATAATCTTAATTAACCATAAAACCTCAGGAACCAGGAGAACCTTTGCAAAGATTTTCTGTAAAGTACATTGGACAGTGGACCCTCATTTCTTGTAGTTTTCCTAGAATGGGCTTTCTGTCCTGAGATAGCATGAGAACAACAATACCCATTCAAAAACCCTAGCACTGACATGGTGGGTCCTCTCTTAATGTGTGCATCTGGAGCAGTAATTGGACCCTCCTTATTTTAAATGCAAAGCACACTGACTGGCTTAATTTTGCATTTTTAAAATGTGGAGAAAATGATCAATATTTCTGCGTATTACTAGTTTAGGTGGATGTGCGTGCAGAGGTCTACGTCTCGGTCGTCGTCCGGGGGGGGAAAGGGGGTGTGTGTCGTGGGATGCGCTAACAGCTCTACGTCTCGGCTGTTTTCCTGGGAGGCGGAGTTGGAGTTGGGGGTCATGTCCTCCCCCTGCCATAATGGTTCCGGCGCCCATGGTGAGAGGAAACTAGAGCTCCTGTACACATGTAAACACATGCAGACACAGGGACAGCATCAGAACTCCACACAGTAGGGGCCTCACCCACCCCGAGCACCCAGGACAACACTACCCATCGTGCCGCTGTGCCAGCCTCATCTGAGAAGGCTGCAATTAATCAATATCCATCATTCCAATTCACCTGTATAGAATGATAACCAAATATATATACTGAAATATCATATTAACTTTGCTAGAACAGACATTACATTTTGGGCTTAATTTTACATTTGCATTTATTCATCCAGTATAAGAAGGTTTCTTTTTCATTTTCATTTCTTTAAAACTATAGAACTATACATTCATCTGCCTGAAATTGGCTCATGTCATAGATGAGGGTGTTTCTACACTTGTAAGCCACTTTGGATAAAGATGTCTGCCAAATGAATAAATGCAAATGTAAATTAAATACAGTCAAAGCTGCGAAATAACATTTAAGGCTCAGTTTCCTGAAAAGCAGTGATACAACATCCACTGGGATTATAATGTACAAAGTGATACTCTCTTAACCATTTTAAGATAGTGTTCTGGGCAGTGCTCTGTAAAGTAGAGAAATTCAAACTCCACTGGACCTTGCAGAGAAAGACATGTAGAAAGTTGAAACATTCACATTCTATGCTTTAGGGGCTCTGCATGTTATAAAACTCTTATTTCCTGCTTGTACTCTGGGGCATTTGGCAGATAAATAGTCATAATAAGCCATTCATTCCAATTATTATGTATAAATGGTGTAGTGTCTTATTGAAAGTAATATATCATACATTCTGTAGTTTCGCCCTTATTCTGCGCCACAGACTTTCTCCCTAAAGCAGAGCATTTCTAAATTATTGCACTCTTCTCATCACTGGTGTACAGATGTTGGTTAAGAATGATTAATCTGTCAAGGAACATGCATTTTCTAAGCTGCTCATTTCAATACTAATTATAGCAACCTCCAAATGGAATTGCAGCCAATTCTACAAAACTGGAAGTGTTCCATAACCTCCACTCTCAATGCCATCACTGATTCATGTCTTGAAAATCAGCCGCAGATTTGTCATTTCAGCAGCAATGGGGGGGAAATGCACTAATTGTCAATAGAATTAAAAAGGTTTGTAGCTTAATAGGCCTCAGAATAAGTATTAGACTCTTATTGTTTATGCAATATTTCCTGCCAGTTTATTATGGTATGATGAATGCTTGCCAATTAACTACTATCGTGAAAGTGTGGATCTGGGTGTAATTTCTGCCCAGAAGTGTATAGAAATTGGCTAAATGGGCAGAACTGTAAAAATGACTAATGGTGGCAATAGACTGTGTGTATGTGTTTGTGTGTGAGAGGGGGAGAGAAATGCTATGCATGCACATAAGACAGAAAGATACGTTCATGAATAGTGTGTATTTGTGTGCTTACTCTTTGAATTTTTTCAATTTTGTATTTTTTTGTGTCTGTTTCACAAAATAGTTCTAAGTGCACCCATATTAACACTTGTTAATGTCATGTCAGCACAGGGGATAGAGGACAGCACTGCATGAGACACTTGAAACTCAGATAGTCTTTTAATGAACTGAAAAATAGACAGTCACTCGAAAACACAAACAGACTTGCTTGTTCCTGGTAGCAGAGGAGGGACTCGCTACATCAGACGTCCGCTCCGACAGGGCTCACCTGGATAGGGTGTGCGCTCCCCGGGGAGCCTAGAGAATGCTAGAGTCCTGCCGCTCTGAGCCTGTCCAGAGCTGCTTGGCTAGATTCCAGCTGGTCAGCGTGCCAGGCACACTGGCTGCTACTAAAACACACAAAGACAAGATACCTCTGTTATAATCTATACAATACAAATTCTCAGGCGCGTCAGGGACGGCACAGGTGTAACAGTTAACCACTGGGAACAATATACCTTTATGCCACAAAATATTTTATTTACCATATTTAAAAAAACATACAATATAAAACCTAACAATGTTTTACAAAACATTTGATGTTTTTTGTTTTTCTGCAATATGTTAAAGCAAGCCTATAAACAGTAATTGCACACACACATACACAAACACACACACACACACACACACACACACACACTCACACACATACACATACACAGAGACAAACACACTCACACACACAAACTCATACACATACACAGAGACAAACACACTCACACACACACACACACTCATGCACATACACAGAGACAAATACACTCACGTACAAAAACACACACGCATATACAGACACATACACACACACACCCACACACACACACACATACCCACTAAGACATTAATCCACACACACTCATTTCTTTATGTACTGTTAGGACACGAGGTCATGTGTACTCTTTATATGTAACACTAACAAGGTATAAATGCATGTAAGTACAGTAGTTAGACTCTGTGGCCGCTCCGGTGGTGCAGTTAGTGACATCACCGAGTGAAGGCAGGGGCAGAAAGTACGCGGGACCAAATCCAGGACCCTGCAGGACGCAGCGCACAAGTTCTGGATGTTTTCCTGCGTGAGCATGTTGTGTTTCTCAGGCGTGTGTGTGGTGTTTGGGAGCAGTTATTTATTTTCTTGTTGAGACCAGAGTGATACAGCTTGACTCAGCCATTGTTCCACCTTTTCCTGTTTTTCCTGTCCATATCTGTGTGTGTGTGTGTGTGTGTGTGTGTGTGTGTGTGTGTGTGTGAGGTGGTTGTGTGGGGCTGAGAGAGTGATGAGACAAAAAACTTTAAAACATTTTCGGCAATATAATGATAAAGCACATGACTTCCTTTCCCGACAGTCCTGCTCCTTCTTTAAACATACCTCTCTCTCTCTCTCACACACGCACACACACACACACACACACACTCACACACACACACACACACACACACTCACACACACACTCACACACACACACACACACATACACACACTCACACACACTCTCAGATTGAACATGTGAAATATGCTGTCACTAACCCAAGACAAGCACTGAGTGGCCTGAGCGACTCAAACTTAAATAAACAGTCTCTCTCTCTCTCTCTCTCTCTCTCTCTCTCCACCAGTCTCTCTCTCCACCAGTCTCTCTCTCTCGCTCTCTCCACCAGTCTCTCTCTCCACCAGTCTCTCTCTCTCGCTCTCTCTCCACCAGTCTCTCTCTCTCTCTCTCCACCAGTCTCTCTCTCTCTCTCTCCACCAGTCTCTCTCTGTCCACCAGTCTCTCTCTGTCCACCAGTCTCTCTCCACAAGTCTCTCTCTGTCCACCAGTCTCTCTCTCTCTCCACCAGTCTCTCTCTCTCTCTCTCTCCACCAGTCTCTCTCTCTCTCTCTCTCCACCTGTCTCTCTCTCTCTCTCTCTCCACCTGTCTCTCTCTCGCTCTCCATCATAAATTTTTAAAACAACAAAAAAAATAAGCAACCACAAAACAAAAAAAAAAATCCACCTCCCACTATAAACACTATATATATGTCTCACATATAGTAACAACATATGGGGCATATTATTACTACACATTGACACATATGTCTCTATATGTAATACTGTTGTGCCCCATATGTATTGTATAAATGTGTTTACATGTAATAACCTTGTTACACCTTGAATAATAAATACATATCGGTGTGACTTTCTAAAGTATGCACCTATAACTGTTCAAAATTATGACATTATGAAGCTATGACTAAATATTTGAAAAGTGATCAAATCTCAAAGCAGGGGTGAAGTCAAAGCGTTACTTTAAAGATGAATTTATTTATGATTTAATTCTCTTTGGAGTTTTTAAAGCACCTGAAAAAATGACCTTAAAATGTTTTTTTGGTGTTTCTGTTACATCAACCACCACTGGGTATATTACTGAACAAATGAATTATCAATGTGATGCGATTCCAAGATTTTTAACAGCAGCATGTTCTAAATTGTCTCATGTGTATAATGAATATTGAAATGTAGTATTTTACATACATGATATCGTCTGTATGTCTAATCCTGACCCTGATCTTAATCTCACCTCACAATCGAAGCGTTCTGTAGGTCACAAACACACCAACACACACAGACTGCGCTTCTGTCTTACATCGAGAACTAGAAAGTAACATTTTCCTGATCTTAGACAGAAATTTAAAGTAAAATGGGATACAAAAATAATAAAATATCTAGGGATTTCCATCACTCAAGATTTGAATAAACTATGTGAAATCAACTACAATAAAATAAATAATAGGATCCAGAAGGATTTAAATCAGTGGTCAGTGTTAACTCTGGATTTTAGTTCTAGACTGGACATAATAAAGATGAATCTGCTGCCTAGGCTGCTGTATCTCTTCTCGTCACTACCAGTCAGGATCCCAGACTCTCAATCCATAGCTTGGGACAAGATGATATCTAGGTTTATTTGGGCAGGGGCCCGTCCAAGGATAAAATTTAAAACACTCCAAATT
>JBBPCX010000114.1:7166127-7178364 GCA_037974365.1 Hydrocynus forskahlii
GTGCACGCTTTGCACCCTCTGCCTGTATCCACGTTTCCTGGCCGTGTGAGCTTGTGGGAAGCTCAAGCCTGAGTCCTCCTTTTTTATTTTGTTAGTTTGAGGAGCACGGGTCTTGTATGTTCAGTGTTCTTGCCCTGTTTGAGTTTATTCTTGTTCTGTGTTCTCGTTTTTGGGTTAGAGCCGGGGTTTTGTGTTTTTGTTTTGAAGTGTGTTTTTCTTTTTTTCATTAAAACTTATATATATTAACCTCTGTGGCATCCTCCCCTTTCCCTCTCCAGTACCTACCGTGACAAATACACATGCACAGAGAACCTGTGATAATTTATTGTGCACAAACAAGAAAAGGAATGAAAGACATGTAAAAATTGCAAGAAAGATTTGACATGGATACATTAATAAGAGGAGTTCATCGAATTCAAAAACTGAGGGGTAAACAAAATCTCCCAAATGATGTGAACCTGTGGTGACATGATAAAAACTTGAGGTTGAGATGTCTACAACACAAATAAAAACTCATTTACCACTTAAGTTATACATGTCTTGTGTTTATTTTCAATGTTAAAACAATATGAACAATATGTTCTGTTAAAAAGTTTTTTTAGGTTTTATTGATTTATTTCAAAACTTTTCTAAAACAGTGTCTTCGGCATCAGGTAGCCAATATGTGACCATTTTGGTTAATAATGTTACGTCCATGCTGCCTCCACGACGGCCTCAAAGGGAACCCTCACCTGAGTACTGAGAAGTCCGCGTCACGCCCCCGTCTCCACGTGCAGGTTTGTTTATGTTTGGCATTGCCATTGTGCCCGCTACGTGTCACCTGTGAGTCGTCTGTCTTTGAGTTGTCTCTGTCTGGTGATTGGTGCTCATGTCTTCCCTCCTCGTGTCTTCCCAGTTTAAAAGCCAGCCGAGTCAGAATCCCGGCCCGCGGTCACCGTCATCGTTCCATTTCTGGTCTGCTCTTCCTCCCGCTCGTCCAAAGAAGGAGATGCTGTCTATCCTTCATTTCAAGTCAGTAAGCTCTGAACGTGCTCACCCTCTCTCTCTCCTTGTCTCACAGAAGCCACCAGCTGGCTGTCCTGTCAGCTGGCTGGAGAACCCATGAGCTGCTACGAGTAGTGGAGCTTCAGTTACAGTGTTGGACCCCCAGACTGGGGTCAAGAAGTATCGGGTCCTGCCCTGCCGAAGGTGGAGCTACCTCACTGGCCGGGACTGACCCTTATCCAAGAGCCCGGAGGAAGAGCCCCTGAGTGGAACGCTGTGGTTTACTAATCAGCTGCTTTTTTGTGTTGTGGCTCCTACAGGGTGCTGTATTTGAGTTCCTTATTAAAACCTCTGTTCTAACAGTGATTCCTGCCTTTCGACAAGTCAAAATCAACAAACAGCAAACTCACATGGCAAAGCTAAACAAAGGCATAAAGAGTCCGGAAACATGGACACGGGAGGGGCACACATTACGAGTTAGCTGTGTCATATTACCAATTTTGTTCCGCTGTATTAAATCATTTCCTACTGTCAAAGCCAGGCACACCTGTCTATAGGTTTCTCTCGGCAGACGGAAGCCACCTGTCCTTGCCATCACCTCACAGTGTTTGTGTGTGTGTTTGTGTAATCTTGTGGCTGGGTGAGTGATGCTAACGTGTGTTTATTAGACCAGCAGGGTCTTAGAGTGTGTCGTCTGCGAGGTCTCATTCGCTGGCTGTAATTAGACTATAAATCATGTATCAATGTGGCTCCCTCTGACACACAGCGCAGTTTTGTGGCCTGAACTAATGCATCATATTAGCTCTACAGCAGCCTCGCAAATGCACAGCTGAGTGCATGCTGCGTGTGTGTGTGTGTGTGTGTGTGTGTGTGTGTGCGCCTATATAGTTTTTGACATTCACACCCTTTGACTGCATTACAGCCTGTATATATATATATATATATTAAACACCCACTTTAATGCAGTTCAGCAGTTGCAGCTTAGCGGGTTTTTTCTGAAAATCAAACTCATCATTTTCCGCTGAAACCCCCGCACTAACGTGGAAACGGCAGCTATCCTCCGCATTTTTTTTGCTTTTGTGATGTCCGGGCCTCGTCCGCCACGACCCTTGTCCTCGTGCTGGGTTGTTTAGGTTAAATGGTATTTTCCCTGTAAATCTTTAAAAAGATAAAGAAACTTTATACCTTACACTGACATGTCATATGTGAAATAGAAAAAAATATGATAAACAACAATGCAGCAAAAAGTCTTCTAAGAAAGTTAATGTATACTCATAAACTTAGTGATTTTTAAATACTTGATTCATGTGTGCACATGAAAGAGATATATCACACAAACAGTTTCATGAGAGAGTAAATGATGATAATGTTTAATTTACGTGGAAAATTGTACACATTTGAAACAAGTACAGTCAGGTCTATAAATATCTGTTTTCCACAGTTCAAATAACGCAAGCTCACGTTGCAGACTTTCACGGAAAAGTCACGCAATCTTAATACTTTAGCAGACCAAGACATTCTGGATGACGTCCATGCTTGCAACTTTGTGGACACAGTTTGGGGAAGAACCTTTTTTATTCCAGCATGACTGTGTCCCAGTGCACAAAGCGAGCTCCATAAAGACATGGCTGGATGAGTTTGGTGTGGAAGAATTTGACTAGTCCACACAGAGCCCTGACCTCAACCCCTTCCAGCACCTTTGGGATGAACTGGAACGGAGATTGTGAGCCAGGACTTCTCGTCCAACATCATTGTCCGACCTCATAAATGCTCTACAGGAAGAATGAGCACAAATTCCCACAGAAACTTGTGGAAAGCCTTCTGAGAAGAGTGGAAGCTGTTATAACTTGAAACCAGATTGTAGACCTGAAAACTTTGTTGATTTAACATTTGTTGATTTAATTTAAAAGTGAGGCAATCAGATTCCCAACATTTTAAAAGTAAACTCAGAATTTACAGTGGATGTGGTGCCTTTTGAAAAACAAATACTCTACCAAAGGCAGCTATAGGCATCTTATGATTTAGTATTACCTTTATCCTAGAAATAATTGTACAGCATTTTAACTCCATTACACTACAGCATTTCCCCCCGGCTCCCATCAACAGCTGTTGAGTCATTGCATTACATCTACAGGACCTGTTGCATCTGTTTGTACAGAATCAGAACAATACAGTGTCATAGTGTTACTATCCACACCAACTTACTCTAGAAAGTTTATCCCATTTAACAAGTGTCTGAGTGACTGTGAGTGACACTCTGTGACTGTATCTGCTCATCAAAGCTAAATTTCCATTGCAACAGACATAAATAGCTTTCTTTTCAAGTAGGATGTTTTGGCCCAAGGTGTCAAATTACTGTTTGAATGTGAGTGTTTTTACCCCTCTGACTCTTTCTGCACAACAGTTTCAGCCTTGCGTTACCATTTCCCACAGAGACTTATGAGTTTTGTCATTCACTGTTTTGTCATTCACCGCGGCCTGTGGTTTTCCATAAAAGCACTAAGACTTTTGGCTCTCACTGGGACGCCCAAGACATTTTTTTGGGTTCTCACCTTGCTGATAATTTAGCTCGCGAGAAACTGACAAATGCCTTTTTTTGAGGGATAGAGCATGCTGGAGAAGGAAAACCTCTTCACCGAATGGCATCCTGAGTACTGAGATTGGATATACTTACTGGATAATAAGCCTTAAGACTTCAAACTTAAGCCATAAGCCATAAGACTTAAGACTAATAACTGAATTATCCTAGAGTTTAAGTTAATGTCATTGCAAATAATTTCTCACTCATAGCTCATTTCAGTTACTAAACGGGCAATCCACTACGTTTGAGTTGCGAAGGGGTGTTGCTTCTTCAGATCTCTTCCCTCTACTCTGATGCTGTATCGTGTCTGTCCTGTCCGACCGAAGTGCCCAGTTTGTATCCTGGGTGTTGGAAGTGTTCCACACCAAGCTGGGGGTCTCTGACCTCAGGCTACCAGCCACAGTCCAATGGTCAGGCTGAACGTCCTGGAGCTTCCCGGAGCTCAGCAGGTTCCTCCAGGCGTACTGCCATAGACGGCAGCATGACTGGCAGAGCGCACTCAGAACTCTCTGCACCACTCCATGACTGGTCTGTCTGACACTCTGTGTGTGTGCTTGGGTGTCAGCCCCCATTCTGCTGGTGGGACCCCACACCCACTGTTATCCTGTATATGTAATGGATATTTGGTTTCGCACAGTGGAGACCCTCACACCATCAGAGTAGTTAGGTAGTTCCAAACACAAGAACCAGAAGAGAAGTAAAAATGAGGAGGTAGCACACAGGGAGATGAGGAGACAAAGTATTTAATTGCATTTTGGCCTTCCAGGGGTTCCTCGAGTTACGACACAGATCCGTTCCTTCGACCGTGATGTAACCCAAATTTTGGTGTTAGTTGAAACACACCCTAGCCTAAGTCTCTTACCGATCCTAACACAGCTGTGAAATCATAACACAACTAAGCCACGGAAATAGGAAAAGGAAAACTCCCTCACTCATCCGATGTTACTGTGTATTCTTCCACCACGCGCAACCAAACTAGCTCGACCACGTAGTCCGTAAGTACGAGGATAACGGTGTAAGTCGAGTGGGAGTGGGAGCGACTTGAAATGTCGTATGTCAAGACTGTTGTAACTCGAGGACCCCCTGTATAAAGAAATCAAGAAATAAAGAAACTTGAAAATAAGCATAAAAATGTATACGTATGCATTTTATCCATTCATTTGAAATGGATACGTGGTTTCACAGAGTGGAGGACCTCATGCCATCGGAGTGGTTTGGCAGTTCCAAACGCAGCACAGGAGGGAACCGCTCCAATGTCAGCTAGGTGACAGGGTGTGGATCCTGACCTGGGATATCAGCCTGTTTTCTCCCAGTTCTAAGTGCTCTCTCGGATTAATTTGTCCCTTTGTTATCACATCAGTCATAGATCCAGTGTGTGTTAAGTTGCAGTTGCTCTCTCACATATGTATTCATCCCGTTTTTTATGTCTCCCTTCCTAGGCCAGTGGTCTGGGGACAACTGGATGAGGGTTTGGCTGATCCAGCCTCACCACAGGATTTGGAAACCGAAGATGCCCCAGAGTACCATGTGTGGCAGCTCCTGGATTCGAGGTGGCGGCGGGGTGGTCTGCAATATCTGGCAGACTGGGAGGGCTATGGCCCTGAGGAGCAGGCAGACATATGTGGCACTCCCTGGCCTTTCCCTCTCCACAATTTTGAACTGTATTTCTGTTTGGTGTGAAGCTGCAGCCGCTCTGTGCCAGGCACTTTATTAGTGAACCGATTCTGTTCTATTTCCACTGTTTTGCTAAAGTGGCATTCCAGTCAGCTCTGTAGCACCGGACAATTTTTATTCACCAGTTTAACTGAAGTCGCTTTTACACCCTAGACTGGTTCTTTCATTGTTAACTATCTTTTGCTAAAGTTTGACTTCAGAGCTCCCTTTGTTTTCACTCTTCCTTTCCTGATGCAAAATAAAGCTTCCTGTGTTCCTCCTGAGTGTGCATTACTTGTGTGAACACACCAAGACAGTACAACGCTAAAGCATCACTTTTATTTCATCGTCAGGATTTTGTTGGAAACAACAGAGTTAAATTCTTTGTAGGCTGTTAGATGGTGTACAGTTATTCTCCTATGTCAGGATTGGTTTATGCTCTAGAAAAGCTACATGCAGAGTGTGTTCTAATATTTACAACCCAAACTGAATGCCTAGTCTTGGGCTGCCACTGTGCATTTCTCCATTCAAATATTGTGACTAGATCTCATTGGAGAAGTTATTCTTACTAATTAGTGTGTTAGAGTTGTAGTGTCATATGTACAGCCCTGAGCGGTGCCTACTACCTGTTCTGTTGTTCTCCTATTTTTTTGTAAATACTTGATTAAACTAACAAGCACATATTAAATCATAATAAAACAGTCTTGTTTGAAATAGAGTACAGCAAGTGAAATTCAGGAATACTTTTTGAAAACAGTCAGCCTAATTGCTTTCTGATTTAGTGAGCGGGCCATTATAGAGATTTGATAAATGAAGATAAAACCAGTGCATTGAAGTGTAGATATCCACCACCAGTTTAAATTCAGATTAAGAACTCCTATTTTAAGAACTGTGGTGAAGAACTTTCTGAAATACAACATAAGACTATTCTATGGTGGACATCTCACACCTGAAATTACAGCATCTGCTGTCAGTCCCAGACCCTTTTAGGAAGTGGCTCCCAAAATCCTTCTCACAATCTGTTTTAAAATGTGCAACACAAATGAGTAGTTTTGAATGTTTCAATATCTATGCATTATCTATACATATGATACATACGAATGAGTGCTTTCACACCTACCTTAATTGGCCTGGATCTTTTCAGGTTGATCTGAACCAAAATATCAGATGTGAAAGGTGACCCAGACCCCTTTCTGGACCAAATGACCAAAATTTAGCACAACCAAGCCTGGATCAAACTGAACCATGGTTTGGTTTGTTTGCAGTGTGAAAAAAGTGTGAAATGAGGCTAAGGAAAAGAACCAGAAGAGAAGTAAAAAAAAAAAAGTAAGCAGAGAGATTAGGAGACAGAGTATTTAATTGCATTTTGGCCTTATAAAGAAATCAAAACTTAAAAAGAAGCATAAAATGGAGACATATACATATACATTTCCTCCATTCAGATGGAAAAGGCTGACCGAGGAAACTGACAACACCATGTCAGATGCATGCCCCTCTACAAACCAACCAGTGTCAAGTATAGGCAAATTAAGCCCATGTAGGCGATGTACTCGCAAAATTGCAATGTGAGAACAAAATTAACCAGAGCAAACATGTACTCTATGTCAAAAACACAAACCTTGGGCCGACACTGGTCCAGACTTTCAGGTCTGAAAAAGTCCTGTACATACACTAGACAGCCATTAAAGCCACTGACAGGTGAATAACCTTGAGGTTCTTGAGGTTGACAAGTCAGAAGCAGAAAAAATGGACAAGCATAACAATTTAAGCAGCTTTGAAAAGAGCAAAATTGTGATAGCTAGATGACTGGGTCAGAGCATCTCTAAAATGACAGGACTTCCAGGCGTGCAGTGGTTAGTACCTACCAAAAGTGGTTCATGGAATGACAACCAATGAATCGGTAACAAGGTCAGTGGAGCCCAAGGTTCCCTGATGCATGTGTGGGACAAAGACTAGCCCATCTAGTCTGATCTCACAGAAGAGCCAATGAAGCACAAATTGCTGGGGGAGTTAATGTTGGCTATAATAGAAAGGTATCAGATACATTGCTTCATCACCTGCTGTGGATGAGGCATCAGAGCTGCAGACTGATCAGAGTGCCCATGCTGGCCCCTGCCTGCTTCCAAAAGTGCCTATATTTGAGCATCAGAACAGGACAATGGAATAATGGAAGAAGGTGGGCTGGTATGAAGAATCATTTTATTTCACATCAAGTGGGTGGCTGGGGGCCCTTATCTGAGAAAGAAGTGACACTAGGATGCACTATATGAAGAAGGGAAGCCAGCGGAGGCAGTATGTTGCATTAATGTAACTTGGGCATGTACCAGCTCTCTCTACAGTGTTGCAGACCAAGGACATGCCATGACGATGACAGTATTCTCTGAAGGCAATTGCCTCTTTCGACAGTATAATGGGAAATGTTACACTGCGAACACTGTTCAGGAATGGTCTGAGCAACTGACCTAATAGATCTCAGTTTGAACAAGCATTTGTAGGCTGTGCAGGCTCCTTATGAAGCATTGTATATGATCTCATTAAAGATCCATCACAAAGACACTTTAGAGCGGTAAATTGTTGCTAAAACATTTTTGCACTGATGGTACTGCAAATGTGGAGCTGAACTGGAACAAAACAGCACTCGGTTACACAGTAGATATTAACTAATACACACAATTGAGTTTTAAGCACTACATAATGTAGGCCTAGTGATTATTACTAAGATGTGATTGGTGTTATTAGTGGTGTGAATGTGAGTGATAATGGTCAGATTTGACAAATGTCTTCTCGGGTCTCTGTGTGATAAAGCTGAAGCTTATTCTGGTTTCAGGCTTAGACAGTGACAAAAAAACCCCCGAAGACCCATTCGCAAAGTGACTGGTCCAATCGAGCTGTTAAAGTGAATGTGCGTGCGCAGAATTGGCTGGGCGTTGGGGGGATCAATCTGTGAATCCCTATCTTCCACTTGAAGGTCAAAGTAAAGCCCAATTAGTAGCAAGAGACCTTCACAGAATGAGCGAGTAGGAGAAAAGAGAAAGAGAGAAAGGCAGCGTTGATCTTGTTGTGCCTCTCAAAAAAAACCAAAAGCAGCATCCCTGCTTGGATTCAGTGTAAGTGAAGAAAGGGATGGATCAGGATTCCACTGGTCAGGACAGGCTCGGCTTTAATTAGCCACCGTGCCCAGTCTGATGAAGCCAGTCCCTCGCACCCTGCCAATCTGTTCATTTCTGGCCAAGCTGCCTTCCAATTCCAAATCCCTGCTCTCCCTCCATGTCAAAATTAGCCATGTTGAGTTGATTATAAAGATCCCTATTGCACTGTGCACACACAAAGCCCACTCTGCATGTTCCAGTGCTGCTAATTGTTCCAGTTTTGTATGATGACATGTTATATCGGCTTATTGACTGACTATCAAAGAACTGCCAACCTGATGCAACCATTGTGGAAATAGTTTGGCAAGAAATCACATTTACATAATATTGCATTAAATGAGTGCAACTTTGGGTTGTACCTTGGAGAGGTTGAGCAAGTCCTTCTTTCTGGATCTAGGAGTATGCAGGCATGGTATAGAAATTTGAAAAGCTATTTAAAAAGCAATGGGAAAAATGCAAAAATATATATATATCTCACCACAAGGATTCTAGCCTAAATTGTCCAAAAAAAAAAAAATCTCCAGTATGGTAACTTTACAGGAGAAGGAAAAATGTTCTTTACTTCTAAGCTATGTCAATGTAAAGCAGTTTCTAATAATTTTGAAACACTTCTCTTGGTTCAGTCATCACACAATGTAATGAGGGGTGGCTGTGTTCAAATGATGCTGCAAAACCAAAACTATAAAAATGGAAAAGCATAGTTTTCTTTACACCGAGATAATGTGATATAGCTTTAGTGGTTGGTCACAGAGATTAGAGCATTGTTAGATGGGATTAGACCATTGTTAGAAGTCCAACCATGGCCAATTATTTCTACAGAGTTTATTGATGACATTGAAAATATACATTCTTCTATGCAATTGTGACACTATCCAGATTTTTAAAAAAAAAGTTATTTTAGTACCGTCATAAACCTGCATCAATTTTTACTTATCACATTTGTTTAAAAGTTATTACAAGAGAACATAATAGAAGCTAAACAAGTATAAAGACCACAAATCCTGAAAATTATTGTCTTAGATTTCCTGTACTATTTCCTGTCCCACTCCATGCATCTCTCTCCTTTCTTATTTTTTTTGATGCCATAAGAACACATTGTGTTTTGATTTAAAGTACACATCAAGAACACATTGATATAATTTAAAGTAAATGCAGACTTACATCACTCTTACTCCCCCAAGATTTAATACGCAGAAGGTCCATGATGTTAGCCAATAGCAAGCAGATAATAGAGTGTTATATAAAGTAATTATATTAAGTAGCTTAGACGGCCATCAGGCAAATAATTATTGCCATTCACTCTCTTTCAATCGCTCTGTGAGATCTCTTTCAATCGCTCTGTGAGAGAGTAAAGGGAACAGCTACTTTAATTTCAACAAGAAGTGCTAGACATTCTAATGTACATCTAATGTACTAATGTAGCATTAACTAAAAAGACAGAGTAATGTGTACTTACAGCTGAAAGTCTGTGCTGCAACCCAAACTTGCGTTTCATGTCTTTTTGTACAGTATCATGTCAGAATCTGGGCTGCACACATGAAAAACATAGCAACTCTTCAGCAATAATTTTGTCATTTTTATTACAAAAATAATTATGATCAGAATAAATTGTAGCAGGGATGCTATAATTTATAGCATCACCACACTATCAAGAGCACTTGGGTTAGACTCATAGTGTTACTTTCAACATACATCTGTAACATGATCCAACTTTTCATAGCTCTGGATACAAATGTCTATTGAACACATAAATGTAAATAAACACTGCATAGCTTTAATCTATACTGGTTTAGTTGTAATTAGACTACAGTATGCCCCCACGAGCCCCCCAAGTGTAAAGTGTCCATTTGTCACACGTGAACACACCACACAATTTAAACAGTGCAAAATTGTTCTCTTCATTTAACCCATTCGCTCAAATGAAGCAGTGGGCAGCCAGGAACACAGTGCCTGGGGAGCAGTGTACCTTGCTCAAGGGTACCTCAGTGGTGCAGCTGGCAGTCCTGGGATTCAAACCCACAGCCTTCTGATTACAAGGGCAGCTCCCTAACCCACCAGGACACCAGCTGCCCCACAAGCAAGTTTAAATAAGATTCCCTATTTATCTGACATAGCCCGGGGCAAGGGTGTGATGGTTTAAAGATACTGTTTTCACAATGTTAACGGCTGATATACTTCTTCCATCCTTTGTCCAGTGGTCTGAGGTAGTTTATGATAACAGTCAACTGTCACTGGGCAGCACAGATTCAAAGCTTCATTGTGCCGACAGTTACTGTCCAGCCATCATGGGTATTTACATCAAATCCTGGAGGGGGATGTGAGCAGAAAAGCCATCACTCTGGGTAAAAAGCTCTTGACACTTTGAAGAAGATTTCTCTCCATGGCTTTAAGTGGCTTGAACATAGCTCCCATACTTGTAATAGACGAAGTGGAGTGGAAACCACACACAAGAACACTGGGTTCTCTCCACAAAGGGTATCAAAAGGTTTTGCACATCAAAAAAATTGCACTCCACTGATACAAAAAAAATAAGCGACCAGTGAAATGTATTTTTAAATCAGCATCTCTATGAGTAAGACAGCCATTCCATGCCGGTGTCTGTTAAATTCCTACACAAGCACCTCATTCTGCTTTATGAGGTACTGATTAGTGCTCATCTGAATCAAATCTTATTAAATGAGGAAAAGTATAAAGACCAGTGGCAGCTGGTGAAAAAAATTCTTGGTGGGGCTGATGTACCAATAGATTTCCGTTCCTAGTCCAGTATAAGCATTCAGATGAACAGTCAGAAAATGACGACAATTTCACAATAATAATTTAATTTCCTTCTCAAAATCAGCAGTTTCACAGATAAAGTAAATTAACAATTTACAGCTATAATAGGCCCCATGCTTTGAAAGGAATGGTATCCAATACAATACAATACTCAAGTTCTATAAAATATGATGGTTTTTATCTACCTCTTCATTGTGCCTTCTTACTGCAGTGCGGTGTCCATCATCTAGCTGCGCCACTATGCTAATCCTTCCGAGCACAGCTAGCTTTACGCAGTTTCAAATATGAGCTCTTGATCGTTCATGCTTCTTGACGCGTTCGGAGAGGTGCTTTAAGTCAGTTTGTCCAGACTGTGTCTACGTCAAATCACACTTGTCACTTTTGAATAGGATGCAGGGGAAGCAAAAAAGTGCACTGGCTGTTCCACAGCCTGTCAGCCATGACTTACACTGGAACCAACCCCTGCAAAAAGTCCTGTTGTGGGCTTTAACTTTCTCCTTAGTTGGCTGGGTGATGTTTATTTCGGGCTTGTCGGGTCCCAGCCCCTTAATGTGGATTTTTTCCACCATTGTCCTTCTCGCAAATGGGTAGTTCAATAAAGATCTCACCCAGTTTAGTGGAAGCTGCCCCTCAACTGTCGCTGTCGCCATCATCTCTCTCTGACTAACTGAGACCTCAACCTGAGGCCTCAAGCTTAGCCTATCACCATAGCAATCCAAAACTTTCCCCGCGTTTTTCTGTAACAGGTCCGAGCGCCCCCTATGGGCCAGCTGCTTCTAATAAAGACACTGCTGTAATCAACACTCTACACTTGAATTGTGACCAGTTGGATGGCAAAACACTACTAGAGGTACATCAAAGGTAATTATTGCCATTTTGTATAAGAGTGAACAAGAGATTTGTTTTCTTTAAATTATTCATGGTCTGTAAACACTGCTGCCTCTCCTGCGTCTCCCAGCTCTCTCACACACACTACGGCCGTGTGAAGCGCTGAGACTCCTCTGGAGGTCCGGAGAGAGCTAATGCTAGGCTAATGCTAGGCTACCTCCAGCCGCGCAGCGGCGCTCTAAAGTTGAACCGGGAGACGCGCGAGCG
>JBBPCX010000114.1:7178464-7193652 GCA_037974365.1 Hydrocynus forskahlii
CCAAACAGTGGCAGGTCTTTAAGCGTTAATTGCGTAAAAAATATTAACGCGTTATTTTTTTCTGTGATTAATTAATCTAATTAACGCGTTAAATTCCCAGCCCTAATTTTAAACTTATTCTGTTCTGGAAGACTTACATGAGTGCAGTTGTAGAACTGTAGGTGTGAAGCATGTGACAGTTCAGTTGTTTAGGAAGGAGATGGCGAGGGGAAAGAAACTGTTCCTGTGTCGGCTGGTCCTGGTCTGCAGGCTCTATATTGTCTGCCAGAGGGCAGCAGGTCAAAAAGTCTGTGTCCAGGGTGTGAAGGGTCTGTGATGGTTTTCCCTGCCCATTTCCTGGTTCTTGAGAGGTACAGGTCCTGGATGGAGGGCCGGGTGCCGTCCTATTCACTGTCGGTATCAAAGGGGGCGCATGTACCAGCCAACAGGTTGCTTGGGTTGTTGCCAGATCCCTAGAGTAGATATGAGGGATTATCCGTGTGCTGTTTAGGTTCAAGTCTGTTGGCATGGCACGCGGAAGCTTTGAGGAGGAAGACATACATGAATGTGATTGTAGTCCGTTTCAGGATAGAAGGCCTAATGTACAATTTTTTTGTTGGGTGCCCAGTCGTAAAGTTGCAGATTCAGTGATCCCAAACCTCCCACTAATCTGATCCTCTGTAGTAAGAATTTTTGAAGCCTTGGAGATTTATTGATCCATATAAAAGAGGAGAACATACTGTCAATGCAACAAAAGAAGGATCTGGGGAATAAAAAAAATGCAAACTCTGAAATAGGCATAGACATTATGACACAATATTCATTTTAATGCACTGTGCTCTCCTCTTGCCAATGTGATCTGTAGGCAGTTCCACTTTTAAAGGTATTCTTTAACTTTTATTGTCAGCGCAGAGAAATTGTTGTCAGATAGTAGTGATAAACACAAGATGAGTGATGTTTTTTTGATAAACCCTGTTTGGTCTTCCAAAATGGAAGTTGGTAGAACAGTTTCTAGTGCATGCTAAACTTTGGCAACTGTTTTGACAGGAGTGCAACAGGGCAGTATGATGAAGATTTATCTGGGTCTTTTGCTATTTTAAGTGTGACAGATATGGCAGCTTGTTTGTGAGTGGCAGTAATATGCCTTGCGGCAGAGATTCATTAAACATCTTCAACAATAGAGGGGCTGCTTGGAATTTTTTGGAACAATTATACAAAGAATTATTCCACTTTACATTTGGTTATCAAAGCTATACTTGGTGGAGATTCGTCTTTGCTTGATAAGTGCGGGATGTTTTGATTTTAAAATGGTGTTGTCACTCAGTGACTCTGATTAGGACAGTTGGCAATAAAAGGACCTGGATTTTCTCGCCTCTAAGGACTGACACAGTAGTCTCCAAAGGTAAGCTGGGGCTAATGTTAGTTTGATTGGTTTCTAGGTGCAAAAGTGAGAGTGTAGTGAAGTGAGAGGTCAAGTTTCCAAGGACGGGATTGGAATTTGAAATAAAGTTCTAGAGCTAAATACATTGATCGGCATTTGCCACTGAGAGAAGAAGCATGTTATCTATCAAAAAATGATCTATGCAAGTATGGGATTTAACAAACTTAAAGGAGAAATGCTTATCTGTTGGGTGTGGAGATTGTCAAGGGTCGGTAGGGCCATATTGACTCATGAACTGTGATAAAGTCTGTGCCATTTTAGAAGGTGTTGCATCTTTGGGGTTTTATTTATCAGAGAGAGAAGTTGTTACAGTATTCATCACTCCCAAGTAATGGAATGCAGTTTGAGAACTGAAGAAAGGAGCTTCTTCATGAATTCTCCATTGTCGTGATTAGGAGCACACAGATTTAATAACAGCACTGGGTTTTTACACAAATTACCAACCTCAATGTCATAGCCTCATTATTATCACTGATTCTTTCAACAGGATTGAAAAGATCCCTTTTTCTTAATTCATGTTGTTGCTCCTCTTGTTTTTTTAGCAAATGTAGAGTAAAAAATTTTCCAGGGTTTACTTAGTTGCTGATGATTAATATAACATAAATGGGCACATAAGTTTAACTGAGAAAAAACAACCAGGCTTCTGGTTCCAGGAGATCAGTCAAACTGCACATCCCATCCCCTTAGTTATGATACTGTTAACCATGTGACAACCGTTGTTTAAATCTGAAAGCAACTGCAACGTTTGGAATGAACCCATACATACTGGGGCAGCTGGTGGCCTAGTGGTTAAAGTGTAAAGTGACCATTTTGTCATACGTGAACACACCACCGCACACAGTGTAAACAGTACAAAATTCTTCCTCTGCCTTTGATTCACTAAGTGAAGCAGCGCGCAGCCAGGAACACGGCGCCCGGGGAGCAGTGTGTGGGGACGGTACCTTGCTCAGGGGAACCTCAGAGTTGCTGGCTGCCTGCTGCTTCACTTGGTGAATGAGTGTGTTCACATATGACAACAAATGATCACTTTACTTTACACATGTGCACGAAAGTGCAAAAAAAAAATCACAAATGAAAAAGGGATTGAGCCCACAGCCTCGCTCTCCTACATTTCCTCTTTTTTCTACAAAAAGAACTGCAGGTATAGTTTATCGTTATTCTTGAATTCCAGTGGAACTTGGCTAGGTACTCTGTAATGGTACCTATCGATAGACAGAGTCTAAAAGCATTCAAATGATCAAGCTGAAGTTATTAATTCTACCATCGTGAAAACAATCTTTAAATTTTAGAGATGTTGTATTGTCAAGTCAAGTAAAACTTTAGTAAAACTATTTACATACTTAGACTAGCCAAAACATTTTTTAAAAATGTGTAGGCCCCTTTGTGCAGGCAAATCAGTTCTGCCCTATTGAGGAATGGGCTCTAGAAGACTGTTACAAGGTGGGGACTCCACAGACTAAACCTCTAGTATGATTGGCTCATCCCTCAGATGCTCGATCGTATTGAGACCAGAGGAATTCAACTCAAACCATTCCTGAACAATGTTTGCAGTGTGACAAGGTGCATTAACCTACTGAGAAGTGCCATTGTCATTAGGGAATACTGTTGCTATGAAGGAGTATACTTGGTCTACATGATTACATTGGTGGTACACGTCCAAGTAGCGTCCATATAAAAGCCAGGAGCCAAGATTGCTCAGCAGAACATTCCTCCCATGGAATATGCATCTAAGTTCTTCCCATGGATCATGCATCTTTTTCTCAAGTAAACAATGTGCAGCTTGCGGCCATCCACCTGATGTGAAATGAAATGTGATTTATCAGACAAGACCACATTCTCCCATCTTTTGACGGCCCAGTTCTAAGACTCACATGCCTATTGTAGGCACTTTTGGCAGTGGACAGGGGTCAGATTATTTCAAGTCCTTTGACACCGTTTGTCTGTCCATTCATCATGAAATGTTCACACAGCATAAAGCACTTCCTGTAGATTTTGTAATTAAACAGAAAATGCAATATAAATAGAGGGTTTTTTCATTCAAATGGTAAGGGATACACGTTTGAATGTTACAAATGTAGAAACAAATTGCAAAAGTTTCAAAGTTTTGATGTGACCGTATGGATTTGCTTTAGTTTGTCATGAAAATTCACCTCAAAACTCAAAAGGTTTGTTTGCACTGATGAGTCACAATCCCTCGATCTCCATATTTGAAGAAAATTGCTGGCTTGTATTTTAGTATTCATTTCCTGTGTTCCTGCCAGATGTAAAAAGTGGAGAACCTTTAAAGTAGTGCTTAATAATTGAGACTACACATGGACTGAAAGGTTCCCTGCAGACAGCATCAGTAAGAGTGGAAAAGGAGGCAGTGAGTGCAGAGTCTGGCTACCGCTGTGAAACATCTAAAAGGGCAATGGCGCGAGTGTGTTCGCAGGCAATACAGCCGTGTTTTCCAAATGCTGTGAACGTAATGAGTTGTGTTTGAAAAGCCACAAGTCTGAATATTTCTGTCCCAACAGCTCTATTTCCTCCTGACTCAGATGGCCCTAAGCGCACAGCCTGCAATTAATAAAACAAGTTTACAAAGGTGTAGGGTTTGTAGTATAAAAATGGGGCCAAGCAGTCCTGGCCTTTAGTGAACAGATTCATTACGTCTACATGATTATACAGTGGTCCCCCCGCAAAGTTGCGGTTCAGAGCTTGCAGACTTTTTCTTAGAGCTGAACTAAGAATTGTTTGCAGGAGCACCCGCAAATATCCTCAGAATGATTTTTTTTTGCTTTTGCGGCAATATATAATTTTTCATGCATTTTTAAACATTATAATTTACTAATTTTGTAACATAAATATTAATGTAAATTCAGCTAAATTTCAGTATAAAATATAACTGTATTCATTTTTAGTACTGTCGAGAGAACACAAAGCAACCGTATGTTGGCGCATCTCTAGCAGATGCAGTCCAGCATTCCCGCATCAGAACAGTTTCCTGCGTGGAACTATACTGAGTGTTTTACTGAGTGTTTCTTACTGTGCATTAAATTAAATTGTTATTGTATTTATCCTGCTTACACCAAAGAAAGTGACAGCGCATACCAAAGAAAATGCGCATGCATGAATTACAGTAGAGTCTATGTAGGGATAATATTATATAGCCTGTAGACGGTATCTTACATTCTGGCACTGCGGGAGACAGCAGTTCAGTGTAAACTGTACAAAAAGAATACGTGTTTACCTTTACATTTTCTTTAAGGGTTATGTATGAAGCTGAGTTTTAAATGAAATTAAAGTGTTTTGAGAGCATATTTAGGGTTTACACGCTAAAAAAAGACACATCACAAATTTGCGCTTTTTCACAATTCGCCGGTGCCCTTGGAACATAACCCCTGTGAATTACGGGGGTCCACCATATACACTTAAAAAAGCACTGTTCTGAGTTTGATTGATTCAAATGTGGACTTCAGGTAATCGCAAAGGCAAAATTGTGTGAAAACATTGTGTCCCCAAATTTGTCACTTTCCCACGGATGAAAATCAGTGTTTAGCTTTGACATACATTAATGGAAAATTATTTTATTCAAAGTCATTTTGGGGGTGTTTCAACTGATCTGTTGATCATGAAATGTTCCCACAATGTATGGGTCAGTTGATATTCGTCACACTAAATGGTTTAAGAGACAGATAATAGATTATAAGAATGTAACATCTTCATGGAAGGACATCATGAAGACACACAAATAATAGGTTTTATATAATCATTTCATTTATTCAAATAATTATGTATTGCTGACCAGTTTTAGCCTGTTTCTCAAGTGCCATTTGCCATGGCAGTTGTTTCACAGGTGATCTAGGCAGCATCTCTGTCATGCTACTGTCATGCTATTTTTGTGCCACACACTCCTGATTAGAGAGGCCTGCACACAGTAAACACCCAATGTCCCAGAGGGCCTCAGACAAAGGTCCCAGAGGGCCTCAGACAAAGGAGGCCAGTAGGAACAGTAGAGGCAGACCACTGGGTTCTGAATGAACACACAAGACGAGAGAGATTAATAGTGAGGGTGAATGGACACCAGCCTTATGGTAGAGGTGGCTTAAATAACCACTTTCAGAGTTTTGTGTTTTTCACAATTTTCACAAGTCTCTGTGGTCACTACAGTGATTCAGCAGCCTCTGTGAATAATGCTTCTGATTTTTGTGGAGATAATTTAGAGATTAGAATAAGCTTCATCATAATGCTGCCCTTTAAAGTTTTTTAAATCATAGCCATGTCTATTCTCTGCCCCCCCTGCTGAGTAAGGCTTATCACTGAAGAATGAACGCTGACCAGTGGGCTGCTTCTTTCCTACGATAGGTCAAAAGCTCCAGCAGGGCAAAAAACATCTCTAAAAAAGTTCTTTTTTTATCAAGTGAAATTGTCTTCGTACATTTGCATATATATATTCATACATATCAAGCATTATTTCTTGAAACATGCAAAAAAAAAAAAAGAAACAATTTGACTTGAAACAGTCTGAATAATCGTATAATCTTCTTGCAGTCTCATAATGTTTAATATCAGATACTGTATATTTATGAGACTTAAGATGACTCCCCATGCCAAGACACATATTATTCCAGTAAGGTAAAACCAAAAGCATAAAAAAGCTTTTCAAAGACTTTATATAAAGACCCATGAAGAAACACAGTTACTGCACTTGATAACTTAAAAAAGATAAAAAGCTTTTCAAAGACTTTATATAAAGACCCATGAAGAAACACAGTTACTGCATTTGATAACTTATAAACCTCACACTTTGGATTAGGGAACGTTAGCTGGGAAGGCAGAACTAGTGCAGAGATTACGGGGTAATGTGAATGCATGGTGGGGCCAGAAACAGTAAAAGAACAGTGCCAAGAAAGACAATGGCAGAATGGAGTGTTCCTTAACAGAAGACCTCTGCAGTGGGGCTGAAGACATATTCACAGTGTGAACCTGAAGCTCATCATTGGAGGGGTCTGAGGTAGGAACATGGAGAGAGAACTAGACAGGGAACTCAACAGGAGACTGAGAAAAGAGGGAAAGGACAGAGACAGAGATAGAGACAGGAACATCACCAGGAGAAAGACCAGGAGAAAGGCTCGAAATGTACTGGGGATGGGACTGAGGCTGCGAGTTGGCCTGGCTCAAGAAGCAGGACTGGATACTGGAGCTGAAACAGGACAGAGGACTGGAACTGGACCCTGGAGCAGAGCTCTATGAGATATAGAAGAAGCCTGGAGAGCTAGAACCTGACCAGACTTGAAGGGCTAGATTAGCTCAGCAAATAGGACAGACACAGAAATATAACATGAAACAAACAGAAAGGAACTGGGTTGAGCAGTGAATCAGGGAACTGGGAGACCAGCTGAGCAGGGAGCTGGGAGGTAGACTGGACAGAACACTCAGAGGCAGACGGAGCATTGGACTCGGCACATTCCTTTGGGGACATGCAGAGTAGCACAAATATCCTGGCCAGAAGGAAAACCCGAGGACATGTGCTTCCTAATGACTCTGTTGCAATGACCTTGATGGGTACAGGTATGGAAACAGGATCTGCCATGTCTTCAGCCACATTCAGCCCGGACTGTCAGGGCCTGGACTTTAATCTTCAGTCTTAATGGGCTCAGAGGCTGGAAATGAATCCTAGGCTGCAGTGAAATCTTAGAAGCGTGCCACTGTCAAAGAGTAGTGCGGTGCTTGTGAGTGCGGATCGCATTTCCAGTTCATTGTTATGGTCTGTACGTCTAGTATGCTGCTTATGAAATAACTCCCAGAAAATGACAGATGTGCTTCAGTTCTAACAATCTTCATATTTACATTAGAACATTTTTGTTTTCCGTGTTTTCAACGATGCTGTGATATAAGCTACTGTTTCTAAAGTACTATTTGCAAATACAAGCTTTACTGTAAATCTATTGTTATTGTGTGAGGAGTTGAACGAAGGGATCTTGGAAGCAGGGGCGGAATGGGACTAAGAAACGGCCCTGGATTTTCTCTACCTGCTGTACATGGTAAAAGGTCTACGTCTCGGCCGTCGGTGGGGGAGGGGGTGTCGGTCAGGGGGGGGGTGCGCAGAGTTCTACGTTGGCTTTTAAATATGGATTTTACACTGATAAACGATTGTAGTAGCGCCCTCTGCCTTTCTGGACTTTTTCAGAACACACAGATCGTCAGTCTGCCCCTGCTCGGAAGTCTGCTTTATGCTAGAAGGCTTGACCCCCAACAGAGACAGGTGTACAAGTAAAGTGGAACTAGATGACTAATAAATCCACTAGTTGACACTGTAGGCAGCAGCCAAGCTTAATGAGTCAATGAGGCAAAAGAAACAGCCTAGGAGTGAAGTTTACAACACAGTACTTCTAAAGTACTTCACTGGTGTGGAAGCACTACACGAGACTGAACCAGTTCCACTGTTTACAAACAGAATAGCATGAACTTTTTTCGTTCCAGCACCTGCTCTAAAAGGCCCAATGCACAGTGCTGTTCGGGAATGACATGCTTGCTATCATTTAGGCTGATATGCAGTCGTTTGCGTCCCACTGGACTCTGCACAGGATAGTGGAAGAAAAGATTCTGAAATGTGTTGTGACTTTGGTGATTTCAGTTTACGTGAGGTGGTCTGTGTAACTCTGTGAACAGAGTATGTGAGTCTAAGACTAACCGAAACAGCAACCCTGCAGTGCATATTTCACACTTCAAAATGCATTTGCTGACCCCAGTAGCAAGCTAATAACAGAATACGTTTCACTTATATAAGGAACATTTGGAGAAGAGAAAGAAGTTGACTACATTTTTGAATGATTAGTCGACTAGCAAAAATTCAGCCTTGTATAGGGAGATGGGAGAGTACAAGATTTGATCACAGGAAACAAAAGAGACACAGCAAGTCATGGAAGGAGGCAGTAGCAGGAGTCTTACACTGCTATTAACAGTTATTACTGTGATCGAGCTGTTGACTCTTATTTGTCTAATCTTCTTCCTCACTAATATTATTCAAAGTTGTATGTACAAGTGGTTTATTTCTTAAAGCAATGGTATTATAGAAACCATTGCCGCCTAACCTTTCAGAAATGTACTGCCATTGTCAGAATGGATCATACGAAAATTGTAGAATCTACTAAACAAAATAAAAATCAAAAATAGAAGCCATATTACACTATATATCTCCTTTAGCGTATTGAATTCTGTCAGGGTGAATGTACTTATCACTGACGTTATAAAGAATTACAGAAAGCTTTATTATGAGCGTGCAATTTGATTGCTTTGAGTGGAGTAAGTCCAACAATCGATTGAGTAACTGTGGGAATAACCTTGGATCATGACAAATCAAAACAGGGTCCAAACATTTTTATTGCTTTACTGTTCATGTGTGAAGAATTTTGGTCACCAAGGTCATTTTATTATGTAGTAGGTGGTCAAGGTGACTGGCAAGCACAAGGCTTGGAGTATTGTTTGTTTATGTTGTTGCTCTTGTTGGTGGTGGTGTTGGTGGTGGTGTTTTCTTCAGTGTTACTGAAAGCCAAGTTCTTCTGCCACTTAACAATATGCTTTTTTTGTCAAAACCATTTTACATGTGCTAAAACCTCCAGGCTCAGAGAGAGCAATTAGCGTATTATGGAGAGAGACGGCAACAAGGAGACAGCAGAACAAATGTTTGTTGTTAGTGACCCATTTGTCCTGCTATTCTTCTTCTCTGTGGTCTTGTCTGCAGCTTTCTCACACTAACACTCATCAAAGGCCATTATTCCTGCAGTTTGAGCGGCCGTGACCTCTCCCTCACTGCAGCGGATTGGGACATTATGGCAGAAAGACTGCACTTTAAGGTGATGGGGGGAAAATGCTTCCAGTCAAGTGGAAAATGAGTCAAGTATCACACAATAGTGAGGGCACACATGCCTTTGGAGCACACAGGGGGTCTGGAAAAAGGAATCGCTTTTCTTCCGTATTCTGCCATCCCATCAAAAAGCTCATGTGCTTTTCAGCCATCTGTGTATTTCTCACTTGAAGTTTAACCCATTTGCAGTATCAGTCAAATGTTTGGACACCCATAGAAAGGTTTATGAGGTTTTCATGCTATAGTGAAGACATCTTTTAAAGAACATATGGCTGGAACAAGGTCTCCCATCTCCTACATAGTTAACTGGATTTAACTTTACAGGAGATGGAAAAAAAAAACGTTCATACATATACAATTAATGTAAGAACAATGAATTCATTGTGGACCATATGTAATGATTCAATCAACCTGAAAGTAATACTGAATTCCTAATCGTGAGCTGTCCTGTTGGCTAGATACAGACTTTCTTGATTTAATGTTTGCATTCATCTTCCACCCAGACAAAGGTAGGCACAACGAATTGTAAGAAGCCAAGAGAACAGGAAAAGATGTTTGTCAACTTCAAATTAGCAAAGTCAATCTAAATTAGCCCTTTTACCGTAACTTACTGTTTCTGGTATTTTTTCCCACCAATGTTGCACCTACACTGTTTGCTGTGCATTTTATTTTTGTTGTGATAAAATCTGTGATTTGAGATTTCAAGCAAGTTAACGTTAACCAGTATGAATCAACCAATCATAAGCATGCAATGCATGGCTGAACAGAACTTGCATATGAAGTGCATGCTCATAATTGAATTAAAAAATGTAGGCTTATGGGACATAAACTGTTCACTTAGTTCTTATTTATCACCACAAAAATGGCAATATGTTTTGCCATACTTTTTTCAAAATTGCATTTTTATTCAGTTATTGTCTCGTTATGGAAAAATGTGCTCCCAGCGAATTGTAACAAACTATCTAGGATTCTGGGAGTGTGTGGGGCATAATTGTAAAAGCACCCATAGTGTTTTAGAACTTGTCTTACATTGCAAGAGTGCGTGGATGGAGTGAAGCAGTGTTTGGTTTATGTGAACAACAAGCAGAGCAGAGCTCCGGCACAGTCATTTGGGGGAAATGCAAATTATTTCTAATTATTCTACTTCTGCCTTGCGCCCATTGACCCTGGGATAGACTCCGGGTCCCTGCGACCCTAGTCAAGATTAAGCGGTTACAGAAAGCGAGTGAGAGTGAGTGAGTCTTTCGGGAAACTTCCCCATCTGCTTCCTGCATGTCTTGGCCATGTCTCGCGTGCAACGTCCCAGTTGTCCGGGTTGCCAGAGTACTGAGCCTGGCACTTCCCTCTTCCCCTGTTTGCCCACTCTGTTTGGTTTCTCCCACTCACCTGATTGTCTACACATATTCTGCATATCTTTCTTTCCCTCCTAATGACCAGCCTGAATTGAATCTAGCATCTGTTCTCCATCATGCCTACTGGCTAGCATGGCATGTTGTTTGTTTGTGTTTGTCCTCTTAAACAGAGCAGACTGAAGTAATACACCCTCTTCAGCACTGAAGACCATGGCCAGGTAGACCTACAGTATGCAGCTAAACCTCCCACTTCCTGGGCTTCCCTCCTTTAATCCACAGTGGTCTTCAAAGAGGCTTTTGGAACTCTCTGTTTCTGTTTAAGTGTTTAGCTGAAGCAGCGCTGTAACCTGCACTCCTCAAGTCTTAACTGGGCTTTAACTGGGCTAGCCTGGAATATGACACTGTGCTTCGGTCCATGAACATTCATATGTTTGGTGAAAAAGGTTTATATAATTTTATAAGATGGCTTGTCCTCCTCACGTTCTACTAATTTTCATAATCATTGCCAGTACATTTTCTATCATTTCTGCTGTTTCATGGTGTTTAATAAATTCTTTTTCTACCCCAGTCTTTAAGCAACCTAGATTAGAATTGTCTAATCCTGCTGTAATGTCACATTACAGGTCACTCAAATCATTCTTTCATGGAGGTAGCTAGCCTAGTTAGGACAAACACAATAATTAATCAAACGTGTTATCAAGCAGTTGGCTTTCTTCATCATAATGGATTTTAACGGACAGCCAATTCACGGGTGAGGATTTTGAGAATGTTGCCAAGACTGACGAATAAGAAATGCTCCAAACAAGAGTTTCTTAATCCTGCTCTTGGCAACCCACAGCATTGCATGGTTTGACAATTCCCTGCTTCATCACACCTGACCTGGTTCATGAAGTGCTCAATAATCAGTTGTTTTCTTAATCAGTTTCCGTGATTCCTAAACTTAAGTTCTAACTGTGGTTAAGACAGAAAGACAGTGGACATTAGAGAACCAGAGATAAAAAATTCTCTAATGCTGAGAGTTAAATTACTGGTGACTGTCATGATAGATGCCGCAACACTTTGTCATATGCTAATTTAACTTATGACAGTGTTTAATCTTCCATGACAGTTCTATTGAATTGTTATGTTAAAGTTATGCAATAGGGCATCTAATGTCTGCAGCTGGGGGATCGCGAGGCCGGTCATGTTTGCTGACATTTGTGGCCTGATGTTTCAAGAGAGCACAACTGGCTTCATTCTCTCATTTTTCGTCTCTCTGTGCGCGTGCTTGTGGACACAATGCAGTGTCTGCCTCTGATTGGCTGACCCTGACACGCGTTCCGTGACTTAACCAATTATTATAGTCCCTTTCATAAAAAGGGCGGTACCGTTGGAGCGGGTGGAATCTACACGCAAAACCACAACAAGACGAGAGACACGGCATCAGAGGAGACAGACACACATCACATGTGTGGAGATCCTTCACTCTAGACACACAAACAGCACGGAGACCTGCACAACCTGCAAGTCGGTGTTATAGTACAACAACAGTACCAGCGTTCTGCACGGCCATCTGAAACGGAAGCGCTAGCTAACATGGCTCATGCTAGCACTGCAGAGAGTCGTCCAGTCCAGAGGACGCTGAGAGGCGCCGCGGCTTTAACTGTTCCCACTTTCTGTTGTACTCTTAAATTTACCCGAAAAGGTATCAGTCTTTGTTTAGTTTAGTTTAATTGTCATGTTGAATATCAACTTTAATAAAAGTTGCTCACTGTTGGGCACCTGTGTTCCTCCGCTGCGTCTGTGTGGCGTCATCAAACGACTAGTCGACTCAGCTTTGACTTTGTTGACGGATAAGTTGACCTGAAAAATTCTGAAGTCGTTAATGCCCTAGTAACTACTAATATAGCTTGTCTTATTTTGATAAATCCCGACTTTAAAAAGCCTTATATACAGCTCTGGAAAACAGAAGAGACCACTGCAAAAATGTTTCTCAGGTTTTGTCTTTTATAGGGGCAAGTATTGAACTGAACAGCTTTGCCTTAATTTATAAGGACTGCTGACAATATTTCTCCTCATTTCCAATCAACAATATTGTTCATTCAAGCATAAATTTAAGGGAAATGATAAAGGAAATGATGCAGAATGAGGTGCTTTTGTAGGAATTTAACAGACACTGGCATGGAATGGCTGTGATACTCGTAGAGATGCTGATTTAAAAATAAATTGTAATGGTCTCTTTTTTTTTTCAGAGCTGTATGTCTGCTGGAAATAAAAAAAAACACTTTTCATGGAAAATGTATAGAACCATGAGTAGTGAGTTAAATTCCTTTGAAACCTGGGGTCTATAAAGACAGAGTTAGCTCAGGGCCCCAGAATACCATACTACACCCATGGCAAAAGTGAGAGACTGATATGAAACAATGTGAAATGATTAAAGTGGCAAAAAAAAACATCAAGCAATTTTTTTCAGATCATAAGATGCTGATCCCTGGCCCCACCAATCAAAATTATGTTCCATGGTCTTTGATTGCCATTGTACTGTTGCGGGAAATCTCTGGTCATCGTTTGCCAGCTTCTCAGTTTCTGATACCTAGCCAGAGCCAGAGCCAGAGACTAGAACATCCTTGCAAGCCTATAAAGATGTGATCCCAGCTGCTAGCTGTTTGGCTCATCCTTAAAAAGCCAGCACAATTCCTGTCCTCTGGTCAAAGCGTATGATGGAAAGCCTATGTGTCCCTGTATGGCATGTTTGGCAGGCTGTGATAGACTTAGGGCTGGTTCCAGAGAGGCATGGATGATGCAGGACACTCTGCTAGTGTGTGTGTGTGTGTGTGTGTGTGTGTGTGTGTGCGTGCAGAAAAAACTTGTGGAATGCTTTGCTCTGGAAGCATTAGAGGGCTTTGGAAAGACTATGAAAGGGCTTTGTTTCTAAACAGAGAGAACACAGAGTGCTTTGAGACCCAGATTTGTCTTGCTAAAATGGTTGAGAGAGAAAGAGAAAGAGAAATACCGAAAGAGTGAAGTATTTTACCTGGTTTGTGAAGCAGGGAATAATGCGTGATAATAGTGTAATAGGAAGGGTGTGACAGTGTGTGTTTGTGTTTACGTGTTTGGTTTTTATCTTTGTAAGATTGACTGAATGTATTCACCCTGTGTAAGCTGTGCAGTCTGAAGGCCTGTCACAGACACACACAAAAAAAAAAAACTTCAGTCAACCTTCAATCTGATACTGCCTCCACTGCACCACAGAACAATTTCAGAACTTTCTTGCTAAGCCTTTTTGTTAACAGAGGGTTCAAAAACGGCTGCTGAAAGATGATAAGGAGACAGAGGCGAATTCAAAAGCACTCCCAAACTCAGTGCACTGCTGAGTCAACAGAAACAACCGTTGGTACAAGCTGTATCTGTTTGATTGGCTTTGGAGAGACACACACCAGAATGAATTTACTCCTCATTCACACTTCAGTCTAAACATTGCTTTCAGCCAAATAAGGCAAATGGTGAAAAGCGAAAATCTCAGAGGGGGCTCAAACATCTTCAGCAGTGTGTGTGTGTGTGCGTGTGTGTGTGAGAGAGAGAGAGAGAGAGAGAGAGGAGAAAGCGAGAGAGAGAGAGAGAGGCTGTTTTCATAGTCATATACTCTCCTGCAAAAGAGGATTACCAATGACAAACCATCCATATGTTTAATGTGACAAAATGGAGTCGTGACCTTGAATGGTAAGTCGTGTCAGCTGGGATAAAATGCTCATACAACAGAGTTTCATTCTATTTTATGACCATATCAAATAGCGGTGAAACATTATTTCCTCAGCTTCATAAATTTCTCCTCATGAGTAAACACCCCCTGTCCGCTTTATTAGAAAGCTCTACCTTGTACTTCCACACATTGTTTATTAAGAAGTCCTGCACTGTACTTCCTCTAAGTTTATGCTTTATTAGAAACTCCTACCTTGTACTCCCACTCACTAGGCTCCACATGTCTTATAGGTCCATTATATATTTGTTCAATTGCAGACTCATCTGTTACTGCACAGTTTCCCTCTACCCCATATTGGGCGGTATGAAAACATGACCTCGTTTGACAAGTTATTATTTGGATGGTGGACAGTTCTCAGCAGCACTGCAGTAGCACTGACAGTGCTGATGGTAGTTTGTGTGCCACTTATCAGGGACAGCAGTGTTGCTGGGGTTTTAACACGTCAGCATCAGAGAGGATGGCCAGCACAAACTGTGCGCCGACAGATGGGCTACAAGCTCTAACTGTACACCAGCAAGGTACAGCTACAGGAGAGGACAAATTACAGTAAACGCTTCATGAATTCCAACCAAAACCCTGGAATGTCATGCTGAGAAAAGAATTATTCCTCTTACAAACACGTATTTATTGCCATTGTGCCCTTTATTTCCTGCCATTTTTGGTGGAGTATACTATCCCGTGGAATTTATATGTGAGACCAGTTTTATTGCAGTTGTCTCTTGCATTTTCAGTAGCATTTTATATTTACATTTATGGCATTTAGCAGACACTTTTATCCAAAGCGACTTCCATTCCCCAACTACAGGGGGCAGTCTCCCTGGAGCAACTTGG
>JBBPCX010000114.1:7201250-7218750 GCA_037974365.1 Hydrocynus forskahlii
GGGGCAGTCTCCCTGGAGCAACTTGGGGTTTAGGGTCTTGCTCAGGAACCCAGTGGTGGTGTGCTGAAGGTAGGATTTGAACCCATGACCTCTTGGTCCAGAGGTAAGTATTTATTCTAGTTTTTGTCGCATGTTTGGCCGAGAGTTTATAAACCTCCAAAAATCTTTTGGTATTTGTATTCAGCTTGTTTTCTCCTTTTGCTATATTTTCAGTTGCCTTGATGTTTTTTCTGTGTTTCTGCTTTTGGAGGCCTTCCAGTTTGTTCCTGAAATAATTCAAGGCTTTGCTTCAAAAGCAAAATGTATGTAATATTACTTTTTGGCAAAAGTGCTCAGAAAATCACATTTGTCCACAGAACGTCCATAGTGAGCGAAGTGAGAAAAATGCATGAGTCATCCTTCTATCAAAGCAGCGTTATGTAAGCTCTGTAACCATTCTCTAGCTTTTCGTCATTAGTCAATTTCTGACTACAGAGCTGCTCTTAGCTGGATATATTTGGGTGGTAGCCCACCCTTATCTCAATAATGATGTGTTAAAACCTCAGCAACACCACTGTGCCTGATCAAACTTGTAGCAGTGCCACAAACACCACAATCCAACTCAGTGGCCATTGTGTAGAAGCCATTGAAAAGCAGAAACATATGCCTCAATATAGCAGTTTTCATTTATTACAGTCTCTGAGAGACTTTCAATTAAATCTGTTGGAATACGTTTCCATACTTTTGCATGTTACTTTTTCTGCTTACAATTCATGTTCCTCTTCCTTTTAATCTTAACATCCCCAAAATGTTTCATCTCGACTTTTAAAACAGTCCTGTGAGAGTTTGGCACCCACCACAACCATTTTCTCTCCGTTTCTTAATTGTTGTCTTAATTTCTGTTTCTCAGTTTTACCCCTGATTGTTGAAGGGGCCCAGCCTTCTATCTTTAAGAGGAAACATCGTACAAGTTCTCAGAGTTCTCTCCTCTTCTGCAGTCATACAGTCTCCTCTCATGCTATGACAGAACACCAATCAGCCAAAACTCTGAAACCACTCATTACAATGGAACCTGTCACCAGATGTATTGCGCAGCAAGCGAACAATCAGATCTTGAAGTTGATGCGTTGGAAGCAGAGAAATGGGCAAACATACAGTATTTATCTGAAGTGGCTAGACGACTGGGTCGCATCTCGAGATTATGTGGGGTGTTCCCGGTTTGGAGTAGTTAGCACCTACCAAAAGTGGTCAAAGAAAGGACCACTTTTGGGCAGCTGGTAGCCTAGTTGTTAACGGCGTTCGCCCTGCGATCAGAAAGTCGTGGGTTCATATCCCAAGAGTACTAGTGGCACCTCAGGTCCCCTAGAGCAAGATACCGTCCCCACACACTCCTCAACTTGTGCTGTGTTCCTGGCTGCCCGCTGCTTCACTTGGTGAATGGGTTAAATACAGAGGAAGAATTTTGTGCTGTTCACACTGTGTGCTGTGGTGTGTTCACGTACGACAGAATGGACACTTTACAATTTCACTTTACACTTTACAACTACCAGCAAGGTCACTGATGCCCAAGGTTCATCGATGTGTATGGGGAAGCAAAGACCACAGAATAATCAGAATCAGAATCAGAATACTTTATTAATCCCCAAGGGGAAATGGCTTTTTGTACAGTTACCCCGCTTCAGAAAAAGTATTAAAGAAAAAGTATTAAAGAAAAAAGAGAAGAACAAGAGAATATTAAACTAAGGCATGTGTATTGTCAGAGTGAGGAGTTGTACAGTTTGATGGCCACAAGCAGGAAGGATTTCCTAAGGCACTCAGTAGTATAGCTACCATAGCAGCGCTAGCAAATGCTGCACTAGCATATAGCAGCACTCTAGCAAATGCTGAAAAAGTTCATGTTGAAAGGTCTCAGAACACACAGGGTATTGCAGCTTGCCATATATGTGGCCACGTTGTTACATGGGGCTCCATACCATGTGAACAGCCTAATGCATGAATGTCACTTACCACAAATATTTCAGGAATGTTTTGAGGAACACGACAAAGAGTTCAAGGTGTGAACTCGGCCTGCACATTCCCCAGATCTCAATCTGATCAACTCTCTGTGGCCCCGCCTTGCAATTTACAGGACTTAAAGGATTTTCTGCTAACATTTTGGTTCCAGATGCTACAGCACACCTTCAGAAGACCTGTTGAGTTTATGCTATGTTTTGGGAGCACTGAGATCGTATTTGTCTATCACAGACAACATTAACTTTTACAGCAGTTTGTCCTAGAGTAGCTCTCCCATAAAATCAGTCCAGAGGGGCCCCTCACCCATCAGTGATTTTGGGCACCCATAACTCTGTTGCAGGTTCATTGGTTGCTCTTGCTTGGCATGTACTAATCACACACACAGGGAACACCCCACAAGACCTGCTGTTTTGGAGCTGTGACCCAGTTGTCTAGCCTCACAATATAGTCCTTTTCAAAGTCAACCTGATCCTTGTGCTTTCTTTCCTCCTTCCAGTACATCAACGTCAAGAACTGACTGTGCACTTGCTGCATACTTTATCCTACCCTTTGGCTGGTGCCATTGTAAAGAGATAAATGATCATTTTCACCATGAATCGGTGATTGTATAATATGGTGATTGTGCAAAAAGATTTTTTGTAAGTTTGTAATATGATGCTGTTTCTTTCCTATTGTGTCTTCTTTTAATTAATTCATGAATACAATATTTCTTCTCTTCTATTCTCTTCTCTCCGCTTCTCTCCTCTCTTCGTTTCTCTTCCTATTTACCTTCTCTCTTTCTCTCCTGGACTTTTCTATTCCCTTTTATCTCATTTATCACCATATCTTCAGGAAATGCTTATATGTTGTGTGTCTACATTTCTCTTCTTGTGCTTATTCAGTCTCCTGTTTATTTCTTATGCATGCCATTGGCCAAGGGATTGGAATGCAGTACAAATGCTATTAAATTATTTTTTAGGAGGTGTATCATTTATTCATTCAACGCCATAGCAAATGGCAACCTTAACTGACTGTGGAATGTGGGAACAGGCCACAGATGCTCAATATTACATTCAGACCTGGTTGTAAAATTACAACTGTATGTGTAACAGTAAAATGTGAAGTCATCCTGGATTTTGATATCCATAAATTATGATGTGAGTGATGTCAGTGCAAAACCACCTAAAGGCTGAGTCGAACAAAACCCCTGATTACCAACAGAAATGTGCAGAATGCAGTGGAAAAATCCAGCTTGTGAATCATTGCTTATTAATTTATGCGAGGAGGAGAACGTGACCTATGGGGGGCGCTCTTCACTTTACACACCAACTGCCTGAGCAGTTCTAAAGATGTTGATGGCTCTAGGCCTGGATTAGCAGCCACAGCCTGGTTGGAGTCAGCATTTCCACCATGACATTGTCTCAGTCCACTAAACTCCTGAGTGTTCGGTGCCCAGCTGAAGTTGGCATGCATGTTCTACTGTTCTGAGGATCAGAGGGTCTTCAGAGTGTTATCTGAGTGAGATGCAGTACTGCAGTTCCACTCTCAGCATGCTGCCTGTAATCCCTAACCTACAACTGGTTTGAGTCGCATATCAAAATGGCACACTAAAGTAGATAATATCTCAGGTATCTGTGTATGAACTTTTAAACATGGCTTCTGTTGCAAGCTGATGTGGTCAGCAGGTTTGGCACCTGGAAGCTCACGGCTAGTCCTTATTGGGGATGGAGTCTGTAGGGGCTGGTTGTTTTTCGGGCTGCTGAGGCAGAGGTGAGCAGAAACAAGGGGCAGCCGAGGGAGGAGGACCTGCCACATGATGCCATGGGATCGGGAGCCCGCTGTCTATATATATATATATATATATATATATAATGCTGCTGATATCTGTTAATATTAAACTGATAAGAAAAAATTATTTTCATTTAGCTCTGCAAATAATTCAGAATGACCTTATATCAGGGTTACTGCTCCCATTGGCTCATGGGAATAGTCTTTCACCATTTTAATCTTTACAACATGCTACATCTTGTTAAAAGGAAGGGATGTAGACATATCTTGTAAATGTTGTTAATTGACAATTTCTACCTAAATAAATCACTGACAAGTACTGCCGGTGTTTCTCTTGTACAGCTGGATTTTTAAAAATGGGTTTTACAGAGTAGTAATAAATTACAGTAAGGAGCGGTGTGATTACATTTCCAAGATGTAATAAGGAATGCAATGCTATTAATGGAGTAATGTAACTGCAGTAGGTGTTCACAAATTTAACATTTGATTTACTGAGGCTATCCAAATTGTTTGTAGAAGAGGTGCAAGGACAAGACATAAAGGTGGAGGGTTCAACAGAAAATGTGTTTGCCAAATGGGACGTCCTTTGATTGTCACATTTAATGATCTGTCACTGAGCTGAAAGCACACTTATATGCTTCTATCAGCTTTTATAACTTTTAACATTAGGCCACTTTACTAACATTTTAAATACATCTGCAATTTAATGAAGCTTTGTCAGACTTTCACAGTGCACTGCCATTAGCTTTTATCTTCCAGTAGAAACACAGGGTGGAGACGTACGTCACATGCAACAACACAAGCAAGTGCTCCCTTGCTCTTTTTCAACTCTCTCTCTCCTCGAGTCTTCTGAGTGCATTTAAATACTGACATGTTCTCAGAGACCTGTTTCAGTTTATTTTCAGGTCATGGGCTGAAGAACACAGGAAACAGGAATCAAGAAGACATCACTTAGGGTTTTAGATCCAGCCATGGATTCGGCAACAGGGTTGAAACAAAAGTACAAATTAAAGTTTAGTGATGAGGAATGGTGGCAATGTCTTTCTAAAGGTTTGTTATTTCACTATGGCTAAGAAAATAACATTTGTGAAAGAAAGAGTGTGAGAATACCTGCAGGCACATAATGCATCACTGCATTTTTTTGCTCCACATCTTCCCACAAAACATCTAGAGAATTTAAACAGTGTTATTGTGATAAACAATGTTTAGGCTTGTGAGCCAGATTTGTATGTAACATAAAGGCAGATACCTAGATTTGCACCTAAAATATTACACGTCACACCCAACTGCACCCATCTACTTTGGGGTTAGGTCATTGTCTGCTCCCACCTATGTTTAGCTTTTGTAATCCACCCCACTGGCATATGCAACTCCTAAGAGTCAGTGGACCCATTGCATCTCCACACACCAAGCCACAAAGGTAAACATGTGAAAAGAAAACGGGAAGTAAACAATTTGTGTATTTTCAGGCAAAACTTAACTTTAAAGAACTACACGCTATTTCATTCTAGGTGGAATTTTAAATTTTGTAACTGTTGCATACGGATATAAAGACAATGAATTTTGAAGACAGACCATTGTGTTGAGTGAGCCAAATGGACTTGCAGGAAATGCGAGTAAATGTAGCAAGGAGAATTATTCCAAATTTCTAAATCTTAGCTTCAGCAGTTCTTGAAATGCTGAAATGTGTCTGTTCTAGCTCAGTCAATGTGGTAGTGATGCAGGGTGTGAATTTTTGTGAAGTCAGATATTAGCTAGTGAAGTGCATTTTGCATTGACATTGGTCACTAGGTGGAACTACTCCACAAATACGTTGTAATAAGCTAGCATCATGCATCTCCTAGAGGCTAACTTGCCAGAAATTTTTCAAAATGATTGTTGAGCTATTGCCAAAAAAGTGCTTAAGGGGTGGTAGCACAAAGGGTCGCATCTACCTGTGTTCATAAACCTCTTAGTCCAGATTGGCCATGTGGAACTACAATCATGCCAAGTTTCCTTTGGATTGGTGAAGTCTAAGTGAAACGCCATGTGAATACAGTGCAGTGGCAGTCATAATTACTAATAATTTTTCTCTGATTTGCAGCTTATTTGTTGCTCACCTGCCTGCCTTGAGCTTATAACTGTTCAAACACAAGCCCACCACCTGTTTACCCTTTGGCAGGTCACTCAAGACCGACTGGTGAGCTTGCCTTGAGCAGACCTCTGCTTAAAACTAGCACAAAAAGCCTAGCACATTGTGCTTTAGCTTTTTAATTTTGCAAAAAAATGCTAACAACACAGATCATTTTATATTTTATCAAAACTGTCACAGCCTTTGTAGTTTGTCAAAGCATACAGACCATCCGTCCATTTCCTGCCGTCTGCAGCTGTGAGCTCAAAGCCTTTTTGATAAATACTGAACACAGCCTCAATTATCTGGCCACCAGTGCTCAGTCACCAGGCTGTTGTCAACTCTCCAGCTCATTTTACTAACATTGTTTCCATGACAGCTTTGGGAAAGCAGACAGAAACACTGAAGTTTGATTATGAAGTGGGTGGCATACAGTTAATCTCTTGAAATACCACACAATTATCTTTGTCAGTCACATAAGCACAGAGTAAATCCTGGCTCTTGGTCTTGCTGATTTTGCCGTGAAACCTGTGTGGCTGAGACAGCATGGTTACCTGGAGCGCCTATCTGGACATTCCACTGAGCTAACAATAGAAAGAAGAAATTGAAATAAAGTAAAAATGAGCAACAACACGGAGACAATTAAAGTGTTTGATAATATGCCACTTTACCAGTTCACTGGTTCTTTCAAGAATTCATATTCAGGCTAGCCCAGGTGAACAATGCACCTGCAGGAGGTACTCGTGAGATTTTATTTCAGGAGTCTTAGCGTGAAATGAAAACAAAGGAGACACATAACACAGTGTAGCTCAACTTTATCTTCCAGTAGAAACACAGGGTGGAGACGTACGTCACATGCAACAACACAAGCAAGTGCTCCCTTGCTCTTTTTCAACTCTCTCTCTCCTCGAGTCTTCTGAGTGCATTTAAATACTGACATGTTCTCAGAGACCTGTTTCAGTTTATTTTCAGGTCATGGGCTGAAGAACACAGGAAACAGGAATCAAGAAGACATCACTTAGGGTTTTAGATCCAGCCATGGATTCGGCAACAGGGTTGAAACAAAAGTACAAATGAAAGTTTAGTGATGAGGAGATGGTGGCAATGTCTTTCTAAAGGTTTGTTATTTCACGATGGCTAAGAAGCTCAACTGATAAACCACAGAACAGAAAAAGTCGGAGAACAAAGCACTGGATACAGTGCTGCTTCAGCCAAACGGCAAAACAAAACTGTTCCAGAAGACTCTTTGAAACCCACCATGGTGTAGAGGAGGGAAGCCGGGGAAATGCCAGGTTCACCTACTTAGGTAAGCCTGGTCAGTGTTTGTTACGCTGAAGGACTGCCATGTGTGCTACTTTGGTCTACTGTTTGAGGGGGACACAAACAAGCAAATGCCACCCTTGCCGGTAGGCATGGTGGAGAACGGACACTAGAATCCAGGTCAGGCTGGGTATAAGTGGGGAGAGATAGAAATATAGAACAGTCATAGATAATCAGGTGAGCAGGAGAAACCAAAACGGGAGGGCAAATGGGGGAGAGGGAAATACCAACCTCAGTACAGCCAGGGGTGTGGCCCCTGTGTAGCGCCCACTCTCACTGCAACAAACTGAGAAAGGGTGATCCTGGACATCATGTACTCAAGGTCCAGCAGGTGTTACTGGGAAGGGGCTGAGGGGCAGGGTAATCCAGCCATGCCCTAAGAAACTCAGTAATGAGCTCTTGACTGAAGAGATCCTGGGCTGGGACCCACCCACCCCTGCTCCTCAGGGCTGTAACCCTTCCAGCCCACCAGGTATTGTAAGCCCCTTCACTGTCTCCTTGAGTCCAGGAGCTGGCACTCTCAATACGCTGGGGTGCCATCTGATTCCACAGCTTCTGAGAGGGCCAGCTCAGTCAAACCCCTGTCCAAAGTTCCCCAGACCACCAGCCTCAGAAGGGAGATACGGGACGAAAGCACATGTGGGAGGGCGGCTGTAACTTCACAGAAATCGGGTTACCAATGGTGTCAAGTAAAATGACCAATTCATTTAGGAGTTATCAGGTGCCTCCCTCCTGCGCTGGTCTATCTGTTTAAAACCAAAGAACTGCTAGGTTGATGGCAGTATGTGCCTCATCCCGCACCATGCAGAACCATGAATCCACCTTGGGTATGTTGGAAGTGGGGTCCCATGGACAGAGCAGGAGCTGCTAACCCAAGCACACACAAAAAGGGCATTAGAAAAAAAACCCGTGACTGAGGGGTCTTGGCTCCAGGCACTAGATCAGTGGCACAGTCCAGTGGCCAGCGTGGAGGGAGACTGACTGACCTGGTGGGATCAAAAAACCCAGCCAGGTCGGAATATTCAGAAGGGATGTTTACAGTGATATGTGCATTGGGGCTTTCTATAGATGTAGCATGGACTAATTGGTATATTAGGGGACCATGAAATAATTGTGTGTGGATGCCAGTCTACCAAGGGGTTGTGTAGCCTTAGCCAAGGTAAAGCTAAAATCTGTTGATGCTGGCATGTACCATCCCAGCGCTGTCTCCAACTCTGCAATACAAGCAAAGCCCCTGGGTCAGTTTGAAAGTTCCTAACTGCATAGGCAAAGGTATGGGCTTGGCACTGGTAGGCCCCTGAGCAGAAGCACCAAGGGTGCCAGGAGAGCGACTGCAGATTCAGGAGGCTGGTGGTGAATGCTGGTTAGCGAAGCACCACACACATCAGAAATTACATCTTTTTTGGAATTGTATCAGCAGAATGTCTTTAACTGACAGAGACATCATTACTCCTCCATTTTGGAAAAGTGAAAGGAGAACAGAGAATTTGGGCCATACCTGATGAAGCAGAAGACTGGATCCTTTCGATGTTTTAGTTATGTATTGCTGGGACATAGCTGGTCTGTTGGTTGTTGCCATGCCAATGACAGAGACAACAGTGATTGATAGAGTGTGTTCATGTTGCCGGCGAAAATTTGTAATAATCAAGCAAAGGGCAAATAAATTAATGTAACATTTTTCCCATCAAACCATACATCACAGTATGGTTACTTCACACAATACAGTGTACATACAGGGCCGTGCAAAAGTATTCAGCCCCCTTGCCATTCTCTCTATTTTGTTACCTTACAAGCTGGAATTGAAATGGATTTCCAATTTTATTTTAAGTGATGGACCTACAAAACAAACTCTAGATTAATTAAGTTAAAAGGGGGAAAAAAACTTCTTAATAATTCTAAAAAATGTAAAACTGAAAAGTAGTGCATGCACATGTTTTCACCCCCTTTGCTTTGAAGCCCCAACCTCTTCCTTCAAAAGCCACTTCATTAGTTAAATAAGATCCACCTGTGTCAAATGACCTCAGTATATATACACTTGTTCTGAAAGCCCCCAGAGTCAACACTGGTGCAGCACCACTAAGTAAGGGCTCCCATCGGGCAAGTGACAGCATGAAGACCGAGGAACTCTCCAAGACAGGTCAAAAACAAAGTTGTGAGAGGTACAGATCAGGGTTAGGTTATAAAAAAATATCACAAACCCTGAACATCCCGAGGAGCACCATTAAATCCATTATTATCTTGGCTCTACTGCAGAGATGGGAGTATCTGACCATAGGACCACTATAAGCCCCACACTGCACAGAGCTGGACTTCATGGAAGAGTGGCCAAGAAAATAAGGGAGACTTTTTGAAATTTGAAAGGTGTGGAAGAAGGCGCTGTAGTCAGGTGAGACTAAAATATAACTTTTTGGCCATCAAGTACAACACTATTTCTGGCACAAACCGAATACCTCTCATCATGCTGAGAAGACCATCCCCACAGTGAAGCATCATAGGAGCATCATGCGGTGGGGATGCTTTTCATAGACAGGGACTTGGAAACTGGTCGGAACTGAAGGAAAGATGGATGGCGCAAAATGTAGAGAAATTCTTGAGGGAAATCTGTTCGAGTGTTCCAGAGATTAGAGACTGGAGACTCTCTGTTCCAGAGATCAGAGACTAGAGACTCTCCAGTGTTTCAAAGAGAAACAGGTAAATGTCCTGGAATGGCCTGGAATCTCTGGGATCATTTAAAGATTGCTGTACACAAGCGGTGTCCATCCAGCTTGAAGGAGCTGGGGGGCGTGGGGGGTCGGAGAATACTTTTGCAAGGTACTGTATTTGCTCCACAAAAAATACTAAATTATTTACAGTAGTTATAAGAGACGTTTTTGCATTTCGCCAGTTGACAGAACAGACTTGAGAGCTGTTTTGTGTGATATTATGCACACAATTGACACCCCCATGCCTGCCCACTGATGTCTGACCAAATACAAGTACAATTTACAAAGACAGTTTACTTCTTTGGGTGCAGCTACCCTGAATCTATGCTCATTGTCCATTTAGTTTACAGTAACAGCCTGTGGCACTTGTGTTTCTCTTCACAATTTGTTAGCCTCTGTTACCTTATTCACCAATGATCAGGACCACTAGTAGGCAAGTAGTGACATGGTGTGTGTGTGTGTGTGTGTGTGTGTGTGTGTGTGTGTGTGTGTGTGCATGTGGTAAAGAGGCCTACAAACATTTCTGTAAAACAGAGGTGTCCACAGTAACTTTTCATCTGTTAAAATCATATCAAAACCTCTCATCATCTCCTTACAAACACCGATGTGGAATGGGTTAAAAATGTAAACCTGCATGTTCCATATAATTCCTCCACTTGTTTCATTGAGCTACAAGTGAGAAAGAATTCAGCATGTTCTTGTTGTTTTTTGTTTTGTTGATATTGGTTTGTAACTTGAAACCAGGTGAAAAAGTGCCAGGACCACATTTCTGAAATGATTAGCACAGTATAGGAAAATCACAGTCATGTTTACGTTCAGTGCAGTATTGCCACATAGCTGTAATGCAGTTGGTTTGTGTTGCAGCTGCAGGAACTGCTAAATAAGGTTTGCATATCTCGGAGACATAGAAAAGACACATGTTGACAGAGAAGCCCTTTCCTGTGAAGTGCATGCGTTAGTGTGGAAATTGCTGCACGTCACTGTAGCAGTAATGCAGTAAAATGTCAGTGTGATATTTGTTTTTGGCACTCATTGTTTCCTATGTGCATTAAGCGACATGTACTAGATGCTCTGTTTGAAGCTGAGCATTTGTCGCAATGTGCGTGAGCAATGTATTTCGTCTCCTCTCTGAGCTGTGTGTGTTTTGCTGCCTTTCTCTTTTCACATGCACTGAAGTCATCTCATTTTTTGGGCCAGTGCACTCAATTATTCCTCCTTCTCTGTCTTACCAGGGAGAAAATTCCTGCTCCTCATGTAATGGCGCTCATTTGTGGATGATTGGTTAGTCATGGCCGCCATGTGGAAAAGTTGGGTTCCCTGGAGCACCAGGCCTAATGACGATGACACTCTCCTGGGGAATATCAGCTATTAAATGTGCTTATGATGTTATTAGCATTACTGTAGCGACCGCCAGTTTGAGTACATACACTGCCGTGGGACATGAGGATCAGACTACTGCTGCAAAACCTTCACAGTAGAAAGCCATCTCACACAAATACCGGAACTAAAACTGGAATCGACAGAACGTGGTTTTGGAATTTTAGTTGGTTCCTAACTCATGTTAAACCCTTAAATATCAAGAGCAATTAAATATCAAACGTAATTACAAAATGACATCCTTAGTTACATATTTAATTTTATTCCACTTTCAATCTGTATTGACAGATTCAGGTTTGAATAGCAAACATGTAGAGGATCTTTTTGCTTTCTTCAAACTTTTTAGAATTTGAATTATGATAAAAAAAAAAATCTCGTCTTCTTCTTAAAAAAAAAAAACAAATATGAAAGTTTCTAATCTGTGTCACATCCGTGCCGCCTCTGCTACTCCCCCAGTGGTCAAACTCACCGGAGTTCTGAGCTGGGGATTCCCTGTCGCGTCCCCCTTGTCTCTGCTTGGCATGTTCCAGCATGAGAGGTACGTGTGTTGCTGGGCAATACACCTGCTTCCTGTCGGCCCTCTCGTGTTAGACTATGATTACCTGATCTGTTTCCCTCTTGTTCTGAGGTGTCTTGTGATCAGAGCTGATGCCACGATAAGTGTTTGTCTCCTGTGATTGGTCCTTGTGTTCATGTGTGTCTGTTAAAGGTCCCAGCCAGTCCAGACGCCGGCGTGCGGTCACCGACATGATACCGGCGCGCTCTTGTGTTCGGTCATGCATGCGAGCTCCTCGTCTGTAGAATGCCTTCCGTAACAGTCTGCTAGTGTTTGACTTGGCCTTGTGTGTGTGTGTCTTGTTTCCTAGAGTAACCAGCGAGGCTGAAGCGCCCGTAGGCTGGTGATACAGGTAGAGGCTCCACTAGGAAGGAGGGCCTCGTACCTCAAGTCTTCCCGTGGCTCCCGTGTTGGAGTGAACCTTGACGGAGAAGCCGTGCTGCGCTGAACGGGCCGCTTCTGCGAGCCTCGTAGAAAAAGAGTCTTCACACTGCCAAGGTCTGCACACTCTAGTGACTGTTTGCCTGTTTGTTTCTCATTAAAGTCTATTTACATTCTGCTAACTCCTGCGTTTGTGTCCTCCTGCCCCGAGCGGACACGACAATCTGCACTCCTCACAGAATTGTTCTACTTATTTCTATGAGCTGAGTAAGGAGTGATGCAAATAGAATGACTTTTTTTCAAACTGCCAGATATAATTGTGGCTTCTAGAGAGTTATTAAACTACTTGCTAAATTAATCTCAATAACACAACATGGCTAAATTCTAATCCTGACTATAACTGATTTCTGTGAGACCTAACATTAGCCCACCACGAGCCCACAATTCTTTTGTGAATTTGTGAGTTTCACTATTTGGTTTGAATCGAAGTGAACATACTCTCTCCACCCCGTATCTCCAGTCACCTTATACAGGGGTGCTAGCAAGTTTGCAAACCTCTTACCCGTCAAATAAATGTCAGCATTAATGTTGCCTGAAATGTGATCAAATCTTCATCACAGGATCAGAAATAGAACATGAAAGAAACACTCCATACCATTTTTGCACACTTTATCATTGATTTATTGGACAAATGTATCCAAGTTTAAACGTATATGAACTTTTCGATTACTCGTTTGGTGTTGGGAATAATTATGGTCAGGGGTTTCTATCAATTGGATGACAATGAAATGTGTGGGTAAGTAATCTTGCCCTATTTATAAAACATCTTCACTATCAAAATCTGATCTTCACCACACAGTGTGTGAGCACACACCAGGCCTCGGTCAAAGAAGATTCCTGAGGATCTCAGAAAAAGAGTTGCCAGAGCTCACCTGACTGGAAGAGATCAAAAAATTTGGAACGCACACTATTCACACTATTGTTAAGAAATCACTTCAAGGGCAAGGTGTATGATATTCTGGGGCATCACAGAAAACCCAAAGGGTAACAGCTATGAGACTGCCGGCCTCTTTTTCTCTGGCTAGCGTCAGTGTTCATGAGTCCACCGTCGGGCAAATGCTCAGCGAGAATAATGGAATATGGTATAATAGCAGAGAGGAAGCCATGACACGTCATGAAGAATATTGCTGCCTGTTTAAAGTCCCCTAATGAGAAGGATGAGAAATAAAATTGAAAGAATGTTTTGTGCACAGATAAGGCAAAAACAGAACTTTTGGGGTGAAAGTTCCCCTCTGGTTCATGGTGGGTGTTACTTTAATAGGAGTTTATTTGAAGACTTCTGAGCATTTGTGCTGAGTGCGTAAAAGCCACTAAGCAGGGCTTGAAATGAAAATGGCCACACATGCACTTCACAGAAAGCCCCTAAGATTTACTTTTTAATGGACACGTTTAATAATGTTTTGTTTATTTCTCACAGCTCATAAAACAAAAGCCATGTTTTATATTGAGTTAATTACACTGTGATTATGAAGTGCTGCCTGATCATATTAATTAGGTAAGTGTCCTCTTGAGGTTCTAATTACACACACAAACATTTTAACAAGGTCTTATTGCAGCAATCTAGCATCATTACATTGTGTGCGTTTATTGTAAAATGATATGGCTGAGTTGTGAGTCTCATTATTTCCTCAGCTATTACTATTTTTCACTTTTTAGTCTACAGTAGCGCCACCAATTAGCCAACACACGAAGCATTATGTGACAAAAGCTAAATACATACAAGTGGGTCTACACTGGTATGGTAATTACAATTACTGTTCCATATGTATTATAGAGATTGTTCCTGTCAGAATAAAGCCTTGTCTCTCCAGAAAGTCTAAAAGGTAGTTTTTTTTAGTTTAAGGTAATGTAACATTTTTTTATTTGCTTTTTTAGGGCATTATTAGGTCACTGTGGTTTTGTTCTGACAACGTTATGTAAGTACCTAGACTGCTTGTTCCAAATATCTCTCTGTAGCTTTTTTTTAGTTCACACTAAAAGGATCCTAAAAAGGGAAGAGCCTCACATACTTTGGTTGCTATGCTGATGGGAGTTGGATGTGCTACAAAGCTCGAGTTCTACAGGAAACTATTAAACTATATAAAGTTTCTGGATCTCTTACTGAGCCACCTATTTGGGTCAATATTTAATGACAAAAACATATACTCTTCCTTATAGTACGCTTCCTACCTCTGAAGGCCAGGACAAGCAGAAGCACTGTATACATTTAAACTGCAGGAGCATGTTGTGAAAGACTGTGTATGACTTAGAACGTGGTCCTCAAGCAGCTTGCGATGTGTCCTTTTGCAGAAGGTCATAAAAATCTTTTCATAACATACATCTGTGACCATGGAAAAAATTGGTGGGAACAGAGTGGGTCAGCTGATGGTGTTTGCATGAAGGTTTCAATCTATATGTGTCAGAGGAGAAAAAGTATTTAGGCTAATTATTCATTTATAACACCCTCCAGAATTATTGGCATCCTTGCTAAAGGTAAATTTAAAAAAGGCTATTAGAAATGTCTTAGCATTTAAATGATTCCTCTAAAGTTCTATGTGACAAATTAATGATTTTCTCAGAAACAACTAAAAATGAATACAAAAATACACACCAGTTTGACCTGTTTTATGAATATATAGTAACAAGCTGCAAGAACTGATGAGTTGCGGTTTGAAGTTTTTATATTTTACACATACAAACAGTTCTAGGTCAGCACAAACAAGTGTGAGGTAAAAAGAACCCAATCCAGAAACTTGGCAGGGTCAGAGAGGGGCAAACATCAGTATACAGGCAAGGCAAGGAGTATCAGAGGCAAGGTGATAAAAGTCCAAGTACAAAGAGTGGTCAAAAATCAAAGAGTGGTCATAAAAGTAAGAAGGATAACAAATAACATTACGTTCACCAGGCAATGGGCAATATTTAATGAAGTCTTGATATTCTGAAGGAACATAATTTTACTAGAGGGAGTATCATTAGGAGGTATATTTCTGACAATGACATCTGTCTGGTCTGCTATTTCCCAGATGATGGGTGCTATGTTATATTCAGCAACAATGGTATCCTGCACATGAATCCTGGACAAAGCATCAGCATTGCCATTCTAAGAACCTGGTTGATAGGAAAGAGTGAAAAAAAAATGTTCTTCAAAAAAGAACATCATGGTTGCCTGTGATTTAAATCTTCTGGCTTCTTTGAGATATTCAAGATCTTTGTGGTCTGTTAAAATCAAAAATTGGAATTTTGCTCCTTCCAGCCAGTGCTTCCACTTGCTTAAGGCTACGATAACATTTCTTTGTCTCCTACATGATAGTTGTGTTATGCTGAGAATTTCTTGGATAGAAGGGGTGAATTTTGCTGGATTCCTTTTGATGTTATGAGAGTACTTCTCCTACCAGAGTGCATTCACCTCTACTATAAAAAGGGTGTTCCAGGTTGGGGTGGACCAAACTGGAGCAAAAGTATATGATTTTTTCAGTCTCTTGATACCTTGTTGGGCTTCTGTAGTCCGGTGTAGTTCACCAGAACAAATTCTAATCAGGAATGCACTCCTGGGGTCTAATTTAGTGAAAGTTCTACTGCCCCGAACATTATCAATGTTAAAGGGTATTAGTAGCAAGGGGAAATTATTCTTAATATTAATGTTGTTTATTGCACAATAATCGTGCATGGACAGAGTCCTCCATCTTTCCTTTTAACAAAAAATGTCTACAATTTGTTTAATGGACTTTCAAAGGTCATGGCTTGGACAGGAATATTTATACAGTGATGAAAAGATTCTGTTCCCCATTTATGTATCTTTCCTGTGGCCCAATTTAAGTGAGGGTTATGGAGACGTAACCCGAGGTGTCCTAAAATAAGGCATGGGCAGATACACTGGGTCCACTGAGGAGGGGCAGGGGCAGATGATGAATCTAATCTGTTGAAGGAGTTATTCAGTTCATTTGTCCACTTCATGTCCCCCACAGGCAGAGAGTTCCTTGTGGCCTGAGATGGTTCTAGACTCCACTGATGTTGTTCTGCGATTCTATCCTCTGCCTGTAGCTGTCTTTCTCATCCCCAATCAGTCTTTTCAGCTCTCCTTGTTTCCTGACTTGAAGGTCCAATTTTTATTCCTGAGACTGGCCTTGATTTCAAGAGTAATCCAGGCTTCGTAGTTTGGAAAACACTGTACAGTCCTGGAGGGTATGGTGTTATCCACTCAAAGGTTATTATTCAGTTCTCAAGACAGTCATCACACAGCACTTTCCATACAGGAGAGTCAAAACAATCCTATAGATTCCTCTCTGTCTCATCTGAACTTCTTTTCACTATGCAGGTGAGTGCTGGCTTCCTGTGAACTAGAAGTGATGAAAAGTTGCACCAGGCTGTGATCAGGGGATGGAGAGGTGTGTATGCCTCCTTAGTTTTGGCATACTGTAAGTCCAAATGTTTCTTGTCTCTGGTGGGGCCTGTAACATGAGTGAATGTGGGACAGCTGTCTCTTGCTAGGGTGCCAGAAATGAAATTTCATTTAATGCCATTCATTTATTTTGAGTAATTATCTTTGATTTTGTTGCTTTAGGGAACCTACATTTAGTCCTTAATGTATGCAATGCTGCTTGTTTGAAGCCAGGAGTCTTTGTCATTTGCTGGTTGTACGGTGGCACACAGAGTATTATGGGGGGCACAGCCCAACCTCTTCTCAGTTGTAGGGGCAAAACAGGCAGCATTTAAACCAAAGTGCTGTCTCACCGGGAAAAATGACATGCTCTCTTGTGTGCCCAACATGCAGTGGTTAATCCGTGTGGAGGATGCTGAGGTCAAGCAAGGCCTGTGAGATGGAAGGTGCTCCTTGAGGAGGGGGGTCTTCAGACAATGTTTGACGACAGTGAGAAACTCGGATCACAAGAGGTCGGATCACAAGGGGGAGTTCGTTCCACCACTGGGAGGCCAAGACTGAGAAGAGTCTTGACGCATGTCTTCCTCTTCTTTTGAGCAGGGGAGGTTCTGGATGAGCAGTGCTTGATGCCCTGAGAGGACGAGAAGTGACACGCCTTCTGGAGGCTTGAGCGTAGAGCTTCGTCCCCTCTCCGCCACCACTACCTGCCACATTGCCGCCGCCCACAGGGAAAACAAACAGGGAGCCAACAACCACTGTTCAGGCCCAGCACTGCACGTCCAGCAGACCTGAGTCCCACCTGCTCACCACGTAGCCTACACAGCCACCGCCAAAAACCCACTTTAAAGCAGGGGAAGGTCCATAGTTCCACACCTGGT
>JBBPCX010000114.1:7221315-7268687 GCA_037974365.1 Hydrocynus forskahlii
GTGTGTTTTTGTGTGTGTGTGTGTGTGTGTGTGTGTGTGTGTGTGTGTGTGTGTGTGTGTGTGTGTGTGCGTGTGTGATAATAAGTATTAAAGTGCACAGGGCTGTTTGTTCTTCTCCTTCAACAGAAACAGAAGAGGTGGTAAGAGGCGTCAGGGTGACACAGCAATGTCAGCCTAAGGGACCTACTTTTGCACAGTTGTGTTGCTAATTTGCTTAGGTGCACGCCCCTCTGTGGGTAGAGTGAGGCTACAGGTAGCATGGTCGATATTCAGGCAGCGGCCACACACCTGCTTTATAATTCTCACCTTTTATATTAATGTAAACGCCTACCATGTGCCTCCTCATTGGCCACTTCATGACTCCTGTCATGACTTTTCAGTCCGAGTGCGAAAACCATACATTGTATACTGAAATCTACACAAGAAATCAATTCCACAACCGTACAGATGAGGACTGTTCTTCATGAAACAAACACAGTAACACATTATAGACTCTAAATGGGAATAATGTCATTGTTTCAATGTACTTGAAAAAAATAGTTTTAGTAGCATTAATAATACATAAATATACAGCTTTATTCTATTTAATGTCCAGTGGTCACAAAATTCAGTTACTTTTACCCCTTTCTCTAGCTTGAACTGTGGCGATTGAGAGGTGGGTCAAGTGCTACAGGGGAACATGGTTTATGTGAGACATGCCGACCGCAGCTGTAGTGCTGGCGGAATACATTAGCTCACCTGTCCTCCTTTCGCCACACAAGTCACTGACCCTTGGCTTTGTCCAACACACTCAATTACAGAGCCCCTGCAAATAGCTATAGCAGTATATTGGGAGCACTCAAGGGCAATTGGCCTACTATTCCCCGCAAATCTCGTCTGATTGGAGCCTATTTCTCTTGCCTGGAAGAACTAGGTCTGCCGTCTTAGGGCTAGTATAGACCTTCCCTTTTACAAACTGGCCAGAAGTGCAACAGACAGACATGCATCTTTATTTGGAGTGGATTTGGTGGGTGTTTAATGTACTGTACCGTTGGAGACTTTAAACTTCTGGTGGAGGAGAGGATAAGAACCGGACTTCTTGATGAAAAGAGGAGCTATGAACACTCTTGTTGTGTTAGTACAGTCTATCAACTCATTTACTCACTTTACCATACTCCAAAGTTGAAAACAGACAAAACTATTGTTACCTATCCACGTGTTTATTATTACTGAACACTGCAGAGGACTATTCTGTCCTGATAATAACAGCAACTGAATTCTTACTAAAAATATTGTAATTTTTTAATTAACGCAACTTGTGTTTGGAAATATTGTCTATCATACCGATGACGCCAGTCCCTCGGCTGTCTGGGTCGCTGGAATACTGAGCCTGGCACTTCCCTATCCCCCTGTTTGCCTTGTTTTGTTTTTTCCTACTCACCTGATTATCTAAAGCTGTTCTGCATTTCTCACTCTCCCTACTTATACCCAGCCTGAACCAGAATCTAGCGTCTCAGCTCCATCATGCCTCCTGGCTAGCATTGTGTGTTGTTTGTTTGTGTGTCTGGGTGTCCTTTTAAACAGAGTAGACTGTGGTACACCTGGCAGTCTTTCTTCTACGCCAAAGACACTGACCAGGTAGACCTAAGCAGCTGAACCTGCCGTTTCCTGGGCTTCTCTCTTCTACACCACGGTGGGCTTCAAGGACTCTTCTGGAATTGTTTCTGTTTTGCTGTTTGGCTGAAGTAGTGCTGTGACCTTCATTTTGCTCTGTGACTCTTTCTGTTTTATTGTTTATCTGCAGCTATGCTGTCACCAGTCTCTCCTTTGTTTGCATTTCTTGCCAAGACTCCTGAACTAAAATGTCACGAGTACCTCCTGTAAATACATGTATTTCCCAACATAGTCCAATGGGTAAATGTAAAAAGGAAAATTAACAATGTAGCAGAGAATAAAACCTGTTTTTCATATGTGACATCCAGCTCACACCCTCCTCACCCCTAGGGGAGCTCTAGATCATGAAATTAGTGAGGTACTTCCTGTTTATGGCACTAAGATTGGTTGTGGTATCAAGACTTCGCAAACTATCGTGGAATTTTCTGATGCACCAAGTGTTGTTTCTTATCCTTCTTGCCTTCTGAGTATTGCCTTGCCTCCGATACCTCTGATTCTGGGTTTTTGGCTTTTGCCCTGTTTTGGATCTTGCCTTTTGCCGTGCCATGCCTGTTCCCCTCTCTGACCCTGCCTGATTTCTGTTAAGTCTGCCACACCTGTTCGCCTAATGTTGACCTTGAAATGTTTGTATATGTAAACATCAAACCACAACCTGGCCTCGTCTGGTCAGTTATTACAGAATACCTTGCCGACGATGTACTTTATTACAATTTTGCCCGTACCTAGAACACCATGCCATGTCTTTCCCATCTGATGAAAATAAAGTTGTTTTTGAATTCACTACACATTGGGAAGGCTGTGAAGTGGGTGAAGGTTGGTAGACGTATTCGGCTCATTTTGGGACATATTTGGCTCCCCTTCTCTATCTCTGGAAGGGGAGACAAATAGCGATTGATTTACCTACAGCAGGGACACCATACCGCTTTTGAGTTTGTGCCGCAGTTTTAGACTCTCACAGCCACGAGACGATTCAGTGAACTGGCATTCCAGACTCTTTTCTTTCAATCAACAAATCAACTAACCAGTCTGTCGGTCTTTCTGTCTGTCTGTCTGTCTATCTATCTATCTTTAATGGACCGCCCCTTCATTACATCCATTATTTCTCCCTTTCTTCCTCTCTCTCTTGTGGGCTCTCACGCATGGCAGACATGACAGTGTTGTGCTTGTGGCTAGTCACTAGCAGCAATACCAGTTATCTCTTGTACTACTATCTTTGTTAGTGGTTTCGTTCTGCGTTTTATTAATTTGTTTGGATTCTGTCTTCCCTTTATCGTGTGATTTATTCATTCTATTTGTCTTTCTTTGTCTTTTCATTGGACAGGAGCTGTTTGATGGCCAAGCTGGGGACGGGTTATGTCTTGGGTGGTGGAGTCCCTTCACTGGCCTTGTAGTGTAGAGCACCGGTGGTGTACGTGTGAACTGCATCTTGTTCACTTGTGGTGTGCAGTGTCAGGGTTTCCCGACCTACCATTCCCTGTCCTTGTGGTGAGCAAAATATTGCTGCTTGCTGTGGTTTGCAGTGGGTTTTAAATATATCAATAATTTCATAACTTAATAAAATTATAGATGACTAACTGGAATCACATCTCACACCTTATTGTGTGAACGAACCTGTGTCTCTTTGGCATTGTAATGAAGAAATTTGTTGGGTGAAATTCCCTTAGGTGGTGTAGTCACTCTAAAATGTGTTCTTTATCCTGCTCGTTTTTGTCGTCTGTCTGACTATACACTACATGAACCTGTTCAGTTTTTACCATTTTATCTGCGATACCTGCTGCGATCTTCTAGCATATCCATGAACACAAACACATGCACACACATGCACATATACACACATACACTGGCACCATCTACAATTGTGTGCTGTTTCTCCATCTTTTGACCTTTGAAATGTAATTACAGAAATGAGTACAATGATGTGGGGCATCATTACCGAAATGTCAAACAGCACGCACCATCCTCCATTCACACTGTTCAGACAGAGCCTTTAAATGGTTCTTGATGGGGTTTTGTGGTTGGAACCATTTTAACCATCATCAAAATCCATTTCATTTTCCTGCACAGTTCCTACAGCATCACGCAGGACAAAGGAAACGAGAAGTGCCACAAAGAGCAAGTGCTTTGAGAAATACGGTATTGATCTTTGATCCTTACACACAAAATTTATGTTCTGAAGGACCTGGATCTGTCTGCCAGATGACTATTGTGTTCTCCAAGTTCCATTTATGTCCAAAACAGAAAGGGTGAGAGACATAGCAAGTATTTTTAGTGTGCATGGGAAATAAAGTTGAATTTGAACTTGAACAAAATGTCTTATCTCTGAAATATTAACTTAGGGAAAGCAAATGGCTAACTTTAATTTACATTAATGCAAAGGGATTTACTTACAGTCTCTTTCCGTGGTAACTGTAGTGTTTGCAGTGCAAACAATAAAAAAATATGCAAACAGAAGTTTAAATGAAAAAAAAAAGAACAAGCATTCTTCTCTTGGTGGGCCATTGAAGGACCTAAAGCGTTTCCTTTTGGAAACAGCTATTGCCTTCCTATCAGCTAATTCAACTTGTGTGTTTGCAGGAATAAGTGCTCTGACTTCTTCTGATGCCTCGTCAGCCTAGATAATGCAACATGGCTCGTTTATTGACCCACGCATCAGCTGAATTTAAAAATCCTGGGCTTCACTTCAGGAAGGAAGTCTTTGTTGCCATAGAAACAGACATATCACATGATTGCAGTTCCTGAGCTGTCAGTAAAGATTGCACCAGCGGAGAAAGCCTCACCACTGACAGCTCTTTATGAACCCAGCAGAATAACAATACGCTCTTTACCTTCTCTCAGCCCAGAGTGACAGATCGTTTTTTGTTTTTTTTTTCTTTTTCCTTAAAAGTGATAAAGGTGTCCCAGACAGCATTTGTTGCCCCACTTGGTCGTCTTACTGAAATGACCAGCAACGTGAGGAATCGAAAATCAAGAAAACTTTTAATTTGACAAGAGAGCTAAAAATCTAAATCGCCACAATAACTACAATCATAATAATACACAATTAGCATTATTTTGTAGAATGTAAGTATCTAAACTGTAGCTGATATTTTTATAACGCTTTCTGTGAATGCAGGTGGCCTAGTGGTTATGGCATTCGCTCTGCGATCAGGAAGTCGTGGGTTCAAATCCCAGAACTGCTAGTGGCACCTCTGTGGTTCCCTGAGGTTTCACACTGCTCCCTGGACGCTGTGTTCCTGGCTGCCTGCTGCTGATGGGTTAAACAGAGGAAGAAGTTCGCACTGTGTGCTGTGGTGTGTTCTGGTATGACAGAATGGTCACTTTCTCTACCATGTCTGAAAGAAGCAATAAACATGTTTCTAACAAGTGAGGAACTTGCATTATAAACATGACTGTAAATATTTAGAAAAATACTCTATAGCTGTGTCTGTGTCTATTTTGCATTATTAGTTCCTGACACACACACACACACACACACACATATATATATATATATATATGGCCTGTAGTATAGGTGTGTTTTGCAACAGATTTTCTGTATTGTAGAAGTTCAGCTTTCACTGTGCTTTTTAGCAGAACAAAGCAGCATGAAAACATCTATGAGAAATCCCACTCTGCAATATTTCCCACCTCCACTGTTTTACTTTGCATGAATTATGCTGGTGATAATTCCAAAGTTCTTTTTGTGATGTGTGAGTTGACAAGGCTTGTATATCACCGGATGAAGCAAAAGCAGGTCTTACATTTCCTCTGCACAGCTTCATCATTGTACATACTTGGTGGCTTATTTTGGACTGTTTAGAGTCCTCTCACATACCTTATAGATTTATTGATCTTGCATCGCAGGGATTTTCGCTTAATCAAGATACATATAAAATGTATGTATCTTGGTGTATTTTTTTTACAGAGGCTGCTGATATTCAATTTTATCTGTATCAAACCCGTCATCATTCAAAGTATTCTGAAAGTGATCTTTTTGCCACCACAGTCACTCTGAGGTCACATTTGTCCTTGGGTGCAGTAAGTGGTCATACTAGATTATAAAAAAGTAAAGCGATCATTCTGTCATACATGAACACACCACAGCACACAGTGTGAACAACACAAAATTCTTCCTCTGCATTTAACCCATTCACCAAGTGAAGCAGCGGACAGCCAGGAACACAGCACCCGGGGAGCAGTGTGAGGGTCGGTACCTTGCTCAAGGGAACCTCACTGGTGTCTCTAGCAGTCCTGGGATTTGAACCCACAGCCTTCTGATCACAGGGGCAACTCCCTAACCACTAGGCATTGCCCCGTGCTTGCAATGCCAGAGTCTAGCTGAACCATGCCTGAGCCCACATATTCTTCTAGGTTTTGATGTGATCACACTAGTCAAATGTACTTTAGGGTCAAATGTGCTGGTGCATGGAATGGATCGCCTAAAAGGATGCACCCTTAAGAGTGGCATGAATTGTCTGCCCCAGTAATTTGTTCTAAACACATGCTGACTTTGCTTTTTAACAGTGTGTTGCAACTGATTTTGGTTGTTCAGTTTAAAAAAAAAACAAAAAACCTGACAGGATCTTTTATTTATCGATTCACAGACAATGCAGTCCAAACATAGTCAGTGTCTTCATGCTTCTTTACTGAATTGCCTGTCAGTCTAGTGTTCTCAGCAATATGCAGACATAAGGATTAATGAGGATTAAGACTGTGCGGCTCCACTGTTCTAATGTTCAGGACTGTCGCTGATGTTTAAAGTGAAGTAAAGCAGACTGCCTGTGATAATGAAAGACACAGCCAGCTTGTAGCTCCGCCCTGGATTAAAAACACTGATGCTGTAGCTTGGTTTGTTCATGACAGTTAAGTAGGTCTTGCAGATTTATTCACTTTGTTAAAAAAGGGTTCCAGATCTAAAGGTTTGTGCCTGTGTAACAGCTAGGCTTGTCTAACTAGTGTTGCCAGATGTCTGGTTTAGGACCTGACACCCGTGGGTCAGTCTCATTCTAAAGGCACTTGAATTGTTGCAAGTGATAAAGTGCTGTTTAGCCATGTGTAGTCTAGTCATTGCCCCTCTTTCACAAACCCTAATGCTACACAGGCTATCTAAACGAGGATCAGTGCAGTGAAGAACAGGAAGCTTATGTGATGGACAGTTTTATGTGGTTAATAATAATTAATAAAGACTGTCGCCCAACAGCAAGAAGGTTCAGTAAGTGACACAGAAAATATTTGGATGTTAATAAAGTGAATAAATAAGTTGCTATGCTGCTACGATTCCACGTCATTCTTGTGAATGGATGTGATGAGAGACTGTCGAGTGTCTCGGTTGTGGTCGGGGATACAAAAAGTGGGGAGACGAAACATGCTTAACACTCATAATCACTTCGGACCACCGTTGAAATGAAGAAGAGTACATTCATAGTTGTAGCTTTTCAAAAAAGGAAATGTTTTGTTGTCATTTTTAAATTATTTTCAATTTTCCTTTGGTTTCTTTTTTTACTACTGTGGTAAATATTTTGTTCAAACCGTGGAGTGATGTGTGACTCATAGTCATTACCAAAAGTCATCATTCCATGCACTTTCAGACAACCCATAATACACTTAAAACACAAAATCTACTGTTTGTCCTTTCCTCCTTAATACTATTTCATCTTCATTTGTGTTGCAGTGGACATAACAGTACTGACTCTTTTATTGTATTGACGTTTTTATTTGAACAATCATATTTTTTCACTGCAAATTGTTTAGTAATTATTTTCAGTAACAATTGTTTATAGACACAACTGGACTGCAGTGACTGCATTTAACATGTGGTGCACATAATACAGGATGTTCCAATCTGTTTTGATGAAACACGCCCAGTCGGATGTATAGTTTCAGTTTCAGAAGGGATTGAGGCATGTTAGACCGCATCTTTTGTTTTCTATCTGAAATAAAGCATTCTTGCTAAATGCCACTTTATAAATGCAATTCTGTGCTCTTTCATGTGACTCATAGCACCTGAAGGAGACTCAGTTGTGTTTGTGACTGATGTCAGTAAGTGACTGTACATAACTGATTTCAAAACCAGCAAGATTAGCCACTAAATTGAACATTGCCATTTTACTGTAGAAAATGGCTTGCGTTTGTTCTATTAGCTGATGGAGTCTAATGTCAAAGTGGTTAGGAGAATTTCATAATGACATGTCTCCACCTTGTCTCTAGCAATGGCCAAGTATAATATCTGCTGTCCTTTTGGTTAACATAGAGTTGAAATGGCTCAGTGTTACAATAAGCCCTTTAGAATATTAAATGCAAAAAACATAGTTCTCAGGGAAAATGGTAATGTATTTTGTTTTGGAACTCTTTTTTTTATTTTATTTTTTCCAGCAGTCCAGAAACACTTCTTGCATTGTTGCTGTAGTGCAGATGTTCTTCTTTTTTGTCACCTTCCTTTTCTCAGTCACAGCTTCTCGAGCCACCTCACGTCTTTTCACACCAACTATGTTTAGATGTCTTTTCACAGTGGAAGGGCGGAAACACTGTATTTTTAGATTATAAACAAATGGCGTGGACTTGTCTTTCAAAGTGGAGTGAAATATTCTTTCACAGATAAATACTACAGTGGGGGCAGCTGGTAGCCTAGTGGTTTCTGCAGTCAGGAAGTCGTGGGTTCAAGACTGCTCAGAACCTCCCCGGGCGCTGTGTTCCTGGCTGGCCGCTGCTTCACTTGGTGAATGGGTTTAAACACAGAGGAAGAATCTCATGCTGTTCACATGTGTGCTGTGCTGTGTTCACGTATGACAGAATGGTCACTTTCACTATAAGTGCTTTTTATCTAATGGCTTTGGTTGTCAAACTGGTTTTGCACGGTTGTTCCATTTCCCTTAATCTTCTAATCTCATTTTTGAACTCCAGTTTTGGAAAATGCCCTTTTCACTTATTTTCCTTTGATCTTCCCTTTACTTATGCAAATGGTTGATCTTTCATCTCTTCCGAAATGCCTTACTCAGAATTTTTAGAAGCCCATGAGCACGGCCACTAAAGCCACAATGGCGAGCAGACGTTTGACCCACCACTTTTTAAATTATAGACATGATGATCTGCCACTTTTTGATTGAGTTCAAATAAAATATTAAAAAAAAGAACAGGAGGCTTCTATTGTTGATAACAGCAAGAAGGTTTAATTCCTGGCCAGGGTGGCCGAGGTCCTCTTCGTGTGCCTTTTGCATGTTCTCCCCGTGTCTGTGTGGGTTTTCGCCAGTAACTCTGGTTTTCTCCCACCATCCAAAAACATGCACTTCAGCCGAATGGCCTCTAGGTGTGACTGTGTGTTTGAAAGTGTTTGTGTTTCTGCTCTGTGATGAACTGGTAATCTGGTAATGAATGGGTCCAGGGCTTTTCTCCTTTTGCCATGACCACGCTGCCTGCCTCGTTAATATAAGTGACATAGAATATGTATGAATGTTAATAAAGCGAATAAAGTAGTTACAGCACTGCTGTGATTCTGCATTATTCTTGTGAATGGCATTTGCATTAATACTTAGGGCAAGCTTGCTAAAATAGAATATAATGTTCTCAGGGGTGAGCTCAAAGTTATGTGTGTACAATCTAATAATGTGAACAGAGTCCATTCAAGAAAATTGTTTAATGGAGTGTATTTGTTTTATAGCCATGAAAGAGAATATATATGCTGCTGAAAGTTAGTCAGAAGCAAAGTTGTCTTCTGGCCTTTTGTCAGTCATCTACTGTTCCACAAACAAGCTTTAGCCACATGTGCAGGCACCACCCCTGCACATGACAAAGAAATGGTTACAGCAGCTGAAGTGTGCCTCAGTTTCAGTTTTGAGCATTGTCTCTCTAAAAGGGAACATGACGTCAAATGAGAGCAGATTTTCTTGGAGGACTCCTTCTTCGGCTGTTTCTGCAATTTGAGGTTTATTAGCGTTCACAGTTGCATTGATATGTTACATATTACAGTAAAGATGATACGATGAATATGCAAAAGGGAAAACTGTTGCAACAATAAAAACTATGACCTTGTACAATGTAAACTATTGCTGAGACCAAAAGCAATGAGTTGAGTCAGATCCGATCAAAAGATATGCGCTTAAGTTCGTATACTGTCAGTAACTGCAGATTAGTGGCTCTATTTATGTCTCTGGTTATTAGATGATTTTGCACAACTAAGACAGTGAAGTGCAGGTAGAAGGCATTCCACTCTCTGGCACTTAATTCCAACTCCCCTTAGGGCAGTGAAATTCATGGAGGGAGGGACTCCGCCAGCTTTTATCCTTAAATGTCAGATATTTAAAAAAAAAAAAGAGCTAATCATAATTGGACTGAGTCATCCTCGATGGCATTTCGTCTCACTGATGTCTTTAGACAACCAGATTTAATATGAGGAGCTTCTTCACTGGGTTTCCCCAAAGACCCCAATTGAGTCCCTTTCCAATAAATGCCGGCCATTCCACATCCCTGCCTGCACTGTAATGAGCTAGCAAGCTACCTATCACAGGAAAGAGGGAGAAGGCAGCTGGCACAATATTAAAGCATATGTTGTGCTTTTGAATGCTGCTTTGGGCAGTTACAGCTTTACTTGCTGCCCAGCTAAAATGGCCTTTGCTTATTCACCCTAACAGGTCTTTCTGTTTTTTTGGGGGTGGGCATTTGCATTAGATTTGACCAGAGCAGCATGCAGCCTCTTCAGCAGCTGTGAGGCAAAGACCCTGCAAATCTGGTTTGTAATCCTTCGGTTTTGCAGTGAGACAGGAGCCGATAGGATTTGGGCCATATTGCTTTGTTTAATGATGGGTGACACGTCCGGTTTAATCCAGCAGGTCAGGCCAGCAGGTGGCTGCGTGAAGACAATAAGCTGCGGACTTATCCTCTGCTAAAACCCGCACACTTCCATTCTTCATTCTCATTCAGGGCACGACTGAGGCCACAGGCCGGATCGCTAACACAAAGCTTAGCCCTGTTGACAAGTCCCTCCCCGAACCCACCACCCCACCCAGCCCCCCTGGGCCTGCTAGGGACAGAGCGCCGTGTTGACTTGTGTATGGGCCTAAACTACGCCTGTGGTGCATTTACTTCTGATGTTATACTATGTGTCTGAGATGAAAGAGAATAAAAGGTTTAATCACTGGTCACCCTTAAACAGTTTGGTTACACTGAAAAAAAAATCATGTAACCTTTAATTTAGCACGCAAGCAAATAATATTTCTTTGTATAAGGTTTATCCCGAAGGAGCCCTCAGTTCTGGTACGGGTTGGAAAAGAATGGTGCATGTGGTCCAAAGGCATGTGTGTGAAGTGTTGCAGGGGTTGGGTCTAACAGAAAAAGAGACAAAAGACACCCATCCCACCAACAGATACCAAAAATGGCACAAACACAACAATGAAATCAATACTAGTTGCGGATATTAAATACAGGCATTTGGATTCTATTGACTACGAAAGGTTAAAAAAAAAATATTTCTCAGATATTATTGTAATCTAGGAATTTGTACTGAACTGCTGTCTTTAATTGCACTGTTGTACTCTTAATGTCCTGTATTACATATCTATTAATTAGTCATTTGTACTGTATGCTTCCGTAAATCTGCGTCTTTTGTCCATTTTAGGCTTGTAATTTTCCGAGTGTTAAGTAGGCTGTAAACTTCCGGTATTTATTATTTTTTATCTAGAATTTATCTAGTACTTATTATCTAGAATGATTTAAATAGCTTCAGTGCAAAACTAGAGAAGCAAATTTCAGACAATCATGTCTCAGAACACAGTGCAGCAGGTGGATGAGGGGAGTTTTGAGTTGGAGTGTGTCTGACTGTGTCCAGCATGAGCACAAACTGACTGGCTTTAACCTTCAGCTACTGCTCCGATACTACAGAGCTACCGCCAAGTAATTACCTTCATTCAAATACAACACACACACATGCACACAGATCTACAGTATATTAGTATATTTTACATTTTACTTTATGGTTATTTGGCATCAGATAAAGCCCCATCGGGGGCCATGCTGACTGAGGGGGGAGCACAGAGAGGTGTTTTTCAATTTAAATCTCAGTGATTTATTATGGTCTGGAGGTCAAAGCATTGTTTGAAAAGTATGGACGGTGTGTGAGAGTGAGGCAGAAACGCAATCAATGTGTTTGTCTTGACATGAGCCTGTTGCCTAGGTTATGGACACTTAGATGAAAGGAATACTCTCCCATTCATTCCTTTTCTCTCCCCAGGGCTCTTGCAGTGCTCTTCAGGTTCACTTCAGTGTTTTCAGTTCTGCCAGCTAGCTAGTCTCTCTCCACAGTTCAAAACTTCACACCCTCTGCAAACTCACTCCTGCTCATCACCGGCTCTTTAAAAACACTCCACACTTTCAGTTCTTTGCACAGCATCACACTGCACACATGCACGTTTGCTATTGCTACTGTCTGCCCTAATTCACATTTGATTTCTTCGTTATTATAATGTTAAACTAACGTTTGTGTTGCGTGCGCCACTGTACAGTTCACTTACGATTTAGCTTTAGCCTCCTTCCTGGTTTTTGTGTTTAGTTTAACCCCCTCATTCAGTTCTTCATTTTATATTTTCATTTGATCTTTTTAGTTGTGATTTATGTGATGTCCTCTTGTTAACAAACCCACAAAAGCATCTTCACTTTTTAGTCTATCCCCGTTCGTTACAAAATGCTGCAACAAACAGACGCCGGGGGTAAATGAGTCTGATTTGCAGATGGAGTCGGGCAGTTTGAAAGCAATATTCCAAACCTTGCAACATCAAATCATTCAATTACAACAGCAGCTCAACCAGCAAGCCCAGAAAACTGACACACTCGCTCAACTGGTACAAATACCCAACAATTGGCTGTGAATGAATCAGCTCCGCCTGTGAAACAGCCTCCCTCTCGTTATTAAAAAATCTCAGATCCGGAAAAGTATGACAGCAAAAGCAGTGACTGTTTTTTTTTTTTTTTTTACCGTGTTCGCTGATCATTACTCACACGTTTCTCACAGATTCTTTTAAGATTGTGTTTAGCATCTGATTGCTCATTGGAAGAGCAAGACTGTTCTACAACTTTTTGGAAGGATGTGGAAAGAGGACACACTCATATGAGCAATTTACCACCATGTTTAAAACTGTGTTTGACTACTCCACACAGGGCAGCTGATTACTGACTGACCTGATATGGCAGCTCAGTCTGGGTGGAACGACAAAGCTCTCATCGCTGCCCCCTGGCGTGGCCTTAACAGAGCGACCGTAGGATATAGCTTGTGGTGATGACGCCCTGACCCTGGTGGAGAGGATCGCCCTCTTGATCTGGCCTGACCAATTGTTGCTTGAATGCAGTCCCAAGGTTAATATACCCCCAGAACCAAGTTAAAGGTATATGATAATCTCATACTATGGTGCAAAGGGTTATGAGTGATTTGCATATGAGATCTCTGTAAAAAAACGTAATTTGGTGAGTTATTGATAACACCCATTTCTCGTTTCTTCAAAACTTGTTTGAGTTTAAACTGGGAAAAAACGTTCTAGAAATACTTCGTCACAGCCTTGCCACTTCAGCCACTCCCGCGGTTCCAGTCACCGGATTACTGAGCCTGAGTTTGTCTTTCACCCAGTTTCTATCATTAGTCTTAGTTTAGCGTTCATTACTATCTTCACTTGTGCGTTGTTTCCTTTGAGTTACGTGTTCAGCTTACTCTGTGTTCATTGGTTAGTTCGTTTATGTTTCGTATTGCCTTGTTTCATTAGTTACAGCTTAGTTACACCCCACACCTGCGACCTATATCTGTCTCCCAGCCTGCCCATTGAATTCCTGCTCCTGCATCTCAGTGTTTCCTGCACCAGTCCCATGTGCAGACGTGACATGCTTCAGGATTGATTGATTCAGGCATGACAGGCAGTTTCATTGCAGAACATCTGGTGCAAGCTTACGGCAATCCTTTCTGTCCTTATATTCCTCCAGTTCAAGTAAAATTATTTAACAGTCAAACTTTGGGTTCTGGGAGGGTACTGGAATGATCCAGTCCAGCAACACTACATACTGCATGAAGCCACAATGAACATATCCCTCTGGAGATGTTTACTTCACCTGGGCAGTTTCAAGGCTGCTCTACACTGATGCACCTGATCACCTGCTGCTAAACTGACGTTCACTTTCCCTGTAGCACCCATCCTCCACCAACCTGGATCCTTCTTTGCCATTCACTGTTGTGGTGGACACCTCAGACTTGGAGTGGGAACTGTTCTGTCACAGTGTCAAGGACCTCCCCCCAGTATGTTCACAGATGTTGACAGCTACTCCAAGAAACTGTCTACAGTGGTGAGGAACTACGGTATGGGGAGCCAAGAGCTCCTTGCTATCAAGTTTGCTCTTAGTCAATGGCACCATTCGCTAGAAGGACCCTTCCATCCATTCATTGTCCATACAGACCATCACAAATGAGTTCATCAGGAGGGCACAACATCTCCTTGCCATGCTAGGTGGATTCTCTTTTTAACTTGCTGTTTTTTTCAGACCTGGATCTAAGCATAATAAAGCAGACCCTGTACAAAATACATAATCCAGAGCCTTCTTTTGCTAAAGAGCAACCCATCACTGAGCCCACATGCTTGGTCGTTCCAGTTGTCTGGGAGTTCAACCAGACGTTCTTAGAGACAGAAGCAGGTGACCCCAGATGCAGTGACAAGCTTTTAAGATTCAAGATTCTTTATTTGTCACATGCATAGTTATACAAGTACCACACGCAGTGAAATGTATGCTGAACCGCTCCTTTTTTATGACTGTGCAATATTATAAAATATGTACAAATGTTACATTTAAAAAGAACTCTAAATAAGAGTAAAACAAGGAACACAGTTAAAAGTAAAATATGGAAGCTTTTAGGTAAGGTGTACCTTCCAGTGGTTGTTTAGTTTGAGCTCATTACTTGGGCACATGCTTCCATTGCCACAAGGCATCCTGGAGTCACATTAACAGTTCAGTTACTCTCTGGTTATTACTGGAGCTTTATGCTAATGTGCAGAAGTAAATTCATGTTCAGTTTGTGTCGAATCCAAAATCCTTTCTGGATTCTCTTTTAAGGCTACTTCCATCGTCCACAGCCCAGTCATTCCGGATACAAGAGTTATGGGGGTGGAGGGGTTCTGTCACGTCAGGGGCAGCTCCTCAGGGGCCTCTGTAACATGTTGCCCTGTAGGCTAACCAATCTCTCTCCACAGCTCACGACACCAGACACCCAGGGCCTTGCTTCACCTGAATATTAACACCTGAACTTCATTTGATGCTGATCACAGCTCTTTAAATTCATTTAGCTTTGCATTACAGCAGTGTATTTCCTCTCCACCACTGTTGTCTCATTGTAATGGCCTGCCTTTGTCTTAGCCTAAGGCTTTTTTGCCACCATGTAGGTCTCTTTTGATTAAGTTGTAGCTTCCTTCCTGGTTTTGTTCTTCATTAGTTGTCATCTGTTTTAGCTGGATTTTCATTTGCTCTCTTTAAATGCTATGTATCTGGTACTGTTTTGTTATTAAATCCAATCAAGTGTTTTCCCTTATCTGTCTGTCCCTGTTTATTACTGTGTGTCAGTGTGTGTGTGTGTGTGTGTGTGTGTTTGTGTGGCATAGTAAGCAGTATGAACTAGCATGCTAAATAGTATGTCAACACTAGTACATTCCCTTTGGAAGTGCATTCATTAGTGTTGAGTGTCGGGTGGTATGTAGTTTGAGAAGCACCACTAGTTTCATGTTTATGCAAACTACACACAGATGCTGTGCTGACAGGGCAAAGGAAATTTTCCACTGTCCATTCACATCGACTGTAGACCTACTTTGTTCCACCCGAGCTGTTAAATGTAACCGTTGACCTCTATGCATGGTTGAACTTGTCATAGTGTTTAATCTTTTTAGCTGAGTGCAGGTTTTATTTTTTTTTTAAATAATAAATAGTATTTGTTAACTTCACATGTGTAAAATTCTTTTAAAAGCAGATTTAGTTTGAGAGGTCTGTTTTTAGAACCAAGCTAATGAGTGTTGGAAAGCCATGATTTGGTAAGAAAGACGTTTAGATAAAAGCTTGGTCCCTTTACATCCAGTTCCTTTAAGACCTATGTTGTTACACATTAATAACACATGCAACAACATTGTTACCACTACTGATGTGTTCATTGTTACAGGTGGTTTACAGAAGTACAGCTTAGCCTAGTGGCTCTTGCCACATGTATAATCTGATGAACTGCTGTTTTACAACTAGCCTTTTGTGTGGTATTTTACACATTTATTCCAAATAATTATATAAAGAATATTTTGGAAGATATGTGCTGCCATTACTGTGTTACACATGTGTAATCACACACGAGATAATAAACTGACATAACTATCAAGAAATGCTTTTCTCATTACATGAGTGAACACTAAAGTTGATTAACATGTATTTAAATGAGCTGCGCTGCTCTACTGTTACTATCTGTAACAATGAATACATCACCATAAGTGACACTGTCATTGCTTGTATTATCAATGTTTTACTATACGGTCATTAGTAACACCTGGGACAAAAGTCTTTCTAACATGTACTCTATGTTTGAGATCTCCATATTGATATTATAAATGTAGTGAAATTGAAACATTTCCTGCCTCAATCTTCCCAGCTGGCATGCGAGTTGTTACATGTTTTGCTAATATATTTGTAAAATTGTGTAAGAAACATTCTTAAATGTTTTCAATTTTTTGAGTATATCTGTAAATCAACATCAAGAAATGAATAGGGTGTTTCCTTAGCGTGATATTGATACTGAATCTCCAGTAATGCACCATCACATCCTGAAGTTCAGAAGGGAGTAAACGTATCCTTCCACCAACACCTCAGGTATAAAATACTTTGTGCATCTTGCCAAAAAAACATGTAAGAATGTTTTTTTACATTAAATGGGTAAAATAGACTTTTTTTATATTGATACTTATTGATATTATAGATCTGGTGATGTTTGCCTTCTATTTACGCTAACATTAGCATGAAGGTACAGTTTTGTTGTCATTTCTAACCTATCTAGTTTCACTTAGCTGCACGAACATAGTATAGCTCAGAGGGGTACAGCTTACATAGTGCAGCATTTTGTGTGTGTGTGTGTGTGTGTGTGTGTGTGCTTTACTGTCAGTTGCTGTCTCTTTGCTGAGGACTCTGTGTTAAACTGAGTTGCTGTCTGCTTTTCCCCTAAGTGTGTAAGGAGGCTGATTATTTTTCAGCCATATGAAAGCTAGTACTCCAGGTGGGCAATGTGAGTGGCAGTGTGTGTGCGACAATGGGCAGAAACGACGTCACTAGAGAGTCCGGCTCTGACCTTCAGACAGCCTTGTCCACACACACACACACACACACACACACACACACACACACACACACACACACCAAACCTACAGCAATTCTGAGTACTGCACAAGTGCACAAAGTATTTTATACCTGAGGTGTTGGTGGAAGGATAAGTTTACTCCCTTCTGAACTTCAGGATGTGATGGTGCATTACTGCAGATTCAGTATCAATATCACGCTAAGGAAACACCTCATTCAAAAATACCTTGTGTACAAGATGTACAGGCATGTTTTTCTTAATGTAGACTCACGGATATACTCAAAAGATTAAATTAAATACACCCCTTATAGGGGACACACTCAGTGCAAACTTTCTGTTTGTATGCTGAATTTTTATGTTCCATTTATTTCCAAAAATAATTGCATTTCAATTCACCAAAAATGACATACTTGAGTATATTCCCAGTAGGGGATGAAGATGAGTTTTCGACTTAGAAAATGAGACAAACACAACATGCAACCTGAATGAGGGTATTTAAATGGGAACCTGAAGTGACATGCAATGTTGTTGCACATTTTCAGCCTATAATTTATTTTCTTTTTTTTTTTTTGGTATTGGGCAGCCCATAAGAACCGATGTCATTTGCATACAGCAGCTTTATAGGTATAGTAACACAAAAAGCCTGTTAAATTCTAAGGGATAAACAGAGGTTGGATAATGTTCCCATTGTATGGACCCATTTTAGATAGAACAGAACTTATACCTATTCAGTTTAAAGAGACTTCTGATGGCCCTGCCGCTGCGTGATAGTATTTTTTAAAACGTTTTTTCTTCATTTAACATATTGAAATCAGCTCAACAGCTAATTTTGAAGCAAATCACAAGCTGATTCGGTTGTGTCACATACAACAAAAACAGAAATACATCACCTCGTGGGGGTCAACCACCCAAACATATCCAGCCGAGAGGGGCTGTAAATGTAGAATGCCGTAAATGTAAATGTACATGAGTGGTCAGAGACTGAGCATTAATGAAGAGCTAGAGGATGCCAGAGGCAAACTGTGCACCCACAGACAGGCGACAGTCTCTAACTGTACACTGTCAAGGTGAACCAGTAAGGTACAAGGGAGGAGTTTCTAATAAAGTGTGTGTGTTTATGTTGATGAACAGACTGACGTACAGTAGCTCTGGAGCCGTGCGGGAGGAGAGCAGATGACAAATCACAGTCTGCAAAGACTTGGCAGCATCTGGCAGGGTCACCTTGTTACTTTGCTGTAGTGCGCTCCAAACACAATATAAACACATAAATAAATGCACTGAATCATATAAAGTGAAGAAATTTGCTCCCACTGCTTGGTCTTTGATTTGAAACAGTGCAGGTGCCAGTGGGATTTCACAGAACACGATGAGCACTGAAGCGCTGCCTATTCAGGACAATGATATTCAGTATTTTGTAGATTTACTGCAGTGTTTAGATCATGATTAACCAACCTGTATGGAATGTTATGATTACAATACACAGAAAATATGGCATTATACATAATTTATTCCAATACAACTAAAATGACAAATTTGATCATGGTGATTTGGAAATTCATGCAAATATCACTTCAGTTTTACATTTTAAACTTATTTTTGTGTAATACAGAGAAGAGGAGTGTACGGAACCTTCATAATGTAGCCAAGCTATTTATATATTTAGCCAAAAAAATGTATTCATCCAAATCAAAAATTATGGCAAATTTACTGTCTGATGTCATTTATTGTTATTCTACATTTTTACAATGTTCATGTAATTCATTTTTCACACAATTCATCCTCAACATCCTAAAAAGCTACAGACCTATGAAACTGTACTTTGGAGATAAACAGATAAAATAAAATAAGGTCTCTTATTTTGAAAATGAGACATGCATATCTGATTATGACTCAATCAATCAATAAATCATTTAATTCATCAATCAATCTGACAAATTTTGCACAACACAGACAGAGGATGCAAGACTAAGAATCAACTGAAGAGCAAATTTCCAAAACTCACTCAGTCCGAAAGCTTTTTTTTTTCCCGGAAAATTGAGTTTGACTTGTTTTACCTATTGCAAAGCAATTCTCACAGGAAATAATTTTTTTAATTGAAATTTTACAGTTACTTGTCATTTTTCAATGCCTGTTTCTAAAGTGCGACTCCTGCACATTTTAGTACGGGCAAATTCGTTTAAAAAATATAATGAAAACAATTTTTGAGTAAATCGATATTCAGTGTCACAAAATTATGTACAAGTTTAATATTCACATCCTACTACATGACACAGCATAGAGTTTATCTTTGTTTATGATCTACCGCCTGGGAGACCTGGGTAAGTAAGTACCACTCGTGAATGAGTGAGTGGACTGAGTGAGTTTTGGAAATTCACCTAATCTTGTACCGTGTATTATGCAAGGACTGAGTGAGTTTTGGTCGGTAATACTATTGCACATAAAGAGGTCATGTAAAAATATGCCTATAGTAATGTTACCTAAAAATCACAAGAAATGGGCTGAGTGAGTTTTGGAAATTTGCTCTTCAATTATAAAAGCCCAGTCTGAAGTTTGATGTGTTCTTGTGGTCTCTAGTGTGTGAAGCTGTAATGTCTTTAGGCTTAAGCTAACAAGAGTAAACTTTCAAGTCATTTTCTTTAGCTAATATTATTTATAACTACAGTATGTAACTACAAAGTAGACCTATGTGGTAGGTGGAGATGGTTCAATGGACAATGAATGTATATTCGAGGTAGATATACCTAATGAAGCCTTCTGCTATCATCAAAACACCAAAACAGTGCATCTTTTTGGGTACAATGTTCTCTCCAGGACAGTTTCAGAAAGCTGTAGAATTTTTGTTTAGGTGGTAACGAAGCTCTTCTGGAGGCTTTGGCTGGCGAACACCTTACACAGGCACCTTATGTTATTTTTTTCTTTAATATGTCACCTGCCTGTGTATATGTACCCAGACCTCGCATTCTGGTATTCTACAAAAACCGACACATTAACCTGTAGGTGTGTATAAGTGTATGTCCTTGCATATGTGTGCATTCCTTTGTAGAAAACTTCCCAGACTCACAAATCTCAAATTATGATCAGAGAATAATTTGTATAACAAGGTTAAATAGGCGGATTGACTGATAAGAATTGCTTTGTAGTTTAATTTAGAGCACTATCTGGAAAAGTAGCTCATTTTCAGTAAACCAGTGGTCTCTGGTAGTGCTGAACTGGCCACTGGGCACACCGGGCATTTGCCCGGTGGGCCGATGGTAATTTTGGGCCTGCCACGTAATTTGGGTCAGCACATTTGTCCCAGTCCAGCCCTGGTCTCTGGTCTTGAGTTTACTTTGTCTGTTTGCATTCTTTACTCATTTATTTAACATTTTAATAACATGGCGGGGTGAAGGTGGTTCGGGCTCTCTGAGTTGGCTGTGTTTAATCATGTTTGTCCAGGAGAGCTCAGGGGAGTGTGGGTAATGTGTTTTGCTGTAACAGGAGCACACAGGGTGAGAGGAAGCAGCCACACACTGCACTTTGGAGATTACTGCAGGAAATGATGGATAGATAGATAGATAGATAGATAGATAGATAGATAGATAGATAGATTTGCAAAAAAAGACTGTTTCAATTACAGTTACTGTTTTTTTACTTTTTTGAGATGTCGGTGAAGCAAAGCAAAGCAGTCTGGCCTGGTACCAAAATAAAATGAATGAAGGCCATTAGCTTATTAGCTAACATTAATTATACAAGGATCTGACCAGTATGCATATGTATAGGTCTGCTCACAATCACTCCATCATCTGCACAAGAGCTAACACGCCACACAGAAGGATAGAAAACTCTTAAAAACGGCACAAATACTGTCAGATATTTGCCCTATATCACCGAGTTAAACTAATGAAATGGAATACCTGATGTGTGCGATCACATAAAGTGATTATTTTTCAACCGGTCCAAAAACCAAAACTGAAAGTGAAACTGACAATAGACAATGAAGTGCCTGTAAAGGGCCTTTAACAGGTTAACTAACTGACATATCAGAGATAATAATACATCAGTATACTTTCCTATAACTTTACATTTGAATATGTATGATTATTTGTATTTGTATATGTAGGCAGTGAAATATATGTATGTATAATTTTGCATTTTTCCCAGTTCTCTCCACTTCCACGTCCACCTTCTAGCTACCACTGTGTCACATGATACTATCAACACTAACGGCATGTGTCTTTTCCGAGTCTCATGAAGCATCCCCACATGTTTTAAAACTGCGGCTAAGAGACAGTTTAACACACTTGGACGAGAACACTAATAGACAGTTCTGTTATATCAACAAAAAGATGCACCGTTTTTGGCTAACAGTGCCAGTTCTGTTGTCCTGGACTACCAGCCACAGAGGGCCGTGGTACTGCTGAGGATCAAGCTTAGAAAAAATGTCAAAAAGTCAAAATTTCGCCTTACGTTTCTGCAGTCCACCATACAGTGATAGATGGAGTGATAGATGGCCTACAGTCTGTAAATGTCATTCATAATTTCCTGTTTATTATAGTAGACCTATAAGGTAGGTGAGCTCGTTTTGTGGTCAGTGAGTGGAAATATGGTGTAGGAGTTTCTTTAAGGTTTCTACAAGATGTCTCATTTGGGCACTCATAGTATAGACAAAATAATGGAAACATTTAATTATACGTACTGTAGGTCTATCTGCGAGAATGATCAGAGATTTTTGTCTTCAGATTAGTAGAAAAAAGAACAAAGTTGCTCTCACAATGAACATTTTGGAGGTGGCCAGTGTGGGCAGAAGGCTTTGTTTGTTTGACAAAAAACCATCAGATGTTTAAGGGAAAAAAGACAACGCGTGCATTATGCAAATTCACTAAATCCGTGATTCTTTCATTTATACAACAGCTGTGGTATCAAGCAAAATAAAAAAAAGACATTGTTCAGAAATTAGTTACAAGTTAATGATGCACAAATTTTGTTGACTATGGAGTGTGAATTTTAGAGTTATACTGTATATTTTTATACACTTCCCCATTGTTTTAGCAAGGCTTGTTTTATTCATTATTTCTTCAAAAATAAAACAAGTTTTTATATAAACCGCCATGTTTGCATATATATTCTGGTGCCTATATAAATGCAATTTCAAATCATGTTGAGCATCATTTTAGTCATTTTAGCTCACTTTACATTCGCTGTTCGAACAAAATGGATCTCCAACCAACAACTTTACAGGAGATGAAAAATGTTCCCAACTTTGAGTGGAAGTTAGTTTATCTAACAAGATGTTTTTCTTAGCCATTTCTTTTGGTGTGTTCCTCAAGAAGTGTTGACACAGTGTACCAAATTTGTGCAAAGGAATGAAAAACAGTGGAGCTAAAATGTTAGTGATGATAGTGATGATATACGAAATCACAGTCAATGCGAATGGAATCTCTGGGCAAAATATCCCTTCTGCAGTGTCACATGTTGAAAAATTCACAATAAAGTGCCCCCATGGAAATTCACCAGTGATTATCTCTGTCAAACATTAAGTGAAATCAATGAAAGCACATGCTCAGTTCATTCATGGACCTGCCTATCTCTCACACTCTCTTTTCTCTCTGGCTGGAGTCTTCAGTGGCCCCTATCTAAAATTCAGACTGAGCATGAGCATTTTGAAGAGGTAGTTAAACTTTTTTTTCTTTTTTCTTTTTTTTAAAGAGACAAAACAGTCCACTGAGTCAATTTAACATGCCATTCCAATGCTCTTCCACTGCTATCCCTTCCATCTGGAGCCATTAAATAGAACTGCACTCTCTAGTCTGTGTGTATTAAGCACGCTGTAACAGAGTACCTGACGGAGCCCTGCTTGAAAATGCTTGAATTCGTTTTGTGACCCCATCTCTTTCCTTTTTCAAGTGCTCTTCACACACCGGTGCCTCATTAGACTCAACGACTTATTCCCCGCCACCCCCACCCCATTAGAATTCAGATTATTTCATCACACGCTGTTCTCTCTTCTCCAGATTATTTACATCAGCAGGAGAGCTTTGATGTATTCTGACCACAGGGAGGGCCATTATCCCACTGAAAAATGTGACCGCTTCATCTGCTTATACTGGGACACCTTCAGATAATTCTCACCCAATTCAATTTAAACTCATTTGAATCTCTTCCAGTAATGCTGGCAAAAAATCACATTTACTCATATTTCCCCCTAACACCAATTCAAGTCAGTCAGCACGTTTGGTTTCTAACATGTTTGGTTTCTAACAACACGATAACGAGTAATAGTTGCTTATGCAGGATTCAGTGTTTCAGGTATCGGCGTAACAAAATGGGGACAACCATGGATGCATCCTAGAAGTGTTGTTAGTCACAGGCTAGCCAGTCAGTGTTATGAGAGAGAATGTTAACAATCATGAAGAGTTTAAAATCTCTTTTTGGAATTATGTGTTCGGCGTTGTAGAGCTAAACAAATGCTGTGTCTGCATGTTGACGGATCTAAAGCAAAGTTCGTTTTACAGTAGAGAAGTGGTTCTTAATTCGTGTGACTGCATCAGCAGTCACACCAAGGTTCCTCTTAAGTTTCATTCATGTGATTCTTTTCATAGCCAGAATTTGGCGCCTCTTCTTCTCATATAGGTTTTGAAATATTGGCATGGTTTCAACATCAAAACGTCCATTAATATCCCCTTCAGTACGCATGAACACAGCTTATCAATACAACGATCAGGGGCCGAGTATTGATTGTTTAGAAATAATACATTTTTGCGGTCGAGTCACTTCTGTGCTATGTGGGGAAAGAGACAAATCACGCGAGTCACCTTTAAAATGTGTCGGAACGAGAGTCTGTGATGTCACAGGTAAGGAAGCCGGTAAAGGACAAAAAGCAGAGAGACGTGGAGGTAAAAACGCGGAGCAAAACATACAGCAGGCTCATAAACTGACTTCGAGACACTAAAGCTCAGGTTTAATTAAAAATATGTTTAATTAAAATGGTTTAATTAAAAATTATCAGCCCATGAATGTGGCTAAGCGTTCAGCTGTGCTTAAACATAAAGGGCTTGATCAGAGTCAGTTACGCCCTATGGTCCAGTGGTAGAGTGTTGGTCCCTGAATCAAAAGACTGCCAGTCTGAATCCACAGTACAAGCCAATTTTGTTTATGACACAGACTGTTTTTGCCCATAAAACCAAATATTGGGTGTCTTTAAACACTACTTTTATAATAAGTACACAACCACACTTCACATTTTCTGCGTCTAGTTACTGCTGAAATCTATGTGTAGCCATGCAGGTTTGACATCATATGCTGAACTCAGAGTTGAGGACACTATCCCAATTTTCCAAGTCAGGATTCACTATTAAAGGGATGTGTTCTTCATGGTCAGAAATGAACGAGTCAAATGCAGCAGTAGACCTTTTCGATAAGCACTGGGTGGTGCACTGGGTTGCCTCACACTAAGAAGTTCCTGGGTTCGATTCCCAGCTGAGACTCCTTCCTGTGCGGAGTGAAGTAAAGCGGGCATTTGTCAGACAACCTAATCCAGAGTAATGTCATTAGTTACAGGGAGCTACTGAGTGTTAAGTGTCGTGCTCAGTGAAGTGATGGCATAGTGGGGCTTGAACCTGCAACTTTGTGGTCATGGGGTTTAGTGCCCTGCCCACTAGGCTGCTACCTCAGCTACGTAACCAAATATAGCCTGATCGGATGGTCAGACCATGCTCAGTGTTTAACATTACCAGTGTGGTTACTAATGAAAAACATTGTTCTGTTTTTGTATCATAATGATGAGCAATCTTAGATATGCTAAACAAACTGACCACATTTGCACGCTGATCTTAAAATCTTCCTAAAGTGATTTCCAGCACTGTTATGACATTACAAAACTGTATGAATGAGGACAACTGTGAGAGCTGTTTAAGCTAAACGACATCCTTTATTTTTCAGTCATTTTCTGTAAGTGTTTTTACTTGGGTCACATGTACCTGGAGTCTATCCCAGAGTCTACGGGCGCGAGGCAGGGAATCACCCTGGGTGTGGCGCCAGCCCACCACAGGGCACACACACACACACACACACACACCCATTCACTCACACACTCACACCTACAGTACGGTCGATTTAAAATCCCCAGTTCACCTGACACGCATGTCTCTGGACTGTGGGAGAAACCAGAGACCCCGGAGGAACCCCACATCACCACGAGGAGCACATGCAAACTCCACACACACAAGACCAGGACCCGGATTCGAACCCTCAACTGTGCCACTGTGGGGCTACATCCTTTATAATGTTGACCTTAATTTAGAGCTGTGTCATGTACCACCTAAGCAAGTCTAGTTTAGACTCCATGACACAGTTTGAGGTGAATATATGATGATCGAGTGTGCATGACGTTATGGGTGGTTTTCATTACCTGTCAGCTACTTTAGCCTCCTTAGGTCCAGTGCAAAACTTCCAGACACCAAACATGAATACATTTGGGGTGAAGGGGACCATCTGTAATAAATAACTTTCTTTTTCTTATGTTTGCCAAATGGTTCCTTTAAATATTGAATTTCTATTCCCATGCACAAAGGCGTGTCATATCCCAAAATCTGTCAGGTTTCCTTGCACTGTCTGTCTTGGCTGGCTTCCCCTCTGACCTGCTCCTAAATCATGCAGGTAAAGCTAAATCTTATTCTGAGTGCTCCTGGAACCTTTGGCCCTTTGTTACAAGGGAACATAGTTTTCAAACATGTCTTTGACCTCAGTCTGTGACCTCAGACGGTCTGTCTCATTATGGCAGTGCGTGTTTGTCTTGCTGGGAGCTTTCCACTCTCGCCTCATCTTTTAGAGCAGGAATCCATTAGGCTGAGGCCACCTGCACTCCGGCAAAGAGCCCACTCATATGCAGGAGAGAACTTTAGTTCTGGCTGTATATAATGTATGACAACCAGATGGAATCAGTTATTAGTTGTGCGTGTGTGTATGTGTGTGTGTGTGTGTGTGTGTGTGAGAGTGAGAGAGAGAGAGAGAGAGCATGTGTGTGTGTGTGCGTGTGTGTGTGTGTTTGTGTGTGTCCAAGAGACCAAATATCCTCGAGATGATGAAATCAAGAACATTTTAATGTCAAACGGACAACTGGCTGTTCTTCAAGAGGAAACATACTTCCTCCATTAACATTATTAATTATACTTATTAATTAACACAATTCCAGTGGGGGACGGGTCCCGCTCTTTACTCTTGGTTCTTTCTTAAAACTTTATGGAGCTATTCCTTGCCTCTGTCACCTTTGGCTTGCTCACTAGGGACTCAGTCCCAATTCTGTTGGGGGCCTTCAGTTGAAACAAGGGCTATATAAATAAAACTGACTCGAAATGATCGGAATTATTAACAGGGTTGGCTTTAGTTCAAAGTTGCAATCTATTACATTCAACCTAATGTTCAGCATTTAATAGAGATTTAGTTGAATGTTGAAGACAACTGGAGTTGGTTGGTTAGTCTATGGACTGTAAATGAGCTAGTTAACTTAATCCAGATTAAGTTTTAAATGAATATAGAATTTTAGCTCAATTAGACATAGCTAGTTTTGTCTCTTTCTCTTAAACATCATTCTTACTTCATGTGGTGCTTCATTCAGGTCTTCAGACTGAATATTTTTCTTCCATGAAAAGCTTGATTCAAACCTGACGCCACTGCAAGCGGTGAGGAGAATGGCATTACAGTAATTACTGCTGTTGATCTTTCCTGATTTCTGCCTCTAGGCTGTGGACACAATGACTAAGCTGAGCTTTTCCCTTAACTAGCTCCAGGGCCAGAATGAGTCTGGCCCTTTTTCTTATCTAGAAAGATCATTTAGACTGGAATGTTGTTGAAATATTCGGCCTTTATAGCATGCGGTTTTTCTTGTTAATTAAATATAAATAACAAATTCCCTATAACAGCGATAATACACTGGCATCAAACCCCAACACCGCACAAGACTGTAGTAAAGCTGTATAGACTGAAACTAAAGGTTTTCATTCATTAACATCCAAGAACATGGGAAGTGCAAATTTCTAATAACTTCTAGGCTGAAGCTGTATTTTCACAACAGCAAATTGCTTGCAACTCTGTGGGCTGCTTTGGGGCACATCACAAAAACACAAGCACCTTGAAGTACCTGGAGTTAGTGCACAGTCGAGGTCTTTGCCCCAATGCAGCCTAATATTGTTTCAGAAACAAAAGTAAAAAAAACTTACTCACTGACTTACTGACTGACTGACTGACTTCCTTACTTAGTTGTCAGCTGATGGCCTAGTGGTTAGGGAGTTGCCCCTGCATTCAGAAGGTTGTGGGTTCGACTCCCAACACTGCTAGTGTCCACGCTGAGGTTCCCCTGCTTCACTTGGTGAATGGGTTAAATGCAGAAAAAGAATTTCGCTGTGGTGTGTTCATGCATGACTATGAGGTGCAACTTTGCTTAATTATTTTACTATGTTATTTACAACCCATCAATCTTATGCATTTGACTATGGGTGTAACACAGCAGGTTACCGAGCCAGTTATCAGTCGCTGCCCATCTTTCTTAAATAAAATTTGTCCAGAAAGAGAGTGCAGAGTGAGCAGTGTGTGTTTGTATGTCCGTTTCTAAGTGATTAATACCGTGTAGTTAAAGGATCCAAGTTTTAAACCAAGCAGCTCTGCAGCACTGCAGTGGATTCACTGCCAGTAAAGTGAACCAGTCAATAATTCCAAATTCAAAAATGCTCATTTCCTGTCACCCTGAAAATGAATGGTTTTTCTATTTATTATTTTTCATAAATGTTTTGTCTGTTGACTGATGGCCCTGCTTTTTACTGCCGTCTGACTCAGATACGCTCATGAACATCTGGAGTGTCTTTTAACCCTTAGACGTCACCGCTCACTCCATCACGAAAGCTCGCTGTCATTTTATAAGAATTATTTCTCATTAGTAGCTCAGTGAAACGTGGAGAAATTTGGTGGAAAATGCAAATTCTAACCTTGCAATCCGTTCCATATTTGGGGTGGAGTAAATATTTTATTTTGATTTAAAGCTTTTTAAAAAGTTGTTAAGATATGATAAGAAGGATAAGAAGGATTTTTTTTATCATTAGCATGCTCAGTGCCACAGAAGAATAAAGTAAGACAGTAGAGAATAAAAAAGACCAATACACAATAAACAATAGTGCAACCCAATTACAGAACATTATTGTAACAAAATAAACAACTTGTTCTGTGTCCAGGTTTGATTCTTGTGAAAATCAAACGTGTTTCCTTTACATTTTTGTCATGTTTTTTTATATAATTTAATTGCAAAACATATGGAAGAATCAGAAGTTGCAGACCCATAACCTGTCAATGCAAAAAATACATAAAATAAATTAAAGTGGTCTCTTATAGTAAAGTATGAAAACACCACAGCACAGCACACAGTGTGAATGGTGTGAAATTCTTCCTCTGCATTTAACCTTTTCACCAAGTAAAGCAAAATGCAGCCTGGAACACAGCGCCCAGGGAGCAGTGTGTGGGGACGGTACCTTGCTCAAAGGGTACTTTAGTGGTGCCACGGGCAGTCCTGGGATTCAAACCCGTGACCTTCTGATCACAGGGGCAACTCCCCAACCACCAGGCCACCAGCTACCCAAATAGAATGTTAATGCATATGTAATGAATTATGTAATAAAATTAATTATGTGATAAAAAAAATACAGCATAATATAGCAAAACAGCAGTGCTAACACTATAGACTTCTAAAAACAGCGTGTAAATGTAAAACTAATCCACCGCGGAACAAACAAAATCACTGTTATTACCTTCTAATAAAAACAGCATTACCACTAGACGGGTAAGGGTTAAAATGTGCTGCAGATATAATGTGGTGTAGCGAATTCTGTAATTTCAGTAAGTCCGCTGAGGGATGTGCGGTTTGGTTGTTTCGGACTCCTCTCCCTCTCTGCGCTCATCCAGGCACTCCTCAGCCTCTGATACAGTCATCATGCCTGCCTGATATCACAGCCAAATCAATGAAGCCTTCCCCATAGACACAGATGGGGCCAGAGACTGATGGATCCAGTTACACACGCTGGAGAGTGGCACTGTCTGAGCAGGAGAAAAACACACCTCTCTATTTCAGTTCCAGCGCCAGGCACCTAGTAAAAAAAGAAAAGTTAAGCAGAAAATATAATTTATCAATTTACCCTTAAACCCAAGACATGTCTGAAATTAGCTTCTTTCATGTGCACTCGAGCTCTGAGACTAATGTGGCTAATCAGTATGTGTGAAATGTGCAGCAAGTTCTCTCAAGCTATTAGCAGTCAGGTTGTTTAGTTGTACTGCACGTTTTTGTGATAAAAGGTCTTTAAAATGTATTTTTGGCTGATATATTGTAATTCACTTGAAGTAAAATTGGGCTAAGAAAACCCAAACCCATTTAGACGCATGTTGTTTTTCTTCATGTCACAGTTAATGCCATCCACAGTTATTTTGTCTCGTGTTGGTTTGTCAGCTTTTGTATCACTACCTCAAATCTAAAGTGTTTGCGGGAAGAAAGCACTGTTTTAGTTGTTGCCGGGCTTTGACATTTAACAAACCATAAAAAAGGTTGGAAATGCAGACATAAAGTCCTCCATAAGAATGTAAAACGGTGTAGCTGGTGTAGCTAGTGTACATTATGTAATTATTAATTGTGTAATGTAAACTCCTTGCACAGCAAATATAAGAGCACCAGGAGATGATCAGGTTTATATTATGTCCATTTGGTGCATGGAGTTAAAGTTATAAATTCTGTGTTGAGCTCTACTGACCACACACTGAGGAATTCGTAAACGAACATTCAATTATCCAGCGTTAAGCTTCCAAACTGAGATGATTTTAGCTGCAAATGTGTGTAGATTATGATTCAGAATATTGCAAAGATGAGGACATCATGATTTCCACTGACTGGACGCATTCCCAGAATCAGCAACAGTTTTCTTTTTCATTAAAAGGCACATTTATTTCCCAAGAGTGAGGGCCATGTGCGCACATATTCTCTTTGTGTTTGTGTTTAACTTAACCCTAACCTCAAACTCTGTAATTAACATAAGCCTAACTGCAATAAGTTAACCCTAAACTCAGCCTCAGTAACCTACACCTAAACTCAAGCCTATCCTTTATAATAATTATAATAGTAGTAATACATTGAATTTGAGGGTGCCTTTCTAAAACCCAAGGTCATCTTACAGAGAAAAGCTTATCCTTAACCTTAATCATCCAAGACATATTTTGTTTGTGAAGTCTAGAAGACTAATATAATTACCAGTGGTGAAAGTTTCCAGCCCACCAACTAGTGTTCTGCAAACTGCATAAACTCATTTACATTTACGGCATTTAGCTGACGCTCTTATCCAGGGCGATGTACATCAGTGCTCACGTAGTCCACATCCGTTTCTTAAACCTGTAAAGCTAAACTCAAATCAACGTCCGCTATTCAACCAAGTTACTGCATGTTAGGTACACCTAAACAACACCTGTCAAAGAAAAGTCCAAAGTTAAGACAAAAGTAAGGAAGGGATGGGGATAAGAGTGGTTTTTTTTTTTGGTTTTTTTTTAGCAAGCAGGAACAAGACACATAGTTAGTCATCAAGGTGCTCCTTGAAGAGGTGGGTCTTCAGACGATGCTTGTCTGATCCCCCCACCACTGGGGGGCCGAGACTGAGAAGAGTCTTGATGCATGCCTTCCTCTTCTTCTGAGCAGCGGAGGCTCGAGACAAGCCGTGCTTGAAGCCCTGAAAGCAATCATTAAGGACCTGAACTGGGAGCCAGTGAAGGTTCCTTAGTAAAGGTGTGGTGTGTGTGAACTTTGGAACATTGAAGACTCGCCTCGCAGCTGCATTCTGAATCAGCTGAAGTGGTTTTGTTACGTTCAGTGGAAGTCCAGCCAGTAGAGAGCTGCAGTAGTCCAGTTTGGAGATGACTCATCATTACTAAGGAAACTCTAAGCTCTGATGATTGTAGGGAATTTTAATATTCCTATCTGTTGCTCTTGTTAATCTATATCCAGTTAAACTGTTCACTGACCATCTTATGGTTGTGTTCAAATCCGTATGTCCTTTTCCCTTTACCACCCCCTCCAAGCCCCTCTCTCTCTTCTCATCTAAACTGAACCCCAGCCACGTTTCTCAATACTTCCCATCTGAACAGATGCTGAGGAGCTAGTCACTCTTTGTACTTATTCTGCACTTATTCTGGACCCTGGACTGTGTAGCTCCTTAAATCTAAAAAGACCCGAGGTGAACACAGTTAGCTCCCTCCATGGCTGAATGACTCCACTCAAGCTCATATGAGGGCAGATCACAAAGGGGAAAAAAGGCAAACTCCAGGTCTCATGTGAAATACTAAGATATAGTTGTGTGCGTGTGTGTGTGTGTGTGTGTGTGTGTGTTTAAAATGTTTTGTGTTTAAAATATATGTTTATTACACATAGGAAAAAACAGTAAAGGCTATCAGAGAGTAACAAATACAGTAATAGCCCACGTAACACCAAAGAATTAGATTTACCATCCATACACCACAAAAGATTGTGGGTGGGGTTTCCATTTCAACAGAAAATTGACCTTAGGGACATATTGCCCAGAAGTCCAGTCATGTTTTTGTCTATTTGGCTGTATGTATGGTCAGGAAGGGCCAGAGGCACTGAAATAGAGACATAAACTAATTTATGGGTTATTAAATTCTCATCTCTGTGGGTCTTGGTGGGGTAGAAGCAGAGAGAGAGAGAAAGACAGAGAGAGAAAGAGAGAAAAAGGGAGAGAGAGACAGAGAGAAAGAGAGAGAGAGAGAGAGAAAGAGAGAGAGAAAGAAAGAGAATGAGAGAGTGAGAGAAAAAGAGAGAGAGAGAGAGAGAGAGAGAGAGACTGACTAAATTAAGATATAATGTGGTAAAGAAGTGAACTACATTAACAGCAGAACTACATTAAAACTTTAATATTATTGATGTCTGCTGGCTTCATAAATTTAAACTCATTACAAACTATACTAGCATCTTTGACAGTCTGTAATTTAGTTGAGTGTTATGAATTGTTAAAAATAAATCTTTTAAAGAACTCTTGTTGGGTTTCAAGGGGTTCTGAATATATTAAAGCTGTATTGCATATGCATGATAAACATCTTTGTTTTATGATTATTTTCCCCTTAGCAATGATGTAATTATAACAAAACAACAATATTAAGCAAGTCATAAGTTGCACTGAGGGGTTGCATTGGTAAACTGTATGAAATCAGTTGTTCCAAAGTTAATATTCTTTTATTATTCACCAATGAAACATCATTAACAGATTCTGTTAGCAGCTTGAAACACAACTTTCTAACACTGCATCATTGAATAAACAACATTTCCAATATTTCATGAATACCTTTCATTTCACCTTTAGAAATGACTGTGGAACCATATCAGACTGGGAACAACTCTATCAGTTTGGGGTTGTGGGACAAAGGGCTGTGGGATGTCCCAGCAGCAGGGGCGCAACTGAGAACTGTCATGTCTAGAGGAATCATAGTATAACCTGCTAGACGGAGCAGGTGGAATATTACTGGACTGGAGCTAGAGGTCTAGAACAGATAGACGAGGCAGCCAAAACAATCCTATTTTTTTCTTTAAAGTGTAGTGCTAGCCTCAAATGACTGTAGGTATGGGTGTGTGAGAGAATGGCGCGGGAGCCCTGTGGTGGGCTGGGGGCCCTGCCTCGCACCCACTGGCCCCGGGCTAGACTCCGGGTACCTGCGACCCTAGTGTGGATTAAGCTCTTGCAGAAAATGAATGAGTGAGAGAGTGTAGGACTAGCAACGCTTAGCTGGGAAGACTTCTCTTCAAAGTTACTGTGGAAGGAAAACCTTACACATTACACAGTTCAGTCAAAAATGCTTATACAGGAGAACTTCGAGTTACAACACAGATTTGTTCCTATGACAGTGATGCAACCCAAATTTTGGTGTAAGTCGAAACACACCCTAGCCTCAGTCACGTACCAATCATATCACAGCTGTAAAATCATCATCTAGAACATTAAAAACACAACTAAGCCAGAGAAAAAGGAAAAGGACATAAATATGCTGCATTTGTACACTGTACTGCTAAAAATACGGCAAAAAATGAGTGTAAAAACACTTGCGCTTTTAACAGTTCAAACTGGCGTAGGTAAGAGTACTGGGGGAATCCCACTCCCTCGGTCATACGGCACGTTACTGCGTATTCTGCATATACTGCGTATTCCTCCGCCACGCACAACCAAACTAGTTATGAGAGTGAGTGCCATAAACTCGAAACGTGGTATGTCGAGACTGTCGTAACCCGAGGACCCCCTGTATGGCCTAGCATTAACAATTTGCCGATACAGGGATTTTAAATATATGGAAATGCAAACACATGGAAATGGAACTGAAATGAGATGTTATACATTGCTTTGGACAAGAATGCCAGTGAATGAATGCCAGTAGACCATGGGCGCCTGAACTATTATATCAGGGGGAGACGTGTCCCCTCGCTTGTAAAATACATTCATTTCGTCCCCCCACTTATCCACCCAGCGATTTGTATGACGGACACCATGCGTGGAGTGTGCACCCCCCCACCTCCCCCAAAACACTAGGCCACAGCTATGAATTAACCCAACCCGTGAAAACACTGCACTACAGGTATCAGTATGTCTCATGTATCCCCCACTTTAAAAATGCTTCCAATGCCCCTGCAGTAAACCAGTAGAAATAAGTAGCTGACATAACACACTAAACAAAACGTGCTATTCATGAAAGCTAACAGGGCATCTGCTCCTTGCAAGCCATGATAGCATTTCAGACCCAACTATATTTCCAAGCTTTCTCATTTCAAGTCTTCTCTTTATATTTAATTCAATGGTTATGTGAAGTTTTGCGTTAATGTGATCATCATAACATGCTTGGGACTCACTTCATTTAGCTTCTGCTGTAACATTATTAGCTGCCTAAGTAGATTATTCCTGTCTGAAAGCTGGCTTTTAATGTCTGTCTAATGCAAGAAAGAGTACTCTGTCTGGGTCACGCTTTTCCCTTTTTCTTTTTTCTTTTTTTTTCTCGCTGTAGACTTTCAGTCATGCCAGTACACTAGAAATGGTACTGCTTGATTGAATAGCTCCATCTGTTTAAAATAACATTGTGCAAGGCAGGTCCTGTGGGCTGTGGAGGGCGGCAGGCCAGTGAGACCCTGCTCGACTTATCTTCACGGAGACAATGGATCTCAAATGATCAGAGAATTGAATACAAATAAGCAAGAAATCCTTTTATACAGTCTTGAAGTAGACTACCCTTTTTAAACTAATGCTTTGACAAGTAATTAAATAGGGTCAACACTTAAATGATAGCACCAAAAAGCGTATCTCAGTGTGAGAAAGTGTCACTTTTTTGTTACTTCTATCAAAAAGCTGAGATGGTAAACCAGAGAATGCGGACATCTAAGGCATGTACAGACATTTGGCTGTAAGTGTACTGGAAAATGGTTTGTCATTGGTCAGTAGTAGGAGGGTCATTCTGCTTATCAGGCATTTCTGGGTATACAGTATCTTTTAAGGGATTTCTGATATATGGTAACCCCCCACTTTCCCGAGGATCAGCAGTCGCGGTTTCAGGCCATCGCGGATTTTCGAACTTCCCACCTCTGAGTACAGTGGACTGTGACGTCCGGGCCGCGTGCGCCACGCGGCGGTTGCCAAGTCTATCAGACGCCTGAATGGAATGAGGCTCCGCCCCAAATATAAACAAGAAGCACGAGGACGAGGGGGCGTGGCGGACGAGGCCCGGGCATCACCGTCAGCTGTACTCAGAGGCGGGAGGTTTGAAAGTAGCCAATCCGAGAATGTTATTTATTTCTCCTTGCTGCTGATTGGCTGCTGCCCTGTAACGCTACAGTCCAGAATTTCCCCATGGAGCGTCTGGAGTGTGCCCGTGTTTTTCATTTTGTTCTTCTTAAAGCCCTGTATTTTTATTACTGTATTTACCTGCTTATACCAAAGAAACGACAGTGCATTTCACAGAAAACACGCATGCATGAATTACAGTACAGTCAATGCAGGGGTAACATCAATATTTACATTCTAGCACTGCAGGAGTTCAGTGTAAACTAGACAGTATGAATACAGGTTTACCTTTACATTTTCTTAAAGGCGAATGAGTTTAAAATAAAATTTAAAGTTTTGTGAGCATATTTGGGGACCTATCTAGGGTTTACACTATAAAATAGGCATTTTTAGGCATTTTTTTAACCACATCACAACAACGCGTTTTTTCACTATACGCGAGTGCTCTTGGAACGTAACCCTGTATACTGTTCCGGAACAGCTCTGGAAAAAAAAATAAGACACCACTGCAATGTATTTTTAAAACAGCATCTCTATAAGTATGACAACCATTCCATTCCAGTGTCTGTTAAATTCCTACACAAGCACCTCATTCTGCTTTATGAGGTACTGATTAGTGATCACCTGAATCAAATCTTATTTAATGAGGAAAAGTATAAAAATGCTGCTGTAGTCAACACTCTCCTCTCGCAATGTGACCAGTTGGATGGCAAAACACTACGTCAAAGGTAATTATTGCCATTTTGTTTATGAGTGAACAAGAGATTTGTTTCCTTTGAATTATTCAAGTTCTGTCAACACTGCATCATTTCTCTTATGTTGACGGATTGTCACTCCCTTTCTAATTGTGCTTTCAAGAACCATACTTTTATTTGGAAATGAGGAGAAATATTTTCAGCAGTTCTGAAAAACTAAAGCAAAGCTCTTCAGTTCAGTGCTTGCACCTACAAAAGATCAAACCTGAGAAAGTGAACATTTTTCAGTGGTCTTCCAGAGCTGTGTATATTATATATCTGAAACCTCACAGTTCCTGGAGAGGTTGTGACATTACATAAGCAAAGGCTACGGCTAGCGAAAAACCTTTCCGTCTCTCTGAATGCCGCAGGGTCCTCCTTAAGCCAGGGCTAGCAGCAAGAAGCTAAGCTGCCTGGGGATTCTTCATTGAGATGTTTTTCCTCATGGCTTCTCTTATAGCTGCCTTCCCTTGCAAAACCGCATCACCGTGGAAGGGCCCGCACCACCGCTTTCCTCTGGAGTCGTGAGTCAGAGCTTCTTTCACCATCTGTTAATGCCGGTACCTTGAGAGATACTAGAATACAGCTAATATTAGAGTTTTTTCACCCCCTCCCCTCTTCCTCTCGCCCAGTGTACATCCCATTGTACGCAGTGTCCTGGGGAGGGCCATCTGTCCGAGAGCTGTAGGTTTGGAATGCGCAGGGAGCACATGCCAGCTCTTGTTTCAACATGACCACTGTGGAGATGTGCTAAATCCAACACAGTGCTCTTGACCTTGCCTGTTTAATCAATAAAATGAAATCATTTCTGAGTGAACTTGCCATCTAAGCTACTCTTTTTCACCATCTTTAAAGTGTTATTGCTGTAACATTCTGTTCGCAAGTGTTGGCAGCGCAGCATTTTCTGGCAAATGATATATATATATTTTTTTTGTTTAACACATTTAGAGTTTGCTACTTATTAGTAATAGTAATTCACTCTTGAAAAGCCTTTTAAGGCTATCATTAAGTTTAATCTGGGCCAGGGAAAGGGACCCTTTATAAAGTTTTGAATTTTTCAGATGATTTACTTTTTTCTTTTTCTTCTTTTTTTTTTTTTCCTTTTTGCTGTCAGTCCAGTTGATATCACCAAATGGAGAGTGGACAACTGTCACTCTCCGTTCATCCAAGATGATTTCCAACACAATGGCAAAAACGATTTCCCACACAAAGGAGATTCCTGAGCTTTCTTGCTTTGTGATTTTGGTAAAGGAGCTTTAGAATGGTCTGTCTTCCTGCGGCTTGTAATGAAAGCCACCCCAGAGAAGAGGTTTTTCTTCCATTTCCAGAACCAATCACGGGTCATCCAATCCGAGGCCATTAGCGCACAGCTCCCTGTACATGGCTTGGCATTCAGGAGATTAAAAATTAAGCAGTTTGAAATCTATGGTTGTGTGTGAGGGGAGTAAGAAGAACCTCCCAGTGCTCAGCCAAGCTGTGGTGATGTCAGAAACCTGATCAGCCAAGAAAACGCTGAGTGAAAAGAAGGCAGAGCAGCTAATTATCACTCTGTTCAGATAGACTCCCGGTTACAGAGACAGTGCACTACACAGTGTCTCAGACCGTTTGCAGTATAACCACTGCATTTTTCAGTCGTTCTGTAATTGCTCACCAAAAAGCTTACTATATAGCAAATGTCATTTACTGAGCTGATCAATGATCAACTGTTAACTCTGTTAATAGCAGTGTAAGATTTTGTAAAGTGAGTAGTTCTGATTGTCTGGCATTCAAAGCCTCTATAAAACACAATATAAACACAAGTTGCTAAATAATAGTGAACTGTTCATTAATTAACAACATGTAGTACCTGACTGAAGAATTGTCCATGATGATGATAATGATGATGATTATTATTATTTTAACATATTATTATTATTATTATTATTATTATTATTATTATTATTATTATTACCGTTATTGCTTAAGTTGCTTATTGAACATTGGTGTAATTAGGATCCCATCAAATATCCTGTATTATCATGTGTCTAGGTCCCTAGACTCAAATTGGCAGAAAAAAGCGTGACTCATAGCCAGATGGTCGATTTGTTATGTTTGAAATAATACAACATGGGGAAAGGTGCCACATTACATTGAAAGCAAATACATTACTCCCACCTGAGTTTTTTTCTGCAAATTAGGCAGTATCCTACATATTACATACTGTATCCCATATATTTTTACAGCCAATAACTGCCACATAAAAATGCCTTTTGTATAATTTGATTGTTTATGATTTTTGGCATTATACACAAATATACAGTCCTAACTCTAATTGTGAAGTAATTGTAAAGTATTGTCTAATTGTAAAGTATTCTAACAGCAGAGTCATTTAGTGTGCAAAAAATGCAATAAATATATAAATGTGCAAGCATAAGCAGCAGCAGGATAGAGAATATGTAGTGTATAATAAATAAAGGGTATTTACAGTGGCAGTTGGGGTGTATGTTTATTCATTTATAGCAGAACAGTTGAATGAGTACATGTGCTCTGTTAAAAGAAGGAAGAAATTCAGTTCAGGGGTCTATTTGTGTGAGGGTACAGTTTATGATGGAGGAGTCTGTTCCCCTTTCTGGCAGTAAAGTTCTAAGTGTCGAGAAACCCTTTGCCAGATGGAAGGAGGGAGAAGTGGGTGTGGGAGGGGTGAGTGGGGTCGTCCACATGGCTGGTGGCTTTCTGGATGTGGCATATGGAGTAAACATCTGTGACAGAGACCCCAATGATCTTTTCAGCCACCCTCACTATCCTCTTGAGGGTCCTGCTATCCCAAAGAGAGCGATTCCCCAACCAAGCCATGATGCAACAGGATGTTTTCTATTGTCCCTCTGTTATACACTAAAAGTGGAATACACACTGTCAAAAGTCTAAGGACACCAAAATGTTGGATTTTTACTGTTTTGTAGTAAAACAGTAAAAATGTAAAGATACATTTGGTTAGTAGTGAACTAAAACAATCCCATTATTTTGGGAATCTCACTTTGAGTATTTTATTCTTAAGCTTTTAAACATCTGATACAGCAAACATAATGACGGGGTCATGTATGTGAGTGGATGGAAATAAATAAATCTCTTTTTTTTCAACCAGGACCTCCTGAGCTTCAAATGTTTGCTCATCAAATGTCTGAGAACACCTTGACTGAAAGTTTTCATTGTTACTGTTCTCACTCACTGTAACCGCTTAATCCACACTTGGGTTGCGGGTACACGGAGCCTATCCTGTGGCCAATGGGCGCGAGGCAGGGACCCACCCTGGGCGGGGCACACACACACACCATTCACTCACACACTCACACCTACAGTCTATTTAAAATCCCCAATTCATCTGACACACGTCTTTGGACTGTGGGAGACACTGGAGACACAGGAAGAACCCCACACCACCATGAGGAGAACATGCAAACTCCACACACACAAACCAGGACCCGGATTCAAACCCCCAACCCTGCAGATTTGAGGCAACAGCACTATCCACAGTGCCACCATGGGGCCCTGTCACTGTACTATTAACAATGTATATCAATGTATATATGTATGTAGCCAACCCTTCAAAGTTGCGGCCTCAGAATTTTGAGGATTTTTCTTAGAACCGAATTAATAATTGTTTACTGAAACCCCCGCAAATTCGCAGCAACCGCAAATATCCTCTGCACTTTTTTTTCTTTTTTTGAGGCAATATATAATTTTTCATGCATTTTTAGTGCTAAATTATTAAGAAAAATATAATTTACTAATTTTGTAACATAAATATGAATGTAAATTCAGCAACATTTCCTCATAACTGTATAAATGTTTTAGTACTGTCGAGAGAACACAAAGTAACCGTATACAAAGACGTATCTTTGGAAGGTAGCCAGTCCGAGAGCAAACCAATACATTTTACTGTATTTTTATGACTGTAAATGAAATAAAAGTATTACTGTATTTAACCCTGCTTATACCAAGGAAAGACAGCACATATCAAAGAAAATGCACGTGCATGAATTACAGTGCAGTCTATACACGGGTAACATCGGCATTTACAGTCTAGCACTGTGAGAGACTGCAGTTCAGTGTAAACTGTATAGATATGGGTTTACCTTTAAGGGTAATGTATTAAGCTGAATTATAAATGAAATTATAATTCATAATTCAAACATTAAATATTTGGGGGGAGGGATATTTAGGATTTAGACCATAAAAATAGACATTTATAGGCATGTTTTTTTACCACATCACAAATCTGTGGTTTTTCAAAATTTGCGGGTGCTCTTGGAGCGTAACCCCTGCAAATCCACAGTAACGACTGTATATTGTTGATCTTTTAGGTATATATTGTCTTCCCAACTCAGGTTCATGCTCATCAACGTGTCTTTCTTTATATAAAGAATACATTTAGCCTACCTTTCTGCTGAGCTAACGTCGGGAAGAAAATGGGCGGTCTTTCTCATTACTCCCAGGGCAGCACTGCCTCTAACACTGACACAAATATATCAACATAGGACTCCTTAACAAACCTGTTTAGGTTTTAATCAGCGATTAATATAAACAGGCAAAAAGGATACGGTTACCAACAGCAAATTAGTGAGATGGCAGGAAGTGCAGATGCTGCTGGAAAAAGGTAATAGATACAGTCGAGTAAGGCCTAAATTGCTGTGAGATATGTCCGGCCATGTGTGTTTCATTTTAAGGCATTTCGAAATGAGTAAAACAGTGATCTATTTTTCTTGGACCTCCTTTCATCCGTCCAAGAGATGACACTAGCATTGCGTCGATTTCATCAGGGTCCCATGGCCAAGTTTTCTGTTCTCTTAAGCCGGAGGTGATGTTTCTTCTGCTTTGCGTTTTTCTCCACCGCCACATTACTCATTTGTTGCTCTAAGCCTGCGTGTCAGCTTGTGTCAGAATGTGGTCTGTCCCCACAGAGCTCTAGCCATGCCACTGACTCACACGCAATCACATGGCCGCAGCTTTCGCTGTGTGTGAGGAAATGAGGATGTATAAACTCAGCACACGACGCGGAGGCTTGTTACAGATCCCACAACAAAATGATTGCTATAGTAATAGTGGCAGCCATCGGATGTGTAAATCTGTTGCATTTTCGGGCCCATGTGTCACGTAATGATATTAATAAAAGCACTCAAAGCCTATGAGTATCTTTTAAAACATCCAAGCTCAGTGTATAACAAGATTTAAAAAACACAAGATGAAATGAAAATTATTTTCATAGTACTGTAAAATAATACAAAAGCGTGAATTGAAAAACATGTTAGCAGTAATTATTAGTTAGCATAATAGCACAATTAGCAATATGTGTTTTCCTAACGATTGGAATACTGGCAAATCTATAGAGGTGACATTTTGTGGGTCTTCACAAGAAAACATGCTGTTTTCACAACAAAGTCATCTCATTAAAGAAAAACTAAGGTGTAGTAGTTCTGAGATACAGTACTGCACAAGTCAATTGAATGTCCTCACAAATGAAGCACAACCATTTTGTGTGTGTGTGTGTGTGTGTGTGTGAGTATGTGTGTGTGTTGGACTCTGGTCTTTAGCTCAGATGTGACTCTGAAACTCACTTATGTAATGCAACAGATAATTTTTTTAAATTTCTTATTTCTGTCTTTATCATTGTTCTATCTGTTCTTGCACTGTTTCTCTCTCTCTCTCTCATTTTCTCTCTCTTTCTCTCTCTCTCTCTCTCTCTCTCTGTTTTTTGCTTGCACATTCACACACACATACACTCACTTTCAGTACCAACCACGTTTTGCACGCCCTCAGATCGGGCGTCTTTATTTAGATCTATTTATTTTGATTTATTCAGTTTTATTTTAAAAACTAAGGTGTAGTACTTCTGACATACAGTGATGCACAAGTCAATTTAATGTATTCACAAATGAGGCAATACCAACATGTGTTTGTGTACGTGTGTGTGTGTGTGTGTGTGTGTGTGTGTGTGTCTGGCATTGCCTTTGTCTTGCTCTGATGTCTGCCCTTGTTTACCTACTCATGTGTTTTTTACCATGTGCTTTTGTTGTTGTTTGAGTTTATTCTCTCCTCCTTAGTCACGCTTTCTTGTTAGTGTTATTAATTGTCTGCAGCTTGTTACCCCTCCTGTCCCAGATGTTTCTAGTCCTGTCTTATGTATAAGAAGCCTCTAGGATTCAGTGTGCTTTCATCTGGTCTTGCATTATTTTGTTCTGTGCCCTTAATTACTGTAGGTTGTGGTAGTTTCCTGTTTTTAGTTAATGGGTTTGGTTCTGTGTTTTGCTTCTGCTTATAAAGTTCGTTCAACTTGCTCTTACATACAAAAAGTTTTCTTGCTGTGCCTGATGTATGTAAATGATTACTTTTCTAATTGGCGTCTCTGTATTATGCAACCAGTCCAGTCTGAAACAAGGAAGAAACTGTCAAATTTGGACTTAATCATTTGGAGACATGGCTTCTCTTTTCATGTGTATGTAGCATTTGGAAGGCTGCGTTAATGTTACCTGACAGTCAGGAACAGCACAAAATTTGATCATTTGAACCCAACTCCAGACTCCAACTTGAATCCATACTGTCTGCCTGAACAACACTCCACACAACTTCAACAGAAACAGACAGGGCTAGACTGCTGTGTACTGAATAGGCAGTTATTTGTGAATTTATTGAATGAATGTGTTGATAACATGAAATGAAAATGACATTTTCATGCTGCCATGTAAAGCTCTACGTCTCGGAAAACAAGAAGTTTGTGTTTTAATGGTTCTGGCACCCATGTATGAGCAGATCAGTAAAAATAAAGAAACCTTCTGCACATTTTATCATGCACGCAACTGTCTCTCTCCCAGACAAGCAGGTGGAAACCCCCAGTTGCATGAAACCAAATTCCGGCTGCTATCAAGGATGGCCAGTTCAGTTTCAGAGTCAGCAAGCACCACCAAGTGCCTTCGCCTTTGGCCAGCACAGAAAACAAAAAGTTTGAGATGTAGACTAGTTGACTATGCTATGAATGTAACTTTTTCCCATTCAGGGTGTCCGGAGCACAAAAAAGATGTGAGGCCCCTTATGTACATAACATCTTTTGAAAAAATGTGTCTGTCCAGTCGAAAGCGGTTCATAAAAAGCACCCTAGTCCACAAAAAAGGTGCCAAGCAAGTAAAGTCCCAGCATCTACTAGTGCAATGTGATCCCCACCTCCGTGCATCACAGACACTTTATTCGAATTTTCAGCACACGTCCTTTGGCCTGCACTATGAGAGCTGTAACCAAGCTGCCACTTTTCTGTGCGTGTATGTGAGTGTGTGTGTGTGTGTGTGTGTGTGTGTGTGTGTTCAGAGCTACCACAGGCAGACCTGTTTTGGTTGTTCCACTTTCTGAAACTCTGTTTCTTTCTGATTCAGTCAAAGGCAGTCTGCTGAACTCTTCTGACCAAATGGCTGTCAAACGTTCTCTCTGTTTGGAGTCTCAGTTCAGCAGACAGAACACGTTTTCCCCATCACTGCTTTCACTCTCTCCCACTCTCTTGCTCTCTCACCAACTCACTATTCTCGCTTTCGTTCTTCAAATTTCCTGGGTTTCTCTGAATTTTCTCAGAACGTCTTTGTCTATAAGCTCTTTCATTGTCTTTCTTGCTGTAAGTCTCTACGTAAAACTCTTCATAGATGTTTTAAAACCATAATAATTTCTGACTACAGTGAAAGATCCCTTATTCCCATTTATAATTACTCCAATTATTACCCCTAATACATCAGATATTATATTTGTCATGTCCTGTCTTGTGTCTGCCCCAGTCTGTTCTTGATTTATTCTTATATTCTGATTCCTGTTCATGCCCCTGTTCCAGGCACTTTCTGTTTTTCGCCTTGAGCTCCGCTCCTGTCCTGCCCTGCTCTCGAATTCCTACACCCGTCTGTTAATCCAACATGTCTGCTGTTCCTGGTTGCACCTATTGTACACCTTTGTGAGTCTTTCCCCCTTCGTTTGTCTACCACTACCACCTATTCATCATCCCAGTCCCGTGTCTGCCTGTTTTGTTTATATTCCTATTCAGTCTTTGATTTTTCAGTCTTTATTTTCGTTAGCTATATTCAGTTACAGTTTTTCTCAGGTGCTTTGGTGCATTTCTCAGAACAGAACTGAAATCCTCAAAACTGCTTGATCGGTTTTCATATCCTCTAGTCACTTGTGCACATCATAACAGCAATCTCTTGGTTATTTTGCCATTTTGCAAATCCTTAAGTACACTCAAGCAGACACTTATGTGCAAAATACATTGTACTAGCCCTCAGTCAAATAGTCTTACATTCCAGACCAACTCGTCATTGTTTCGTTGTTTCAGTCATTGCATTCAAAAGTGTTGAAGTAGTTATCACAAACTGTCAGGTATATTTTCTAGACTGCGACAAGACCATTTTGGTAAATGTATTCATCATGCAGATGATTCCGTCACTACCTAAAATAGCTCTCAGGTGAAACGCGATGAGGGGAATGTGTGAGGTCTTAGATCAACCAATCAACCAGTCACTAAGCAGTCCTCTAAAACTGCTCCTGAAACTTCGGCTGGCGGGATATAAAGACAGGCACAGTGTGGAAGAACAGCAAAGAAACACAACCTAAAAATGAAAGAACACCAAGAAAATGATCAGGGCCAACAGCCCAGACCAAGAAGAGTCCGGGTGCACGGTATAAGAAGACAAAAGCTGGGGACCATGTTTTAAATCATGGCATTCCAATGGCCAAAGCAGGTCAGAAGGTGCAGCCAAATTTGAGGGGAACAACTGTATCCTCATGGTCATAGCAAATAATGCCATAAGACTAAAGGAAATACAGACTGACATTATCAATGTCTTTGTGTAAAGGAACTTTGGCACCAGTATGCGCAGATAAAACAGCGCTGAGCAAATGCAGTGAAACCGTAACGGTAATTTAGTTTGCAGTAAATAGTACAAAACTGTATAGCAACTTGCAATAAATGTAGTACAGTTAGTTTCACCTCGACGCATTTGCTACAGCTGTAAAAGAAACATGACTGTGTTAGATTTGGCTACATTGTCTCCAAAATGAAAATGCATTTTACATTACTGTAGTACCTTGTTCAATGTATAATGGAACTGGAATCAAGGGAATCACTTTCATATACCTGGATGAGGCTGGCTTCAACTTGGACAAAGGAAGGAGATGTGGACGTAATGTGATTGGACAGAGAGTTACTCTTCAGTCATATCCCTCTTGTGGGGCCTTACAGCACCAACATCTGCTCACGCTCTTAGACGCCCTCTACAGGGATCTCATTCTTGAAGAGGAGAGTGGTCAAGAAACTTGTGATAATGTGATAATGTGATAATGTGAGTTTCCATCACTCCAACCCAATCAGGCAATGGTTTGCCAGCAACCACATGGAATTCGTACCACCATATTCCCCTTTCCTCAACCCTATTGAGGAGTTCTTCTCAGCTTGGGGGTGGAAGGTATATGATCGTAACCCACATACGCAGATGACACTACTTGCTGCCATGGATGTGAGGATATCGCAGCAGAGGCCGGGTACGACATTCTAGAGGATTCTTTCCATGCCGCATTGCAAAGGAAGACATCCATTGTGATGTGGATGAGAACATGTGGCCCAACAAACAGGACCGTCAGCAATTACAGAACGCGTGTACATGTATAAACCGTTTCCCTTTTTAATTTTGTCGTTGATTTTTCATTTTCTATTATCTATATCATTTCCTACGTTATGCATCAGGCATTGTACTGTTTTTTTTTTTCTACACTGCAACTGCAGTGCATGGTTTGTCACCATACAAACATTAAAATATTGTTCTTGAATTGATCTCCCACAATCAGTGATGTGTCTTTTTTTTTTTTTCTTTTTCTGTGTTTCCTGCCCTTGTCATTCAGACGTTTTGCAGAGTTTACATCAGAAAATGCTTACAGAGTGCAAGTGTTGAAAACATGACTAGACATTTTGAATGTCTTGTCCATGAACCATATGATTCATGGACTTGGGCCTCTGGCAATGATATGTTTATTGACGTAAACGTTGGCTTTCGAGAGATGGACTAAGGATTCTCAACAGGTTACTTGCTTTTGCAGGTAATCCATGATGTTTTGCTTTTTGCACTGTAGGTTCCGAGAAATGCTCTCACTGTTTTGCAAATGTTAAGGATGATGTGAGAAATGCATCAAAGCAACCAAGAGTCGATGTTTTGCATTTGCACCCCCTTCTCAGCCTCGTGTTGTGACAGTATTTGATATCTCTGAATTTGAATCCTTTTAGACCTCCTTTTAAACCCCCTTTTCCCCATTGAGACTTCAAATTTAATTAACACATAAAAGAGGCATTGGGCTGGGTGGGAAGAGGGGGCAATCCCCTTACTGGAATACAAAGGAAGCTTTGAAGAGTGAGCCCATAATGAAAATGTGGCACACTGATGAGATTAGTGGGTGTGTTTTGTTGCTTTAATTGAACTGTTGACTCCACCCGCCCTGGTGCACAGGTGCAGACTAATTGCTGCCTTGTTGCTGGAGGTCAAAGATCAGGGGGGTGGGTCTGGGGGGTTGGGCAGGATTGGTAAACATTGTCCCAAGAGGCTTGTGGAAGTCAAAGCTGGCCTGCACCTTGTTGCTCATCTGTATGGCCCTCTAAGCCCATAACAGACTCACTGGAGCCGTATTGGAGAGCAGGAGTGACTCAGACACTCAGAAACACCTCTGGTCAGTAATGTTATGTCCGATTTCATCTAAGAGATTGACTAGTCATTGGGGATTTTCTAAAAAATTCACCTCAGCTGTCTTTGCGTTGACCTGGTCGACTGTGATCTCAGACCTCAGTAAGAGAGAGAGAGAGCAAGAGAGAGTGAAGGAGATGGAATATGAGAGTATATTGTAGAGTATTTCATCAAAAATCTCCACAAATCATGTTTTATTGATCTTATTTGACATCACCGATTATACTATTATAATAAATATATTACAGGGGTAATGATTTCAATATAGTATTGAAAACATAAAACATGTCTGTTAACAGCGAATGGAAAATTAAAGCTATGTTGCCAGTATGCCCTGCCTTTCCTCCGATCGTCTCTCATTTACTGTTGTTTGTGGAAACCATTGTCAATGATCAGAATAAAGTGGGTGGATCAGGGGAGGGGGTCATGGTACACACACCCAAACTCAAATCATGGGTCTTTTCTTTGGAGGCAGCTGGTGGCCTTGTGGTTAGAGTTTTGCCCCTGCAATCAGAAGGTTGTGGGTTTGAATCCCAGGACTGCTAGTGGCGTTCCTGAGGCACCCTTGAGCAAGGTACTGTCCCCACACACCGCTCCCCGGGCGCCCCTCATTGGTGGCAGCCCCCTGTTTCACTTAATGCAGAGAAAGAAGTTCACGTTGTGATGGGGGTCACACATTCTGGGGCTTCCTTTGTTCAAAGGCTTGGGATCCAAATCAGTCTTAGCCAGATCATATATAATGAGAGATGACAAGTATTCATACTTTTTTTTTTTGTTGTTCATGCACTTACACTGCATATATTCACTTCAAATTTACATCCACAATGTCATTTGACTCTGTAGTAATAAATATGAACAAAAAAGTATCTAAAAATAAATATGAAAAAAAAAAATAAACGGACAGTGAGAAAGTATTTAGACACCCCAAATGAATAGCTATTTGTTATACAGCCACTGTTAGCAGTTATAGTTGGGATGAAGTTATTGCCTTTGAGCAGCATCATGTTTAAAACCCTTTTGTGCAGAAGCGCTCTCTAGTGGGCCCGCCGCCGGGCCGAGTTTGAAATTTAAACTTTGCTTGTTAAATATTCCTACAGTTATTAATATACAACCAAAACAACCAACT
>JBBPCX010000114.1:7284862-7298453 GCA_037974365.1 Hydrocynus forskahlii
TGTACCCTTTAATTTTTTGAGCAGTATATATATATATATATATATATATATATATAAATCATACATATATATTGTTCAGCTTGTCTGTTTGTGTGTGTGGTTTTTTTGAGATCTTCTTTTCAACGTTTAACAGTTTCTCAAATGTACACACTTGGCCATGCCTGATAGAAACTTTAACAAAAAAAAAAAAAAATAGATGGACCACAAAAGTTCCAATCCAAATCTGTTTTCCATTCTTCAGTGTAGCTTTTCATCGTCTTGATGCAACTTTACACACTCCTGGCATTTTCTCAAGCAGCTTCTTGAGGAGCCACCTGGCACGCTTTTGCAGCAGACCTTTGAAGAAGATGCACATATGCTCACCCTGCACTGACTGCTCGGAGCGTTTGTTTTCTGAAGGCATTTCCAAACGTATTTTTTTACAGTTAGGATTTTACATTTGGGTAATTCTTAAAATATTATTCAGACATAATTAGTCTTGCATACACTGCTGGTGTAATGTCATTTTAACCAGTTTTCTGTGATTTTAGTGTCATTCGAACCAGACATATCAGTCATTGTTATGGTCTCCTCACTCTAACAGCAAGAAGCTTTTAACCTTTTACAAAATGAACCATAGGACTCAGCTTATACTAATCTTATGTGAATCAACATGACAATAAAAGTGTAATGTATTTTCTTTTGACTTTTCCTAAGTACTTTAAATAGTTTCTTCCCATTTTAGAGTGAATGCAGTGTGTAAATCCCATATCTGTCGTTTCTACAAAACTTTCTTATGCTCTGTAAATCAATCATTTAAAAAATCAATCCCGCCCAAATACTTCTTCAAACATAAATCCGCATTTGTACTTGAAGTGTTAGAAGTGTTAAGCATTTAAGCCTAATGGGGCTTTCTTAAGAAAACGTTTCATGTCCAAAACAGTCTTTATTGGAGGAAGGGAAAACTATTCTAAAGTGTCTGTCTGTGTGTGTGTGTGTGTGTGTAAGGATTAAGCAGTTACAGGAAATGAATGAATGTTCACACGGTGTTAAAGCCACAGTTAAGGTGGTTTTGAGATGACAATAAACCTATACGTCAATATACCTTTAGAAAGATGAAACACATTCAATTGGGTGTGTGTGTATAATGGTTCTGTTTGTGTATTGACATATCTGTGTGTCTATGAGAGAGAGAAAAAAATAGAGTAGGAATCCAAAGAGACATTTGACATTTCAGATGAAGTGGTGTGTACACCTGAGCAGGGGTGTGTGTGTCTCGTGTTGGTTCAGACTGAAGGGAAAGAGGGAATTACCGACGTTTGACCTCCCTCCATCTCTCTGCTGACCTGTCACCTTCCATAACACATATGAAAAATCCTTTTACACTCTCGGTAGACATCATGCTGAAAAATAGATGAAGCTCTCGACACGCTGGCACACTGAAACTCTGCGTTTTCTCTGCCGGACTAAGCTTTAGGTCAATGGGCCTTTAGCCCGGTCAGTGATGCTGTCTGGATGATGATTGGAAGCACAAGAGCTTTCTTCTTTTATAGAGACTCCACCAGTGATATGACCACCTGTTTTTGCTGTGTAGTGTGTCTGGGAAAGATGCAAAAGAAATTAATAACTAATATTTAATTTAAATGTCTCTATCAGTTTTTTCCTCTCCCAGTCCAAGTCTGGGTTTCTGTTGATATCAAGTCTGGGCAGTTTTTAGGTGATACGCAGAGCACACAGACACAAGAAGTCAAACAAATACAGTTGTGGTAAGTTATTCTAGTCCATCAATTCTTTTAAAACATTACAGTACAATGTGTACTTTACTCTCTGTATAGGAATCGAGACACTTTTCTTCAGCACAGGGATCTTCATTACTTTCTCATTAGTGGAATTCAAGGATTCTACAGGTTGCTGCTTCCACTAGGGATGCAGCGATGCAATCAACTCAGGATTCAGTTTAGTAGACCAATCAAGGATCACGCTGTGATACACTCATGATATGTGAGACATTGTGAGGATCCTGAAACTTGATGTGTCAGCCTTGGGGTGGTCGTGAGTCGCCATGTCTCCAAGACAGCAGCAGGACCAATGATGACTGGAATGACAGATGATTACATTCAGGGCTACTGGCTATTTATTATTATTATTTTTGTTATTCCGGTCTATTGGCGAAACGATTCAGTACTGTAGCCTTAGAAGCTTGGGCCTAATGACGACCCTGGCTGATGCAGTCACACTGCTGCTTTGCTTAAGTGTGTCATATAATTGCTCCTCATCCGTTTTGCCTGAAAGTCTAAGTAAAGTGTCAGTCATTTATGTTGCACTGCATGTGTGATTTATGTTTCATGACAGTAGTAGCATTCATTAACTGCATATTCATATAGTACACTGTATAGTTGTACTTTTTTATACTAATTAACAATTATTTATGTTTGTTTGAGTGAAGTGCATGCAGTTTTATTACAGTAAGCGTTTGTTTACAGTGCGGGTCATCCTGAGCAGGAGGAAGTGAGATTCATCTGTTTCTGAGCAGCCTAAGAAAAGAACAGTGAGTTGAGAGCAGTGGGAACATATGAGCCAGTCAGTTTACAGTGTTACAGGAGATGAGTCACTGTTTCTTGATTGAATATAACCATTGCCATACAGACCAGAAATAGTTAGAAATCCATTCCTGAAAGTCATGGCGAGAAACACCACTTCTTTACTCATAATATTTCTTCGCTCTGGTGTGTTCAGAGTAAAGAAAGAGAGAGAGAATAAGGATTCTGACAGTGTAGGGGACCCAGTATGATATCACAACAGGCTAATCCTAATGCACAGGCCCCCATCAGTGCAGCTTTCTAATCAAAATCCACACTTCTGTTCATATGATAATGGTTACGGTTGAATGTTATTTATTTCCTAAACTCTGCCATTATACACAATGAAACAAGAAAAGGTACAAAAGATAACATAACAGAGCAACGTATTGCAAAATCCTATCACACCTTACTGTACAAATATGAAAGTGAAATAAAAAGTTATCCCCAAATATTAGTGACCCCCAAACCACTGACCCCCAGGCAGATGTGGTCTTCACCAATGTTGATTGCGTGGTTACAGCTTTTGTTTGTTAAACGGGACATATTATGGAAAAACTCACTTTTTGCATCCTTTTATTTTCCATTTGTGTGTCTACTGCTCCTATAAACACTCCAAGCACGAAAAAAAAATCATCCACCCGTTTTCTGTGAATCAATTGAAAGATTTTGGTGTCAGGAATCATGTGCTTCTACAAGCCGTTTGGACGCCCTCCCCCCCATTGTGACATCAGAATAGGGAAATTTGCATAGAACCACCCCTCATCTGTCGAGCCCCCACCCACCATTTTTGTCTGCTGGTTTTACGAGCACGCATAAGACGCCGAGTGTTATGGCTACAGGCAAAGGCAAGTCAGACATGAAGTGTTGTGTTGTTGGCCACAAAGAACAACACAAATCAGAACATATAGGGCTGGATAGCACCTCTGTTTGACGCGTGTTAAATGCGCAGCGTTAGTATGAGATGGGTGGGCGTGGCCAGCAACAGCTTGTTTTCATAAAAGTGACTGAACTCTTAAACGGCTCATTTTGAATGGGACTGAAACTGTCAAGAATAAAGCCGGTGAGATCTCGTTATGTGAGAGTGATTTCGTGCAAAGAACTTCATGAACATGTCTTGTATAGCCCATAGACCTCTTATAACTAAAGTAAGTTTTGCATAATATGTCCCCTTTAAGTATATATATATATATATATATATATATATACGCGGAGTATATAAGTATATAATTGTACGTGGAATTGTACCCTTTTTTCATGGCAATATGTTTTTTTAATAATTATGTAACATAAAAATTAATGTAAATTCAGCTACATTTCCATATAAAATATAACTGTATAAATGTTTTTGTACTGTCCAGAGAAACACAAAGAAAGCGTGTCATGTCAGAGGCGGGAGGTTTGAAAGTGTGTTTGTGTGTGTGTATAAAAAATTAGTCCAAATAAAATCTAAATTGAAAATCTGTAGAAAAACTCAATATGAAAATACACTATGCTATATGCAGAAATGCTGGGTATAAAGACTATATATAAGTAACACAGCTGAGTGAAATCTACCAACACAAATGGTAGTTTGGAGTACGTTACTGCACGAATATTTAAGTAATAAAAGTTATATTGACATATAACTTTTGCACATGAAGACTATTGCACATAAGATGCACGTTATTCGATTCCAGATGGCCATATGAATGCGAGATTGAATAGGATAGAGATGATTAATAACAGCAACAGGTGGTCTGAGGTCTGTAATTGTACATCTATGTACTGGACCTATAAGCTGATTAGGAATCTGCATATGCATTTTTGGACAAGCTGTTTTGGGACAATGTCTGTTGGAAAAATTTGCTAAATAGATTAAACTAAATTGAACTGAATTCTCAAAAACCCAATATAGTGCATCACTACCGCATTTTGTTTGATTAAAGCAAACAAGTGAAAACACCCATAATAGACGCACTGCCAGCATTGTACTAATGGACCAGTATGCTCCGATGTCCATGAGTTTGGACAGAGCCATGGCTGTCAACATCTGCAGATGAGCTTCTCACTGTAGGTGGGCTGGAAGTGCTTTATCTTCAGAGCAGCTCAGCTTTCAGCCCCGATCCTGCATGCACAAACCTGCCTCCGTCCACACTCCTGCTCACAGGAGCCGCTGGAGGACAGAGGATGAGGGGATGAGGGTGTATTGATGGGACATTCGCCATGGTGGTGCTGAGGATTGTTGTTTTCACAATCCAGCTAAAAGGACAAGGCTAAAACAACAGGCCTGTTTGTTTAAGGAGCCCACCACTGGAGCGTGAGTCAGTAGGATGGTATTACAGCCTGGATGTGACTTAAAACAAGCCCAGAAAATACCTCCTTGAAAAGAGGTTTCACAATACGTTTATACTCTTGACTCACAAATGTTTTAGGGAAGAGAGAATGGGGGCTAAGTTTCAAACACTAGCCAGACATTTTATTCCGCTGAATCAAATGACCACAGAGGTGAGGTGTGATGAGACTGGATTGGGTGATATACTGCTCAAGTCTTTTTTATAGAACGGTTGCAGGAGTTTCCAGCTCTAAAATGTGAGCCATGTTCAAAGCTTCTGTGAAAAATTAAGTTTGGATATACATGACCACTGACATAGATCCTTCTCAAGCTGGCGCTCAGTTTGTCTTGATAGCTGCACCATGTGAACAAAAGTATTGGGACCGTTACACCAACAGGGACTTCAATGACACTGCATTTAAATACAGAGACTTTAATTCGGAGTTGGTCCCCCTTTGCAGCCGTAACAGCTTCCACTCTTCTTGGATGGCTTTCCATAAGATTTTGATGTTTCTATGGGAATTTGTGTAAATTCATTCTGTAGAGCATTTATGAGGTCAGGCACTGATGTTGAACAAGAAGTCCTGGCTCACAATCTCCGTTCCAGTTCATTATCTTTATGGAGCTCGCTTTGTGCACTGCGGCACAGTCATGCTGGAATAGAAACGGTTCTTCCCCAAACTTTGTCCAGAAAGTTGGAAGCACGGTGTTGTCTAAAATGTCTTGGTATGCTGATTAAAATTGCCCCTACATTGGACATAAGAGGTCTAGCTCAAATCCTGGTAAACAGGTCTGTCCCAATACTTTTGTCCATATATAGTGTATGTTCTTCTCTGCTTCAGATATCTCCTACAGTGACTCAACAGGGACTGCTCTTTGCGCTAGTCCACTGTAATCACTTTCAAAAAAACATATTTGTATTAACAAAACAGCAGCAAAAACTGTCATCTGTTTCCTTTCATTAAATTTGAATACACATTCCAACACTTTCAAAATTGATGTTCAGCTTACATTGATATCAAATAAGAACAAAAGTCAGAAACATAAAAGATGACCTTTACAGCCAATTCTTGCACATTTGAGTGTTTCTGTCAGTTTTTTTTTCTCCTCCCTTATGTGAGCACTCTGTCCAAAGATTTATAATAGACATCCTTTTCTATGATGTCCCTGATGCCTCTGCATAAAGAGAATAAAAGGCTGTAAATAAAGTGCTTCTGGATGAATACATGTCAGCACACATTGTAATTTGTGTTCATCTTTGATTCCTCTTCATACCTGATGGAATTGTTCGCTGCACTCTACACGCAGGATGCCGATATTGCCGTGTGTGCCTCATCAGGCCACACATCTGGCGCTACTGAAGACTAATAACCAACTGGGTAGAAGCAAATTAGATTCAGGGGCTTCCTGCTGGAGCTTGATATGGCCACAGTGGGATAACTCTATCAGGATTTTGTACAGATGTTATATCAGCTAGCAGGATCACACGGCCAACTTAGCATGGAAATGAACAGACAAAGCAGGGTCAGAACATTTTGAGCCATCAGCCTGTTTTCAGAGGCCCATACCAAACAAATTTATGCATGTGAAATCCAGAGTTGCTGTGTTTTTCTCTACTATTTAACATAATTAAACATTTAGATTGATTATATAGCTAGTTACATTGCGAGCATTTACATTCAATTTACATTCTGTATTGATAGGTTTATGACTGACCTTTTTGTGTTTTTCTTACTTTTTTTGATGGCAAAAAATGACAAGAACATGGCAAACATGCAGACGACTGGCTGTGTGGTTCGTGTGGTCTTAACATAACAATTTATTCACTTTGAATACATTATATTCACATTTGAATCACATTATGTCACAAAATACTTTTGAAGCTGATATCAGTATTTAACACTTACTGCATGTATAATTGCAAAGAGAGTATAATTAGACTGCTTGAATAGATCAAGAGCAGTGCAGGGTGTGAAATAGCATCACATTGTTCTACACCTTCTTTTACAGGCAAGTTGAAAGTTACATTATTTATTTGCTGAATAGGCATGCATGTTTCATTTTTTCCCAGTTGGTTCAAACAGCAGAAACAGTAACTGTGCATTAAAATCTGCAGAGGTGGGTTCTGTGTTGAGGGTGTGTACTTATTTTCCTTAAACAAAATGTCAATTGACTGGGGTACCCAAACTTTTTTACACAAAACACACGTAGATCAAACACAGACTGATCCAGCTTCACATAACCTGATGTATCAAACCCCCGAAAAACTTGTCATACATATGAAAGTGTGAAAATGTCTCGATATTATGTATTGTGATATATTTTTGTCATATCTGCCACCCTTAACTAGTATTTCTTTCTTATGTAAAGTGACAGAATAGCACTGGTGTGAATCATTAGCATAGGATCGTTCTTTTTTGTGCTCTGACATCGTGGGGCTGTGTGAAACGAAATCTAGTGGCACTGCACTGATAGACACGTCTTCAAGCCTTTGATGTGAATTTGAAAGGACAGTAGATGGTTGTAGGGTTTTTGTTCAAACTCTGCATGGTTGAAAATCTGTTTGTTTTGAGAGATAAATCCTAGCCCCAGTAAAACCGCAGTAATACTGAGCTACAGTGAAGCTTTGGTCCTGATGTGTTTTGTTTTCTGAGTTTCTTATGTGTCCTTTTGTTCTGGAGCATGGTGGAATGGAGGCTGTGTGAATCATTAGGAGTAAGAGGAAGGGTCTTTCATCTGTGCTTACTGATAACACTGTGTCGGGCTGTGTAAGGCGTTCTGAGAATGATGACTAGCTCCTGCCCTGCTCAGGTATTCCAGTAATTTAGTTGCTTACTGACTTCTAGTCATGGACAACATACCATTTTGATTATAATGCTGCGAAATGTGTTTTTCTTCGTAGTCAAAAACTATCAAAAAAACGTCTGATGTAAAGCCTTCTTAGAAACATAGAGACAGTATAGAAGGGGCAAACTGCTCATGAAAACTTATTAACAATTAATAATATAAACAACACATTATCTGTCCCAATTCATAAAACAAGACATTTCAGTACAAATCAGACCCTTCATTTCTCCTCAGTGAATCACGGTGGAAGAATACGCAGTAACGCGGCGTCTGAGTGAGGGAGTTTTCCTTTTTCTGTGGCTTAGTTGTGTTTTTATGATTTTATAGCTGTGTTAGGCTCGGTAAGAGACTTAGACTAGGGAGTGTTTCGACTAACGCCAAAATTCGGGTTACATCACTGGTGAAGGAACAGATCTGTGTTGTGACTCGAGGACCGCCTGCGCGCTGAGAAAAGCACATCCGAAATATAAAGTAAAAAAGGGGAAGGAATGAATAACATCTTTCTAAATAAACAAAAGAATCATATGAATTAAAATAAAAAGACAGAGCCTACTTAGATCAATATTACAAATGTTCCATAAATGATGAACAAACAATTTATTGTGCAGCCATACCTCCCTCCATACTCCCCCCACATTTCACATTCTGAGCAGAGATTTAGTGCAGCTGATGTTGTTTTGGAAGTGCACTCTTGTTGGCTGAGTGTTGAGCTCTCACGCGTCCTCAGATCAACACTTTCACAAATGAGGGACATGTTCGCTTTTGTCAAGTGCAGATACCAGCGGAGGTCAGGCATGCATGGGGCCATGTGGAGATGTGATGTGTGTGTTTTGTGTGTGTGTGTGCGTGCCTGTGTGTTGCCAGCCAAAGTGACAGCCCCTTAATTATCCCAGAGCGTGCTGGAGAGTGAGCGTGTGTAATTAGAGGAAGGGAAATGTTAATGCATTCTGTGGGGAGCTAATGGCACATCCTCCCCACACCCTCAATACACACCAATCTAACAATACATTTCTGTCTGGAGCTTCACACAATGTGCATTTCTGTGATACTGAGCGCACACACACACACACACACATACACACACACACACACACACATACACACCAGTGTCCGGTTTAGACATAACCATGGATACCTGTAGTTACAGAAGTGGCAGACTGTGACTAAGCTTGGCCTTCCGTTGACGCCATAATTATCCTGTATGGGATCCTCATGTTAGGGCTAAGCTAACGGCATTGTGAACGTGTTGTAACTGACAGATTGGGGCATTTGACCATCGCACCACCAGAGACTTTAATGATATTGCAGTCAAATGCATAGACTTTAATATGGAACTGTAACTTTTACAGCTTCCACTCTTCTTGGAAGGCTTTCCATGAGATTTTGGAGTGTTGCTGTAGAAATGTGTGCCCATTCATTCTGTAGAGCATTGATGAGGTCAGACACTGATGTTGGACGGGAAGGCCTGGCTCACAATCTCGGTTCCAGTTCATCCCAGAGGTGTTGGATGGGGTTGAGGTCAGGGCTCTGTGTGGGCCAGTCAAGTTCTTCCACACTGAACTCATCCAGCCATGAATTTATGGAGCTTGCTTTGTGCACTGGGACACAGTCAGGCTGGATTAGAAAAGGTTCTTCCCCAAACTGTGTCCATGAAGGTGGAAGTGTGGTATTGTCCAGAATGTCTTGGTGTGCTAAAGCATTAAGATTAAACCCTTCACTGGGAGTAAGGGGTCTAGCCCAAACCCTGAAAAACAGGTCTGTCCCAATACTTTTGTCCATGTAGTGTAAGTTTCACCATGTTTACCTTGTGGCTTCTTCGCTACTCTTTACCAGCTAGGAAGACTTCCAAAACGCCTTGACGAATATTTTCACCCTGTATTCAAAATGTGTCTTCACTTTCGCTTCCTGTTTATGTTAGTTGTTAATCTGACACAGTAGAACCAATGTGAGCTTGCTTAACTGTGTCTAACTAGAAACCACTGAAACTGAACTATTTCAAGATTATTTCTGACTCATTAGGAATCATTAGAAATCATTAGGTCAGAAGGCCTTGGGGGTTTCCCTCTGTGTAGTAGTAGCAGTCTGCTTAGCATGAACAATTAAAGAGAAAACATGTCTAGAGGCAACTTTTCTAATTTATGGTACAAAAAAAATTCAACACGGTTATTCCTTTAGCTTTCCATCTTAAGACTGATTTTATGCTACTGATTTTACATCTGTGGACACGTGAAAATGTTGTGCACAGACATTTGCATAGGCGTTTGCCAATATTTTTGGACACCTCTTGGAGTCTGTGCACTAGGGGGCGTTGTTCAGACCGGAATGTGCAGTAGGACTGCCATTCAGTGACGTCTCCTGGCTTGGTTAGAGGCTGGAGTCCTAAAGGAATGGGTTTATTTGTGAACAGTCATATTTGTGTAAATGGTTAATCATTTTCATACTGAAAATTCTCACATTTTCTCAGAATATTTTGTGGGCTCCTACGGGACTTCCTAATAGCGCCTTATTCATGATGTCAGTGATAGCGAACCACTACAACAGCCAAGTTTGCTCACCAACCAACCAGCTCTCAGTAGCAGTAAACCCACGGTCTTACTGACCAAAGCCTGAGAAAAACAGAAAAATACTGTTATCACTGATTTTTTAATGCACTATATTCTTTCACTTTCCAAAATTAAAGCAAGGTCTGCATGGCCAGAAACACTTAAAAATTCTGTTTTTTTTTTTTAGTTGTTTAGTTGGTAACCCACAGTCACTGACGCAACATTTCTTCTACGCATGGATCAAACTGCTCTGTTTGATTCGGCAGTAGTTCTGGTTCTGGCCCAGTATTGTGTGGGTCTTGTCCTGCGCCAGATACTACAGGATAAAGTAAAGTAAAGTGGTCCCTTATAGTCATGCGTGAACACACAACAGCACACAGTGTGAAATTCCCTTTCTGCGTTTAATCCATTCACCAAGTGAAGCCTTGGGCAGTCAGCAGTGCAGCACCCGGGGGGGGCGGGGGAGCAGTGTGGGGACGGTACCTTGCTCAAGGGAACACCAGTGGTGCGACTAGTAGTCCTGGGATTCAAACCCACAACCTTCTGATCGCAGAGGCAACTCCCAAATGGTTTGTCAGAAGTGGGATAACCAATTAGTGTTTACTTGCTCACACGGTGCGGGCACGGACGTAATGGCCTTTTCAATCTTTTCTTCATGGGCTCTTTCTGCGCAGTGCGGCACACATAGCTTTATGTGCATCTTTACAAAAGAACAAAATCGATCTTTAAACACATTGTGCTCTTTTAAAGCCACACAGAATCCATAACAATTTTTCCTCTGTGCTCTGATGCAATTCTGATTATAGGTAGATGGGGACAAACATTTCTTTGGGTGTGTGCACAACCCAGTTTAGCACCCTATCATTCAGATTCCACAGCACTTAAAGGGCCACTGACTTCACAGCTAAATAGATTTTCCAGTTGTTGACTATTGTATTGGATTTTCAGTACAATGTTCCCCATAGTCAAACGTCCTGAGATTAAAATTAGGGCAGAAATCTAGATTTACAGTTATGGATTTTTTTTTTCTCTCTTTCCACTTTTCTACGTTTCCACGAGGTGATTATTTTGCAGCTCACTGAGGTAAAGTTAGAACTTGAGGCTAAAATTCACTGAAGTTTTATATGAGTAGCCACAGTGTGGTTGTATTTGCGTGATGTTTGACTGATGAGAAGATTGATTGTATTTTATAGATGTAAGACCGCTTGTGTATTTTTGATGTCTCACTAAGTGATGTGAGTGTATGTGTGCGTGTGAGAGAGAGAGACAGAGAGGGAGTTTTTTGTTGCGTGTTCGGAAAAGTCTGTTAAGTCTCTCTCTCTCTCTCTCTCTCTCTCTCTCTCCCTCTCTCCCTCTCTCTCTCTCTCTCTCTCTTTCTTTTGTGTGTGTGTGTGTTTAGCTTATCATCTATTGTTCCCACCAAGTGACTCTGTGTGTGCATGTTTAGAAATATCAACTGTTGTTCCATTAAGAGTCTCTCTCTCTCTCTTTGTATGTATGTGTGTTTGGCTTAACTAATTGACTGTGTGTGTGTGTGTGTGTGTGTGTGTGTGTGTGTGTGTGTGTGTGTGTGTTTTCGCAAAACAGGACAGATGTTCTGCAGCCTGAACAGGAATAAAATCAGAAATCAAACTTTTTCTAGTTTGGTTTAAGCATCTGTGGGAGGTAGAAATCTGATTCTTATTAGATCTCTGGACATGAGACTCAGTTTCACCAGTCGGATCCAGCTTCCTGTGGTTTGTCCTTAGTGGCAGTGCTTCAGAATGTCTGAATGAGGGACAGAAAGTTGGTGCTGCGTCAAATATTACAGCTTAAACATGGACAGTTGAAACTTTTAACAGACATTTAGGACATTTAGACATCTGCTGTGTGTGCTGCAGTTTGAGTCTCTGAATAATAACGGAAGGGCCTGTTAGCCTGTAGGCTTATCTGCTTAGACTAGTTCATCCTACACCTGTTTACAGAAAGTGCAGAACTTTTGTAAAATGCAGTGCAAACATTTATGTGGGCATTGTTAAAATGACAACCAATGTAAATATGCAAGCAAATGTAATTGTATTTGGTCATTTGTATCTTGAAATCTCAACACTGAAGTCTACAAATCAGATGTAGGAGACAAATCTGATTCCCTCTGCACCGTGTGTGTGTGTGTATGTGTATGCTTGGCTTATGTACTCAGTATTTGTGTGTGTGTGTGTGTGTGTGTGTGTGTGTGTGTGTGTGCACCTTATCTGCTCTGGATTTCTATGTGTGTGAGTGTCTTATCTGCTCAGGATTTGTTTGTGTGTGTGTGTGTGTGTGTGTGTGTGTGTGTGAGAGAGAGAGAGAGAGAGAGAGAGAGAGAGAGAGTACCCTGGGCTCATTTCCTGTGTTAATTTGTCTGTTTAAATTCATCTCCAGTGTGTCAGCACCCCATGGGGATTCTGATGGGAAATAATTCACTGCATGCTTTTGCCCTCATGCCTGAAATCAGGGCAGGTAAAAACATTTTATTCCTCCATCTCCATTACACCACTTCTCCTTTCTCTGCTCCCAAGTGCGACATACACCAAGTTGAAAACTGAAGACAACTCAAAGAATGAACAATGTGCATAGAAGCAGTGAATTATTTTATATTTGTGAAATGAACACACGTACACACACACACACACACACACACACACACACACACCTACATTAAAACCTACGCACATATACACACCTACAGAGATCTAAACATTTTCTGTTAAAAAAGGATTCATTTAAAGTCAATTAAATGTACTACCGTCTGGAAATTTTGTTTCACAAAAAGGTACCGGCTCATAAATCAGGTCTGAAAGTTTAATATTAAACTTTCAGTTTTTGGAATTACTAAATAATGGCTCCCAATACTGAAACCACTTTTTCAAAACTCGTTACACAATGACTCCATGTGTGCTAAGCTGTGGATTATTTTTCATTGCTTTTACAAAGAATGTATTCAGTGACTATGTGCAATGCTGCAATATGAAAATGAGCTTCTAACCAATGACAGGGTTTCTGACAGGGTGACCAATCACATCTCCAGGTGAGTTACTGGGCTTTCTGATAAATTGAGGTCTTCATGTAATTCAACCCAAGTCCATTTTTTAACCATTAAAGTTGTTGGCGAATCGGTGCATGAATGGGTGCGGCTAAACTACTTAGGCAGAATAAGGAGATAAATCACAAAAACTATGATTTGAAAACAGGTTGTTGCTTTTTTTTTCGGTATACGGGCTGTATGGATGAGGGGAGTAAATGTACCATTTACTTAAAATCAGTAAACTTTATCCTTTTTCATTCCTAAATCCTAAAATATTGTGAAAGGC
>JBBPCX010000114.1:7298553-7312456 GCA_037974365.1 Hydrocynus forskahlii
ATATATAAACAGGACAGAGAAGGACAGTGCAAGTTCCTGGTCAGAGAGAGGCAAATATAACATGTGCGGCAATATCCAATGATGGTGCCCCATCTTGTTCCTAGATGAAGTGTACATACTGGTAACAGAAGCTGAGAGCGAAAGTGACTGAGATTAGATGCATCCCTAGAGAGAGCAGTACATGTCATGTTGATGAAAACGTGACCAAATCCAGAGGATGGGATGGACTAGGATGACGCAAGAAACATTACAAATAAAATTCTTCCACATAAGCATTGGAATACTTATAAGCACTGACCTTTAGCAGTGACTGTAGAGCGCAGTGGCAACACGAAAGCCACTTGAAGAAAAAATGAAAACATCACAGTTCACAGTGTATGCTGATTATATGACTCATGACTGATGGAATGTGAATTCCTTGTGCTCAGTGGTCTGATCCTAAAAAGTCAGTATCAGTAGACACTCTATACTTGTGTATGTGCACCTCTGTATACTTCATTCAGATGCTGTACTTGTAGATGGTGAACTTGTCTTTATACTTTGTATTTTGTTTGTGTAGTCTTTTATATATTTCTTATTTTCATAAAGAATCAAAATGACATAACTCAAAATGACTGTGTGATGTATTTGTTTCCATTTTTATATACCATTGCTGTCCAAAAAAAGATGGTCTTTGTTTCTACAGGGAAACGAACATTCAGCAAGTGGTTTGAGGCTCAGAAGTTTGTGTGTGAGTGTGTGTGAAATTACAGCTGGGCGAGGGGGGTTGCTTATGATGGCACTGAATGGGTTTGGAGGGTTAATGGTGTAAATCTGGGGGGGAGTGGAGTGGCTGCTTTTGCAGTGAAACCTTTTATTGTGTTCGCTACAGCTGGGGGACGCCTAAATTGGGGCTTTGTGGAAGGGTAGGTGGAGAAACTCTCTGGATGCTGTAATTTAGAGGACATTGAGAGGCACGCACACATGAGGAGACACTTCACCGCTTATATTTGTCAAATTCTAAGCATTTAAGAAGAAACTTTTTTGATCAGAATGTCTTTATCAAAGACAAAGATGATCAAAAACAAGAGCTGTCAAATCATTAAAATAATGAATCATGATTAATCACAGTACTTCATGCAGTTAATCGCAGTCTGGAGTGTACACGACTGATTGGCATAGGTTAAGAAGTCTTGGTGTGAATGGGTTGAGGGTGGCTACTCGACTTCCACGCTTTCTTCACATAAAAAGAGTAGAAAATGTGTCATTATAGCAAACAGACAGTATCACCACACAAATCATTGTTTTCTGGGCTAGGGCTAAAATAGCACATATCCATAGGATTCAAATCAGCTTGATTGGAGAGAACAAGTAAACACATGTTCATGCACCTCCATACTTAAGAAAACTCCTCGAAACAGAATAGATTACCATCATGTTGATTCGTACATGAACAACATGAAATAGGTTCTCTTCTACATCTAATGTGGCGTGGCTAGTGGCCTAGTGGTTAGGGAGTTGCCCCTGCGATCAGAAGGTTGTGGGTTTGAAGCCCTAGACTTCTGATAGCACCACTGAGGTACCTTGGCGCGAGAGTTAAATGCCGAGAGAGCTTTTCACATTGTTCACACATGACTATAAGGGCAACTTTACTTTTCTTTATAGTAGGTAGACGGTGCAGGAATCTCTTACATCCCTGATCATTTCCTGAGTGTCCAGTCTGTAGGAGTGACTGATCTGGTAGATTTGGACCGGAATAAAACCACTGTAAAATGAACACAATCAACACATTACCTCATCCCTGACACAATCCAAACGGAGCTGTATTCAGTCCAGTTTGACCCTCAAGTAAGACTCTTTCATTTACAAAGCAGTGCACTGAGTTATAGTTATATCATTAGAAAAAGTACACTTCATCAGAATGTATTTACTACTTTTGACGTGAAGCTGAACAAGAAACTCGCGGGATTTCCACACAGTGAACAATGTCCAGAGAGAGAGAGGTTGTGACTGTTCCACCCAATGAGTGTAGAAGTCATATATATCACACACAATCCACTCCCCCACTATTGTAGCCCCTCGCTCTCACTCTGCTTCATCCAGCTTGTGCATTCTTATTGCAGTGGACACACCACACCGAGTAATTCCTTTAAGCTTCTCTGGTTCCAGCTGACCGTCTGAAATGATCCGGTGCACATTTAATTTTTCTCATTGATTGTCCCTTTATTTACAAGGCGATCATTATCTGATTTAATTGTGTCTCTCTGTACTGTAAGTGTGTTCGATTATTTTCTTCTTGAATAATTGTCCGACACTCAAAGGCCAATGATTCAGAGCAGCGCGAGGCGTGCTGGTCCTCCTGTGGGTCGTTTGGAGTTATCAGTCAAGTCAAACAGTGTGAACTATGTTATAAGCTCATTTTACACAGTCCATTTCTCTGCCCTTCATCTTAACAGCCTCCCTGCTGGCCGTCAGTCTGTCTGCCGTCTCTCAAACAAACATACGTGTTTGAGGAAACGTCAGCAAGAGCCGCCCCATTTACTTACCCTCCACTAGGCTCTTCTAACCTTTCCTACCAGAAAGTCCTCATGGATGTTGAATTCAAACATTTGTGTCCTATTTTGAAGCATGAAGTACTCTATATGCCCACAAGTATATTGATCCCTGCTTATCCAGCCCCTTCCTCTGAAATCAAGGGTGTTACTAGAGGGTTTGCTTTTTGGCGGTAGATTTTTTTTTAACATTTCTGTGAGAACTGGATTGCAATCAGCCTCAAGCGCATGAGTGAGGTCAACCACTGATCTTGGATGATTAGTTCCTGGTACGAAGGTCCATTCCTGCTCATCTCAAAGGTGCTGGATGGAGCAGCATCACTCCAGAATACACTGTTCCACTGTTCAATGCTGGGGGGCTGAAACCTCCAAGCCGACACTTGGCATTGAGCCTAATGACCTACTGGCAATAAAAGGAAGATGATTAAACAAACTGTGTGTTAATACCCATTTCGTCAATGGGTGCGCCTTAAAAAAATATAATTCACTCATTATATACATTGGCGCAGGTGGCGCCTCACTTGTTTCACTCATACAAATGGCTGGATGGATAAGGGTGGGGGTCGAAACTAATGATTTTTAAAAGTCTCCCCCTGATATAATGGCTCCAGTGCCCAGACATACAAGGCATCTCAAGCCTGGGACCGGGCTGTGCCGCCTCGGACCGCAGGGTTCGCTCCTGAACGCTTTGTGTTGAGGTGATATTTTAGACGTGATATACTTCGATGATACAAAAATGCCTTATTGCATGAATTGCAGAGAACGATACTCCTGTCAACCGTTCCATCTTTCCGTTTTTAAACATTAACTTTCCACTCACTGGGCCAAGCAGCGCGTTCTCGTCTCCTACTAATCCCATGACATGCAATTAATCAGCGTTCATTTTTTTAGAATGTAGCGCATAGTGTGTGTGCTGTATTGAAACACAGCCATCCATCCCATTTACCTGTGCAGAAATCAGACACAGGCACTCTACTGTCTGATTGGCTGAGGAGCATAAATCCACCCCTCCGGGGCTTGTTGCAACCCAACACCTGAGAGACAGCGTGTGTGTGTGTGTGTGTGTGTGTGTGTGTGTGAGTGTGTGTGAGTGTGTCTGGACTCGCCTCATTCTCAGCCACACACTCACCCCACCCCTGTCCCACGAGACACACTTTCTCTGTCTCTCTCTCTCTCTCTCTCTCTCTCCGGTCTCTTACTGCACACACAGTGCAGGTGGATTCATTCACTGACCACCTGTAGCTCACTTGTTTGCTCGGAGACACCATCCGCACTGGATTTAGTTCGTTTTTATTCTTTTTTTTTCTCTCTGATGGAATAGTACTGTGCTTCGGATCCCTGGGCTTTTTTCCCCCCTCACTTCTCGTTTCTTGCTGAGGGATTTGTGGGGCTGATAGAAAAATTTAAAAAAAGGCTAAAAGAAAAAATAAGAGGTTTTCCTTTCCTGGAGGTTTTCCCTGACATGGTAAGTGCTCAAGCTCACGCTCAGCTGGACTTTCTTCCTCTGACAAATACTCTTTTCCTCCCTTTTCCTCTTTCTTTCTTTCTTTCTTTTCTCTTCTCTCTTGGTTCTTATTTATTTATTAAGTACCTTTATTCAACAGAAGTAAACTTTTGAAGCCTGAACATCGGTGGAAGCACTTTCATTTATGTTCCGCCGTAGAATGCCTCGCCACTTTCAGCGTTCTGACATTTAAAGAAGTCTCGGGTCATGTTTTTTTCTGGACACTGTAAATGAAAAACACGCTTTGACTTTGGCCAGAGGGTCTGTGTTGGTGTGGGACGTTGGCCGTCTAGGTACTTTGCTTTTTGTCCTTAAGTAAACTACCTGCTTCTTGTCCAAGCAGTGAATGTGTGCATACAAACACACGCACTGTAAAAGTTGCAGTACTGTAGCAGTTCAACTGCAGTGCATGTGTGTGTGCGTGTGTGTGTGTGTGTGTGTGTGTGTTGAGCCGGCCGGCTTTTCCCTTCTGGCTTCTTTGAAATACATCATTGTTTCTAATAGGGATTATTGATGGAGCGATTCGTCTAGGTTTTTAAGCTGCTCATCTAAAGCACAGGGACACCGAGCTAGTCATTTTTTGGTAAATATTTGCATAATAAACAGAAAGCTTTTCAGATCCTAGCATTTTTCTTTGCATAAAAAAAATCAAGGGGAACAACTGACAAAACGTCTTATCTTGGGAAGAAAGCAGAAGACTGCACATTTTATTCCTTGTGTTGATCATCATCATCAGCGCTAAAACCTTTCAGCTGCTTAAAGCACATTTGGGTCCAAAAGTTTCAATAGGAGCTTTTAGTAATAGTTTGAAATCATTTTCTGGTTGTCATAAAAAGGAAGACGCTTTGATAACGTGTGGAGTTACCCAACAGCTGGATTACCCGACAGTTGTATGAACTTTTGCAGTTAATTTATTTTTGTTTACAGTACAAGCGAGAAAACTCACATTTCATGAGAAGGCCAGATGTCCCCGGTCTTTTGACAGACAGTGTGCGCGTGTGCAGTTCCTGAGCCTGCGTGGACCCCCGGCGTGGGCCGATTTTTTTGAATGTGTGCGTGATGGAAACAAGTCCTCGAAGATGATTGCCTACTTGATTGCTGCTTTTCTCCATTTTGTTGCTGGAACAGATTTTCACAACAGACTGCCAGTAACACTCTTCCAGAGTTAATCTTCAGGTTCAAGATTTCCTCTGGCACAAACAAAGCCCGTTAGTAACCCTTCAAAGTCGTAATTATCACTGCCGACAACAAAAACATGCTGGAGTTTTATTCGGATGATTTCTCACCCGTCGCTCATTGAAATGAGGAGACATTGTTAGTTCATTCCGCTCTGTTTGTACCGTAATTAGAAAGAAGATTTTTGGCTATGCTTTGAATTCGATGGGGGAAAAAAAAGAGTTAATCTTGATTTGTGGGAGGAAGAAACGTCCTTTCCTTCTTCGCCAGTTTTGTCGATGTTTAAAAACCATTCTGGGGCTCAGGCAGAATGCAGACTGAACACAAATGCAGTTAATTGCATACCTGTCTTGGCATTAATTGTATAATGACTTAATTGCATTTAAAGAGAATAGCAAAACAGCAGTACGTCTAGAGGACTAAAGGTTAAGCAGAGGCAGGCCAGATACTTTGAACCAGAAAAGCTTTTTCACTGCCGGAGTAAAAAAAAGAAGAGCAGATCTATTGGTGAGAAGTCAGCGTGATCGGGTCGGTGTGTCTGACTCTGTCCGTGAGGAGTGATTCTGTTTCAGTCAGGCTTGATGTCTTTCAGCACGCTTTTGTCTCCCCTAATCCTGCCATCCAGCTTTGAAAACTCACTATTTACCCGTTTTCTCTCTCTCCGCTCATCCTGCATGTCCCTACACCTCTCTCTCTGAGGGAGGGCCACATTCAGGACGCTTTCATTCATACCCCGGGAGGGCGAGAGCCAAAGAGAGCGAGAGAGAAGAAAAGAGAAGAGAAGGGTCTTAGTGTGGTCAGGGTGGACATAGTTGTTGGGATTAGCCATGTTTTCCTGTCTCCTTTCGAAGTACTGAATGTTAAAGAAATTGTTCAACCAATACTCCCTACAAATGTGGTCAATCAACCAAGACATGTTTGGGGTGTGAGGTTTGCTTCTTGAGTTTCGCTCTGGAGCTAAAGCGTCCAAAAGTACAGACAAGATATGAAGATATCTGCAGCTACTGCCATAACTTTCCTCCATGTCTATATATAACTATGTCAAACAGTGTCAGAAACCACAAAAGCAAGTCTGTTTGAGGTCACTCAAGAACTCGGCTTGCTTTGAGGAACGTATGTGATGGTTTAGACACTCAGCTTGATTGGTACCAAGCTTAGATTGATCAGATGTGATCTGAGCTACATTAGGGTTGTAGCTCCAATGCAAAACTATAGAAGCAGACTTTAGACACCAAATGTGCCTTTGGTGATCTACTACATTTAAAATATGGACCCTTGTAGCTTGTTAGATGATCCATCACTCAACAAAGGTGGATTCTCTTCCTCCTGTATCAGAAATCAATCATCTACCACTGGTCCACTTTAAATTCACAGCTCATACCGCAGATTGGGTAACATGAGTCAGTTTCGTTTCTAGTGGGCTTCCTACTTCCAGTCTGACTACTTCATGCATCTTTAACACTGAAGGTTCTCCAGGAACAAAGACTGACATTTGTGTCCCTTTTAAATTACACACTATTAAAATATCCTCTATTTAAATGGTTCAGTCTGCTTGTTATTCACCTGGTTGGTATTACAGCTCTAACAAAAACAGTGGTAGTAGTGCAGTATGTGAGTCCATTTCCTGATCATCTGAAATGAACAAGCTATCATTCATCACAAAATGCTCATAAAAATGGGTGGAAAAGTCAGGAATTAAAAAAAAAAAGCCAAAGTGTTGCAAAGGAAGTGTTTCTACACTTGGATTAAAAAAAAAAGACATGTTGGTTTATGGATAAAGCAAAAAACATGCAAAAAAACCAAAAAAAAAAGCGATAACATAAAAATGAAATGCCTTTCCATTCATTTAAAATTTGTTAAAAATTTGGCTAAACTTTTGAATAGAAATCCCGTTTGAGGGACGACAAATGTGAGGAAATTAAAACATTCTTAGCGTCTTAAAACATGGAAAGATTTAAAATATATTGGTCAGTTCACTGTGTAACGTTCACACAATAAAAATGGCAGGTGGCGTTTTCAAACAGATGTAAAAAGAAAAAAGAGAATTGAACAGCAACAAAATATACATTTAATTTAGCTGTTGAGGCGGTTGCTGAAGGTGCTGACATTTTGGAACCCCAGCAATTCTCCCCCATATGTCCGGCTCTCCAGCTGGCCGGAGAGTTTTATGGCGGTGTGTGTTTGCTCACGCTCAGCCTGTGTGTTAAAGCGCCGTTGGTCACGGCTCTTTCAGCGCTGACCCCAACACGGCGCCAGGAGGGTGGAATCTGAGAACCTGCAGATTAACTCTTAGAGGTCTACAGTAATTACTGTTGTTTTTATACACTTTTAAATGTAATTACTTTATTTTATAAACCCTTATGCAAAAGTGTTCTATGTTGTATTTAGAAAGGACACCTTGACTTGAAACAGTAGTGGAACCTTTTTTGGTGCTATAAGGATTTTTTAAAGAAGCAGTTACACCAGGTTTTCCATCACAGTGAACTATTTATCCAGTATTAGTGTTCATATGAATATTTGAATGCTATATAACCACTGCCTTTACTAAACAACCCTTGAAGAAACCTTGTACTTTAGTAATGTATATTATATCTCTCTGCATCAGTTGAGCGAGTGTTTTGATTTTGATGTCAGTAATTGGTAGAAATATAAGACGTTGTTGTAGAATACATAAGTAACTGTACTTTGTAACTACACTTAAGTATTACTGTGGAAAAAAAACAATCCTTTGCACAAGGATTATTGATTTGTTTCCACTTTTGATTGTTATTTCCATAAAGCCTTTTTTCTTTAACTAATCAGTCAAGTTCCTGCACACTTAGTTGTTTTAATTAAAAATATCTGACTAAATTCATGATGCTGTAAAATGAAATGGCCCACAAATGATCTGTTTAATCTCGGAGACTTGAACCACCGACTGATCAAGCCAACCACGCCACTTGTCACACTCCACGCATCAAACCAACACAACTACTCGTTTTTTTTATTTAGACATTTGATTTTTGCTTTCAGTGGCCTGCTGTGCTTTCTATTGTTGTTTAAAAGAAGCTCTGTGCTGCCCTTATTGTTGGATGGATTGTAGGATATTATAGGCTGTGATAGCAATAACTCAGTCGGTACGGAACAAAAGGTTATTATTGATTTTTTTAAGAATAGCAATAAGGTATATTTGTAAAGTATATATTTAGTAACATTTGGTTAAATCCTGTTCTTAACCTGTCTAAACAAATGTGAAAGCATTACGAAATCTTCTCATTTACCAAGAAGAGTAGGTTAAAAGGCTGAAAACGCCTGTTTTTTAAAGGACCAGTGTTAACCGTAGACTTCTAAGCATTTAACTGCTCTATCACCGCTAGATCCAGGCTTTTAGCTGTTTACCCTTCGGCTCTGTGTTGTTTGCCTTCTTCATTGTTCACCCCAAGGCTTTAATTGATTACTGTTGAAATGCAGCTCTTTAGCTTGTGTTGGTTTATCGGATGTGTTCCCGCACAGCGTGATGAAGACTGGCCCACACCAGCACTCACCTGCTGCCTATTTCGGGAGTCCTGGCTTTTTGGAATGAAATGCCCTAATACAAGGCATGTTTTTTGTCTGTTTGTCGATAACTTTTATATATACTTCTGTAAATACTGTATATATATTTTATATATACATCCTATTAATACTTAAATACGTAGTAAATACTAAACTATCTTTTAAAAATGTTATTTTCTTATTAATGTACTTACTTAAATACGAATGTATATATTTGTATATCGAAACCTATACAAGTATATGTATGTACACATTAATATATGTATGTATGTATGTACCCTTGAGCAAGGTACCATCCCCAACACTCTGCATCACTGGCCGCTCACTGCTTCACTTGAATGGGTTAAATGCAGTGCTGTTCGCCCTGTGTGCCGTACCATGCTGTGGTGTGTTCACATATGACAAATGGACACTTTAAATTAAATCTACTCTTCGTAAAAAGGGGAAGGGTGGCCCAACTTTCTCCCAAGTTCAGTTACTAGTAGTACCCTCTTACTACTCCAGTCATACTGTGCCAGCAGTGCCGTGCCATTGGACAACTCGACCAATTTAGTTGAGCCGTGCTGGCTAGCTTTGCACTGAGTGAAGGGGAAAGGGCGAACCACTCTACTCACCCATACAGAGCACGGCCAGCTGTACTCTTTTGGTCTCCTGGCCACAGACAGCTGTGTCATTGCTAGGGATCGAACCTGCAGCCTCTTGATGGAAGTGCCAGCGCTTAGACACTAATGCCAAATGGCTGTAATATTACCACATTAGTTATGTTATTTGTATTTGCACAACATTGCCACTGAAATGCCAAGTGTTGTTTTTATCCAATTTCTCAGGGGAAAAAAAGATGATGCAGGTAGAATATTGGTCTTTTTTGCTTTGTACTTACATCACCAGTGTAGCTTTGTTCGTATGATCTGACTTCCAGCATGTCAATGGATTGGCAGTATATCTAGTCCAGTGTGACATACAGTGTATATTGGTCCATTGTTATCATACAGTTTGCAGCTACTCTTACTTCACTAAAAAGTCACAATGGAAATCAAACATTACACAGCAAGGTGTCCCCACATAGACCATTAACCTGTATGTCAAACAAAAGGGTTTCTTTTTTTTTTTTTTGGAAGGGGGCTTTTTTGGTGTTTCCTGTTCGGGGGCAGCTGGTGGCCTAGTGGTTAGGTAGTTGCCCCTGTGCTCAGAAGGTTGTAGGTTCAAATCCCAGGACTGCTAGTGGCACCTCTGAGGTTTCCTTGAGTGAGGTACCGTCCCCACACGCTGCTCCCTGGGCGCTGTGTTCCTGGCAGCCCACTTACATTGTTTACACTGTGTGTTGTAATGTGTTCATGTATGACAAATGGTCACTTCACTTACTGCACGTCTCAATTTTTGTCATTTCCTGATGTTTTTGGCATCTACACAAAGAGTGGAAAATGTTCTGAAGCGGCCAAACACACTAGTATGTAAAATATTCGAAGTATTAGTAAAATTATGTTATGTTTGCTAATTTTTTTTGTGGTTCTTGCTTAATTCAGAAGACGTTCCTAAATATTGTTGGGCGGTGTTTGCACACGCACCATGTACGCACAAGTGGCCGAGGGGAATCCTCAGAACACGCTACACTTGGACGGGGATCAAACCCAGTGATTTGCTCGGCTTCTTATTTCCTCTTTGATGGAGGATTTGGAGACCACACTTCTACCAGCCGCTATTGAAGAGAAGTTCAAAATAAACTGAATTTAATTATCCATTCTGATGTCCTCTCTGGTTTTCGAGTGAAAGTTTTGTGTGTGTAATAGTGCCTTTATCTCTGGAGCAGGAGTTCAGAATGCGGTTCAGCGTTTAACAGCTTTATTCCAAGCCTCTGCATTCTGTTTGTTAGTTTAAACCTTTTGGCCCAGTCTTAAAATGAGCCTGTTTTCTTCCACTGTGGAGCAAAACTTAAAACACAGGGCCTCTGAAGGGCAAACTTTGAACTTTATCTTTTTTATAGCCTTTCATCCTTTTTTCTTTCATGACACATGCAATGTAGGCAGTGGTTTCAGCTGCCTGTAGAAGTCTGCTGGTTTTAAATGACAGGGCTCACTTTTTTTTTTTCTTTTAGCAAAGTGCATGAAGGGTCTCAGAAAAACAATCGAGGAATTGTTCGACCACCAATCAAAGGTTTAGACACACTTTACTCATTTTAGTATGATCGTGGAGATATCAAACTCCAAGACAGCACTAGTGGGTTTATGGAGTGACCAAGAAAAAAAAAAAAATTAAGTCCCTTAAGACGTACTCTAACAAACAGTTTCAGGAGAATCCACCTGGACGCTTTTCCAACAGGCTTGAAGAAGTTGCACAAATAATGAAACCTTGTTGGGTGCTAAAACTACTCTTTGGGCCATTCTTAAAAGAAAATAGTCATTTATTGTTAAGTCTATAGTAAAACACACATTTAATCAATCCTACTTCCAGTTATTCGCCCGGGAGTCACCTGGTTGCACTTGTTTAAACGAATCGCAGTTATTTATCATGGTTGTTAACACACTGTTGTGTCACAACTAATAGAACGTAATAGAATTGGGAGCGTTTGGGTCAAGAAAATGAAAACGCAACTGAAAATAATTTTAATGACACACCATGGGTCTTATAAAAACACCATGGTTCTTATGACTGGCTTGATGCCGACACCTTTTGAAGGCACCGGTGAGTAATAGAATGTATGTTTTTGTTTTTGTTTTTCACTTAGGTTTGCCATCAGAAGTTACTAAGCGTAACCAGCTATGAAGTAAAATAGATCATCTGCAAGGTTGGCTATTTTTAAGATTCTGACTGTTAGTGTACAAAAACAGTAAATAGATATTACTTTATATCAAGGTAGCAACAACTGTATGAGCCCAGTGGACTCGTTGATTGGATGGAAATGTTTGGCACCACTGCATTAAGTTCATGCAATATGTGACTATAAGTTGACTGTCAATAGTTCTGCTTTTTCTCTTTTTCACCTTTGGTTGTATCATCCTTTTGTGTGTGTGTATATATGTGTGTGTGTGTGTGTGTGTGCACTTTTCTTAACACAAGTGCTGACTTGCCCCGTAGCCTGATGGGTGGTGGGGTTGTGAATTCTTTTCTCTTCCAGACATCATGCCTGAAGACCATTTTTATGTTCCTGCCTAAATACCATCTCTCAAAGCTTCATGCACATGTGTGAAGCCCAGACGGGTTCATTATTAGGGTTGTAGTTAGGGGTGGGTGATATAACAATATATCATCTTTATTGTGATGAATTAGGCCACAATACACTTTTTTATTAGTGAGTGCATCATGGAAATTGCAGAAACTATTTGAAAAAACAAAATATAAAGCCTGTAAACAATATCCAGTGAACATTAACCGTGTAAACTGCGTGGTAACAAATAGCCGACTAGATGTCAGCCCATTTCACCATCATTTTATTGTGTTCATGTCTTACCTATTGTTTGATTATCCACTTAATTTTTCGTTAATTTTTGCATTTTTTGTTACATAGTTTTTCAAAGAGTTTCTAAAAGTTCATAGTATACCCAAATGTGGTGCATTTTATCTTGCTCACAACCACATCATGCAAATTATCCCTGGAACACCAACGTGTGCTTTAAAGTGAAAGATTTGCCCAATTCAGAAAGCCACTGATTTACAGTCCTACAGATTCACAGAACTAATGGTTAAAATGCCATTAGTACACTAGTACGTTAGTGTCTCTATTTAATGATTATTTGTCATGATCTGTATCTGTCCCTCCATCTTGCTGGATGAGTTTGTGATGGAGTGTCTAACGCATGGCCCCCTGTTGGTATTCGTGTGTGTGAAATGTGCTAAATTCTTCAACAGTGTCACTGCAAATGTCACCTAAACACACCGAAAAGGAATTTCAATTGATTTACTTGCAGGAGCCAGTTTTAGTAGCTTATAAGAGTATTAGGTGATGTTAGATAGTTATCAAGTTCAAATGGCATTGTTTTGCATTTAGACTTTTAACCAATTAAAACCAATTAAAGCCAATTCAATTTGTTTCACTTTTTTCACTCTCCTCTGGATTTGTATACTGGCCACTCCGTTTAGTGGCTGGTTTTGTCAGTTGTGTGAAGATGAAGGTGACAAAGAACGGGTTCTTTGACCTGTTTTCGGTTCCCTGAAGAATCTCTCAGCTGATGCTTCTTTTTGAGAACTGCTTATCTGAATGAGATTTGTAAAGAAGTTAAAGTTAAAGACCTTCCAGATAAGTTAAAAGACCCTCCACCTAATGTGAAGGGGTCTAGGAAGGGCTTTGAAACCTTCTTCACAGTTACAAATTTAGTAGGCATAGTTCTTTAAAAAAACAAAAGTGGTTTTTCTATTGCAGTGCTCAAAGTAAAAAGAGCTGATTGAGACAATGCTAAATAAATGTATTGTACTACGGTATATTAAATGTAACCGGAGACTTTGCCATTCAGGAACCAATCCTGCTCCTGAAAATCCACCCCAAAAGCAGTTTTTATAAAAGCTTCAATATCCGTCATCAGAATGGGGTCTTCCTGGTCTTTTAATGGAAAATGGCATTGATGTAGGATGTAACGTGGCATGTATGCAACAGATTTTATATGACATTTTATATTTCGGCCAGCATGTCCTTTTAAGAGTCCGCACTCCTAATGAACCGAGAGCAACAGTGGCCAAAAGAAACTCTCAGTCCCCTGGAGAGAATTTCCTATTCAAACCTTCCCTCAGGTTCCAGCTTGTTTTTTTTCCACCGCAGGGCTTGTTTGTAGGAAACGAACACTGAATCTAATGTGACAATTAGGCTTAAATATGGGACAGCATGTCATTTATTAGGCAGACTCGCTCTGCAGGTAGGAACTTGTCTTCCTTCAGTCAAAAACACTTGAGAAAGTAACAAGAATCTAATCCATATTCATTCGCTGACACTTCGCTCGCTGGATGACCGTTGCCACATGCAAAACAGTCATTTCAGATATGCCATATTTTTTCTCTTTTTTTCTGTTCGTTTTTTTTTCCTAGTGACTTGTGGGGCCTCACAGAAGGGTGCTTGCACACAAACACACACACACACACACACACACACACACACCTACACACACACACACACACACACACACACACACACCTACACACACACACACACACACACACACACACACACACACAC
>JBBPCX010000114.1:7332748-7343452 GCA_037974365.1 Hydrocynus forskahlii
AAGAGGAGAGGGCCAGAATCCCTCCTGAGATGTGTGCAAACCTGGTGACCGACTACAAGAAACGTCACTGCTGTGCTCGCCAGCAAGGGTTTCTAAACCCAGTACTAAGTCTGTTTTGCCTGGGTATCAACTACTTATTTCACTCAGTGAGATGCAAATCAATTCATAACTTTTATGCAACATGATATTCTTTCTCTCTCCGTAATAATGAAACTACCTCATAAATTAGAGACTGTTCATTTTTTTGGAAGCCAGCAAACTTACAAATTCAGCAGGGGATCACATCATTATTTCCCCCACTGTAATTCTTAGAGTGAATAGAATCTGTTTGTTAGCATCTATTTGTCTGTTCATCTTTCAGAATGTGTCTATTTTTAGAATGAAAGATGGCTGCCTCTTAGCTTGGCCTCTAACATTTGTGACAGACTAGCATGGAACCCAGCTTCTGATTTGTGGAGTTGAGAGGGTGAAATGGAAATGTTTGTGTAATCCTCTGCTTTTTTGGAAATCTGGATGCTGACCATCATTTACGTTTGTGCTGGAATTTCGACAGCAGTATGCAGGCAGTTTATCACAGCCGGGCGTTTTGGGCTAGTTTGGCTGGGTGTGCTCGGCGGCTAGGTCACCCTCGGCTAATCATTAACTCATTATTGTGTATGAGGCTGTAGATCAGTGTTGGTTCTGCTGCGTTGACTTCGCTGACAGCTTTATGGAAGCTTTTGATACAACTGAATGGGGCAGTAAAGCACTCAGACGCTGGAATGGAGCTGGAATGGCATGAGGCTTTTGTGCATCGACCAGCCTCTCATTGGCAGATGCGGCTATTCAGTAACCGAGTGGCCACCCAGGATCTGTTATTGGAAGACATGCGTGTTGTGTATTGTTGCAGGGCAGCCATTTACATGAAGTGTCCTGATCTAAGGTCGAGTTTTTATTCTTTATAAGTGTACCATTTGCGAGACAAAAGCTGATGCTAGAATCTAGATAACATAAGCCTATATCAGCAAAATACTGGCAAACAGTGCAGCCGACAAGTAAAATAACAGAGAATAAATTAAAGAATTAAAAAGCGAGCCACTGACTTATGGTGATAAAAAAATATGGCCTAAAGAAATGTTGCTTTGATCCGTTAAACTTTGTAAATGGGACCACGTTCCAGTTTCTCACTCTAACCACAGAGCCTAATACTTTCATAGAAGCTACTGCATATGAAATATGATGGACACTATTAGGAAAGAATGTTCTCCATAGGTACATATTCATACCCCAAAGTACAGATCATGTAAATGTACCCTCGCCACATGCTAACCACATTCACTCTTCCAGACGAGGGGTGCATATTATTTGTATTTAAAGATTTTCATAATTAAAACAACAAAATGAAGATTTAAGAAAGAACGATTTAAAACTGGAGATTTAAAGACTTGCCAGTTGTGCATGAAATCTGCCATTTAAAGGGGTAAATACAGTCCAATAGGTCTTAATCAAGGTTTACTGGCAGCCTGTGTTAGAAGTACCAGAATAATAATCCAAACTAATCCAAATTACATTATTTGATTTTTTTTTTCTTTTTTTATTCTTTTTTTGTCTCTGCCACAGCTTCTTACATGTAAACCATCATCCAGCTGCCCACTTTTTATTTGCCATCATCCTTTATTTGAGGTTCTTTGTAAGGATACCATGGAAAATTCGAGCTACTTGCTATTGTCTGTGGGTATTTGTTTCCTTTCTCATTCTGTAGAAGTGCCAGTATTTCTCACCATATTAACACTTTTATGTTTTTTTTTCATCTGATGCTTTGAATGACATGCTCGATACAAAGAGGGAAACATTTATGCTGTAAACACATCAAAACACATTCAGCAGCCTCTCCTCTGCTGTTGTTTGACGGCTGCATTATAGCCCTCATTACACCATTTCACCCAGAGGAGGACTGATATCTGATTAATAATTAAACTTTGTTTGCCTCGAGTGGTTTAGTTATTCATGTTCTTAACCTTAATTGCACATAAATCATTTTCCCTGATACCAGAGTGGCACTACATCTCTCTTCGTGTTCTTTATTTATTCATCTGAGTGGCATTAGCAGTAAGCCGAGGCGTAAACATTTCAGAAATTAGCAGAATGGGTTGAGAGTTCATTTGATGTCTCCAATAAACCTGTTAAACAAATATTTACGGATTTACGGCGTGCAGGAAAGCTCTTCGTGATGTGGAAGCAGCTGACAGAGCGATAGTGATGGTACAGATTAATGCGATCCCACTGATTTAGGTCTGCGTATCTGTGTGTGTGTGTGTGTGTGTGTTTTCTCAGGTGCTTGCAGGTTAAGTACTTAAACTACAGCCATAAACTATTACTGTGTGGTGTCACACACTTTGCCCTGCGGTTGATTTGTGGAGCATTAGAAATGTTTGTGTGTGTGTGTGTGTGCGTGTGTGTGTGTTGTTTGTGGGGGTGTGTTCTTAAGTGGGGTCTAAACCTCAGATCTCACAATGATCTTGTTTGATCTTGACTTTTTAGCAAAATACGAATTGGACCCAGATTAAATAAAAATTCACCACGATCAGGTTTCATTTAATTTGACTGTTTTAATTTGCTACACACAGTCCAAACTATTAGGTCTATCAAACTTAATGTGCTCAGATAAAGATTTGAGAACTGTTAGGATTTTACTGATACATCTATTGATGCTGTTATTATTACTGCTCTCCATAATTTGTTAAAAAAGAAAGGCATTATATAAAATATGTGAACAGTTAATTGTTTTTTTATATATATATATATATAAACAACAAGCTAAACTGCTTCCTGTGTATGTAATGGGGGAGCAGCAATCACTACAAATGTCTGTCTATGTTAGGACGCATGCATTTTGTAGAAATACTGATAGTGGTACCATTTGGCTGGGAGCTTATCCGTGTTTCACCATTGACCATTCAGAAACTGGTACCAATTCAGGATTGGTTCTTGATTCCCCTCCCTGTGTTCAGCCGACTATGCTGAACAGTGCTCGCGAGACCTGTAAATAAATCAATAAGCAGCAAACTAAGAAATACAACAGCAAAGTGGAAAGCTCCAATTCCCCTCGAAAGAATGCTCAAGCTGTGTAAACGAGAACAAGAGCAAGAGGCTACAAGAGTGGAGGGGTTAAACCATTTAAAATAAATAAAGTGGGCCCGTATAGTCACGCGTGAACACACCACACCACAGCACACAGTGTGAACTTCTCTCTCTGCATTTAACCCATTCACCAAGTGAAGCAGGGGGCTGGCGCCAACAAGGGGCGCCTGGGGAGCGGTGTGTGGGGACGGTACCTTGCTTAAGGGAACCTCAGTGATGACACAAGCAGAGCTGGGATTTGAACCCACAGCCTTCTGATTGCAGGGGCAACTAACCACTAGACCGCCAGCTGTACACATGTATGTATGTGTGTGTTTTTCCTTTTATATTTGGACATCATTTGGATACAAGAGCCACTCTTCACATTGCGTGAAACCTTCACACTGAACTGACCAATAGAAATGCTCCAAAATAACTTTAAAAGCTCTTCGGTCAAGTCAAGTCAAGTTTATTTGTAAAGCACATTGTCATTCACAAATGTCATAGAATTAAATAAAACACAAATAAATTGAAGAAATAAAGGGATCCAAAGAAAAACAGTCAAAGAAGACTGGAAGTGCAGTAGAAGTGCTGCTATATTAAAGAAGGCGGAGGAGAATAGTGCAGTTTTTAGCAGCTTTTTAAAACAGGCTACAGCTGGTACAGTTGGTGTAAAGCTATAACACTGCTTTCTGAATGAAATAATCTTTCTTAGGTGGCAAATTGGAGCTCTTACGACCAATCTGATTAATAATAACTGCACAAAATAATTTGATAATTCATACATATTATTTTGCCCTAAGGGACCCTTGTCCTATTCTGACCTTTGCTGTTGTATTACGATGGATTATAATTAGGTCTAATGTTTCAGATTTGAAGCCCCTAGTGACAGATTAACCCCAGGAGCGTGTCGTGTTGGATTTGTCTTGTGGTCTTCTCTTGTCTTTCTCTGTTTATTGGTATGGCCTTTCAGAGACCAAACGCACTGAAGTGAAGCTCCTCACCATTAAACACTTGATTACACACTTTGCATAGTGCTACAGCCCAAGAAGAGCAGCTCACACTGTACTGCTGTTAGTTTCGTAATAAATTACTTTTACATTCAGTTTACCTCCTGAATGAACATGTTTTGATCAGGACTTTTTGTTTTGAGAACAAGAAAAAGATGTTCAAAATGTAGAGGCTGGATTTTTTTTTTTTTTTGTGCAAAACAATCTCTTCTCTATTTCTCATTTTTTTTCTTTAATTCCATGTTGTTTGCTCCTATTTTCTCTTTTTCTAGCCTTATTAGAGTAATTACACTATTAACTCCTCTGTCAATACTTTGCACTGGGGGCAAAGTCATTTCATAAATCTTTTACTGCTGCGCCACAGTGGGTGTGTTATGATAGTGTGCGTCCCTGTGGGCTCATCTCTTCTGTCCAGCAGAAATGTTCTCTTTCACTGGGTATTTGTGTGTGTGTGTCCATGCACATATGTGTTAGGCAGATTATCATTTTAAAAGGTGCAGATGAAGATGCTTTTCTCCTTTTTTCTGTTTTCCTTTTCTTATCCTCACTCCTTCTCTCTTCTGTCTCTTTTTTCTCGGTTTCTCTCCGGCACTCACCCTCTTTTTTCTCTCTGTCCCCCTAAGCCTTTCTTTTTCCCTCTTTCTCTATCTCTTTATCTTATGCTCATCCCATCTCTCCTCTCCTCTGTGGTCTTGCCGTCTTTCTTTCTTTCTTTCTTTTTATTCTTCTGTCTCATTCACACTCTTTTTTTCCTCCCTCTTTCTTTTTTCTCTCTCTCTCTCTCTGTCTCACTCTCCTTCCATCACTCTGTTTTCCTCTCCTTTCTCTTGCTCTCTCTCTCTCTCTCGCTCTCTGTCAGATTTGTCAGAAGCTCACGAACTCATTTATAAGTTGAAATATTATAGTAACATATTTAGAATACATGAAGTTTCATCACTTTCATCCAGTGGACAGAGAAAATGTGTTGTTTTCCTTTGGATCATCCCAAGGTCACCCATGTGTCCCTCTCCGTGCTACATACGCGTGTGCCCATCATGCGACCTGTGCAGCCCTGGGGCTTTTACGAGCTGTGCTTTAACTTCTTGTATAAGAAGATGAAGTTATAAAAACGAGTGTGTTGGTTTGGTGTCACTGTATTCGGTAGCTTTTCCCGTGGCAGGGTAAACAGAGTGTGAACTGAGAGCGGCGGAGTGTTTAACAGTGTAAGTGGCCTACTTTCTGTCTGCTTCTGCAGAAAAACACCACGCTCTGCTCGCACTCACTACTGGGATTTATTATAGAGGTGTGCTATAGATAGGATACAGAGGATAAAAAGTCATCAGTTTGGTTTCTGTGTGTGTGTGTGTGTGTGTGTGAACCAAATGTCTCCAGGATGGTAGAGTTGAGTTTTGCTGTAAACAACATGTTTCCCTGTGAGGACCAGCAAAATGTCCTCACTTCTACCGATTCACTGGTGTTCCTGACACTGGGGACATTTTCCCACAAAGAAAGACAAACGCCATACTAACACGCTAACACAGCAGCATTTACATACACCACACACTCAAACATTCACGCATCTACCCATTCTGTCAAAGGCAGTTGTCCTCCAGAGCCCAGAAATACCATAATGTGTGTGTGTGTTTTATTTCTATTATAAACCAGTAGAAGACACTTTAGCACTCTTTGGTTGCTAAGATTGAGGCCCACTTTAATGTAGCACTTCTCTCCATGCAATCAATGTCCAACTGTTCCAGCCTTTACCCCTACAGCCACACACACACACACACACACACACACACACTCACACACACATTCCTGCTGCAGCCACAAATCTCACTCTATTGCACTGCACTTGAAAGCCACAAATCTGGCTGGATTGTGTAGCTGGAGGGGGCAAGTGGAGTTGAATGGTGCACCTGGCTGCTAGTGATGAGCACTATTAGTCTTCAGGAGAGACAGATCTGAGTGCGTGTGTGTGTGTGTGTGTGTGTGTGTGTATTGCAGCTAGAAATAAATAGGGTTTAAACATCGAATACACATTCCTGTAGTTGCTTTTGGCTAAGCAGGATCTACCCTTAGCCTCTAGCTTATAGCCAGTATTGCTATGCTCACTCACTTGTTTGCAGATCTCTGCTTTGTCTTTGATGTGCTTTATGCTTGTTCCCATGTTCATTTGTCAGTATTTGAAGTGTTTTATGTCGGTTTCACTTATTTGTATTATTTAAAGAGATATAACCAAGGCAGCAGTGATTAACAAACAAGTATATCGACCATGGCAAGAAAGAATTGAAAACAAAATATTATGAAATATTACATCACCCTAGTGATTCTACTGATAGATTGTAATATACTACAGGAAACAAGAGACGTGATTTTATTGCGACATGGAGGAGTAAACAGATGGAGCATTGGCCTACTTTCTGTCTACTGATCTTTGGACGTCTGCAAAGCGAGAGTGTCACGTTGGGCGCAAGGGCGGATTTCCATTTCAGAACTTTATATAATAAACTCAAAGAAGGCTCGAGGGCCAAAACACTAACACAACCAAAACACTGAAGACTGGTGCACACATAAGGAAGGTGTGAGGGTAGTGTGAGGGCGGACTGACCAACAGACAGGGCACAGGGGAACTTAAATATATCCATAACACAGACAGGAACCAACCAAAACCCAACATCACTTATTACTTAAGCGCTGGTCGACTGTGAACCCTTAATGATAAGCCGGCTGGGGTTTAAGTAATAAGTGATGTTTGGTTTTGGTTGGGGAACACACCCAGCCGTGTCAAAATAAGAGCCAAACACGACGGCCTCTAGCGGCCGCTGACCGGGACATGACAGCGAGGAACCGAAGACGGCTGAAGAAGTTTCGTTTTGTTTGGTAATCAGATAATAGTAGACAGACAAATAATGTAAGCTCTACTTAAAGTTGAAGGATATTTTTTTAAAGCTTTTATATAAGTTAATGCAACTTGAGATCACTCAACCTTCTTAGTTTAATAAAAAAAAGTTATTTTAAATGATATTTGTTATTTGTGCATGTCAGTTTGACAAACACTATAGAATTGTACACTTACAGAGATTCCATTCTCTGGGCAGTGGGTCCTCCTGGGTTAAAGTAATGGTGGGATTCAATGCTTAGACCAGTGGTTCCCAACCCTGGCCATGGAGCACACCTGATGCAACTAAGCATTTAATTTTCAGTCCATTCCTGAGCTGAGGTGAATGTGTAAGTGGAGGAAAACACAAAAGTGTGTACAATAGTGGATACTCCAGGACCCGGGTTATATTTTTAAAAATGTCCTATGTCTCCTTCTTGCGAGGACCAGGGGGGCAAAGAGTTAAGAGATAGAGAGGGATCCTGCTGCGGCAGAGTGAATCCCCTTCAGGATGCGAAACTCATCCCCCCTGCCGATTAGTCTGCAGGGAGGAGATATCAGTCTCTCTCATCCAGCAAGAACATGTATCACTTTGAACACACCCAGAAACAGTATAGAAAACTGCTGGGAAAGTAAATGCGACTTTTATTGCACTTTACTGTTACTGAACTCTCCAGGTCCTGAAACATGACGAGGTTCTACGTATTCCCTCTGTATTAACACTCCCAGTTCAACTTCACCATCGCCTGGACAGTTGAGTCAGATGTGCAGGAAAGCAGTAAACTGCACAGTACTACATTTTATGTGGGAAAGAATTGCCAGCAATATCAGTGAGGGTCTGTATGGATCTTACATATACTGCAATACATGCTAAAATCTTTATTTGAGTACTTTGTTGATTCAGATATGTGGGTATTTACACATAGGTGAGTGTGTGTGTGTCTGTCTGTATGTGTTTGTGTGTGTGCACCGATCAAAAAACAAGCAAAACATTCCAACCTTTGATAGGGGAAGTGAATAACAATAATTATCTTGTTATAGTGGCACCTGTCAAGGGGTGAGATATATTAGACAGCAAATAAACAGTCAGTTCTTAAAGGATGCAGGAAAAATGTGAATCATTTTGAAACGCTGCAAAGGCTCGGAGGAGAACACGGACCATCAACTCTAACTGCCAGCTGACGGATGCCACAACTGGCTGACATCACTGTGGTGGGGGAGGGAGGGCCATGTAGCCCCTTAGGGTACCACCTCAGCATATTTTGACCTCCAGTTATCACCTTTTTTAAGGACGTTATAATGCAATTTCGTAGGCCTACCCTATTCAGCTTTTCACAGTTCACACTGGATTTTTTTTAATACTAAGAATTCATTAGTGACTGTTGTCTGCCAAAGGCATGGTCACGTGTACATTTGTCATATGTGAACACACCACACAGTGTCAACAGCACAAAATGGTTCTCTGCATTTAAGCCTTCTCCCGAGTGAACCAGGAACACAGCGCCCAGGGAGCAGTGTGTGGGGACGGTACCTTGCGTGAGGATATCTCAGTGGTGCCACTGGCACTCCTGGGATTCAAACCCATGACCTTTTGATTGCAGGGGCAACTCCCTCACCCCCAGGCCACCAGCTGCTGGCGTAACCCCTTATACACACAACACAAACACAGAGCATCACAATTTAGCTTATAACAGTTAATACATGTAACAGTTTAGCGTGTTACTTGTAAACAGGTAGTACAGAGACAAAAGTCGTACAGAGAAGGGCAAACGTATTTAAATATAATTATACTTACATATTTTCATCCCATTTCAATGATTTAATGGATAGTGCATTTTAATGTGTAGTAATCTTTTCATGGTATTATGTCATATTTAAAACTATTTTGGAGGTTCCTCCACACACCACTAGAGGGAGCACCATAGAGAGATCAAAGCCAGTTGTGTTCTCTCAACTGTTTGATGTATTTGCCATATTGCCCGCCCTAACTGTGCACAAAATGAAGCATTTCATGGTGGTGTTTTTCAACATAGGTTTTTTTTAATGAATACTCAAGTATTGCTCTTTAAATACGTGGTTTAATGTTTATGCATGTGTTCCAAACCTAGGTAGCCTCCAACTACGCTGCAATAGAATACACTTAACTGTACAATAGTGAGAATCCTTCACTATCGTGTGACATTTTGAGCTGGATTCTGCTATGCTATTAGTCCTCACCAGACATTTTTCGCTATTGCCCAATCCTTCAGAGGTCAGGGCCTAATCTAGACTGACTCTAGGACGCTGTGAATTACACAAAAGCTTTCCAGGCAATTTTATGGAGTAGTAGCTTTTCCCCCCATCTCCTTCTTCGGCCTTGGCTTTCATTTGAGGTAAATGTTTTGTTCAATTTGCCTAAAGCCGAGTAAGATGGTAATTTCTGGCATGAGCATTAACCCCCATTCTGAGGGATTTAAATGAAGCGAGTGAGTGACTATAGTGGAGGAATAATGTTGACAGGATTAAATAAGCAGAGGGACTCTCCTCCCACTCCCCTTGGCTCTGATTTGATTTCATTGACTTAATTGAATATCTGCCATAATTAAGAAAAGGCTTTTGAAGAAAAAAAAAAAAGAAAAAAAAAATATATATATATATGGGCCGCGACTTGTACAATGGCGCGTATGCATCTGTTGGGCAAAAATGAAACGTACACATTTCGTTAGAGTTCACTGAGCATGTCTCTAATTGTGTCTTGGCTGTTTTTGCCCTCAGTGAATTATTTTCAGCCAAAGCTGAGAAGAGGCTGATGTGTTTAGCAATCAGTTTTTCATTTTGCGGCTTATGTAAGATTATCCATCAATCCCTCAGTAATGAATGGAGCACAGCTGACCGTTCTTTTTTGAGCCGTCATCACTCTGAAAGCCACACTCCAGTAAATCATACAGTGTTGGATTTGGATTACAGCCAGTGAATCATATGAACACGTCTTAGAACACCTGAGGTCAGCGGTCAAAAGGTCAGATCTGTTTACACCTTTTCCCCTTACGCCTTTGAACTTAGACTGACAGTACAGTCCAAACAAAATCTAATAAAAAAATTTATTTCTGTCATACTATTGCAACTCTAGCATTTCTACTGGTCCATTAGTCATGATGAGTTCACTCAACGTAAGACACAGGTGATATTTTCAGATTATGTACAAACAAGCAATAAGGATTTGTCCTGACAGTTATATCACAAATTGACAGTAGCTGGAGTCTATGTTACATGATAATAGGTGGTCTCTGTCCTCTGAGTCAGTCACAGTGATAATAGGTGGTCTCTGTCCTCTGAGTCAGTCACAATGATAATAGGTGGTTTCTGTCTTCTGAGTCAGTCACAGTGATATGTGGTCTCTGTCCTCTGAGTCAGTTACAGTGATAATATGTGGTCTCTGTCCTCTGAGTCAGTCACAGTGATAATAGGTGGTCTCTGTCCTCTGAGTCAGTCACAATGATAATAGGTGGTTTCTGTCTTCTGAGTCAGTCACAGTGATATGTGGTCTCTGTCCTCTGAGTCAGTTACAGTGATAATATGTGGTCTCTGTCCTCTGAGTCAGTCACGGTGATAATAGGTGGTCTCTGTCCTCTGAGTCAGTCACGGTGATAATAGGTGGTCTCTGTCCTCTGAGTCAGTCACAATGATAATAGGTGGTCTCTGTCCTCTGAGTCAGTCACAGTGATAATAGGTGGTCTCTGTCCTCTGAGTCAGTCA
>JBBPCX010000114.1:7353026-7364758 GCA_037974365.1 Hydrocynus forskahlii
AAAGAAGGAAAATGATGTAAGAGCTAAAAGGAGAGACGCAGACTGAAGTCACACAGATAATATGGAAAACGAAAGAAAACCAGAATAAGAAGAGGGATAAATACATAAATAGAAGAACAAGTAGACAGAATGGCAATGAGAGGGAGATCATTTAATTATATTGAATTGAATTGAATTGAAAGTAATAGAAAGAGATAGAGAAGAACTACAGATAGAGGATTTGAGAGAGTGAAGGACAAGGTGATAGAAACAGAGAATTAGATTTTGAAGGTAAAGAAGAGAAAGGAATAAAGAGAGAGAGGGAAAGAGGACGAGAACGAGAAAGGTATTAGAGGTAACACTGTTAGAGAATGGTGTGAATGCCAGTAATAATGCAGCTGTATTTTGTGTGTATATGTTCTGTGTGTGTGTGTGTGTGTGTGTGTCAGTGTGTGTGTGTGTCTTCACTGTAATGCTCTCTTCAGTGGGGAATAAGAAAGGCAGGCAATTTCACTCAGGCATTTTCTCACTTTTCCCTACCACACGATACTGAATATTCACACACACTTTTTTTTTTGTAATATGAATATTTTCCATATTCATGTTCATGCATCCTGCTATGGTGACTACTAAGGGTTAATTATTTTGCTTGTAAGGAACTCTCTTTCTTTGTCCATGGTTGTAATTGAAATTACTGTAGTCTCAGTCTTGCTGGAGTCAAATGGACAAACCGCAGCTCTACTAAAACCTACTCTGGTGCAGATGAGGGTGACTGGTGTGTCCTGAATGAATCGGACACATGTGTGGTTTGGGATGGGTCACTAAAGCCCCACACAGGGTTCCTGGATGCTGCTGGGTCTTCTTAGACTGAGGGTTTGTTTCACTGGTGTTGTAGTGCTGCTGTACAGGGAGGTGAAGTCGAACAGCACAGAGTAGTTTAGTCCTTGCATAAAGCTTAGAGGTTGTAGCCACTGAATAACATAAGTATGCTGTTAATTTATAACACCACCTGACAGTTACAATGTCTGGAAATTATATATATATACATATATATATATATATATATATATATATTTCTTTTTACTTATTGTAATGTTTGTTTTTCTCCTCCTGTAAATCTTCCACTTTTAATATGCAAAAATACTCTAAATCTTACATATTTTCTTTCTTTTCTCTTCTCTACTTTTCTCCTACTTCTTTCTCCTCTCTGCTTTGATCATTTATCGTCATTCCACCTTTCTCTCCTATTTTGTCCTGTCTCCTCTCCATAGATGCACTCCTCTTCTCTTCTCTTCTCTTTTCTTCTGTTCTCTTCTGTTCTGTTCTGTTCTCTTCTCTTCTCTTCTCTTTGCTTGCTCTCCTTCTCTTGTTCTCCTTTGTTTTCTCTTTCTAGTTCCTCTTTTCACTTCATCTGTTCTTGTTTTCCTCTCCTTTTGTTTCCTGTGTTCTCCTCTCTCCTCTTGTTCTCTCTCTCGCTCAGTGTGTAGGTGTGTATCACTGTGCCTTGGCCTGTGTTTACTTCACCTCTTTAATCTCCCCATGTCCTCCGTGTTGATGTGTATTAAAGCTGTATCTCCTCCGTTGGACCGATAACACACAATCAGGCCACGGGGGTTTGGGTGGCGTGTTGCTTTGTAACACTGCTCTTCTCTTATCCTGCGTTTAAGAGAGAAATCGGCCTGTCCTGCTGTTTCTCCTCTGTGGAGTGATGTGTTTATCACTAAACGACTCTGATAAGTCTGAGCCAGAAGCATCCTGAGATCCTGAGCATCGAGAAACACGCTCCACTCACACACCGTCAGCCTGCAGCCAGCAGCCTTTTATAGAGGAGGCAAATTTAACCACTCATTGCAGTGGTTGGCTCTTCCAATTATAGTGCTAGAAAGATGATGGTAAAGCGACCTCTCCTAACCACATATATGGTGTGTTTTTGTAGTCTTATTGGTTGCTTCTGGATATGACACTAGTAAAGCGTACATAGGGAACATACACAGACTGAAATATGACTGCTGGAGAGCTAAACCAAGAAAAAATGTCCAAACAAAAACAATACCACTGGAGATAAGCTAACAAAGCCTCAGTTTTCTACACAAGCTAGGTCCCAAATCGCCTGCAGCGGTCACCCTGGAAAAGAGACGACAATTGGAGAAGAGAGAATGGTGTGCAAACATTGATCTCAGAACACTGTTCACTGGTGGAACACATGCCAGTTAAATGTGGAGCAGTCATTTGCTCCATAGTGGCGTGTACAAACCCCCTAATGCTAATGCTCTGAAAGCACCGCATGAACCGAGTGAGCCCAGTAGTGAACTACAATTTCTTTACCCCGATGGATTTCAACTAAGTACATTTAAAATCAGTATTAGTCCAACTCTACCAACATGTCAAATTTCCATCCAGACATCTTAATATACTGGATATGGTCTACACCCCTGGATCTGCCCCACCTTGGACTTACAGGCAGACCACTGCTGACGAGGGTAAAACTAGTAACACATCAGGTCAGTGCATGGCCTGAGGGCCAGAGAGTCACTGAAGCCCTACAGGACTGCTTTGAGTGAACAGACTGGAGCAGCTTCAGAAAGGTGCCATCCAATAGTGATCACACAGACATCGGTGAGTGCACTGCTGCAGTACAGAAACAAGTTGTTGTACAGAAACAACCAAAAGCCATTTTTAAGGCAGAAGTTTACAGACTACTGAAAACCCAGGATGCTTCTTTTAGATCAGGAGATGACTCAGAGTTCGAAGCAGAAAGAAGCAACCTATCCCATGGCATCAGGCTGGCAAAATATGACTCTGCATAGAAAGCTAATGACTACTTCACCTGTTCAGGAAACATGTAGGCTGGGCATCCAAACCATGACAGACTACAGGACCCCACCACATATCTGTCACACCAACGCTTCTTTCACTCAACGTCTTCTTTACTAGGTTTGAGGTCCGGGACAGTGAGAAAAAACTAATGAATTACCTGGTGCTCTCCCAGTGTCCTGCCAGTATGGGAAGATGCTTTCTAGGACCAACAGACCCAAGGCTGTGAGGGCTCAGTAGCCAACATCACTTACTCTAATCGTAAAAACGGATTTCGAGCAGCTACTCCTGAGCCCTCTCACCCCAGGATTCTACTCATTTATTCCTCAAAAACTGAACGACAAGCTCGCGGTCTGCATTGTTTAGATTTTTTTGTTTGTTTTATAATAAGAACAAAAGTCCAGTTTTGCCTTCCGTTTATGTTGGCTCAGCCGTCTTTGTGGGGAATTGTGAACTTCACATTATTGTCTTTCACCCCTCACTGCCCACTAGCAGCTTAACCCAGAGTCACAACACAGCCAAGAGAGTCCTGATTATGCAGAAAATACATGTGGTTAAATGAATTAAATTGAATTATCCGCCACTAGGGAACCTGCAGAAAGAGACCACTCAACAGTCTTTGTCTTGCAACTACTAGAGCGAGTGGTTTAATAAGTAAAAGACCTTCTCTTAGGTCATTGACTTGGTACACACCACTTACCTCCGTTCTTAGAAGGCCTGTGTTAAATGGTTCAAGGGTCAACGTCTTGGATAACTGAAATCGGTTTGATGCCGTGTCTAATCATTATATAAGAATTTTCTGAACCCACAGTTCACACCCCAGCTCAAATAGTCAAGATATAGTAGCTAAGCTGCAGACACTGTTAGTTTTGAATTCACCGTCATTGTGATGTCACAGCCATGAACACTTTTACATCTCCTCCTCCTGTTTCCCTTGTTCTTTGCTTCTTTGCACCCACTCTATCGGTGAGCCTTTGCAGAGAAGGAAAGTTTAAAGTGCTTCAAATGGTGGAAATGCTGTTTGTAAATAAACTTACTTACAAAACAAACTGCTAACTCTCGGTTTCCTGCTGTCTATGTCTAGAAGCAAAGCTGCAGAAACAGCCTGATGTGAATTAATTGATGTTTTGATAACCCCGAACACCTTCAGATATGATCACCTTCTTCCTCTGTTCCTCATCTCCTCTCTTGTCCTTAACTGCATGAGGAACAGCCAGCGGCTGTTTGCAGGGGAGGCAATGTTAAGCATGTAACCTCAAATTTAATGTGTTTATGGTTAAATGATGATGGACTTAATAAAGCATCTATGCAGCGTGTTCAGACCCACCCGCCTTGCCTCCCTCTCCCTCATCCAAGGCCACGCACTTCAGATATGAACAAGCGCGTGTTGCATGTTATTTCTTCCAGCATAATTTCCCTCTTCACTGAAATATGAATGCTTGTGCAGCGGGGGCATGTGTAAGTGGTTCTGAATAAGAGCATCTGCTAAATGAATAATTGTGCACATAAATGTCAGCCCATCCATACACAAGTGTACGTTGGAATGTAATACCAGTCTTCCAGTGCCTGCTTGTCTTATTGCAGTGTTTTAAGTACATACAGGGCAAAGCGTAAGGCCCAAGAACAAATGCATTCAAATAAATAATAAGACAGTATGAAACAGACAGTGCAAGGTATGAAAACCTGGCTTTTGAAAAAGAGTAAATTAAATAACCAACAATGCATGTCTGAAAAAGCAGGATTTTATCAGGGACACGAGCAGAAAGGCTGATGGAAGTGTATGTGTGTGTGTGTGTGTGTGTAGGTGTGTGTTTATGTGTGGCAGAAAGGGCAGGAGAGGCCATGGGCCACCACAGTGCTCGGATACATCAGTCAAGAAGAGAATTCAGATCAGCCTTCTCACTCTTGTGTATGCGGGTGAGGTTTGTGTGTGTGTCTGTGTGGTTGGACTTCAGTGCGGTTCGTCATGTTAAGCTCTCTGTGGTGGTGCTGGGCTGCAGCTCCTGTAGAGGAGCAGAGCTGCACTTTTAGCATGTGACTGTAAATGCAGCACCGACAGCGATACAGTCTGTGGAGGCAACAGGCAAAATGCAAACAAGACCATTGGGGCATCTGGTGGTCTAGTGCCTGTAATCGGAACATCGTGGGTTCGAATCCCTGGACTGCCAGAGGCACCTCTGAGGTACCCTGGAGCAAGATACCGTCCCCACACGCTGCTCCCCAGGTGCCGTGCCGCTGGCTGCCCGCTGCTTCACTTGGTGAATGGATGAAATGCAGGGAAGAAGTTCATATGGTGTGCTGTGACGTGTTCTCGCACGGTTGGGATGATTTTCAGGACCGAAACCATTATTCAACATTATGTGTGATTTCGACAATGAACGATTGCCTACAAACATTTCTGTTCATGGTTTTTATTTACATGATCAAAGCAGCGTCTAGTCTAGAGCAAGACCTATCATGAACAGGGCAGCAGTTCATCTACAAGGTCAAACGTGGTCTGTTGATGCTAGCCATCCCTCCAAGCCAGAAAACCAAACTCCTCAAGCCGTAAGTGATTTGTCAGATAATGTTACACAGCTCCAACAGTATTAACACTCATCACGGGAAATGTTTCAGTCATATCTGTTGTGTTCATCGGATGTATTTAGCAGCTACTGCGATAAAACGATGAACCTTCTGTGGCTTACCTTGCCTTAGTGTGGAAATACATCCCCTAGCTTCTTAAAATAGGTTCATTAACTTAAAATGCACCTCAGTTGTGGGAAATCTACTACATAAAAATGACTCATTAGAAATTAGAAATTAATTCCAAACCCCTCTCCATGTTGGGGTCTAATGTTGCATGTGACAAATTGGCCTGAATTTGGATATTTTGTGAAGCTCAGTTCGAGTAGGACCCCTCTAAAGTAGCAGACAGATCTTAATGAATATGTATAACTAAAGCAGATAGAGAGAGAGCAAGCAATAGAAGGGAAGAGAAAAAGAAGGAGAAGGAAGAAGTTCTCTCAGTCTCTCTCTCTATCTTTAACACACACACACACACACACACACAGCGATGCAGCAGCTTTGTATTATGCATTTGAATCTCGACAGGTTGGTGAATAGTGCGGTCTGTGTGTGCACGCACGTTATGATCTGTTTCTTCCTGTCGTTCTGTACGTGGCTGGAATCTCTAATTATAGGACTTTCAGGACTTTGTTTGTTTGGGTTGCCATAGCACTTTCATAATGTGCAGCTTTTAATTATGCTTTTGATCGCGGCTGTTCCCCCAGAAATCTATTAGTTAACATGGACTAACATCATATTAGCCTCGTAGCTCCCGTGCGAAACTAAAGACACCAAACATGTAATTTACCCATGTTTACCTACGTTTAGTATGAGTGGGAAATGTTTTAAGTCTGAATGAATCATTCCTTCCGTCCAAAGCAACAGCAGCTACTTCACTTTGCTACATCTTGTGTGTGCTCGCACATAGTCATGTTCTCATTTAAAATGTAAAATCTACTGGAACTTAACTGACAAACTTGATCCAACAGACTTTTAAACCCATTCATCTGCACTGCTGCTGAGAAACATGCACTACAGTGTTGTGCCAGTTCACACTGAAAAAGAACTAGTTCAAAAAACAGTTCATTCAAATAAAAATGAACTAGTTCACGTTCATAGTTCATTTTTTAAATTTTGAACGAAGTTCACAGCTCAAAAATGAACTAGTTCATGTTCGGGTTTTTTTTGTTTGTTTTTTTAACATTTTCAATACAACATCCTTCTATCTGAACCTCCTACAATCTTCTCCTTCAATCGGTCATACGACTGAACAATCACAAACATAAGTTACCTTAAAAACCAATTTTGAGGTTGAGAATAGAGCTTACCACTTAAGCAACGCATCATGTTATGGTGAAATTGGAAGAAAATGAGGTGCAGGTATACTGTATATGGTATTTTTATTCAGAAAACATTAACACAAAGACATATCTTTTAAAGTGCTCAGAAAAGAATATGACTAAAAATAAACAGCCGTTGTCTTTTTCTACAATCATATCAAACTAGTGAAAATGTACAGCTCTAAAACTCAAACATACAGTATTTAGCTGTCCTAAACATAAATACCTTCCATTTATAAGCTTATTTCCCATGTGTATTTCTGCTGAGGCGTGCTCTTGTGCTTGCCTGCTACTAGGAGCCGATTCTTTGTAATGAATCAGAAGAGCCGACTCCCAGCAAGTGAGAGCCGCTACCCACTTTTTTATCAACACAAAGCATTCATATTTGCCAAGTTAGGCTAAAATATGAGGCTACAGTTAATAATAAACTAAGAGCCATTTGGGAGCCAAAAGAACCAGCTCTTCTTTGAGAGCCGTGCCACAAGAGCCGGCTCTCTGAAAAGAGCCGAACTTCCCATCACGTGAACTGCGTTCAGTCTCGCGAGAGTGAACTTCACTCACAGTTACGTTCATAATTTGACTCATTCAATTCAGCGTTCATGAAAAATAGGAACGTGTTCATGCACAACACTGCTGCACTATATGGAGAAAATTACTGGCACACACCTCTTTATCAGGGTTTGGGCTAGACACCTTACTTCCAGTGAAGGACAATCTTAATACTTCAGTATACCAAGATGTTTTGGACAACGTCATGCTTCCAACTTTGTGGACACAGTTTGGGGAGGAACCTTTTCTATTCCAGCATGACTGTGCCTCAGTGCACAAACAAGATCTATAAAGACATGGCTGGATGAGTTCAGTGCAGAAGAACTTGACTGGCCGCACAGAGCCCTGACCTCAACCCCATCCAACACCTTTGGGATCAACTGGATTGGACATTGTGAGCCAGGGCTTCTCATCCAACATCAGTGTCTGACCTCATAAATTCTCTACAGAATGAATGGGCACAAATTCCCACAACTCCATATTAAAGTCTGTGTATTTGAAAGCAATGTCATTAAAGTGCTTGTTGGTGTAATGGCAACGTGTCCCAATAGCAATGTGTCCCAATACTTTTGTCCATATAGTGTAGTTCCTTTCCTTGTTGTTCTTAGAATTAATATCCTGAGACAAGCTATTCTTATTGTTATGATGTCTGCATAGGATATAAAATATCTCAAAGAAAATGGGGTTAATACACAGACAATGACTGTCTATATAGCAGAGTTAAGGACATTTTCTTTTGAAAAGTATATTGTTTTGAGATGGGCAGAGGTCCATTGTGTCCTTCATAAAACTAATAGCACTGTAACACCAGATGTCTGTTCCATCTTTGAAGTGAACAAAATTACTAATCAAATGTTGCTCATCTTTTCAACATGAAGGCACACCATATACATGAAGGTACATCATATACTGAAAGATGCATTTTTAAAATAAGTGACCTGATGTTATTGCCATAACAGCCATCACCCTTGAATCTTGTATCTTCTGCGGCTTTTGCGATTTTGGAGTGGGAATTTGGGCAGTAAATGGACGTATAGGTTTAGTTTAAATTAACAAAAATTGATAGAACTGAACCATTATATGCAAGTGTATGTGACAAAATGTCCACGTGATATTGTTCTTGTCGGGGCCGGAATTTTACCGGGCTCTAATGGAATTCAAGACTCAAGATCAGAGAGAAGTTTAGGAAAATCAAACAAAGTTTATTGCATGGCCAGCAGGAGGATGAATAATACCAGCATCGTTTTTAATATGTTAAAACAAGTTGTTCCACACTGAATAAATAGAATAATTCTCTGTCTCTCTCTCTCTCTCCCCTAGGCGCGCCCACGTTCATCAAATCACCCGAAGATCAAATAGGTATCTCTGGCGGCGTGGCATCCTTTGTGTGCCAGGCAGCTGGAGAGCCAAAACCGCGCATCACCTGGATGAAAAAGGGGAAGAAAGTTAGCTCCCAACGCTTTGAGGTGTGTGTCCTGCCTTGTGATCTCATGCTCTGATTACTTTGAGTGAATTTTCTAACTCTACTGTACAGGTATACAAATACAGCTTGTCTGTTGCTGCAAAATCTACCACCCCCCATTTCTCAATTCATCAGTGATCAGTTTCTGACCACAGGACCACTACCAACTAGACATGAGGATATTAAGCTTGTGAGACAGGTCATGGGTCTTATAAAGACAAGAAATTCAAACTGTGCTATAAGATATTTAGAGGGCTTATTTGAGCTTGAGCAGTCTCTGTCAATGGTTGGGAGTATTGACTGCCTGGAGGACTGGAGTAGTACCATCATGCTAGATTATCTTTAAAAATACAATAAAACACTACACACCAGTAAATGCTGTAAACGCATTATACCTTAGCATATACACCAGTTCCTTTATTTTTTTTTTACTTTTACAAATTGCATAAAACTGGTTCATTTATAGCCAGTACATTTATAACAGAAGAATTAATGTGTGATTGAATGCTTTATTGTTCCTACTGCACCAGAAAGTAAGCTGTTTCTATAGAAAAACAAATACTGGGGTTTTTCTATAGTGGATTGTTGCTAAAGTATACCATATTCCCTGACGGATGCTTTTTAGAACAGATCTTCAAGTGAAAACATCAAAACTAATTGTTCCCTTTTAGCAGAAGATGGTCAAAGGTGTCTTTGATGCTGAAAACGTGTTATAAAAGTGTTTTTTAAGTGTCACATTTTTTACTGTTTTTTCCATGTGGAAATCATGAACAGTTCCATTTGTGGTATTCTGTGTGTTGACATGTTGATTGTGTTTGTCGATAGGGAGAGATATGAATGCCACAATATGGGAGGACCCCTGAAAACCAGGACTGGTCTGTCTGATACAGCATGACTCTGGGTGGTAGATCAGCTTGGCCAAGCAGGCTGCCCAGCCTATTTAACAGTGGGGGAAACACTAAGTGTGTCCAATGAACAAAAAAGACTTAAAGTTATCTATTTGCCAATTAATTATTGTCTAACTGGGACAAGCTTACATGGCATAGTACAGCCTGTTTAATCCAATCCCTGTTTCAATCCATACAGCCGTAGGTACTTAAGGTCCTTATTTTTGGGTGGTCTGTATGACCAACGCAGAGTTTGCGGTATTAATTACCCGTTGATCTCAGGTTTGCTTTCTTAAAGGTCTAGTGTAATTGTATGCTTTTTGTCAGACAGATCAAAGTGTGTGTGTGTGTGTGTGCGCGTGTGTGTGTTTGTGTGTGTGTGTTTGTGTGTGTGTGTTGCGAGTGAACTGACAGATGTTGGGTTCAAACCCCAGTGGTGCTGCGCTCTCTTGTGTGATAACACCAAATGAAGAGTAGCAGGAGATCCTGCTCAGACATTAGCCCTCTGGTGGATGATCAAACTGTCTGTGTGTGTGTGTGTGTGTGTGTGTGCGCGCGTATGTGTGTGTGCTTGCATGGATGGGTGCAGCTGTGTGCCTAGCTTGTCAAAACGTGTGTAGCTGACTGGTGGGATCAAAGAAAGAGATGTGTGTTTGTGTGCGTGTGTGTGTGGGGGGGGGCTCAGTAAATGAGTGTGTGTATGAATTTTGCTTCTTTAATTGCAAAGCAAGTGTATAAAGATGCAGGGGAACTTCTGGGAGTCTTGTTTGATGTGTGATCTTTTTTGTTTTGTGTGTGTGTGTGTGTGTGTGTGTGTGTGTGTGTGTGTGTGTGTCAGGTAATTGAGTTTGACGATGGCTCAGGCTCGGTGTTGAGGATCCAGCCATTGAGGACACACAGAGATGAGGCAATTTATGAGTGCACGGCCACGAACAGCGTGGGGGAGATCAACACCAGCGCCAAACTCACCGTGCTGGAAGGTAACACACACACTTTACTCCCCTACCGCTGAGTCTCTCACTGCTCGCTCTCCCGCCGCTCCCTCCCGCCGCTCTCCCTCCGAGTGCTGGAGGGTGAATCTTCTATTCTGAAACTGCAGAATCTATCTCTCCATCTATCAATCTATCTATCTATCTATTTATCTATCTATCTATCTATCTATCTATCTATTTGTCTGTCTATCCAGCATGCTCATTTTCACCTCGTTTCATAGAGCATTAAACCTTGGGAAAGTTGATTTAGTTTAAGCATTTCATATAAAACGACCTATAATGTATGGAGTAATGTGATGTTGGCCCCACCTTCTTGATTTACGTCTCACTTTGGTGTTTTCTCTTTTCGTTTGGTTCCTGAGCCCAGATTTCTAGGAATTGGTTTAGCTGTGCATTTGCTGTGGTTGGAGCAGTTTTTTTTTTCTCCTCTGTGTAAAGATTCAAGAGAAAGACCAACAGAAACAATTTCATCCCCTCTCAGACTGATACAGAGTTTGCCCTTCAGAAATCTGGCACTCCCAGTTTGAGTGTGTGTGTTGTGTGCAGTGTGTGAGATGTAGGCCTGATTGCGTGTAGAAGAGCTGGTTGAAGATGTGTGGCTACAGGCTGTCACACTCTGTGCCTTTTCTAAGCTTTTCCCGTTAAGTGCAGCTCTGGCACTCAGATAATTACTGCCTGCAGCACGGGGGGTTGCACTAGAGCTGGATTTTACCCCACCAAAGAAAATAAATTGCTTAAATATGAGAAATGCATCTAATGTTTCTCTCTATTCCACTTTGAATGTAGTTAGCCTACTTCTGCACATTTACATGTGAGGGTCTGTATTTGGACCTCCTTACGAGTCCTAAGAGTTTAAACATTTTTTAACTGAGATGCACTGACGCACTGTATTCACTCTGGCACCAACACTGCCGTTATTAAACAGATCTGATATCAGCCAGACAGTTGCTGGCACTGTTTCTTAGGCCTGATTGTTATTCAGATTTTAAAGTATAATCAAGTCAAGTCAAATAGAGCTTCATTGTCATCCCAGCCATATACATACAGTACACAGTGAGACGAAATATCGTCCTCCTGGACCGTAGGTGCAACATACAACACAACACACTAACAACACAGACAAACATGAGGGTAAAAAGAGGCACTGACTTAAAATTACATC
>JBBPCX010000114.1:7377530-7394999 GCA_037974365.1 Hydrocynus forskahlii
CTTTTTTTCTCTCTGTCTCTCGCGCTCTCTTTTTTTCTCTCTATCTATATCTCTCTCTCGCGCTCTCTCTCTCTCTCTCTCTCTCTCGCTCTCTCTCTCTCTCACTCTATCTCTCTCTCTCACTCTATCTCACTCTCTCTCTCTGTCTCTCTCTCTCACTCACTCTCTCTCACTCTCTCTCTGTCTCTCTCTGTCTCTCTGTCTCTGTCTCTGTCTCTCTCTCACTCTCTCTCTCTCTCTCTCTCTGTCTGTCTGTCTCTCTCTCTCTCTCTGTTCTGTAACATTGATATGACATTTTCAGGGTGAAGGTGTGTGTGTGTGTGTGTATGTGTGAGTGTGTGTGAGTGACTGAATGCTTCTGTGTCTAATCCTCACGAGACGGCAACACTTCACTGCCTCTCTGTGGCTGCAGTTAACACGCACTCCCACCCGCATGTGTGTGTTTCAGACGCAAACCTGTCATCTTTTCCTCCACCCTGTCACCAACTCGTATTTTAGCTCGAAACAATCCTCCAGCGCCTTGTTTTATAACACTCGAAAAGCCACTCACCAATGCTAGATGTCTCCCTTTGTTTATTTATTTATTTATTTGGACAAACTAGCCTGTACCATCTCAACATTTCAAGCCCTTTCCAGTTCTTTTCATTCATATTTCTATTACACAAATGTGTCATAAATAATATAATTGTACTTATGTAGTGTTTTTCAGTGACCAAAAGAGACATTAAAAATGTAAAACAGATTTCAAATAGCCCATACACTGAAGATGTAAAGAGGCATTACTTTTTAAATAAGGCCAAATGAAGGGCAGCTAATCACACTAAAGATCATATTTCTGTCTTAAAAACATATAGACTATTTTAAACTAAAGGACAAAGAGAGCTTGATGAATGGGCATGTAAAATAAATCGAAACTGCTTTTAAATTGATTCTTTCATGGTGCAGTAAAACAATGGAAATCGTACCGCCCCCCCTACACTTGCTGTAGAATCTTTTGGAATGACATCTGGATCATTGTAGCACATTATAAAGTGATTAAATAAAACAATAGAAACCATACTGCCCCCTATGCTTCCTGTACTATACTGCAGTCTGTCAGTATGGCCGAAACATATGGTGAGTCCGGTAGGCTGTCTGTTATGAAGCGCTTGTTTCATTCCAGAAAAAAGAACATCATCAGTGACTTTTGAAGTCATTGTTTGCTTCCTTTGAGCAGTGAATCTGCAATGTGGTGACAAATTTGTTTACAGAGCTTTCTGCTCACCAGGAGATCTTACTCATGAGTTACCTGAACCAAGCTTGGAGTAGTGAAGCCATTTTTGAAGCATTGCTTTAAAAGGCTTTGTTTCACCATCGCTAACTGCATGTATCATTTGAACATTATAAAGTATTATAGAGTGTTTTTGTTTTAGGAGGCTTGTGGGCTAGCTAATGCTTGTTGGTTTGGTTTGCGTATTGCTGTAAGTGTGTAGTGCTAAAGCTGTAATATCTAATGGAGGTGTTCCCAATTTTTTTATGCTTTTAGACGTAATGTGTGTCCTCTGATCTAGTAAATATTCTGTGATATGGAGTAGGACATAAACTCGCCAAAAAAGACTTTTAGCATTCTGCTCACTTTTACTCAATATACTGTTCTTTCATTCAACAAAACAAAAGCACGACATGATACGTCTATCTTGGTCAGTTTGCAGAATAATAAAATAATGATGACACGTATTTGTTCTGCGTTTGGATGTAATCCGTTCAGCTCTTACCGTCAGTAGGAACACATTTATAAGTTGAATTCATATTTTATTGGACATTACATGTCTTTAATTAAGTTCGTTCTGATCTGTGCCATCTTAGAAGGCTAGCCAGCTCTGTAGTCAGATCACTGTTGATTTAAAGTTGTACACTAGAAAAGATGCAACAAGCAAAGAAAAAGATTTCTGCAAGTTTCAAGTGACCTAATAACACAGGAGGATCAGGTAGAATGGCTGCCGTTTGATCTAAAATGGATTTCATTTGCCTCCGTTTCTGAGATTAAGAAACATATGCGCTGATTTAGCTTCCTCAAGACCAACTCCTCACCACACTGTGCCACACCTGTGTAATACAGCCATTAGTTTGAAAACGACTAGTTTAGTGGACCTAATTTTGTGTTTCCATTGTGTATTGAAGAAGGACATTTTTTACACTAGATCAGTGGTTCCCATCCTTGGTCCTGGAGGACCCCCTTGTATCACACATTTGTTCCTGCTCTTACAGGCCTACTTCAGCTCAGAAAAGTTTTTTTTTTAATTATTTGATTACTTGGACAAGACATGTTTGTAGCAAAATCCTTCAGGACAAAGCCTGAGAAACAGTGTCAGTATCACTTTATTCAGAGCACATTTTTCAAAGACTGATTTAATCGACTTTTCCATTATTTTTTAAACTTGTACATCAGTGTCATACAACAAGCTTTCCTTATAAGATTAATGGATTTTCTAATCTATGAAGCAGTTCTCTTGTCTTTTAGAGACATTTTTTTCAGTATAAATTGTCAAATGCCATTGTAATTTCCACGACTACTGTGTTAGCGTGTCTACCTGGTCTTCTCCTGGCACTTGATCAGCAGGCCTGAGTTTATGGCGGTGCGGATGGTGGATTCCCACTGAGCCCCATTACCATGCGCTCTCCTCTCTGTGCTAAAACCTTCAGCATGCCACTCTAACCTCACTGTGACCTCTCAGTTAAGCACACACACTGTGGCCTTCAGAACCAGCAGGTAAACAACACAAACACCAAAATAACGACAACAAACCAACAGAGCCTCAGCTGAACTTTGAGAACAGAGCAGGGTGTTCCTCGGGAGGAGACGACTGAGAGAGAGAGAATGAATTCGGCCCTCTAGGGAGTTCCTCAGGCTTTCTTTTGTGCTGCTCTGTGTGGGATCCTCTCTCCTTTCCTTAAGCTCTTTATTGAGGGTTTCCCAAACTTCTCACCCACCATTACCTCTCAGCCATAATACCCTACAATAGAGACAATACTCACTCGGAGAAAGAGAAAGCAAAGTTTAATGACGCTATGTATAACCAGCGGTGTGCAGTTTCACAGCAACTCTGGGTCATAACCATCACTTTCAGGAGGAAGTCTCAGCTCCGCCTGTTCTACATAACACTGCCATTACATCAGAGCAATGAAACGGGGTCAGAGGCAAAGAGGCCTGGACTTCTGTTTATTTCTTTTCATCCATTGTGTTCTTAATGGATGCCTACATTTAGAATCACGGGTAAACATAAAATAGACATAAACCTAGAGTTTATCGCTCAATTGCAGTAGCTCATCACTTTCTCCTTCAGCATCATTGGTTTTCATTCATCACTGTTCTCTTACTACAAAACCCAGCATACATTACAGAGTTACATCATGTCAGCATTCAGAATTCCTGTGTTGTCAATCAATCCCGACTATTAGCCTAGTCTACCTTTATTCAGCATATAGTGGATGTCTTTCCCATTTCGGTCTCAGAAAAGAAGCCAAAGTGAGTTATAGCATCTAGACAACCAGGTACACTTACTAACTTTAGCTTTTAGCTTGTATCTGATGAATCATCTCTGACATGCAATATTCCATTCTTTCCACTGTAATGATAATTGGAAAACAATTTCTGCAGTTACTTGGCAGCAGTAAAACATTTGTCTTCATAGCTGTCGTCCTTCCATTTGCATCCACCAGCACAACTATAAAAAAAATAAATAAAACTGGCCACTCTCAGAAATCCAGCCCAAAAAGAGCTGTTATTTTTCAACATTTTCTCCGACTTTCGAGATGCATGACCAGAGGCGGGTCTTCCTAGTCCTTATACTGCAACATCGTGCTCTAGAACTACTGTAGCACCACTGTAGAATGTGATATAGAATCTGAGAACTGGTTTTAACTTTAGTTCACAACAAATGTTGTATTATTTCTGTAAACATTTATAATAACTAATTGACCTAAAATGATGAGAACAGGTTGATGAAGAACCAATTTTCCATCTAATTTTCATTTTTAACCATCATGAACTAAAATATGTACAGTTTAAATAATAGTGAAATTAAAGTGCGGAAGATATTTCAAAAGGTGATGAAATGTGTAGCGCTGAAGCTCAGGGATCTAACACGGAACAACATCTACGCTAATCAATGAGCTGGGCTCACTGGCGTCCTGAAGCACTTTATAGTAAAGCCCACATTCATTAGCGTTTATGGTGTTTGGTTACACAGATGAATGCTTGATGGCTAAATGCTTTCTCCGTGTTCGTTCTGTGCTTTTAGACCTCTATTTCCACTCAGTTGGTTTTTCCCACACCACCAGCTGTTAGGGAAAGGCCGATAGAAAGACTGGAGCTCGCTTCTGTTTGCGTTTCTCACTGATTATGCGCACATACATACTTGCTCAAACTCACCCAGACACACATTAGCTGTCCTCAAAAGCCGTCAGAGGGCAACAGTGGGATGCAAATCTTTAGCCTTAATGCCACTCCTCTTTTCTTTCTTGCCTGACCACCTCTAGCGCTCAGTCTCTAGTGCCCAGTCTTCAGTCTGCATGTTTCTATCACAAAATAAATTAATTCATTGAATATTGAATATCACCTTTGGGTGGGCTTTACTAGTTTAGCAGTGCTGCTATTCGACTGTGCTTTGGTGCCTTACACAGGGGACACACTGGACTTGAAGATGACCAACCAAAACTGTACTTCAAGTTGCTGCTCACTGCTGCTGGAGTTTGTACCATTTTTATCATGTGAATTCACCTTTGCATTCATGATCATGATGCAACCTACGGTGGCTTTACCAGCCTGGAGGAGTGCATAGTGACTGCCTACATCAGCAAGTGCATTGATGAAGTCACTACTTACAAGACCATTACCACATGTCCCAATCAGAAGCTGCAGATGAACCCGTGACCGTTGTGAGGAACTCTTCCTACAGGACAGGCAATAAAGCTGCCCTGAGAACAACACTCTGAGAAGTTCGCACATGCTCAGAAAACCCACTGCCACTGGGGCAGCTGGGTCGACTAGCGGTTGGGGAGTTGCCCCTTGCAGTCAGAAGGTAGTGGGTATGAATCCCAACTGCTAGTGTCATCACTGAGGTACCCTTAAGCAAGGTCCCATCCCCACTCACTGCTCCCCGGGCGCCCCTCGTTGGTGGCGGCCCCCTGCTTCACTTGGTGAATGGGTTAAATGCACAGAAAGAGTTTCACACTGTGTGCTGTGCTGTGTCCACGCGTGACTATAAGGGACCACTTTACTTTACCTCCAGGACACTGGTGAGACATGGCACATGTGGTAGAGCATCCTAGTTATCACCAACTACAGGGCATCTCCGCCTGCCTGTGTTGGTCAGACCTTCATTCCAGACGCACTGAAATGATTTTTATGCATGGTTTGAAGCATAGAATGACACAGAAGCAAGAGTGATAACGCCAATTATAATTAAATGCTTCGAGAGGCTTGTCATGAGGCACATAAAATGACAGCTGCCTCCACACTGGATGTCCTGCAGCTTGCATACTGTGCCCACCATTTTTCACCTGGTCTTCACTCACCTGAACAAACAGGATCTTTGTGAGAAGGCTTTTCATAGACTCAGCATTCAACACCATCATTCCTCAGCATCTGATAAGAACGTTGAGACTGCTGGGCCTGAACACCTCGCTTTGCAACTGGATCCTGGCCTTCCTAACTGGCAGACTTCAGTCAGTCAGGATCAGGAGAGACGTCTCCAGTCCCACCACACTGAGCAGAGGGGCCTCGGGTAATGGAGGTGCAATGGCTAATGGACTGGTACGGAGCCAACAGCCTGTCTCCGAATGAGGACAAAACAAACGAGATGGCTGTTGACTTCAGGACAACATGCTGAGGTCACTCTTCGCTGACCATCAACAGCTCCTCATTGCAGACTGTCCAGCGCACCATGTTCCTTGGTGTTCTCACATGAGCCATCAACTCCAGCTCCGTCGCCTTGAATGCGCAGCAGTGTCTCTACATCCTGCGGAGACTAAGCAGAGTGCACCTCCCAGTTCTCACAGCATTCTAGCATTCTCTGTAGCTGCATCCAGGCATGGGAGGGAATTTGTGCTGCATTAGATTGCAAGACCCTACACAGACCCTACAAAGCCCCTACAAAGCGACCAGCATCCCACACCCTCTTTATCCTTCTTTCATCTGGCAGAAGGTTTCACAGCATTCGGGTCTTCACTACCAGGATGGGGAACAGGCTGTCAGAGTCCTAAATCAGAAGTGAATAACAAACTGTCACACACACACACTCACACACACGCTCACACACATACTGATCTGCCATAAACAGAGGGTTATGGGTACGAGTTCAAGTCTATGGATCAGAGGTGTACAGTGGGTACTGTGTGGTATTGATCTATATATAATCTGGATTACATAATATGATTACAAAAATCAGGTATTTCTAATCAGAGTAAGATACAGTTGAAACACACAATGAGATTTTAGGTTTGGAGTAACAATAATTTAGTCTATTATTTCTTACTCTTTGTGACCATAAACTGCTTAAAAGAGTCACTACAATGGACAACTTCAGTTTCTATACATGTGGTTTTGAGAGAAAATAGCTTGCCACCAGATGGATCAATCCTCAGGACAGGGCAGGGTTAGAACTGCAATAAACATTTGATAATATTCACTAAATTTGATCAGTGAAGTGTTCTTTTGGTTCTCATGCTAGATACTATTTCATCACACAGCATCCGTGTCACGCGCACCAGACAGTTTGTGAGAGTTCATTCGTAACAGTTGTAACACCATATGTAAATACGTTTCAAATAAGATTCTGCCAGCTAACTACTGTGCCTTCCGTTGTGCTGATTAATAAGAATTAATGAGAGCACTCCATCTAGCTTCTGTTCATAGCAATGTTTTCAGCTGTTTAGCTTGTGTTCTGGTGTACAGAGGCTTGAAGCTTTGTTCACTCCTTCATTCATTGTCAAGGTTGTCAAGGGCCAAAACATTTTCAGCCAATGCTTAAAAAGACACTGTGTTCTCTGCCCTCCACCACTCCTCCGCTGGATCCTCCACTCTTATGCAGCTTGCTGTAAAAATAACTATCAGTGATGTTTCACATGGAGCTGAATTTACTTAAATGAATGAAAAGTAAAAATAAATGCATAGAATTGAAGCAATAAAACAAAGTAAAAACAAAAACAGCAACAACAACAAAACAACAACAAAACAATGACAATAATAATGAAAACGATGATAGTACTACTACTACTACTAATACATTTTAAAAAGAACAAATGGAGTATTGTCTATTGGAATATTCAACAGAAAATTTGAAAATGGAACAGCACTGGGATCATCCTCCAGGCTTTGTTACAACCAGGTGTGTTACAGCTGGACTGGAACTAAATTCTTTAAGCTGGCACCTGGTTTCAAACTAAACCCTGCAGGGTATTTAATTTCTAGGATCAGATTTGTTGGGGGTATGTGATCCAGGAGGGGGTCTGAGGAACTCTCCAGCTGGAGCACAGCCCTCTCTCTCTCTCTCTCTCTCTCTCTCTCTCTCTCTCTCTCTCTTTCTCTCTCTCTTTCTCTCTTTCTCTCTCTCTCTCTCTCACTCGCTTTCACACACACACACACACACACACACACACACACACACACACACACACACACTTTTGTTTTCTCACATCCATGACCAGCTACACCTTGGGCGGGTTAGGCACACCTCAGCTTGTATTTACATTCCTGCAGGATTTTACACCTGTCACACCTCACAGCCCAGATGCACAGAGACCCAGACTTGGATCAGCTCCCCCACTCCAGTTCGGCTGCTCAAAAGTTTGGAATCATTTTTCGATAATATAAGTACTTAAAATATGAATATAAAAAATTCCGTTTTTTTGTTTTGTTTTTTAACATATACAATGATTCTAACATGATATCATAGAACTGCTTAGTAAGTAGCAGGAATCATCTAGTTATACCCCTTATGTTAAAGGGACTAGACAGCTTTGTATGTACCCTCTTTATTCACTTTAGGAGCTGCACTAGGCAACTGGTGGCTTAGCGGTTAGGGAGTTCACTCTGTGATCAGAGGGCCGGGGGTTTGAATCCCAGGACTACTAGTGGCACCTCTGATGTACCTTTGAGAAAATAGCGTCCCCACACACTGCTTCGCTCCTCTGCTTCACTTGGGTTGAATGCAGAGAAGAATTTTGTGCTGCTCACACCGTGTGCTGTGCTGTGGTGTGTTTTCACGTTTGACAAACGGTCAGTGTAACCTTTACACTTACCTTGCTGGTGCACAGTTAGACGCTGTAACCCATCTGTGTGTGTTTGTTGTCCTCTAACCTCAACTATGATCAGTTTCAGACCACAGAGCCTCTTTTGGTCACACATTATTGGGTGGCGGGTCATTGGATCACCAGCAACACCACAGTCCATGATAAACTGCTATTAATTACAAACACACATTTCCATGTCAGTGTAACTGTTGCAATAACAATGGATAACCATTCAAATTAGATCTCTTCAACAGCAGCCTTGTGATGCCGAATCAATAGGACCGAGGCTGTAATTTTACATGTACTAGTCTCATAAAATAGACCTACACTGTAGTTTTGTGGTAATACAGTAATAAAGTATTTAACTGCATGTTTTGTGTGTGTGTGTGTGTGTGTGTGTGTGTGTGTGTGATTTTCAGAGGACCAGATCCCTCATGGTTTCCCAACCATAGACATGGGTCCCCAGCTGAAAGTGGTTGAGAGGACGCGTACAGCCACCATGCTCTGCGCAGCCAGCGGAAATCCTGACCCAGAAATTTTCTGGTTTAAGGACTTCTTGCCTGTAGATATCAACGGCAGCAATGGCAGAATCAAACAGCTTCGCTCAGGTAAGAGGAATCAACTTACTACCCCTGACACCCGCCAATCTGACCCACATACAGAAGATGAATTATTATAGAAATGTAATTCAGTTATTCCATACGTTATCAATGTAAAATGCAAGAGCTTTTACTATATATCATTTGTTTGGGTTTTTTGTTTGTTTGTTTATGTAATGTGAGTCCAGGACCTCAGCAGATTTTGTTGCTACGACACATTTAATTCAGTTCTCTATTTTTGCAGCCAGCGAAATGAGCATCCTCGGGTAGAGGTGGAAGCACCCGACCAAACAACTAGGTGGTCATTTAGAGCCGTTTTTTAAGTCACTGATCTCTAAGGTTTATCTTGCTGGTAGGAGGTGCACCAATAAAAAATGAGCATAGAAACACAGAAAAGTGTGACCTCAGCAGAGCATAAGGTCACAGAGGACATGATTAGTAGCCACCTCCATAAGTCCTACTGGTATCTTATGTAATGCTACTGCGATCTTTAGTAAATAAAAAAGCAGGATTAACCCTTAGAAGTCTACAGGTGTCAAAAGCATGCTGTAGTTTTAGTACATGTGCTATAATTTTCTTTTGTAATATATTTATTTCACGTGTGATTCATTGAAATGTGTGGAGGAAAGTGTGTGTAAAGTGCATATTTGATCCAAAACGCATTTCTGTGCATTATATTTATTATGATTTGAATAGGATTGACTGTATATTGCACAAGGTCTTGTTTTAAAAAAGAAAAGCACCGTATTTTGACCTTGATCATATGGATAAAAACAGGTCAAGTGGAACCCATACTTGTGTAAATCAAAAAAACAACTAATTCACTGTTATTAGCCATGCAATGACTTCTAAGAGTTAATTGAGTTGCTGTAACCTGAAGCCAAGTGAAATTAAAGCCACACGGCTGCATTTGGAGTCAAGTGGAACAAAGAGGAGAGTTTCAGTTCAATGGTCTTGCTGTAAGGCAAACAAATGTGACAGTTGTTAAAGACCGTACCCCTGCGGACTGGAACATGGGTTAAGCATTAACACGGCTTAGTGACTTATTCTGACCAGCCCTTGTCACCAGAGACATCCAACAAAGCGAAACTGATGAACAAGTTCCCGTTCGCTCGATCCATCACAGAGCCCCTGGATGTTTATGTAATTTATTTGTTTTGATAGACTCCATTATTTGATCCTGAGATTAGAGTTGCGCTCAAATTACAAGACTGTAGTGAAGAGCTTTTTCTATCAAGAAATGCTAATCAGCTGCCTTTTCCCAGCACCCATAAAATATAATATTAGTAATAATCCAGTGTCCTTTATATCTAATGGAGCCTTATCATGGCTAGAGCATGTCTCTGTCTCAGAGTAATTACTAGAGTAGTGATTCCTCCCTAGCAGTTGATTAACAACCTGCTTACAATGCAGCACGCGTGATAATGTACGGGCAGAGGGAGGGAGAACGAAAGAGAGAGGGCAGCTTTTTAACCAGCTGCTTTCGAGTTTGTGTTTTCCACACTGCAAACTCTGAGTATGGACAGATAGATAGAAAAATAGCCTGGCACACACACATAGATAGATAGATGGATGGATGATGGATGGATGGATGAATATATGGATGGATGGGTGTATGGATGGATGGATGTATAGATAGATAGACAGAAATAATATTCAGTTCATTCATATTCAGAAATCATAACCTTCAGAGTGTCCCCCACACATAGAGGTAAAAGTAGCCACAGTCACAGTAACGGTTTCTTTCTGTGTTGAAGATCAGTGTGTAAATCAACTGCTAATGTCAGGAATTTCAGAATGGGAAAAAAAAAAAAAATTGACAGAGCCTGTTAGCATATTAGCCACTGACCTCGTCATTCAGAATGTAGTCTGGTTACAACAAGAACATAGAGGACCGGGAGTTAAGAGAGGAGAAGATAGAAAAGAGAATTTAAAGTGTAAACTGCACAAAACGAGTGTAAAAAGACTATTTTATCTAACTGAATGTTATTACAACTAATATGTGAATTTTGGCACTGGAGATCATCTTTAAGAATCGCTGTGTTTCATAGCGGTTGCTTAAGAATTCATAGCAGTTACTAAAATTATGATGATTATGACTTATGAAGTCTTATCTTTAATAAATGAATAAATACAGTAAATAAGTTGCAGATTCAGGGCAAGTACCTAAACAGTGTAAGACCATTTTCACTGGAGTGTTCAGATGTTTAGTTCTAGAGACTAAAAAGCTGATTTGGAGTGTTGTACATATATATGTGTTCTATACAACAGTATGAAAAGGTTCCTATGTTCAGGAACCTGTGCATAGAGTGAGTCATCGTACAAGATCTAATGGTCATTTAGGGAGAGATCAGAGTCTGACCTTGAGTCTTAAAACATGTAAGAGCCAGAGTAAATGATAAACAGAGCTGTTATTCCAGCTGGAAAAAAAAAAATATGGAAATCATGTCAGTGTTCCTCCTCCTGTGGCCACGGTGAAAATATAGTAAAAAGCCCCGCTATTTTTCACCAGGGCCGTGTGCTACACTGCAGGCTCGGCCTAAAGCCTCAGTGTGCCTTAAAGCCCTCGGCAAACTGCTGATGCCTTTAACTCTTAAGCCACACAGTTTCCAGCGGCTTCCCCGACGTCTCTGACCCCCCTCCCCTTTCAGTCTATACTGTTTTCACACCCCAGAGTGGTTGGGTTATCATTCAGATCTCAGGCATCTGCATAATAACCAACACGCCTCACCAATAATGACTACGTAAGTCTAAAAAAAGCAAGCACAAACAGAAACAGTTCAAGAGATTGCAGACCAAAAAATGTGTCCACCTGATTCCCCCACTCAGACATGGCTGAAGGCGTGATCGGCCCAGACGTGTGTGTCACATTAGAAGTGTGGAAAGAAAAAAAAAATGTATTGCGTTCAATGTAAAGGCACTCTTTTCAGCAAAGAGGGTGAAGAAAGCTTCTCCCATATGTCAGAGTAAGATTACAAACAGCACCATAACTGGCACTGCTTTGGTTGAACTCGCTTTTAATATGTCCCCTTATATTATACTGCTATTTAAATATTATGTGATATTAAGGAATGTGCCTTTTATAAAGAATGTCAAGTTTGTATTCATGTAATGTGTTACAAATACATTTGCAATTCCAGATATTTTGAAACGCATCACGCATGTTTAATGTCTGTGATAGAGGTTTGTGATAGAGAACAGCTATATCAGGCTGCTTGAACTGAGGGTTTCTTTCTCTGTGTTGCATCAGAGGTGTGTGGTTTCTGCAGTGCGGAGCTATAGAAGGATTTTAAAGGCCACGATCGAGCAAGAGAGAAAGAGAGGGAGAAAATATGGTTCACACTAAGAATGACCAGAGACACACACACACACACACACGCACACACAAACACACACACACACACTGTAGGATTACAGGAGTGCATATACAGATAATAACACACGCATATTGGAATATTACACCTCAGTGTTGCTAGTGAGGCCATTTCATTGACTTTAGTACTCAGTTTGTGTAGGACATAGTCTGATGCTACATCTCAGCCTAAAGCAAACCAAAGAGCAAGGAACAGATTTTCATTCTTTCCTATTCTTAAGACATGTAGTCCCCACAAGGACACACAAGTTCAGCCCATTTGCACACACACAGACACACACTCATGCTCACATACTTACTCTATAGAGCTTATATCACACGCAGACACCACACACACCATGTATTCACTGTGTGCACACTCGGGAACAAAAAAGAAAGAACAAAAACGTTCAAGAGTTCTTCTTTTCCTGCTTGTTTTTTTTCCTCTCTTTTTTCTTGTCTTTCTTCTCTTTATTTCTCTCCCTCTGATTCTCTCTCTCTCTCTTATTCTCTGTCTGTCTGTCTGTCTCTCTCTTTCTCTCTCTCTCTCTCTCTCTCTCTCTCTCTCACCTCTTTACTAATGCTTCTCTTTAATCTTATTTGCATTCAAATTACCTCACCAGGTGGTACACCAATCAGAGGTAAGAATGCTGAAAACAGAAAGTGTCCAAATGCCTCATCCCTCCACCTCCATTCACCAAGATATCCCCATCGTTCCCCACCTCTCATTTGTCTCTCTCTCACTCACTCTCTTATCTCTGTCTCTCTCTCTCTCTCTCTTCTTCATCTTCTCTGTGCACGAACCTTTGTTCATCTGCTTCATTTATCCAGTCCAGCAACACTACTGTCTAAAGACAAATAACAAAAATGAACACACCAGATTTACTATTTACTAGTACTATTAAAAATGTGTCTACAAGTTTGGACTTCTTATGCACTTTGTCATAATGATAGAGATGCCAAAACTATGAAATTACATGAGGGATTTATCAAGTAACCAAAAAGTATTAAATACGTCCAATCTGTCTTTATTTGAGGTTTACATACAGACGTAGACAGACAGATAGACAGATAGATAGATAGATAGATAGATAGACAGATAGACAGATAGATAGATAGATAGATAGATGGAATTCTCCTACGTAGGATGCTTTCCCAGTAGACTTGAAGAAGATGCACATCTGTCTAGATTCACATTCATAGAAACTACTTTAATTAACTTTAGGCATTGGTTTATAACATCAGCTTTTTCAAATTTGAATTTGAAGCATGTACCCATAAGATCAAATTGTTGAGGTAATTAAAGAGCATGTAATCAACCAGATTCAGCCAAACATTTGGCTGGTACTGGACCTGTTAGTGGATAAATAACTGCCTGCAGTTGGATAACAATTCCAGCTTTGTGTCTCTTAAGAATAAAGTGAAGTAGGCCCTGGGCTGTCACTTTTACTAAAGTAGTGACTCCTTCGATAATTAAATGACAAATAATACACCTTCAAATTATAACAAGTTATTGTCCATTCATATACAGATATACAGTCTTGCAGGTTTCCTCCCTTTCAGTGATGAGCACAAAAGGGATTCGAGTGCTAAGAGTGCTATGAGCAAAAGCTTTTCTAGTCACAGCTTTATAGTGACATGTTGATTCACTGTTTATGATAATCAGTCATAAACCTTTAATCGTGACAGCCCTAAAGTAAGTGTTCCTAGTTTCTGTTATTTAGCTTGTGAATAGGTATGGATTCTACATACAGGACTCAAAAAGTATTTTTATGAGTGAAACAACTCTGGGTCATGAAGACAAACGGCAGCTTCACTAGTTTCTTGCTACTGTGCTAACAGTGGAGCAGTGTGGTTTCTAACCAAAGCCTATGTGTCTGAGAATGAATGGCTGGGGGATTACTGCTCACATAGCAACTAGCAAAAAGAGAGAGAGGGAGAGACAGCGAGAGAGAGAGAGAGAGAGAGAGAGAGAGAAAGAGGGAGAGACAGCGAGAGAGAGAGAGACAGAGAGAGAGAGACAGAGAGAGAGAGGGAGAGAAAGAGAGAGAGAGAGAGATAAAGGGACTGAGGCACAGAGAGAATAAGGGAGAAAAAGAGTGAAGAATAAAAGAGAGATATAAAAGGGTGTGTGTGTGTGTGTCTGTATATAGATTAATGTAAATATGGGCCTATTTTTGTGTGAGTGTGAGCGTCGTATGGAGGCAGTATTCTAAAGTTAAACAATGATCCACTTTCTCTCCAACATGTCCCCATGTTCTCATAGTCCTTTGATTTAGTTTTAGTTTCTAATGCTTTTCTAACTCACCACATGCTGCATTTCAGAAGCTTTTCTGAAATACAACTTCGTAACTCCTTTTTAAACAGTGTGCTTCCATCAGTCACCAACTGCATGTTGTATGTTGCAGTAAAACCCTCCACAGTAACACTAAACTGAACCATCCAAGCGATCACAGGATTAACTGTCTGTTCAGTCTAAAACATCGACACAGTCTTTGGCTCTTTGCTTGTTTTAATGTTTCGTGCACGGTGAAATGTAAATGTTCAAGAGGAAAACTGCATTGAGCTGGAAGAAGGTGTGTCTCTGTGACATGTGCTTGATTTCTCCATATTGTAGTAGTGCTGGGAACAAGATCTGAGAATGAACAGTACTGTAATACTGCGTAGGATTTTGTCAGTTTGCAGAATTCAGGCTACTCTCAACCTAGTTTGAAAAAAAAAAAATCCAAAGTATATAAATAAAACACCACCATCAACACACTCTAAAATGCAGGTTTTAGAAAGGATTCTTTGTGTGATACCTTGGAGGAAACACTCTTGGCTCCCTAAAGAATATTTCATCTTTTTTAACATCCTTTTTAACAAAGAACCTTCATATATTACAAAACCAAACCCCTTAATTTTACCCCTTAAAATTACCTTAATTTTTACCTTAATTTCCAAGAAATTAAGGAAAATTAAGGGGAAAAGTGCACAGATTAAGGCTGATTAAGGGGAATTTTTCCCTTAATTTTTAAAGGGGGCCTATTATAACTTTTCATAAAACATGTTCATGAAGTTCTTTGCACAAAATCACTTTCACATAAAGAGATATCACCAACTTTATTCTTCACAGTTTCAGTCCTTTTCAAAATGAGTCGTTTCAGGGCTCTGTCCCTTTTATGCAAATAAGCTGTTGCTGGCGACGCCCCACCCATCCCATGCTTAAGATGGGCGTTTAACTTCTAGATTTTACATTATAATCCATGTCCTTAACACCAGTGAGTGTTTCTTTCTTTCTTTCTTTCCTTCCATCCCTTCAGTCTGTGATAGTGGTCCTAGCCTGTATGGTTACCACGCTGAAGGAAAGAAGGGAGGAAGAAAGTGTGAGAGATACACTAGGTGAACAAAAGCATTGGGACACTTAACACACGTGGAAAAGTCAGAAAATAGGCAGTATCCTGCCCTACATGTTCGACCCCGAGTCGGACCCAGAGCAAGACGAACACAACACTTCATGTGTGCTGGTAGACACTGCACTCGGCTTATCCGTGCTCGTAAAACTAGCAGACGTAATGGCGGATCTGGTGTTGGGGCGAGGCAGCGCACGCCTTACCGTGTACGTATACGGGAATAAAACACGCATTTTACGCCATGATTGGTGTATTTTCACACCAATTTCTTTGCCTTAACCAGTAGCGGAGGTTGTTTTATTGTGTTTTGAGTGAGTTTTTGCCACTGCGGTGGTCAGGCACGGCTGAATTCAGTATACATAAAGCTGCAAAGACCCAACATGGCCGCTGAAAGGCGTGACAAGCAACAGGCTAGTGGGTGGGGTCTCGACAGATGAGGGGCGGTTCTATGCAAATTGACCCCCACCTGATGTCACATGGGGCCCTCCATCTAAACGGCTCATTTTGAAACAGACTGAAACTGTGAAGAATAGAGCTGGTGACATCTCTTTATGTGAGAGTGATTTTGTGCAAAGAACTTCATGAACATGTTTTGTATAGCCCATAGACCTATTAGAACTAAAGAGAGTTTTGCATAATAGGTCCCCTTTAAAATGTGCCCCTTAAATAACCAAACCTCCTGAAAAAAATGCCTTATGTTTAGGATTAAGGGGTTTCGCACACATAACTTAAATCCGGTTAACAAATTCATGGCCACTTAATTCAAATTAAGGTGTTTGGCATATTTTCAGGGGTAAATTAAGGTGGAGTTAAGTACATTGTGTTTCATAGTGTATAATGGACACTTACAGTTCTCTTTCATTTCTAGGCTCGAGCAGGGCTTTAACTGAGCCTGAAATTTTGATCCAAAGCATAAATGCAGCCAAAGGTGTTTCTGTCCAAGTCCAACCTGGCCCGAAATATGTCAAGTTTTTGCGTCTGATTTCAACCTGAACCACATTATTAAGTTTTTCAGTCTGAATTTCACCCAAGGCCGACAAATTTTGAAACGCTAAAACGGGAAATGAAAGGTGAAATCTGTTAGAAGTAGGAGACAGGCTGGGAGAACCTATTCAATAACAATAACAGATTAGTCGATGGAGCCTGGGTAGATCCGTTTGGACAGAGGATGAGTGACTATTTAACAAGGTCATTTTATACACAGTTAACTGGGGATGCTAATTCCGTTACTGACGCAGGCCTCTGAGGTATCGCTGTGTTTAGATGACTGTATCCCATCCCTGCTGTATTAGCAACTCTCTGAGAAATTGTATGGAGTGACAAAGTGACTATAAAAAGCCATTAGAGGCAAGAAGAGAGCTTTTATTGATCAGCATTATGTGCTCCACTTACGGCTTTAGGTCCGACTTTAAAGAGGACAATGACTGATGACAATATCACTGCAGGATCTCCATCGCCTCCTTCGTGTTTACTCTTCTTTTCATTCGTGTCTGCGGCTGCAGATCCTTGTCGATGGCAGTATAAATAGCTGAATGGCGGTAATTTCTGCCCTTTTGAAAAGGCTTCAAATGCCTTTGTCCTAGAACATCCAAACACTTCACTCAAAGCAATGAGACAATAACAGTAGCAGCCTCTTTCCACTAAAAATGCCAATTTGTTTGACCATTTTGGATGAATAACTATTAAAACAATATATGATCACAACATATACCATAATATCTGTAGCTCCAGAAAAAAAAAAGAGAGCACTGCAAAAATGTTCAGTTTCTCAGGTTTTAAACGGAACAGCTTTGCCTAAGTTTTTAAGAACTGCTGACAATATTTCTCCTCATTTCCAAATACAAATATTGTCCTG
>JBBPCX010000114.1:7414159-7431457 GCA_037974365.1 Hydrocynus forskahlii
GACCCTGAAAACATATAAAAACAAAATATCTGTTTGCATGTGTGTCTTATTGTATATGGACCTCTTCTTTATCCAGCTTTATCCAGTAGAACCCTCAGCATCTTTCACTTAATGTCTACTTTCTCCCTCTCTCTTTCTCTCTCAAGCTCCCTTTCTCCTCTTGTCCCCTGGTGGCATGCCTGCAAGACCAGTGTGTGTGTGAATGTGTGTCTGCATTTCTAACAGCTTGCTCCACACACAGTGCTAAATCTCCCAGAGCTCAGGAAAAATGGAATCAGTGACTCCTTGTTCTGGCCTTGTCCTAACCACCACTACTGCTGCTGGGGCTCAAAAGCAGTCCATTCACATTCTTAACTCACTCCAAGTGAGATGGTCTACCCATGCTCTGCACACAAAAGAGTTCTTTCTTGGCTACTGCTTTGACGTTTGACAATACAGTGTTGGAAAGAGCCATTTTTAAATGATATATGTTTTTTTTAATGCATGTGAGCCATTTTGCTAGAAATGATTGAAGGTATTTGTAGTCTAAATTATTTTTATTGATACAAGAATTGTATTTCTTTAGATGATGTTCAGCTGCTACGTTAAAATCCTATGCTCTCTGTACTTGTTGGATTGGAAACAGCAACAGCATAACTCCACTAATGGTGGGGATGCACCTCGTAGCATTACGCATCATTCAGAAATGATGAACCATTATTCATAGTGAAGGTTACCTCAGCCAACATACACATCTCATGTAATCTTTTCATCCTATTTCTTTCTGGAGGAAAACAGTGAGTTTGTGAAATGTACACTAGTAGAGGATAGCTGTACAGCATAGCCGCCTCATATACATATTTACTACACACAATTTATTCTAACATAGTTACCATTCATTCACATATATATTAACCATTCGAAATGAATTCTAAATTCTTTATTCAAGTGAGTTGCAAGTTACAGGTACTCATTCAGGTGAAAGAGATTTTCACCAGCGTCCTGTGAATCTTGTCCAACGTCCAACTTTAGCTATGAAAGTGTACATTTGTGAGCAGACCTTAAACAGGTCAGTTAATCTCGGCCATCACGGTGTCGATCATCCTCCATGTCCATGATGTCCATAGGTAACATTTTCCTGTCTGTGTTTTCTCGGACTAATGCGGACTAACATGGTCTCTCCTACTCACCGGCTAGCACGCTGAGACTGTTTTTACAGGCTGTGCTTTTATCTCTCTAACACACTGACTCAGTAACTCTGTGTTTGTTTTACTCTGACTCTGAAGGTCTGCCATCGCTGGCTTTAACTTGCGCAACAAAACAAAGCAGCTTTGACTAGATATGAGTCAAACTCTCTGTCTCATAAATTAAAGGAACAGTTCAGCAAGAAATCCAATTTGAACAATCTTCCTCTTAGCCTAGATAAGGTCAATCAGCCGAGACACGTTCAGACTCCAAATTTAGTGCTGGGGCAACAAGGCTAGTGTTGTTAACGAACACTGGAGCTCAATACTCACCCAAATCTTGTATTCACATTCCCAAAACTACGTCGAAGCCCACTCAGCTCTTCAGTAGGGTGGTGCGGACTTGTGGACGTGTTTCAGGACTCACTGTGACTTACTGTGAGCTCTAAAAATGAACTTCACCATGTTGCTGAATGCATCAGGCATCTGTTTTAGATGGCTTTGTTTAGACAGGTCTGTTTTCCACAAACCACCTCAAGAGTCGAAGTTTTTGCGACAATGACCATCCTCTGCAGCCCTGATGCTGTCTGTAGTGGTGAAGCTGTGTTTGTTTTTATAGCTCACAGTAAATCATACTGTGTCCTAAACCACATCAACAAGTCTGCACCACCTTAATGAAGATGCAGTTGGAACGGGTTGAGATTTGGGTGGCTGTGGGCTTGAGTGTCTGATAATAACATTAACTTTGTAACTCCAGAGCTAAACTAAAGGGAAAAAAAAAATCCAAATATGTCTTGGCTGATTGATCAAAGCTGTGCTTAAAACCTGTATATCTTTTTTTGTTTTGTTTTTTCTGTTTGTTTTCCGCTTAACTACTCTTTTAATGTACTCCCATACATACGATAGTTGTCAAAAGTCCACTCAGTTGTCCTGATTATGATCTTTATTTTACTAATGAATACATCAATTGTACATAAATTTGATTTTAAATAAATTGATGCTGTCCTCAGAAAGGTATTTGGACCTTTTAGATATAATACCAAACACCAGTCAAAAACAGTATACCAGTCAAATGGGCAAACTGGTAAAATGTAAGCAAGCATGGGCAATGAAAAGGAGTAACAGACTTTGCATTAGGAAGAGAACAAATGTGGTTATTTGGTTATGAGACAGACAGGGCACCGAACAATCTCCTGCAGCGGCTAAAACTTCCTGACAGAGTGATATTTAACAGCCCCGTTTTCACTTTCTGAATGCAAATATGTTTTGGTATTGTGCACGGCCAGGTGCATTAGATAAGGTGCCGCTGCTCCGCTATCTAACACTTCCCTCAGGGACAGAAAGAAGCTGCCGTCACCTCATATCCAGTGTGGCATTCAAGTCACATAAACAGGGAAAATTGATAATCGCCTCACTGCTCGAGCGGCCTAAAACCTAGGCTGGCCGTTCGCCATCAGTGTTGCGTGTAGCTGGGTCAGGCATATTCATGAAGTCATACATTTGTAAACAGCTGACTGAATGCGTTATGTTACGTCATTCTGATCAAAAGCTCTATACATGCTCAAACGTTGGTTCTAAAACAGATATTGATAGTGCAGTTGATGCCTAGACATATCTTTCTACAAAACAAAATGCATATTTTTACCAATCGTTACAAAAATGTATATTATTACCAATTATAATGTATATTATTATCGGGGCAGCTGGTGGCCTAGTGGTTAGGGAGTGGCCCCTGCGATCAGAAGGTTTTGGGTTTGAATCCCAGGACTGCTAGTGGCACCACTGAGGTACCCTTGCGCAAGATCCCCACACACTGCTCCCTGGGTGCTGCATCGCTGGCTGCCCACTGCTTCACTTGGTGAATGGATTAAATGCAGAGAATTTGTTAATGACACCTTCAGAGGGCAGCGATGAGTAATGGTGGGTTATTTGATCTTAGACTGTCAGTTTGGTGTTACGTAGTACTGACACCTAGAAACACCCATACACACACACACACACACACACACACACACACACAATAAAATAAAAACAGCTGCAGTAAAATGTAGGTTATTCATAGATCTCTCACCAGACGCTATCAAACGGCTGCTTAGCTGCGATTGAAAATCACACAGAGAAGTGCAGGAACAGGCGGCTTTGCAGGTTTTTAAAAGCTCTGCAGATTGATGGTGTGTGTCAAGACTCCTGTGGGAGAGTAAAATGGCAAGAGCGACTTGGCTTTGGCTTTGCGTTAACTGCGGCAGAGCATGTATCAATAATAACATACCATTTTGTACTAACTTTCACAACTGTGGCTCAATACCTTTAGCCTGGAAACTTTCGAGCCAGAACGTTTATTTCTCCCCCTGGAGCGCAGGCGTTTTTAAATCAGCGCTGGAACTTCTTGAGCTCGTTGGGTTTCTGGTTTAAGTAGAAAGTTTTGTACTGAGCATAAAAGACCTCGAGCATTTCGGTATTCCCACCCTGCTACCTTAAGGACTCTCCAAATAACAGTGTTTGCATAAAGGAATAAATTAGGACCGTTTTGTGCTCCTGACTGCAGGGCTCTCAAACCCAAATCCTGGCCCGAGCAGTGTGTCACAATGTGTTTTACTACTGCAGTTTGATTTAACGTAATAATCTAGCGCTGTAAGACTCTGTTTTACTGTTAGACCAAGGAACGGTTCATAATCTGCCTCTCAGGGTTTTCTAACGAAAAAGACAGCTCAACAAAAACCAACAGAACAAGAAGTTACTTACTAACCACAATGACTTCACAATTTATTAGAACCCACTACTTTGTACTTCCCTTCACTGGCCTCTTTATTGGAAGCCCCTACCGTGTACTCCCAAAGTCCAATCTGGGAGCTCCACCCATCTCATAGTCCACAGTATAGCATAGGAGAACCCTCAGGGCCTTATCGACCTTTTCTGAAGGCCTAAAGATTTGTCGATTTATAGATCTGTAAATAGCTGTTACATTTTTATGCTGTAGAATTAAATTTGTATTCAAATGTGACAATTACTGCTTGGAAACGATAGAGTTCAATTGACAAACCCAATGGAAAATGATCTGATCAGAGTTTGTTTCCCTGTGGTATCTATGTAGATATATTTAAGTGACCCCCCCCCAATTGGTCAGGCCTTCAAGAAGTCCTGCTGTGTCAGATTAACCACCAGCATAATCAGGAAGTGACCATTCACATTTTGATGGCCAGTGGATGGGACCAGTGACACCAAGAACAAAATGTCACTTTAGGTCCTCTGGAGGTTCTAGATACGTCCATGACTGAGGATACAAGCAGTGGCTTAATGGGTTTCTGTCAAATGATAAGTGGCAGGTTTATGCCAGGACTTGAAGCATTATTATTACAGGCCTGCTTTTTCTTCATCTTTTAATATTCATAGCCCAAAGTGCTAGCTCTAGACGACACTTCTCTATAGGTGTACAATTGCAGGCTTCAGCCCATCTAGTGCAGCACAGTTCACCAAATGTCCTTATTAAGGGGTTTCTGACCACAGGATCTCTGACATGACATGCGCTGGCTCTGTGGTCAGAAAATGATCACTGAGGAGCTTGAAAATCTCTCACACAATTTTCGCATCATCAATCTCTAACTGTTCACCAGAAAGGCAGCGGTTTCTAATGAAATGGCCAGTTTATGTCTACCAAGGTGAGCCTGGTACAGTCAAGTGCAGACATTTGCATACCCTGGTCAAATTACAGAGAGCCACTCCTGCACACTTCAATGCACAATTACTGTTTATGTGCTGAATGTAACATAATAGAAAAAAAATTAATGTGGTGCAAAGGGGGCATTTGGCTGACACTCTTATCCAGAGCGACTTGCAATCATTAGTTACAGGGACGGTCCCCCCTGGAGACACTGAGGGTTAAGTGTCTTGCGCAAGGACACAGTGGTAAAAAACAGGGGTTTGAACCTGCGACTTTGCGCTCATTGGGTTCACAGGTAAGTGTTTTTACCCACTAGGCTACCCCCACCCCTGGTGTGTAGAAAGGTTTTGCCACATTTCACATTATTCGTTTTCTTTTTTGTCTGGTATGTTAAATTCTGATAGATCTTCTAAATGTTGACATTAAGTTTGTAACAAAACATGTCATTTGACCGGGGTGTTCAAACTTTTGCTCTCAACTGTTAAGTTGTAGGGAAGGGACCAAGGCATTAGATTAATGCTGGGCAGCACATGTCACGGCAGTAGCTCTGTATGTCTGGAGTCTTGAAGCTTGAAGTGTTCTTTAAGTCTCACATTCGCGACCATCTGTAGCTAAGGCAGCTTAACTCTGCGCCGGTATGGCAATGCATTATTAATGCACGGAGAGTGCGGTAGTGTTTATTTAGATACAGCACAGAAAGGCTGAATGCGCTTCAGAGGAACTCGAGTGAGATAACAATAGAAATCCCATGCAGCAAATTCCATACCTGCAGCCTCACAGCAGGGGGAGGCCACAAATGTGTTTACGCCAGAACGACACATTTTGTCTTATCACACAGTCCATTGAGCATTGCTGCTTGTGACGTGCTTTTTTCCTGGCTTTTTAATTTGCATGTTTATAGTTTTAGTGAGGCAGCATCTAATGGGATAAAGTATAGACAAATTGGACCATTAAGTGCTGTGTCAGTTGTAATACTGTTTCTAAGTGAAAATAAACACACATCCTCTACAGGGAACAAGCTGAAATAAAGCTTTTCTTGCAATTTTTAGTTCAGTGTCTTTGTATTTGCTGAGTTTAATATATTGGGGGAAAAAAAAACATTAAAATGTAAAATGTGTTTGCATAGGCTGCTTTTTATGATTTCGTCCCATATGTTCAATTCAGCAGATAAACAGTAATTGTGCATTAAAATAAATGCAGAAGTGTGATTTCCGTAGAGGACGTGTTTCTTATTTTTGCTTAGAAAATCTACCGAAGCATGTAGTATGGCCAGGGGAGCCTAAACTTTTGCACACAACTGTAGTTATATTGTGAGTTACGTTTGCTCTCTATTAATAACACCTTTGAGTTCAACGTTTTCAAGCTGTGTGTTTAGCTGGCAAACTTTTCATCAAATGTAATTCAAATCCAACACAAACTACCAGCGAAAAACAAACAGGGTGTGAAATCAGAGTTTAGAATCTGCACTTTATTCAGAGCTACATTTGTTACTGCCAGCGATTGCCGCAGGCCTCACAGTCATAGGGAACTTATTTGCAGTTTTGTGAAGCCAGAGCCTGACTTGCTAGGTATTCTCGTCCTGTTTTCTGTCTCCACTTCTGTCTTTAATGCCCTCTTGTGGTCCTCCAACAGTCCGGCGCGTTCCTCCGCGCTTCTCTATCCCCCCGACCAGCCATGAGGTGATGCCAGGGGGCAGTTTAAACCTCACCTGTGTAGCGGTGGGCGCCCCCATGCCCTACGTCAAGTGGATGACTGGAGACATGGAGCTAACGAAGGAGGAGGAGATGCCCATTGGACGGAACGTCCTGGAACTGACCAACATCCGCCAGTCGGCCAATTACACCTGCGTGGCCATTTCTTCCCTGGGCATGATTGAGACCACCGCTCAGATAACTGTAAAAGGTAAGTCGAGGCCAAGTTGCTGTAAGAACACCTTTAACAAACACTGCTATACACTATAAACGATAACCTCAAATAAATAACCCAAAAATACACTCCTGTACAATAGAATGTGAGACATTAGTCCACAATCAACCACAATGAGCACTTCTGTGTCCTAGAATAGGAGACATTAGTACATAAGCAACCTCAGTAGTTTCGACTAGATTAGAATAGGAGATATTTGCCTATAATCAACCACAATTAACGTTTGTATACTAGAATCTGAAATATGCTATCTGGACAAAAGTATTGGGACACACCTGTTTTTCAGGGTTTGGGCTAAGCCCCTAATTTCCAGTGAAGGACAGTCTTATTACTTCAGCAGACGAAGACATTTTGGACAGCACCATGCTTCCAACTTTGTGCACACAGTTTGGGGAAGAACCTTTTCTAATCGAGCATGACTGTGCCTCAGTGCACAAAGCAAGCTCCATAAAGACGTGGCTGGCTGAGTTCAGTGTGGAACGACTTGACTGACCCTCACAGAGTCCTCTGACCTCTACCCAAGTCCGTTTTAAACTCTATGTATTTGAATGCAGTGTCATGAAAGTTCCTGTTGGTGTGATGGTCAGGCGTCCCAATACTTTTGTCCACATAGTTTATTAGTCCACAAACAATACCAACAATGAAAGTAGTTCAAAACATTTGGTGCTGCATAAGCTTTGATTGCTTGCAAGCTACTTTACTTGCTTGCAAGCTACTTTACTTACTCCTAGTTCCACTGTAAAACTACAGAAGCAAACTTGTCTTGGTTGACTGATTTCTTCTGAGTCAAAGGGAAACCTACAGTAAATATGGTTTCCCATCAAATTATTCCGCCCGTTTTTTTTAATAAAATACAGTGGAAAATAGATGAAATGTCAAGAGAGGTCACATTTCAGACAGATCTGTGACAGACTGAATGTGATGTCTGGTTAGCTGCGTACTCTTTAGCCTGTGATGATCTGACAGAGGATCGCTGATCTGCTCCGGAAGCTCTGATGTTGTTCTCGTCAGGACATAACCCTGAAAACCCTATCTGCTGAAGGAGGTCTCTTTAATAATGAAGGCGGGGGTATTCCCACGGCCCCTGCCTCACACGGCCTGCAATCAACTCATCCATCTTTCATCAGAGTTGAAATGTGATGAATAACTCTCTGCCTCCTTCTCACTGCCACCGCAGAGCTGTTCTGTTTTTTTTTTTTTTTGTTTTGTTTTGTTTATTTCCTCGCAAATCCAAATGAGAGACTGTCACACAATGAACTCTGCTGAACTAAATTAAGATTTATTTCAGAGCTGTCGCTTGATAAGAACATGCTCAGCTCCATCATTTCCTTTGCGTTCTGCGTGGAATAGTTCTGCAAAGTCATATTTCCAAAATGTTCGAGCCCAAATGGATCAGCCAAGGCATGTTTGGTGCCTGAGGTTTGCTGCTTTGATTTTGCACCGGAACAAAAAGAACAAATGCAATGAACAATAATGGGATAATGATTTTAGCTATGCAACATATTTTGTACAGTTTGTCGCAACAGTACAGTATGTTCCACATAAAAGTATATTATTCAGTGTTAAAAGTCTTTTAAGCAAGTTAGAATCCTTTAATTTAGAATCCTTAACATGCAGTTAGACACAAGTGAATGTGATGTGTAGTTTATATGGTGCTGATGCATCTTTCCTTATCAATTATATTCAGGGTGAGTGGAATTTTATTTTCTTCCCAGAATATTCTTTCAGCCTGTTGATTGCTTATCAAGGCCTGACTTTGGGTTTTGAAAGTTGTTTAAGTGAACAAAAGAGAAATCCGCTCTCCGAGGAATCCTACACAGGAGGCTGGAGCGCTGTGGGTTGGATTTATCACTTCCAATTTTATAGTCATAATTATCCTAACTCAGATTATTATGTCAATCAATTTCAAATCCAGAGTCCCATAAGAAGGTTAAAGCTGTGCTACTTGTACTTCTTGTTCAGAGGGTGCTGTATCCAGTCTCTAAATTAGTCTTCACTCACCATCTGCATCTAATTCCAGATTTCAGAATTTGAGTAAATGATGTTAAAATCCATGGTGCTGTTGGTTTGTCTGTTTGTATAAGTACTCCTTTTCTATCTAGCTTGTAAGAATGGTTATTATGGTTTTCTATGGACTAATATCTCTTATTGTAGTGTTTCAAGGGTTTACTAAGTTGTTTATGAACTAACATATGTGAGGGCTTATTGGGGTTATACTATAAAGACAAAAGTATTGGGACACACCTGTTTTTCAACCCCATCCAACACCTTTGGGATAAACTGGAACGGAAATTGCGAGCCAGGCCTTCTTGTCCAATATCAGTGTCTGAACCTCATAAATGCTCTACAGAATGAACGGACACAAATTCCCACAGAAATCCTCCAACATCAGCACTCCATGTTAAAGTCCATGTATCTGAATGCAATGTCATTAACATCCTTGTTAGTGTAATGGCCAGGTGTCCCAATATGTTTGTCCATAAAGTATATTAGTTCATGTTTATTGAGGTTACAGACTAATTTCTCACATGCTAGTGTATAGGACTTTTATAGAATTTTATAGATTCTAGTGTTGGCTGAGGGTGTTCATGAATAGATCCTCTAGTAATCTATAAAGTCATCAATAGTGTTTATTGACTGCTGTATATCAGCGCTGGTTGTACTGAATCTAGGGGGAGGGATCTAATACACGATGTTTGTGTCAGAAGTTCCTCTTATGATATGACTCTGCAAAAACAGAAAAATGTACAAAAACAGAAAGGCATTAGTGTGTATGACGGAAAAAGGTTCTTAAAAATTCTCTCGACCTCTAACTCTTGATTAGCCGTTTTACCAAATCCTGCTTTACGTGTCATATATACTTGGAGGATTACAGGATTTAGAATGATCTGAACCTCTTTAAAGGGTCATTTTCTTATACAGAATGACATAAGGAGTTTGAATCAAAGCTATCTCTGGTTCTTGGTTATAAGCAAGTCATAGTGACATAGTGCAAAGTACTTGGTTAGATGGAAAATACAGAGTGAGAATTTGATGTTGAACTGTAGCCTGGAAATGAGGGAATGGAGAATGGGAGCTCTAAAGGATATCGTAACTTTGGCTAAGAATTATTTAGCGCAGTGATAATCCATTCTACACAGTTTTCGTATGCACAAAGCTATCATATATCCTCTCTGCTCACCCCTCAGCTTCCCCTGCCTCACTCAGCCATTACACTCTTACTATTCACACAGGCAGAGGGGAAACGAAGTGGGTTTTGCGGGACTTGGACGCCTCGCGTTTCTGCATAGCAGGCAGGGATATTTAAGCTCCGTAAAGCGGCACAAAGCCGGCGCTTTTCGTGTCTTTTTTCCAGGCTTTTTTCCACGCCACTGCCTCATACTCTCACAGATCCATTTGGACTCTGACAGCAAGCACAATCACACGCAACACAAAAGTGGTTTAGAGTCATTTTCTGCTGCAATTTTATTACAATGCCGGCACTTTGCTGTTTGCCCGTGGAAACAGAGCAGCCTGGGAGCGCCAGTCCATTACATGGAGCCAAAGTGATGATAATAATGCTGTTTATTGTGGAAAAAGGCACGTTTTACTGCAGTGCATCTGCATTCTTGTGGTGTCAAATACCAGGTCACTGTCACACAGCAATTCTGGATGATCTATAGTTTTTCTTTTTAAATGTTGTCCTGGCATTTAAGAAAATAACGTTGAAACAGAGCAATTAAACTGACTTGAAGCCTCTGAAATGTACTAAATGAGAGGACTTTGTTGCCCATGTGCATTTAGAAGACTACCGGAGGGCTGAGAGCTTTTTGCGTCATAGTGGACACAGTGTTGGATCATTTAGAAAGTACTACAGTGCTACATCAGTTTGTGTTGTTACTTTTCTAATCCTAATAATAATTTTAGCAAGAGCTGCTCATATTAAATTTATTGGAATACGTATTTTTGTAGTGAGATTGCACTACATGTCTGCCACCCCTACAACAGTGAACATCTGTCAGTTTGTGGTTGGATTGTTCCCAGCACAGTAATCACACTGACTGAAAGTGACATAAAGTAGCTACTTGGGTGTGTTTGCCTAATGCTTTATGCCCCGAGTAGTGACTGAAAGTGTACTGTTCAATTCCCAAATGTGTCCCCACTTCAGTTCCTCACCTTCAGTGTAGGTTCATGGTAAATACTGAATAACTTACATAAGTTACTAAGAAGCCCCAAGATAAACAGCTGGATAAGAATCCCACAGGTTTCTAGCATGTCATTTTACAGGATCAGGACTAAGAAACAAAATTATTTAATATATTTAGTAAAATTACATGAATAAATAAAAATGAGTAATCCAAACAAATGTAATCAAATGTGTGTTTTCCAGCCCTACCTCGGCCCCCAGCCTCTCTGATCGTCACAGAGACCACGGCCACCAGTGTGACTTTAACATGGGATTCTGGAAATCCTGAGCCAGTTTCATACTATGTGATCCAATATCGGGCGAAAAACTCGGACAATGGTTTCCAGGAGGTGGATGGAGTGGCGTCCACGCGCTACAGCATCGGAGGCCTCAGTCCATATTCAGAGTACGAGTTTAGAGTGATGGCGGTGAACAATATCGGCCGTGGGCCCCCTAGTGGAACCGTTGAGACAAGAACAAGCGAACAGGCACCATCTTCGCCACCCCTGAGCGTCCAGGCCCGCATGCTGAGCGCCACCACCATGCTGGTGCAGTGGGAGCCCCCCGAGGAACCGAACGGCCACATCAGGGGCTACAGAGTGTATTACACACCTGAACTACACACTCCTCTCAGTACCTGGCAAAAACACAATACAGACGACAGCCGCCTCACCACCATTTCAGGTCTGGTGCCAGACATCACCTACAGCCTGAGGGTGCTGGGCTTCACGTCAGTAGGGGACGGGCCACCTTCAGATGTGCTGCAGGTTAAAACACAGCAAGGAGGTGAGAGGGGTGTGTGGAAAAGTGAGTGAGTGTGTGTGTGTGTGTGTGTGTGTGTGTGTGTGTGTGTGTGTCCTGGTTATGTAGGAAAACCGGGAAAAACAGGAAAATGACAAAATGCTAAACACAAGTAAAACAGTATATGCATGTCATTGAGTAGATTAAATGAAAAGATCTGCCACATTGAGTAGATTACATTAAAGAAAAGGGGAATAAATGTTTCACTGCGACAGGCAGTGACTTAACAAACAAGAAACATTTCTCTGAACCTGGTCCAGTCATGGGACTTTGAAACTGGACTGAAAATGAGACTTTGAAAGTCCGTCAGCAAGCCTAGAGAAATACTCCTTAAGACTAAAAAGGCAAGACAGTCCTCGCTTTGGAAGGAAAATATGAAGAAATGAGGCTCAGAACTTTTGCATAGGACATATTATTATTATTATTATTGTTTCTTAAAAGCATTTACATCCAGATAAGAAGTAAAATGTGTTTGTGTGTGTGAATGTATTTGAGAGAAGAAAGAGAAGATGTGCTTGTCATTATCTTCACTACCAATTCAGCGTGCATTCTTGGACCTAAACCACTGAATCCGTGTCCTAACACCTGACCGCTGGGTACGAATTGCATGTTTTCCTCCCTTATAGTTCCTGCCCAGCCCACTGATTTTGAAGCTGAAGCAGAGCTGGACACTCGGATTATGCTGACCTGGCTGTGGCCCGTCCAGGATCAGATTACTAAATATGAACTCACATACTGGGAGGCTGACTCTGGAGATAAGGTACACACAACACTACTGGCATGCAGGGAGCACTGATAACGTGTAGTATCCTCTAATAGCTGTATATGATCTCTCATTGTGCACTCTAATAGATGTATACAATCCTCTCTCTGTGAGATCTCTGTCTCTGTGCGCTCTAATAGCTGTACATGATCTCTGTCTCTCCTTCGTTTTCATTTCTGTAAAGATACTTTTATTGGCATGAAGTAATACTGGAAATTAATTCAAATATTAGCACATTAATTTTTAAATCACATATGAATATTAAAATGAATACATTTAACCCCTTAAACTGCAGGCTTACTCAGTTTCTGGGACAGGGATTATGCCTTTCCTTTCAATGGAGCATCTGTATACAGAAACCAATACATCCAGTAACTTAATGACTGAGTAATTATACCAAGTAATTATATGGTACGTCCTAGAAATGTAACAAATAAACAGTTAAAATAAGGAACTGAAATTAGGTTTTAAAGGGTTAACTATGATTTCTATTTTTGAAATTATTGAAATAGATATATTAAACATTTCTGTTGTTGTTTCTGGCAGTGGCACTGACGTATAATAACCCCAGCAACACATACTACCACACCACAACCATGTCAGTGTCATTATGCTGAGAACACCATTCAAATGACATCTGATAAATAATGGTCCTGTGGTCAAAACAGATCAGTACCAGAGAAGGTCAAGGGGCAGCTGAAACTGTATTATAAAGTGCAGTGATAGTATTGAATTCTCTCTCTCTCTCTCTCTCTCTCTCTCTCTCTCTCTCGCTCTCTCTCTCTCTCTCAGAGCCACGTGTCCTTTGACCCAGCCGGTTCTTATGCAGTGGAAAACCTGAAGCCCGACACTCTCTATAAGTTCACGCTGGCTGCACGTTCTGAAATGGGTTTGGGTGTGTACACACAGCCCATCGAGGCCCGAACAGCCCAGTCCAGTAAGTACCAACACAGTACAGCATACACTCTATGTATTACAGCCTCCTCCACTGCATCTCTACCTACTTTAGAGGACACTCTCTCCTCCAGCACTCTTTCTCTGCTCGTTAGATATTACAAGGTGAATTTTCTGTCCATTCTGTGTATTTGTTTAATCAACTGTAGTCTCAGTTGACACCACCCTACACCCTACAGCTGATCTCTTCAGGTCACAAACTCACTGTGGTCACTTTAAAGATGTCAAATAAAATGGAAAAATATATTTTTTTGCTGCATTATTTTCGCAGTTCGCTATATGTTAGTAATGCAGCCTCCCTCTGTCTATTTGCTATGTGAACAACACGTGTCTTAAAAACTGACTGTGAACAGACAGCAAAAGAAAAACAACTGTGGCTGAAAGCTCAAAAAGAAGTAAAGTGTGGGGGTACTTTTAAAAATGAAAGATGAAAATAGATCACATCCAACAAATGCAAATCTCACTTTAGCCAGTCACCTTCAACTTGCTAAAAACATCCAAATATCAATTCTGAAGCAGCAGATTGGCCAGGAAACGGCAGCGTTTCCTCCATGCTGACAGTTCGTCCTATAAGACTGAGCGAACATTACGCTTAACAAACGCACTCATCACGTTACGCTGCTAGAACTCACACAGGAATATTCCTATCAGTTCTCTTTATAAGTATTTACCAAATACTTTGAATGTTCAGGTAGCTCTGTGGAATGTAATAATTAGCTTAAAATACTTACTCTGTAAAGATAAATTTCACATGAAAAATCTACCTGGAAACATGTTAACACAGAGCTCATCTAGCATTAAAATGTGTGTCTATTAAATTATGTATTGGCCTGCCATTTCTATTTTATTGGCCATGGATTCTTGATACAGTTCCTTATGTTGAAATTTTGAAAATGATAGACTTTACCCAGACTGGCTCAAAACCTTCTCAAGATGTATTAGCTTACCTTCTAAAACCTAAACAAAATCTTCCTCCTCCTACGCTTCCGCTGGCCAGTGTCATGTCTATTGATCTTTTCTTCTTTTTGGTTCATATTCTGCAAGTGATGCAGGCTCTTCTGTGTAATCTCTCCCTAACCAAGCCTACATCCCTCACAGAGGTGAAACATTTATAACGGCTCTCAAAGGAATTTGGATAAAAAGGATGTATACAGTTTTCAGTTACACCAAATTGATCAAAGCATGCAGTTTGCATAATGCTCAATAGTGTGTTCGCTACTTTAGCCTTGTAGCTCAGTTTCAAAACTAAAGAGGCCATCTTTAGACACTAAACACTAAATCTTGGTTAATTGATCTGAGGTAAAGGCAAAACATGTGCAGTGGATTTTTCACTAAACTACCACTCTGACTATGAAGATGCACAGAATCTTCCTTTCTTTTATGGACTGCTTAATTGGCGAGGTCGTATCCATTGATTGCAGCTCATATCTCTGTCTGATTGAGGGTTGTTGGGTTTTTTTTGTTTTTTTTTTGGTCCCTTTCAATTCCCAACCAAACCTCCATCAGACAGAGATGTGAGCTGCAATATTTATGGCAGCGCTTAAGAAAAGTCACTGGGAGGTGTTTGTTCATCTTGTCAGCTGAGAAAGGTTTGCCAGCCTTGTTAACTCCCTCTCATTTGGCCTCCATATTACACAGTGAGACTGAATCATCTTCTCCAGAGACACATGATCACTCTCTCTGTTTCTTTCTCTCTCTCTTGCTCTCTTTCTTTTTCTTTTTTCTTTTTCCAGATTTTCCTAGGTCTGATTAGTGCCCAGTATCACCCACTAACTTTGACTCTACCAACTCATATTATACCACCAAAGCTGTGGAAGCACAGGTGAAGCCAGCCACTGCATCTTTTCAAAATGCCACTAATGCAACATAATTATCGGACAGTTAGACGCACCTGGGGGAGAATGCTGACTTGAAAATCTGTTACATTAGCTACTATAAACACCCCTGCTGGCTAGCTGAGTGCTGAGTGATCAGGAGGATCATCAGACCACACAGAGGGAGCAAAGCCAGCTGTGCTTTCTTAGACCAGCACTTAGACAGTCGCACCACACCTCTCAGCAAGAACTTCCTTCCAGTGTGTTTAGGCCCTCTCTCTGCTTTCTGCTGCTTCACTTGTGTTTGTTAACCCTATATGGACAAAAGTATTTGGACACCTAACCATTACACCAACAGGGACTGTAATGACATTGCATTCAAATACATAGACTTTACTATGGAGTTGGTCCTTCCTATGTAGCTATAACAGCTTTCACTCTTCTTGGAAGGCGTTTGTGTTTCTGTGTGAATTTGTGCCCTTTCATTCTGTACAGCATTTATGAGGTCAGACACTGACGTTGGATGAGAAGGCCTGGCTCACAATCTCCGTTCCAGTTCATCCCAAAGGTGTTGGATGGGGTTGAGGTCAGGGCTCTGTGTGGCCAGTCAGGTTCTTCCACACCGAACTCATGCAACCGTGTCTTTATGGAGCTTGGTTTGTGCACTAGGGCCCAGTCATGATGGAATAGAAAAGGTTCTTCCCCAAACTTTGTCCACAAAGTTGGAAGCACGGTGTTGTCCAAAATGTCTTGGCATGCTGAAGCACAAAGACAAGTGTGTCCCAATACTTTTGTCCGTATAGCGTACTTTCTCTGTATATTCTTCTGTAGCTGCATTTGATCTCTTTGTCTGTCTCTCTCTTGTCTTGCTCAAACCTTCTCTCTCGTTTCCTCAGTCTTACTTTGTCTGCCTTCCTTTCTTTCTCACTCTTCACTCACACATCCATTCCCTCTCTCCTTCACCTTCCTGCCACTCTCTCACCCCTCCTGTGCTCTTTATTCATGCATCCGCTTTTTCAGTCCCCCACACGCATCGTTTACCCATTTTTTCTCTCTTTTGTTTTTCAACACCCACACTCTTAGTCTCTCCTGCTCTGCATGTGCTTTCTCTCTCTCTCTTTTTCTCTTACTCTATCACTCCATGCCCTCCATTTTGCATCTCTGTCATCTCTCTGCATTACCTATCTTTTGCTTTTATGCCCTTTTTGTTCATTTCTCCAACTCTTTTCCACTTTCCATACACTATATTGTGAGAAACTCACACCCCATCTCTCTTCTTTCCCTCTCTCATTCCCTACTTTCAGTCTTCCCTTTCTGTGGGTCTAATTTATCATAGCCCCTCATGCTCACATGGGCATGGCAAGACAACTGTGCTTTGTCTAAACCTCCATCAAAGACGGCGCCTCTTTTACGGTCTATGACATTCGTCAGATAAGCTGAATAGTAGAAGGTTTTTCTCTCCTCTGCCTAAAGCTTTGAGCAGGATGATCTGAACTAATTTGGAAGCTGAAAGACACATAAATGAGCCTATGGAAACAAATTCAGTCCATATTCAACGTTGTTTACTTGCATACCAGTCTGTACAAAAATGTGATGGCACAAAAACAGCACATTTAAATAAATTCTCTCACAAATATGAACTTTACAATATCCATTTACACATATCCTCAATATACTCAACTTTCAGGGCCCTTAAGATATATATATATATAGTAAGGGCCATAAAAAACAGGTGTGTCCCAATACTTTTGTCCTTATAGTGTCAATTATTTTCTTGCTGCATTTGCTCCCTCTCTGTCTCTCTCTCTCTCTCTCTCCCCCTCTCTCTCTCTCTCTCTCTCTCTCTCTCTCTCCTCTCTCTCTCTCTGTGCCTCTATCTAACATGCTAAAACCACCTCTTTTTTCCTCAGTCTTATCTGAGCAACATACATACATACTACATACATACATATATATCGTCGCTGTCGGGCGGAAACCTCACATGTCTAAAACTGCTGTTTTTCAGGAAACTCAAAAAACTATGTATGTTCTAAATAAATGTGTCATCAAAATTG
>JBBPCX010000114.1:7441985-7460843 GCA_037974365.1 Hydrocynus forskahlii
ATGATGTGGACAAAATACTCATTTGCCTAATAATTCTGCACTCCCTGTATATATATATATATATATATATATATATGTGTGTGTGTGTGTGTGTGTGTGTGTGTGTGTGTATGGGTGTAATATATCTGGCTGAACAGTGAAAATATTTATCTGATGTGTTGGTATCTTGTAACCAGTTTCTTAACCATGTGTGTTTCTTTACACCCTGTAGGTGGTACTACATAGTGGTGGTCCCTGTGACTGCAGGCGCACAGTGGCACTGGGAAAGCCCAGAGGACATGGATCTGGATGAGGTGTGTGAACATAGAAGAAGGAAACTGGTATATGTGTGTTACACGGGTGTGTTTGTTTGTGTGAGTGATTGGATGATGCACACTCACTGTCCACTGTCACCCCTACTGTGTACTTCCACTCACTGTCCATTAGAAACCACTGTATTATAGGCCACTAGGTGTACAACTGCCAACTATTACTCATCTGTTGCTGCAAAACAGTGGAACACTGGGTGGTGGAACACTGACATGACATTGTAGTGTGTATAGCATCATTAAATACATCTTTTTAGTCTAAGTTTATGCTTAAACTAGGTTCAAGAATTTGTCCCTTAAGCTGTGCTTCACCTTTTCTTGTGCTCACCTCAGTTATTCACTTTGGATGCATTTAGGTTACATTTATTGAAATCTGACCCCACTCTGCACAAACATACATCCAATGAGGTTGGTCTTGAATCTAAATATTTTGTTTAAAACATCTGTTTAAGGTGTTTGTTCGACTTTCTCTAATGAGTGTTTTGCCACTATGAGTGCTGACATGATTTGCCATGATCATGTGAACACAGCTTAGGGTCCTGTATGTGGTCTACGTCTCCTCATTCACACATTAAATCCCTTCATTCTTTAAATAAATGGAAAGGTCAGAGAGTAATTGCACACGTTCTTTTGCATGAAAAACGTTTTTTGCGATTCTTGATTTGAGTTCAACCATTTATGACCTAAATAAAGCAAGTTAAACTGCTTTAACAACCTAATGTTGTAAAAGGCCAACATGCCTGATACCTATTCTTGGGCATCAGGCATGTTGGCCTTTTACACATTTCGCCAGCACAAAATATCCAGCTAAGAGTGGCTGAGTTCAGGAGGCAGGGGTTCTAATAATGTAGGAGGTGCTGTTTAAGTGAAAGCTGTGTATGTATGTATTAGTGGATGTGTATGTGAGCGTGTATGTGGATAGATGGTTGGTCGTGTATGTGCAGTTTGTGTGTTGAAGGCAGAACTAAGAGGCTCTAATAGAAATCTTTGGGCATGGGCAGACTTGGTAAATGTACTTGGAGAGTTTTAAAGCCTTCAGCTAACTGTTGCAATCTGATTGGTTCTGGACTCCGTCCACAGCTGAAGCCAGTTTGTTGCCTGGTAGTTGAGGCTGGAGTGGCCTCAGTAGGCGGCCCTGTAGCGGCCACTGCCTACAGCTTATTCCAAATTACTTTTAGTTTTTACCACTCCGCGCGGTAAAATGCTGAAAAAGGACTAATGGCCTAGGCCATTCATTTAGGCTATGTTAGGATTTCTCAGGAACCACCTCTCTAAAGGCTCAATGGAATCATTTAGCCAGTAGTCTATTGTCACCGTTTAAAGAAAACATCAAAAGCATTTCACACTTTGACAACACCGGCTGCCCTTGACTATGTGTGAACACTGATTTTTAAAAGCAAACTTTGTTATCAATTTAAGTTATTAAAAGTCTTTCTTATGACAGTGATGAAATGGTTGTGAGGAGTTCTGTACAGCATGTGCTTAACAGTTCCCCCTTTTAAATGAATGCTAAGTCTAAGAGTGACAGATTTCTCCGATTTCTTAACACGTTTTATCTTCAAATTAGCCCTGATCTCAGAATATTTTCAGCATTGCAAATCACATCTGGTAGCGTACTTTTAGTTTGAATTAAATTAAATTATGCTCAGCTATCTATCTAACTTAACCTCAACCCTAAACCCAACAATCACACTACATTTACATTGACAGCATTTGCCTACCTCAACCTCAACCTAAACCCAAAACCTAATACAGTTGATAATCTGTGCCAGTTCCTTCACATGGATTAATTCTATTCTTGCACTAAAATGCATGGCTATGAGCCCGACAGCATTAGAAATTCTTTTTAGGTCGAATTGACTAAATATTTGTGCACTCTGGTAGTTACCCGATCATTTATAGAAGCTACAGTACCTATAATAGGAGTTAATCATCTGAGCAGCTACAGATCATCTATAGGATCCATCCAAATAAAGTCAGAGCATTCTCTTGCCTAGCTTCTCTTTGTAAACCCTTCATTGCTGTAATGCCTCCTCGAGACACCCTGAAGTCTGTCTGTGCTTTGCTGAACAGGTTTTTTAACAAATTTCTTTTCCTTTTGCTCTTTTTGACGTTTTGTGCCGCTGTGTTTTAGCTACGGGCCCTCTTCCCCATCCTTCTGCTGCTTCTAAAACTCTTCTAGAACTCTGCTCATAGCGTTTCTTTCCTCTTTGTGTTATTAATGTGGCGGTTTTGGGGCTTTTTCTCCTGAGTTTGCTTTCTCACAAATGCGCTGTCTTCTGCTGAAGGGGAAGGGGGGAAAAACACCCCTCCAAACTTTAACATGAAGCCTGACGAATATCAAAAAGCATCAGAGCTCATAAAATGAATATGTTACGATGGAGAGCAGGGCTTTTGAGGGTCTTTTTTTTTCTTATCAGCCGTGGCAATCACACAGCCTGCACAGTGCGGCAGGGCGTTCCGAGTGAAGAATGAAGCAGCTCTTGGAGGAGCCAGGCTTTCTTTATGAGTGTTACACTCTCAGACGAGAGGTATACTACTTTAGGGAGCCGAAATTGGAGTGTTGCTGTTTATTACTGCGCTGAGATTATGGCCGTTTTCCTGCATTCCCTCTGTGTTCTTCATTCAGAATGCCACTGCACTCCATTTGTTCAAGTTTAAGCCTGTTGCATTTGATTTGGCTCAGCACAGTTTGTGTCTAAGGGAGGACAGAGAGGTGTACAGCACGGAAGAAGGAAGCATCAGTAAACACAGTGCGAGTGAGAGGCAGGTTATTAAAGGAATCATTTGGTGAAAAATCAAATGTACACATTCCCCCTTTGTCCCAAATGTAGTCAAACACTGACTGCAGCTCATGTAATACAGTTAGCATTGCGCTAATTTTGCAAATTGCACGCCAAAGTTTTTAGACATTAGCCTCAAACCATCTTTTGCTGTTAAATAATATACTTTTGTGGTTTCTGCCACTGTATAACACACTTGTCTATTTAAATATACACAACTGCTTCTTATGTCTTTAAACAGTAGTAGCATCATCATTCCATCATGATGCCTGAATTCTGTTCATACATGTACATGGGCGCTGGAGCCGTTGTAGCAGACTATAGTGTTATAATCAGTAGTTTCGTCTTCCCTACTTTTTCTCTCCTGGACAACAGCCAAGACGCACAGCGTCTACAGACACTTCACGTACTATTAGGATAAGGGGCAAAATGTGTGCATTTTAACCACTGTAGTTTATCCATTATACATTAAGTGTACGAATGTGTTCAGAAATCCCTTTTAATTAGTGAATTCAGCGACACTCTATACCTAAAAGGGCTCAAATCCTGATGTACTTATAAGTTTATGAGTCACTACAGGATATGTCCAGCATGTAGACTCCTGCTTATTCAATGTTTTTTTTTTTTTCTCCTGAAATCAAGGGTATTGATAAGGGATTTGACTGCATTCAGCCACGAGAGCAAGAGATCGGATAATTTGTTCAGGATCGCAAATGACGCTCCATGTCCCATTGGACTGGAGGGGTTAGATGAAGCTCCATCAGTCCAGTTCCACTTCTCCTCAGAGAGGTTTATGCCCTCTAACAGATGCTTGGCACTGAACATGATAACCTTAAGCTCATTTGTGGCTGCTCCAGAGTATCACATTTTATTACCAATGCTTTTCTTTAGAGATTATACAAGCTATGTGCAGAGTTGACCACTTGTATCAGCAATGGGTGCACCCTAAAGTAGCTGAACTCATTAATTAGAGGGGCCTCTGGATATTTTTTGCACATTAAGTTTAGGTGCGTTTCCTTATAGCTGACATTACCTAAATCGTGTGTGTGTGTGTGTGTGTGTGTGTGTGTGTGTGTGTGTGTGTGTGTGTGTATGTGTGTGTGTGTATTTGTGTGTGTTAGCTATTAGAGGCTGGTGGAGACTCCAGAGCGAGTAAGCGGAGGAAGAGGCAGTCTCCAGACTTCTTGCAGCCCTACATCGCTGCGAAACTGAAAGCGCTCCCTGAAACCTTCATCCTGGGGGATGAGAAGGCCTACAACGGTTTCTACAACAAACCTCTTCTCGGCCAGCAGCAGTACCGCACCTTCATACTGGCTGCTGTCCAAGACCACGACTCAGTAAGTCTCTCTCTCACGTGCACACACACACACACACACACACATGCAGTTTAAACAGTTATGTCGAAGCCCATGACACTATTACAAAATAATACTATCTCCAGCTAATCCCAACCGCAGCTCTAAAGCTGTGTCTCAAAGGGAATGTTGTTTTCAATAGTCCTTTATTAGGACTCTTCATACCTAGATGATATACTAGAGCGCTGAAAAACAAAGTGTGTAATGTTACACAATAGTTGTAGTCTACCACACATAGCAGAAGGGGTGGAGCATTAAAAAAATTGCAGATGCAGATGTGGATTGGCAGATGCAAGTTAGAAGTGAAAACATGATTCAGTGGTGTGATGATTCGATTCACATGGTAATTTGTCATTTACACTTGAAAATGTTAAATGTTAGTTTTGGAGATGAAACTGCACCACAAACATGTAGACGTTGGATGATTAATTCAAGATTATAAACACCACTCCAACTCATCTCAGAGGTACTGAAGGGACCTCCATCACTCCAAAGAACATGACCCCACTGGTTTATACCTCTTTGACCAATGTTTGACTCAGACTTGTGCAGTTGGTCCAGAGCGTCTCTTTCTGTTAGCAGCGATTTTCAGTGGAGATTATACAAGCTGTGTATGTGCAGTTAAGCCCCTGTGTCAGCAATAGGCACACCTTAAAGCAGCATAATTTACTATTTAGAAAATGTGTCTGGATATTTTTGGGCACGTGGAGTGTTTGCTTATGCTAGACATAGCCTAAATGGCTGTAAGTGTGGACATTTTTTATGTGACTCAGGCATATTTCTGAGGAGTGTTACCCATTTTTGACTCTCCATTTCTCATCACATTACATTTTAACCCAAAATATTTAGCTACTATCTCATTTTTGTTTTAATTGCATTATATTATCTGGTTACAACATCTATAATACTTTACAATTAGTTACACCTGACTTTTAAAAAAAAAAGAGCAAAGAAACAATAGCACAAAGAAAAAGAAATAAGGAAAAGAACATGTTCTGATGCTGATGAATGCAGTTCTTTAAAGTACTCGTTTTCATGCAACTAGAAATGTCACCATGACAGAATTGTGCTAGTCAATCAGGAGACCAGTGAAGTTAAAGGGAATTATATTTACGTCTTAGTATGCCGTACCCTAACACACTAAAAGATAGTCTGAAAGTATGTGTGTGTTTCTAGAAAAGAAAACTTTTATAACACTAGTTGTTGATCAATCATCAGATTTAACAGAACATGACCTTTGTGAGCTCCCTCCCACAGGTTGCCAGTACTTCAGTTTAAACTTCATGGACTGTTAATTTCATTGATTTATGTCAGTGTGTGCATATTGGTGATGTTACCTTTTTCATCTGCCTCAGAGGTATTTTAATATGTGAGATCTTCTCCTTGATTAAACCAGTTTAGTGGAGATGCTGTCATGCTGGGGAGTGTTCCCAAATGTTCTGTTACGTGTATTTACATTTACGGCATTTGGAAGATGCTTTTATCCAAAGCAACTTCCATTCCCTAACTACAGGCGGCAGTCTCCCTGGAGACAGTTAAGGTCTTTCTTGGGAACCCAGTGGTGGTCTGCTGAAGGTAGGATTCAAACCCATGACCTCTTGGTCCAGAGGCAAGTATCCTACCCTCTAGGCCACCATCACCCCACATATTGCAAGACAGGAATGTGGATTTCTGATGCTGTAAAACAGTCTGTAATTGTAAACTACAAAGTGCCCTTATATGGCAAAGTGGGACTGATCAAATAGACAATGGGTGAAGATACAATGGCTCATTTGTGTATCCTAAGGGATCAGGACTATCCTAGAGCTAGTTCTAGATCTTGTTAAACATTGAATAAGGTTTTTTCTTTTTTTTGCTAAGTGAGCAAACAAAGACCTTGGTATTAACCTGGGTATTGCCTGAAGAGGTGGGTCTTCAGACCATGACAGAAGAAAGAGGTCAAGAGTACAGATGTAGAGGTGTGTTGGTTGGAATCAAAGTACACAGGTTGTGAGCATCTGAGATCCTTGAAGCCTACAATGTGAGAACTAGAACTTTTTTTAAAAAATCAGATTCTGGCCTCCACAGGAAGTTAGCGAAGTGATCTCAGTAGGGGAGTCGCATAGGAGAATTATGGCTGATCATGAATCAGACAAGCTGGAGCTTTCCAGTTGCCCTGTAGAGAGGAAAATGTGCAGGGGGAAGGCCAGCAAGGAGTGGGTCTGGAGATGACTACAACTGCAGTAAGAAGTGGAGCAGCCTCTGCAGCCCAGAAGGGTTTGATTCTCCTGATGTTGTGGAGTAGAATCTGTAGGAAGGAATGGTGGATGCAGTACCATTACCTTCCCGAGATACTCCGCGATGTCCACAACAAGCTCAGGCCGGTCATGTCAGACTTCTAGCAACATATCACCTGTCCAGCAAAAGTTCAAGTTACCCACCGTTCAAGCAGCCTGTTCTATATCCACGGGTTGGAAAGAGTGGCCATGGAGCCATCCTTCTGATACCAGACCTATACAAGGACTAGTTCAGGAAGCTCTGGTGACAGGGAGGGAAAGCGCTGGTCTGCCCTGTCAGAAGTCATGTTCTGGTTCAGCTCAGACAACTTCAGCAAATTTACAGAAGAAGCCATGAGCTTCATTTGCACGTTACCTGACTAGACCATCCCAGCTGTCAGAATCCAGACCTTCTCAAACCAGAAGTAATGTGTTGACAGATCCATAGGGGATGCGATTAACACCTGCACTCACGCAGGACACCGCTCCAGAGACATGAGCAGCCACAAGCAGGAGTCTTGCGATGTACGTCACAATGTAAGAGAGTCCAAATGGCAGGACCATGAGTGCATGGAGTCTCACTTCAGGCTGAACAGCTCCCTCTGCTTGTGGGTCATACTGCGCACCATTACAGACTATAAAGACCACTAGCACTAGCATCAGCCACCTAGTAGCAGCCTGCTAACAGAGTGCGATGCCAGCGATTCAACCTTGAGCTCTGCGGCAGTGCATGACATGTACAGGGCTCTGAAGCGGGTAGACATCTAGAAAGCTGCAGGACCGGACAGCGCCTTGGGGCGTGTCCAAAGGAGCTGCACTCACAAGCTGACTGATGTTTTCACCTTTAATTCAAGCTAGTCTCTGGCTCAGATAGTCCATGTGTTTCAAAAGATTCACCATTGTCCCAGTACCAAAACACAAGTGTAGAGTGTAATCACTCATTATCACTGTTGACATAACCAATAGGGCAACTCCTGTAATACCTATCAGTATTAACAAGTTCTTTGCATAGTGCCTAATGCAGGAATAGATTGCATAGTGTGGAATGTAAGAGTGTACAGAATGTAGTACATAGAACTGGATAGTGCCCACACTGAAAGACACAGGATGTTAAACCGCCCAGGACATAAAGAATACTACGTAGTCAACCACGTTGCCAGGGTAGTATTTGAGAAGGAATACTCTCCAACAAAAGGACCTCACAAGTTGTTTTTTGCTTTTTTTTTGTGGGAATGTTGAGGACCTTGTGAGGACCTTGTGCTGCACTTAAACAATTTCTGTGTCTTGTTGTGCACTATTGTCTCCTGGTGTCAACCATGTTGCCAGGGTAGTATTTTGGGAAGAAAAATAAACACTGTATAGTTGTGGAATATTTCATGCTTTTATTGTTGTTTAGTTGCACGTGTATTTTATATATATATATATATATATATATATATATATATATGCATTTTTTTTCTTCCTTTTTCAGTTTGGGAGCTTTTAACACTTTGTTTTGGCAGCAAGCTCGCTTGGGTTATTTCCATTGTAGCCTTTTGAAGAGACTCAGTGTTGTGGTAAATTAGAAGCAATTATCAAAATAAGTGTCTGGGAGGAACAACAGCACAGAATAGATGTACAAAGGAGCCATTTGGCTCCAAATGACAGAAGCCATCTTTTTACACTTGTTTTGATAACATTTTGGAAAGGAGAATGGGAGCGAGTGTCGAGAGGAGACGAGGGAAGGAAAGAACAGGGAACAATTAGAGGACACAGCAGAGGAAAGAAGAAAAAGACAAGTGAAAAACAAAAAAGCTGTAAAGAAAGTCTGGCAAACAGTGTGGGGAGCTGTGAAATTGGATAAAAGAGTCGGTCTATAAACCAGCTTGATCTTTTACGGCTAGGCAGCATGGCAGAGGGCGAGAAAAAGGAGGAGAAGACAGAGAAACAAAGAGAGAAAGCGCCACAGGGCTTGTGGCTGGGTGGGCAGAGGACGGCTGAAGCAAAATGTAGACAACGTGAGTGAATGTGAAGGAGAGAGCAAGAAATAGCATTATTACTGACAGAGCCAGGAGAGATAATTATTCAGCCGTAATGTTAAAAATAATCGCGTCCGGGTCCAGGGTAGAAATCCTGAAAAGAGCCACATTTCAGTCTTCCCTCTGGCTTTCTATTTATCTTAATGCAGTTCTGCAATTAATCTCATTTGGTGTCCCTTGCCCTCCATCTTCGCTCTGACTCTCATGTTGTCTCTCGCTGGTTTCCGCTCTTACTGTTCCACCCCCACATTCACACAAACACATTGTGTTGAGGATACATTAGTAAGTAGAGGGACTTCAGTGAAAGGCGGTGCATTACTCACTCAGTGGGATGCTTCCATCAGATAGAGGCGCTCAAATTGATCAGTGTGAAAGCTCGCCTCAGAGAGGATCACTCTCTGCCCCACTCGCACTGCACTCTCCGGCAGCCTGCAGCCATCACTCACAAAGTTTTTCTCCTGCAGTTAACCCTAAAGTGTGACACAAGCAGAAAGAGGGAGAAGGAGAGCCAAAGACTGAAGTGCACAGGGAGTCTGTTCTCACTCTGGATGTTTCGTCTGTGATATTTTGTTTAAAAAAGTTTGATAAGTGTACAGACTTGTTTTGGATTATGTGCAGGGCGGGTTTTTAGTCTGGCATTCGTTTAGAGTTTGGCCAAAACTAGTTCTATGCTACCTCAGGCCAGTATCAGTCCAGTGTTATTAGTCAGTTCCAGATTAGTCCCTTGTTATCCCTAAATTAGTCAGTCCAGTATTAGTCCAGTGCTGGTCCTGTTCTAGTCAGCTGAGCATTAGTCCAGTGTTATCTCTACATTAGTGAGTTCAGGATTAGTCCAGTGACATTTCTACTTTAGTCAGTCTGACTTTAGTCCAGTGTTTTCCATTCATTAGTGAATCCAGCATTAGTCCAGATTTATCCTTACATTAGTCAATCCAGCATTAGTCCAGTGTTATCTCTACCTTAGTGAATCCAGCATTAGGCTATTAGTCCTACTCTACTCAGTCCAACATTAGTCCAGTGTGTCAAGTTCCAGTTTATTTATATAGCACATTATCATATACAGGTCATTCGATGTGCTTTACAGAAATAGAAAATAAATAAGAATGAATAAAAATAAAATAGAATAAAACAAAACTAGATAATGAGATGGATAAAATAAGTAAAAGAATACATAAAAGAATATTTAAAAGAAGGCGGAGGAGAATAGTGCTGTTTTTAGCAGCTTTTTGAAGCTACAGTTGGTGCAGATCTGATAGTAATGGGCAGTTTGTTCCAGCAGTGAGCTGCATAATGACTAAATGCCATTTCACCATGTTTCGTTTCGGATCTTCTTATCACTAACTGGCCAGCTCCTGCAGATCTAAGAGACCTACCAGGAATATATACTTCAAGCATATCAGAGATGAATGTAGGACCCAAACCATTTAGTGACTTGTACACAATGAGTAATGTTTTGAAATAAATTCTGTGTTGAACTGGGAGCCATTGCAAGGACCTGAGGATAGGACCTACATTAGTGAATCCAGTGTTAGTCCAGTGTTATCCTTGCATTAGTCTGTCCAGCGTTAGTTCAGTCTTATCTATACATTAGTGAATCCAGCATTAGTCTAGTGTTAGTCCCATTCTACTCAGTCCAACATTAGGCCTGTTGCATCCTTACATTAGTCAGTCCAAAATTAATTCTGTGTTAGTCCAGTTCTAGTCTGTCCAACATAAGTCAAGTGATATCTCTTAGGCCTCGTCCACATGGACGTTTGAATCTTGGATAAATGAACGTGCTCTGAACGCCATAGGCGTCTTTGTAGCGTTTTGTATCTGCGCTTGATTGACTTCAGTGAGGCGCTACACTGGCGTTCGTCTGACGCTGTTTAACGGCAGCCTGCAGCCCAATGTGTAGTTTCGTGTATTCACCTGTGGGGGCAGTAATTATTCTCTCCAGATTGTTTACGTATTGGGATTTGTAGTTTCACATTTTCCTTCAAAACTTGATTTGTCGCGGTTCCCAGAACAATTGAATCATGGGACATGTTCAGTCCTCTAGAAGGTCAACTGAACTCCATGTAAATGCAGTACCGGTGTTTTCTTCATGTTCATCAGGATTTCGGCAGAAACTGACGCCAAGAAAACGTTGCATACAGCATTTTTTTGACGCCACATGGACGCGCAGCTGACCGAGCGCAGGGGCTGAACGCCCGTGTGGACGCTGTGATTTGCTCCAACGAACAAAAAAACGGTCGGCGCTCAGTCCACGCTCACCTGGCGCCACGAATGCCCGAAAAACGCCTGATTCAGACGTCCTTGTAGACAAGGCCTAAATTAGACAGTCCATAATAAATTCTGTGTTAGTCCAGTTCTAGTCTGTCCAACATTAGTCCAGCAATAAATCTGCATTAGTCGGTCCAGCATCAGTCCAGAAATGCTCAGGCTGGCAGGGAGAGCCTGAAGAACGTGCACATGTGGACATTTAAAGTGAATTACACCCAGCAAACTGATCGATTTAATCTTATTATGTGACACATGGATGCATGCACCTTCCAAAACAGCATTAGCAAGGTGAAAACAATGAAATGGGTCGTACTGGAGCAAAGGCAGGATGCCCTCTGGCTCTGTTTATGACAGAAAAGAGTTTGCAATGATTTCTTAATTACTGATGTTGCTGTAGGCTGCACCAGTGCTTTATGAGAAGAGAACACAAGCATGTTATTGTTGTGTATTCAAATTAAAATCAGATGAGGTGACTAAACTGGATACTGACAAAGTGAAAGTTTTGGAGCATGTTGAGTAGAGAATGAACCTTTGAAGGTTTTCCTGCTCTAACACAGCTGGTAATAAATCCAGGAGTTGAATGTGCAAACAAACCCCCAACAAACCAAATAATGTTGACCTAAAGTTATGCTAATTCTATAATGTGCTAGTTCATTTGTTAGGTAGTTAGTGAGGTAAACAACTGCTTAATTAATGATTAAGTTATTAATGTTCAGTACTTAGTGTGTTAGAGAATGAGTAAAATGTGTCCAGTTACAATCAAATCTACGGTGGCCCACATTTAAAAAACACAGCCACATTTCAAAAACACAACCACATTTCAGATCATGGAAAGGGCGGGACTACACTTATTGTTTGTGATTGGACAGTACCCATGTCACACACGACAAATTTCTTGTTTGTTCACCATTCACCTCGGACAAAAGTAACGTAATGGGACACCCAGGCATGGTGAACGTTTTTCGGCTAATAATTCTGGATCTCTGAGGGCTATTATGGCAAACGAGGGGTCGTTGGAAAGGTCTCACTGAGCCCTATTTAACTGTGACGTTTCACGGAGATTGCTGGTTGCCCTGAGCCGCGAGCACGTTCCGGGGGGACTAAAGTATTGCTTAGAAATTGATATTCATGACTTTATGAGCCATGTTCCTAGGATTTACAGTTACAGAATAGTTTAGGATTTTGATTGGAAAGAGATTATTGCCATGAAAAGATTAAAAACGGTTTTATTTCTCTACATGCATTTCTGAAACAGTCCATATAAAAAGGCAACATAATTCTTAATGTAAACCTCAGGACAATTTTCCCCCCTACAGGTGAAATAGCGATATTGCAGGCTGGAGCGCAGTATTTAAGGTGGAACGAAATTTCAAATAAGGAGCTGTGAACAAGGAGCTAACTTCAGCGTTGTTGAAATTATGGCAAACGAGGGCTCGTTGGAAAGGTGTCATCGAGCCCTATCTAACTGTGGATTTGAATGTATTTAATGTTTAAAAAATAACACCCCTAGAGATATCAGCCGAAAACCGTTCACCTCGCCCGGGTGTCCCAATACTTTAGTCCCCCCGGAATGTGCTCACGGTTCGGGGCAACCACCAATCTCTGTGAAACGTCACAGTTAGATAGGGCTCGGTGAGACCTTTCCAATGACCCCTCGTTTGCCATAATAGCCCCCAGAGATCCAGAATTATTAGCTGAAACCCATTCACCTTGCCCATGTGTCCCATTACTTTTGTCTGAGTTGAACGGTGAACAAACAAGAAATGACTAAGGAATAATTGTTCTGAGTGACATGGGTATTGTCCAACCCCAAACAATAAGTGTAGTCCCGCCCTTTCCGTGATCTGAAATGTGGTTGTGAATTTGAAATGTGGGTGTATTTTTGACTCTCAGGGCCACCGTACAAATCACTTGGAAATACCAATTGTGAACAGGGTCATTTGTTACTACTGATGCACTGAAATTCAAACCACTAACAGGTTTTTTGCCGCTATGAGGTATCAAAATCTAACACTTTCATAACACCCACTGATTTAATTCAATCTATAATGAAAATCAGAGTATAATAAAGTATAATAAAGAGTATAATATTGAATATCTCAACATATTTTTGGTAATAAACTACAAACTTTCTGCAGAAAGTTTGGCTGCTTTTCAGTGTCAGTAGCACTTATACCAACTCTTAATTAAAAGTAAGTCATTGACTAAGATATTGACTAAAATTAAAATAATATATAAAGATCACTGTAAACCATTAAAGCTGTCCTTACTGAAGAGGACTTGTGGATTTGCGAAGTGCATTTTAACTGAACCATTCTTTGCCAAGGTTTGCCATATGGTATGTGTTATGACATGATGCAACCTTGCTGACTGAGTTTTGGGCAGCAGAAGCACCTCACACTGTATCATGTGCCACTGAAACATACGTCCATACGGTATGCGGTATGGGTCCAGAAGTGTACTGTGAGTTCCAAAGCAACATACGTGTGCTTTACATATAATGTGGTATAGCGTCGTTACATTAGAACCACATTGTAGAGCAGCAATAGATCCTCGTGGGGAAACCATGAAGTCTTCTATTTTCATTTCAATTTAGAACTTGTCTGAATGATCTGAAAAATTTCTTGCCCAAACAATTCAGAGAAGTTTCTTTAGATATCATGATTTTTCAGTGCTTTGTTACACCCAATTATGCAGCAAGCAGCTTTAAATTGAATTAGTCTGTCTCTGTGTGTTCGCTTTCCCAGCATGCTGATTATGGCCTTTGAAATGTCGTCGGTATTACTTTCGTTAAAAGACATTAATACTGTATAAAAGCAAAGTATTTTGGTGCATAACTCCTGAAAACCACTGATGTGGTTTGTGTTCATAAATAGCACCAATATTAGTCATGAAGATGTTTCTTAAAACAAACGGACATTTCTGCAGCACTGCTCCGTTTCAGTCTCTATGGGAAGTTCAGAACAGAGGGGAAAATTTCTCTCTCTCTCTCTCTCTGTCTCTCTCTCTCTCTCTCTCTCTCTCTCTCTCTCCCTCTCTCTCTCCCTCTCCCTCTCTCTCTCTCTCTCTCTAAATAGTCCCAGTGCTCCATGCCTGAAGGCTGCACACTGTAATGATTCACATGCGTCTGCAGAGCTGGGATATATTTTTTTTTTTTTGGGGGGGGGAGCTGCTGTCGTATTTGGAGGGAGTGGAGAAGGTGTCGCCTTGATGGGATTTGTCCTCAAAGGCCACTGATGCATGTCTTCCAACTCTCAGCAGGTTGGAGGAGTCCCTCTCCTCCCTCTCCTCCCTGTGCTCTCTCTCTCTCTCACTCCATCCCTCCATTCATCCATCCATTTCTCTCTCTCTCACTCTCACTCTCCCTCTCTCTCTGTCTCACTCTCTCTCTCTCTCACTCTCTCACACATTCTCTTTCTCTCTCTTTCCCTCTCTCTCTCCCTCTTTCTCTCTCTCTCCCTCTCGCTCTCTCCCTCTCTCTCTCACTCTCTCTTCCTCTCTCTCTCTCCCTCTCTCTCTCTCTCTCTCTCTCTCACACTCATGCCCTGCTGTGCTGTCTAAGAGCTGTTTCTAAAGCGATTAGCGGGGCTGCGCAAGTCTCTTTGCAGCTTTGAAGATTTGTTGGGTTTCTTCCTCATGCGCTGTAACTCACTCTAATAGAGCTCATCCAGCACATTTTGCGTTCACTCAGCAGTTCAGGCAGCTGCACTGCATCTGGAGCTTCTGCATCTGGTTAACCCTTAAAAAACAGCTAGTTATTATTGCTGTTTACATGTAATCACATTCAGCTGGTGGCCTGGAGGTTAGGGATTGGACCCTGTGATCAGAAGGTCATGGGTTCGAATCCCAGGACTGCTAGTAGTACCACTGAGGCACCCATGAGCAAGACACCGTTCCCACACACGGCTCCCCGGGCGCCCTTGTTGGTGGCAGCCCACTGCTTCACTTGGTGAATGCAGTCCTTGAAATAATGCGTGCCGTAAGTGTAACACTTATTAAATGTAAAAGTTTCGCAAACTCTGTACTATCCAAATAGGACAGAAATAGAATATGAAAAAGATTAAAAACAAATTAAATAATTAATTAGAAAGTCGCACATGTAAATAAGCAATTTACCCAGGACCCCATGTAAGTTTAAACACGTGCAAATCGGGGCTATTACAGGGTTATGAGCAATTCTTTTTACTGTCAGCGTATATGAAACCTAATCCTTTTCCTCAGACTGGAAGACCAGTTCGGGTTCAGCACCTGTGCTTTGATTTCCTCACCAAAAACACATGAGTTAGTTTGGCAAAAATGAAGACAAGGCTGCTGTTGTGTGCTGGCTCTGTTACAGTGCAAGCTGCCACAGCAGAGCTTTGAGATGACTGAACAAGCACCTGGGTTCCTCTCCAGAGAGAAAGGGTTGAATTTTCCGGACGAGAGGCCAGCATGACTGAGTCGGGTTTTGAGAATGAGAACTGGTCACCCAGAATTACACTTTGTAAAAGGCTTTGTGGATCTTCAAGATATCCTAGTACCCTGAAAATGATATGTGATCCTCCTGACTGGTTTTATTTGCTTTCTGTAGAAAACGTTTGCAACAAGTCCGTTCTCCGACCCCATCTTGGTGCGGCTCCACAGTGGGATGTCCCGGCACACTGAAGATCCAGAGATGCTGTGGGTGATGGGACCAGTACTCGCCGTCATCCTAATAATCATCATTGTGATCGCCATCCTCCTTTTTAAAAGGTGAGACACATTTTACTATTATTCTAATAATAAAAATTATTATTATTACACATATTAATATAATAATAGCTGCCAGTGATATGATTGTAGCTCACAATATGAAACTCAGCACAGTTCAAAGCTGGATAACTGTCATTAACAAAATTATGAAATAATGGTTCCTTCAAACTAAAAAAAAACCCAAAACAAATTAAATTAGATGCCTTTTGACACTTTTTGACAACACAATGTGAGCCGGTAAGTGGATTACAGAAGTTGGCAATATTTAACTTGAACCCGGCTACATGCCAATTTCCCCCTTTTGAGTCTAATATAGGGTTGTCTTATCTATATAACATGGACGTAACTATGTAATAATCATGTCATTGGAGACACCCATAAATATAACAGTGTCATGTTACCGTTCCATGCCATGGTGTCACCACAGACATGATCTCTTTTGACGGTTCATGACAGCATGTGCCATTTGTTTATGTGAATGTTGTATCGGAGGGTTCCAGTCGTGTTACCCAGAAGTTTAAAGTCAACCTTTCCTGCTTGACCGGGTTTAAATTCTTTTAAGGTATTAAAAAAAATGAAATAAGAAAATGTTGGAGAAAAAAAATTAAATGCACTAAATTAAATATTTCCAAAAATGCAGTCTGGTGCATAATGTTTTTCTGTTTGAGTCCAGTCACCCTGTTTCCTCTCCCAGGTATTAATAGCAGGTCTTGTTCTCTTTCTTAAGAGTATAAGAATTCTGTCTCTCCAAACTGCTGACTCGCTGTACCCATGCAGAAATGCTGAGTCACACCGGGGAACAGACAGTTCCATTAAAGTAGAGTTGAAAATATGGAGCCAGTAGGGAGTTGTGAGAGTAATGCAATGGATAATTAAAGACAGTGAGGGTGTCTGACGTGTGCGCAGGTGTTAAGCCATGATCCCGCAAAGAGAATCCATACACCTCAGCAAGACCTGCAGTGGGGAGCTTTTCAGACAATGCAAAAAAAAAAAAGTACTGAAAAAAGCTTGGTCGAGTCAGAACAGTGTTTTTGTATAAGTATACATTTCATATGATTATTTTGATCTATTACAATCATTAATATTGAATCCATGTTCTGTATGAATGGCAATTTACTTCAGTATATTAGTCTGCTGTTACTGATTTGAGGTATTTACAGTATTGGCTGGTTTAGAAAACCAAAAATACCACATGGACAAAAGTATTGGGATGCCTGAGCATCACAGCAACAGGGACTTTAATGACACTGCATTCAAATAAACAGACTTTAATATGGAGTTGATCCCCCTTTGCAGCTAGAACAGCTTCCACTCTTCTTGAAATGATTTTTTTGGGAGTTTCTGTGGGAATTCGTGGCCGTTCATTCTGTGGAGAACCTTGATTTGGGGTGGTGGGGGCCTAGTGGGTAGGATACTTGCCTCTGGGCCAAGAGGTCATAGGTTTGAATCTTACCTTCAACTTACCACCACTGGGTTCCTGAGCAAGACCCTTAAGCCCAAGCTGCTCCAAGGAGACTGTCCCCTGTAGTTAGGGAATGGAAGTCGCTTTAGTCTGCTAAATGCTGTAAATGTAAATGCTTTTTGCACTGGGGCACAGTCATGCTGGAATAGAAGCAAGGCATTGTCCAAAATGTCTTCGTATGTTGAAGCATTAAAATGGCCCTTCACTGGAAGTAAGGGACCTAGCACAAATCCTGAAAAACAAGTGTGTCCCAATACTTTTGTCCATATAGTGTTGGCATCAGCTATCACATATCTCCTCAATTTAAAGTTTCTAAGTGGTTTTTCATACAGATCACTGCACTAAATTTCCCATTGCAGAACAACATAAAATGTTTAAGAATTTTGTCATTCTTTTTTTAACTCCACTTATTGGATTTTCTGACCGTAATGCTGAGTTTGCCCGCTCGCTGGATAACTAGTGAATACAAGCGGACCCAGTTCAGGAACTTATTGAAAGACACATACACCACTCAGAAAAAGAAAGCATAAATGTCCAGAGAACGTTTATATTTTAATATGTTTTACTATGCTGTATTAAAAAGCACATAGAGGCACATAAGTTAAATTTCTTCACAGTCACTGCAAAGTTTAATGTTTTTCACTGGTGGAAAAGGGGAAGGACTGCAATCTAGAGCTCAGAGTTCCTACTTCATCAACCGTTTAAGTGCTGTTCTGGGAAATAATTTCCTGGTTTCCAACATCAGTCGAACGCCAGTGAGAAGCTCACCAACTGACCAGCACTCAGTAGCTGTATTACTACCACCCTACTGTGCAACACTTGTTCGTAATACAGTTTTTTTACTTTCCAAAGTGAAAAGAAATTACTGCATTAAAAAACACTACAAATATATGATATTAAAATTTTTCACCTTTCACCCTTATTCAACGATAAGGACTCACTCACTGATTTCTCAGGTTTCTTTTGCTGAATTGTGTGAAAAGGTTATTACTCATAGTCTAAAAATAATTGTTGCAGAAAACGTCACAGCCAGACTTCAGATCTACAGGTCTGCAGCAGTGGGAAAAAAAATAATTCTGTAAATGTCAGCATGCACACCTGAATATAGCTATGAATAGAAAAGTGGCAAAAAAGAGAGAATCAGAAGAGGCACCACTGAAAAATACAAACTTTCACTGAGCAAGAAGCTTATCAGTAGTGTGCTATTTCTCATTGAAGTATTTCTGACAAACTCGGAAGTATGACTCTCTCTCTCTCTCTCTCTCTCTTTCCCTCGCTCTTCCTCTCTCTGACGCACTGTCGTTTTTTTCTGCTTCTTATTGCTTTTACTGGATGAACACAGCAAACAGGAGAGGTAGGTACTATCCACTGTTTAAGTTATTTTCCTTCTCAAGTTCTTTTGTGTCTCTTGTAACAAAGTAAAAGGAAAAAACAATACGTTTACAAAGTCATCCCCCTTAGCCCACATGTAAACTAGTCATCTTCCATGTAAATAATTCTACAATTCTAGAATATATAGAATATATACTACCAGTCAAAAGTTTGGACTCACCTTCTCATTCAACGATTTCCTTTGTTTTTCTTATTGGCTACATTGTAGATTCATACTGAAAACATCACCTATTGCTCTGATGACAGCTTTGCACACTCTTGGCATTTTTTCAATCAGATTCATGAGGAA
>JBBPCX010000114.1:7464322-7482313 GCA_037974365.1 Hydrocynus forskahlii
GACACAAGTGTGGGTGCGATGATTTAGGCATACAGTTTGCTTGATGTTACTTGGTGGGCTATATATTTAAATAATTGCTCACTGCATTAACATTGTAGTTCCAGTGTAAAACTGAGGAAAGAAACTTCAGACACCAAGCATGCCTTGATCAACTGATCAACTGCATTTAGGATCGGGGGGCAAAACTGAGTACAATCGATTTTTTTTGTCAAACTGTCCCTTTATTAGAATTCATTACTAATACAGGAGCTGAAATGAGAGATACAAATGAATTCAGCACTAAAATGTGTTCCGCTGATCTTCACCCTCTATAAAAAGGCTGAAAAAGCACACCTGGTGTTTGTTTACTGTTTGTTTGTTTGCGGTGTATGTGTCGAATGCGTGTGCTTGTCAGTGCGCGTGTGTGTGTGTGTGTGTGTGTGTGTGTGTGTGTGTGTGTGTGTGTGTGTGTGTGTGTGTGTGCATAGTTTCTGCTCTAATTGCTCTTCTTGTTGTGGTGTGTAGGAAGCGAGCATCTCCCTCAGCGAAGGATGAGCACTCTGCTGGAGTGAAGGATCATCTGCTGGCCCACTCCTCCGACCCTGTAGAGATGAGGAGGCTCAACTACCAAACACAAGGTAATAGAGCTCTCTCCCTCTTTCTCGATTAAACACACACACGCACACATCCAAGCGTGTAGAAACAAAGGGGATATAAATAGGCATCTAGTCAGAATGTTGTCCGTTTATTAGATGTACCTACCTTGTACATTTCCTCACTGGCCATTATATCAGAAACACCCACCCGAAGCATACAGTGATGAGAAATAAGTATTCAGACACTTTAGTTTTAGTTATTTGATATACTTTTTGCACAAGTACACACATACTGCCTCATTCATGTCTCCTTCATAGAGATGTAATATTTGGGGAGACTGCAGTATTTATCTCTGCTCTTGAAAAGCCCATTGTTTAAAACCACTGCAGTATTTAGGCACATGTTGAAGATTTGTTCCGCTTTATGGCTTATTGTGAGTCATACTGAGTCTTAAAGCACATCCAAAATAAATAAAGAGTTCTGTGTGCTCTGAGCAGGTTATAAGAATGTACAGAAAAGATTACAGATTAAGTCCTAGTGTTTGCAAGCAACGTTAGCCCCACAGCCCTGAATTTCAATCGCTGGAGTCTAAACACATCTTGGCTGATCTATTACAGCTGGGGTAAATGAGATTTTTCACAGAACTATACTTTAAATTCAGCTGTGCTTTTTATGAGCCTGGCCCATAGAGACAAAGTACATACACAAACACATACAAAATCTGTCTCACACACACACACACACACGTGCATGCATGCAGTATGGTCAAATGGACTGCTTTATAAACTGAGTCTAATCTGCTGTAAGCTGTGTGGACTGGGCTGAATGGCTGGAATGCTGTGGAAGAGCGATGGAGCTTTGGAGCACAGCTGGGCTTTTAGCATGGAGATCAAGAGTATTATTCACCATCAGCTTCACCTCAACATGAAGGACACGTCGAGGACAGGACAGGCCTCCATTCACACACACACACACACACACACACACACACACCATCTAATTACACACCCTCATTCTGTACGTTCTGAGCTTTGAACTTGGGAGGAATTAAGCAGGATAAGTCACAGGAGGGAAACTTTATCTCTCTTTTTCTCCTTTCCATTCCTCTTTTCCTACCGGTCCTTCTCTCCCTGCTGTGCGCCCTGTTCTCTTTCACCACGTAAAAAGCCCGGCAGACAGTGCGGGGAGATCCTGCCTAAAGGCCAATCAGCTCTGGCTCCACAAGCAGCGTGATTGGTCCTTTAAAGACAGAGGCTTATCTGACGACTCTCATTTTTGTGTATCAGACTTAACCAGGCACACTGAGGTATTCAAGCTTCGGCCATCGTTTGGTGGAAAACTGCCAGCAGGATTGCCAAATTCAGCAGTTAGCAAATCACAGTCTTGGGATGTGATTTCATTTCATTTCAGTGCTTTCCTCCTTACCCCAGATATGTAGGTCATCAGTCAAGACAAATTTAGTGACTGAATGTAGCTAACAAATAACAGAGACGTAATGGAAACCCACCTAATAGCGCTGTACAAACTGCATACCTACACTATATGGGCAAAGTACTGGGACGCCTGACCATTACACCAACATGGACTTTAATATGGAGCCTGTCCCCCTTTGCAGCTAGAACAGCTTCCACTCTTCTTGGAAGGCTTTCCACAAGATTTTGGAGTTTCTGTGGGAATTTGTGCCCATTCATTCTGTAGAGCATTAATGAGGTCAGGCAGTGATGGTGGACGAGAAGGTCTGGCTCTCGATCTCCGTCCCAGTTCATCCCAAATGTGTTGGATGGGGTTGAGGTCAGAGCTATGAACTCCTCAAGCCATGTCTTTATGGATCTTGCTTTGTGCACTGGGGTACAGTCATGCTGGAATAGAAAAGGTTCTTCCCCAAACTGTGTCCACAAAGTTGACGTTGTCCAAAATGTCTTGGTATACTGAAGAATTAAGATTGTCCTTCACTGGAAGTAAGAGGTCTAGCCCAAACCCTGAAAAACAGAGCTGTTGTCAATATAATGTATATCATCACACATTTGCCTCAAGTCGGGCCACGTTCCTAAACAAACTTGCTTATGCAGTTTCTGACACTACACTTCACTTTCACTTTCACTTTTCACTACAATAATCCCTCACTTTTCGCAGGGGTTATGTTCCAAGAGCCCACGTATAGTAAAAAAACGCGTTGTTGTGTTTTGGTTTTAAAAAAATGCATAGAAATGCCTATTTTTATAGTGTAAACCCTAAATATGCCACAAATATGCTCCCAAAACACTTTAATTTCATTTTAATACATTACCCTTAACGAAAATATAAAGGTAAGCCAATACAGACTGTACTGTAATTCACGCACGGGCATTTTCTTTGGTATGCCCTGTCATTTTCTTTGGTATAAACAGGTAAATACAGTAATAAATCAGTGTCATTTTTAGTAATAAAAATGCAGTAAAATGTAGGGTAATCACCAATAATTTTTACATCAATAATTTACTGTTCATCAGCTGCGTGTCTTATTTGGGGTTCTTCAGGAGGACTGTACTGTAGAGAGCCGCCGGTTAAAGCAGACATTGGACAGCGACTGAGCTCAACAGCCTCTTTTAAATTAATTTACAGTAATAAACCTACTGGGCTTTAAGAAGAACAAAATGAAAAACAAGAGAAACACTCAAGATGAGTCAGGGGCGGACTAGCAATCTGTGCGTTCTGGAAAAGGATGACTGTCCGATGCGCGGCGGCCGTCGGCCTGTCTTTCTCGGCCGAGACGCAGACAGAGCTCTGCCAGCTGGTGAAGAAAGTCCAGCTGTTGTTTAGTCCCAGCCCGCCCCTGCTCTGAGCACAGCGTATTTAACTCCCAAAAGCGTTTTCTGAAGGTTCTCACGACAGTACAAAAACATTTATACAGTTATATTTTACATGGAAATGTAGCTGAATTTATGTTCATTTTTGTTACAAAATTAGCAAATTTAGAAGTAAAATGTGTAAAAAAACATATGCAGAGAATATTTGCAGGTTCTGCGTTATTGTGGAGATTTCCACGTACAAGCATCAGTTAGGTCCTCTGAAAAATCCTTGTGTGACTGAAACTGTGACTCCCGATCCGCGTAAAACTGGGGGGTTACCGTATACTGTAATCTACAGGGACTGAGGAAAGGGTTCTGTTCAGGTCAAAGGTACAAACATTCTAAATACGTTCCATTTGGGGTGAGAGAAAAGCTGTGTGAATTGGATTTCATCTCTGAACTGTCACTTTGTGTCAGGGCCTGTTCAACAGAGAAAATGTGTAATGGTTTCTCAGGCTGGGCTGGAAAACTGCGGCTTTGTTTTGTCTTCACTGAACTCAAAGCTAAACCGAGTGCCTTGACAGTGGGGATGATTTCTGGCGTCCTCCTTTCTCTTCTCCTCTCTCCTCTTTTTCTGCCTCTTCTGTCTTCTTTCTTCTCTTTTCTATTCTTACACTTTTCCCATTTTCTCCTCATTCACCTTCTTTTCAGCTTTTCTCTTCTTTTTCTTCGCTCCCCTTTTTTCCTCCTTCATCTCTCCTTTCTTTTGTCTCATTTCCTCTTTTCTCCTTTTTCTTCTCTTCTTTTCTCTCGTATGCATTCCCTTCATCATCTCCTTTTTTTGATCTCACTTCTCTTTCTTCTAATTCTTCCTTTTCTCTCCTGTGTTAGCACTTTTCACTCTTTCTCTTCTTCCCTCCTCCTCCCCTTTCTCACCTTTTCTCTTCCTCTTGTCTTTTTCTCTCCTCTCCTGTCTGTATGTCCTCTCCTCTTTTTCTGCATTGAGAGTGCTCTGTCAGTTTTTAGACAGCTTTTACACTTCCCTCCTCCGTTTCTCTCTCTACAGGTTCCAGCTCCCCCAGTTGCCCGAATACTCCAAGTTAGTCTCCATTTGTTCCTCCTGTGTCTTCCTCCTGTTCTCTTGTTGTTTGCTCCACTGTCTGCATTTTCTAGCTACTCCCCTTCTCCCGTATGTCCATTCAGGCAGTGTGCCCTGCCCCCTGCTGGCTACACTCATATCACAGGTCTCTCCCATCCTCTCCACAGCCGAGGCCCAAGCATTTCAAACTGCTTTTGTTGGATGGAAAGCATCGGGAAGGGGGCTGGGATGGAATTTTCATTTTGTAATGCTTAAGTTACTAAATACGACGTTGCTGTTGCATTTTTCCCTTTCCGTTTGGATATTGATTCCTTATAACGAAACAACTAAAATGCCTTTGTAATGTCAGTATTTTCTACATAAATATAATTGTATATACATATAAACTCACCACATATTTCAAGACAATCAAACCTGCTATTGTCGTGAAACAACAATCTAAAATTTCAATGTAAGCCATTTTAGAATGTTTCCATTCATTGGTTCATCTTGAAATTTTGTCACACTGCAAAAGAGATATTTTAAAACTATTTAAACACTAAGCAGATATTTTAATACTATTTAAACACTAAGTATGGAGATACAAGCTTTTGTTTCAACAGAGAGGCTATATTTTGTGTGCCAGAATCATTTAAAACTGTCAACAAAAGCAGGATTAACACAGAACACTGAAAACAACAAAATCTAGCTAAATCTGCAGTTGGTTCATGCTGTTGTGTGTGAATGGTTAGACTTCTTCGCCCTGCCTTTGCTGCAGTTAAATCATTTCCTGCTACCAGACTGTGGAATGGCATAATCACTTTTTTAAAAAAAGATAAAGAAAATGCTTATTTTGAATCATTATTGGCATCTTTTTATGTCCCAGGCCACAGTAGCCGCTTTTTATCTCAATGCGCAACGATCCAGATCCCAACCAAGCATGTCCAATCACTCATGTCACTCATATCACTGCCTCTGGAGGTAGCACATAGCATGGTGTTGCAGTTTCTACCTCTCTCTTTCTACCTCTCTCTCTCTCGCTCTCGCTGTCTCTCTCTCTCCTTTTCTCATGCTTTCTCACAAAGGGATCATGCTCTCGGTTGCCTTCATCTTTCTGATGAAGTGTGCTTTTTCAGTGTGTGTGTGTGGTTGTGTTAGTGTTGCACAGCTTTCCTAACCACTGAACAACATCAAAGGAGAGATTAATATACCGTAATGGAGGAAATTCCCTAAAACTTCCCTTGTTGTGCTGCAGGGATGCGAGAACACCCGCCCATTTCCGTGTGTGACCTGTCTGACCACACCGAGCGGCTCAAAGCTAACGATGGCCTGCGCTTCTCACAGGAGTACGAGGTACGTATCCCTCTCCCTGAAAACCACTTGCAATCAAGTTCCAACTGTCATCTCTGCACACCAATATGCCCTTCAGAGGGAGATTAATTCACTGAGCTGAATGTCAAATTGCCTCTTTCTGTTAAAGCAGCTGTTCTACAAAACCCTGTCTGGCTTTCAAGACTGTATTTAAATATAGTCTTCATTTGCTGTGGTGCAGGTCTCACCTCCTGTTACATTTTCACCATGATGAAATATATTGGTCATTTCTGTTCCGTCCTCTTGTATTTCATAAACATATTCATGTATTCATATTTATTCTGTTTTTATTGTTTCTTAAATTGCAAATAAATTTCATTCATCCAGAGAGGGGAAGACATTCAGTTGCTTCTGTGTTACGAGATATCACCTCCCCAGGCTTTGCCACTGCCATTGATTACCGTGACTTCAGGCTTGATAAAAAAAAAAACATCTAGCAACATTTTTCCAGCAGAGTTGATTCCATGCATGAGATTCTGTATATTTTTTACTGGGATTCACAAATGTCATCCAATTCTTTGCCTGTTATTAACAGATCTCCTTCTCTCTTCCATTTGTTTCTTTATATATTTTGTAGAATAAACTTTCAAATTGTTTAAACACTTGTAGAACAGGGCAAAAAAAACCCTCTATTGATGTCGGATTTATACACTTTTATGAAGAATCGGAGAAAGGATTTGTTGACCTTTCTGGTGTTTTTGATGTTTTGGTTTCAAAAATTCCTCAGTTGGATATATTGATGAAACATTTTCCTTTTCTAATGAAAATTGTTCTCTTAGATTTTGGAAACACATCATTTCATTGTCTTTTATATTACATAAGGATGCCTTTCTTAGCCAAAGTTTAAACCCATTGTCCATCTTATTTGGTGTAAAATCCAAATTATGTGCACTCCAACTTTGTCATCTTCCAATTTGTTCTATTATTACTGCTCTTCAGACCCCCATTACTGATTTCACCCAGGGGTCATTCTTTCAATCTGTATGTCTTGGTACCTTTTTATCAAACAGTACAGCCTGTGTAGGCACATCAGGTGTCATCATTAATTCTATACTCTTCCATTGTGCCTTGTAAGATAGGTTACAAAATAGTAAGTCTCTGATATGTGCTGAAATATTATCATTGTTAAAGATACACCCCATCTTCGTTTTTCTTTCGACAGCTGATGTTCAGATTGTATTCAAGGTCTTTTTCCCTGCCGTATAACCCTTGATATCATTTTGTCCCATTCTGTGAAATAATTTGGAGTAATTGTAATTGCAAAAGATATGAGTCTTGGTAGGACATTGATTCTAATAGTATCTATTCTTCAACTAAAGCATAAAAATGGTCTGTTCCACTTTGCTTGATCTTCTTCAATTTTATGGTACAAAGGGTTATAGTTTTTTCTCAAATACTCTTGAGAGGTCTTCGGGCAAAACTGCTCTTATTTGAAGAACTCAGTTTCCCATGTCACTGAGTACGCATTCTTGAGTTTTTCAAACGAACCTAAATTTTATGTGAGAGTTTCCATTTTATCTATATTCAATTTGTGTCCTGATAGTGGACCAATTTCTTTTAGGAAATTCAACACTTCTGGTAGAGATAGCTCTTTTTTTAAATATAGAAGGACATAATTCACATAGCATGCTATACTCATTAATTTTGATGCCTTTTATATTATTATTCTCTCTAATATATTTTGCTAGAGACTCTATGAACAGTGCAGATATTAGTGGTGTCGAAGCATCTCGCCTCGCTCCCCTTTCTAATGTAAAGGATTTAGTCAAATGGCCATTGATGCAGTCATAGATGGCTTGAAATCTAAATTCACTAAGAACTTTGTTGAGACCTTGCCGATTGACCAAATCAAAAGCTTTTTGTGCATCTAAACCTAAGTATTATTGCTGTTTTCCTTATGTTGCTGCATGTGGTTCATAATATGAGGGATAGGTCTAATATTATCTTGTGTTTGACAGCTGTGAATGAATTGTGTCTGGTCATTGTGAATGAAACCAGGGGGATTTTTTTCTGTCCTTTTGACCATTACAGATGTGTGGAAATGTGTAGATCTAGATCAGCCAATATGACTGACATTCAGTGTTGTTCGCAAGTCTCTGCCCAATCGCATGTATTAACATCACTTTTAAAAACTTTGTACCACTCCGTTGTGAAACCATCACTTTTTGGAGACTTTTTAGTGTTTAATCTGGTTATTGCCTCTTTCAGCTCTTTTTCAGTTAATTTTGCTTTTAGTACCTTGTTCCGATCTTCTGACACATTTGGTAATTCTTGGCCCTCCGAAAAAGAGTCAGCCTGGTCTCCTTTATTCTCTGTCGCTCTTGAATATAATTTATAGAACGATTCAAAGACAGCTTGAGTCTTATCCTGCCTGCTTTCCATGGGAAGGTCTCGTATTTTATGGTTTCTTAGTATCTTTGTCTAGTGAGAAGCATGTTTTCCTCTTTCGTTTGTGTATATATTATATCAGGTTCATTTCTGCATTTCTAATTGTTGTAAAATCTTTGTGTTTTGGCACTGGGCAAAACAGCCATCCTGAGGATTCAATTGATTTTGTAGGTTGTAAGTTTTTTGGGGGGTTTTTTAGCTATGAATTTGTCCCTCCAGACAGGCTTTGCTGCATCCCAAAATTATATGTAGATTTGAATTTCAAAACTCATTTGCTTCTCAAAGCATGGGTCATTAACGAGGCTTGAATTAAACTTCCATATTGTGTTCCTTTGGAGGTTTTTCTAACTGAAGGTAATATAAAGATGAGCATGGTCACGCAGATCTTTTGCGCTGATGTCCCTGACCCCTGATCTGAAAATAATAAAGTAGTCAATTCGAGTGCGTGCAGAGTGAGGGGTAGGGCACTGTGTGTACTGCTTAGTGTTGCGAAACATTTCTCTCCATTTATCTATTAAGCCTTTAATTCATTCATTCATTCATTAACGTTTTTGCCAATTTCTTTAGTTTGTTAAATGTCGAGTTTTTGTTGTAGGTGAATATTCAAATCTCCTCCCCACATTAAAACCCCCTCTTTGCAGTTTATCATCATGTCAGATATCTTTTAGAGAGAAGAGAGGTCACTTCCTGTCCCATATATTGTTCTCCTAATCTGTTCAAAATAGCCCCAATTATGCTTAAACGTGTGTGATGAGAAAAATATATGTGTATTTACATGAAACACATCATTCAGGTGTGTTTCATGTAAATATACAAAATGTGCCTACTCCTTTTGGACAGTATGTTGCTGTATTTTATAGTGTTATGTGTCGTCTTTAAAAAAATATATATAAGTTACCAAAGCTCCCTTACTTCAAACACGTTCTCTCTTATAACACAATAACATCAACTAACATAACATTTAACATTTCAGCAAACCTGTCTTTTGCCAAACTATAGCCTCCAAAGTAAAGGGTTTTGTAAACTGACCCTTTAATTCACCACAGGGAGGGAAAGAGCTCTCTAGACCAATGTAAGAACAGGACATAGACTATAAAATGTCCATCATGTAGATCACAAAGAACACTTCATATTTTCTGTTTCTATAACTCTTATGTAAAGAACGCAAAGGAGAAAACTGGGCATATTTCTGTCTTAAAGGTTGTATTTTAAACAGTTGTTTTTGTCACATACTGTAGTGACCATTTTTCTTACTCAAGAGTGTGCTCTCTTATAAGAGATGAGAAGATAAGAAAGAACTTTATATATCTCGAGGGAAAATCTTGTGTAACATCCTCAGTGCAACAAGAAAGAATAAAAGATAATAAGACAATAGAAAGAAAAACCCCATTCAGATTGTGATGAAGTGTGACTTCCAGGTGTTTGAAAACAGGTGTCCGGGGTGTTGGAACCATCCAGAACCCACTTTTTATCCATGTAGTGACAGACTTATCCTTGGTCTTGATTGGTCAGCTGTGATGGTGTATTGTGCTTTTTATTGGTGCTCAGCAACAACACACTGACACTGTTTAAAAGTGAACGTCTTTGAGAGTAACGCACCATCTGTACGCCCTCTTACAGTAATGAAGTAGCAAAGTATTGCTGTTATAAAATAACCCACTTTTCCTGCCTGCTTCGTTACTTCCCGCAGCTCCAACTAGTGGTTATTTGTAGTCTGTGCGGCCTCCATCGGAAACTGCTAGAGTGCGTTACCCCTTCACCATCTTTAGAAATATTTCCCTCTATGCTTACTTACTATAGGAGCCACCGGGGTGCTATTGCTTGCTGATGTTCTACAAAGGCCAATCATTTGCATTTAAAGTGGTGATTTTCAGTGAGGATAAATCAGTGAGAATTTGGGAAGAGATCTACTTTAAATCAGCTCACCTCAGCCTGTTTCCGCAGAGTTTCAGCCTCGCAGAGCTGGCGGTAAACAGTACAGCTACATCACTCGCTGTCCCTGACCTCCAAATGCAAGTCGCTGAGAGAATAAAACTAACACTGTTCGCTTATGTACAGGACAAAAGGGCACCGCTGCATTTCTCAACTTTTCTTTTCCTTTAGACAAACGAGACTGTTGGCTGGGTTTGGTAGAAAGACTGAGGCTGTGGGAGGCACACACCACAGCAGTGGTGCCAGACTTCAGGGTAGTGAGTCAGCACTTTTGCAAGCACAATGCTGTTTGAAATGGAAATTTTAAAATATGCTTTTTGAAAGAAAATAGCCCATGTTTATTTTATGAGGCAAACCTAAACTGTGCAATATATATATAATAAGTAAAGTTTTGTTCACTTTTATTGCGTACTGTAAGCAACGTTAACCTCATATCTCCAGTGCTGTGAAACAAGTCTTGGCCGTTCGACTTCATCCGCGGCACGTGGAAAATTGTGCCATTTAGATGTCTGGGGATACTTCTTCATGTCTTTTGCATTACATTACATTCATTTGGCCGAGGATTCTTCCTTGCAATCTGCAGAAACAGTACGTCTCTGCAACAGTAATCTTCATGTAGAAGTAGTGCAAGAAGATAGATACTGCATCAGAAGAGGAGATGATCTCTGAACAGATGAGTCTTCAGGAGTTTTTTGAAGGTAGAGAGGGATTTTTAGGCAGCTCATTCCACCAGCGGGGAACCACAACAGAGAAGAGTCTGGACTGGGTGTACCTTGTGTGCAGGGATGGCAGAGCCAGGTGATGTTCCTTGGAGGAGTGGAGAGAGTGAGTAAGAACAATAGGCTGAATGATGGGATTCAGGTAGCTGGGTCCAGACCCAAATGTCACTCTGCAGGCAAGAGTTAGTGACTTGAATGTAATTCAGGCAGCCATGGGTAGCCAGTGTAGGTCAGTAAGCGGAGGGGTGACATGCAACCTTCTGGGCTGGTTGAAAACGAGCTGAGCTGCTGCATTCTGGACCAGCCGTAAGGGTCTTATTGTACACCCCGGGAGACCCAGTAGAACCCACTAGGCATTGCAGTGATCGAGGCGAGAGATAACCATGGCTTGTATTAGGAGTTGGTTGGCATAGTCAGGTATGGCCTGATTTTTCTGAAGTTGTGTAAGGCAAAGTGACATGACCAGGAGACAGATGCGACTTGGTTAGAGAAGGATAGTTGTCTCTCGGTTGATCATTTTGCTTTATAGTGTATGTCAATATGTACTGTAAAATCTAATGCCTCTTAAATGCCTCTCTACTATCACTCAAAACTCCAAGCAGCTTATAAGGTGGATTAAAAAATTATGAAAACCTGTGTTTGGCATCCATTTATTCATTGTTGTGGAGTTCAGATTCAAGGAACTCTATAACTATAAAAGATGAGATGATTTAAAGCAGTGGTTAAAAGACTTAGTGTTGACTTTTAAAGTTTTAAATCTCTCTTCTTCCCCTTTGTTTTGTGAATGGTCTTTCTGGGGCAATTAAGAATGCACATGTTTTCCTGCCCACTGTGGAACTCTGTAAGAGGTTATTTTGCCCCTCAGCAGTAATTGTGGCCTCTGTGTAGCCCTGCGGTCCTAGAAATGCCCTTGTGTGGAAGATGAGAGTTGGAGAGATGGAGTTATCAGAGAATGAGGAGAGGTGGAATTGATAGAAGGAGCAAGGAGAATTGTTGAAGTAACACATCAGTCTGTCAAGCCGAGGCATTAGCAATAATGCCTGTTATTTGTCAGTGCATGATGCAGGAAGCATTACCTAACGGGCTGTTAAATAAGATATGTAGCCCACCTCTCAAACACTGCCGTTACTATAGCAGACACTCGAAAGAGGGAGAATGAGAAGGGTTAAGAAAGAGATATAGTGACGGGAAAAATATGCAGTACCCTTAAAATTGACTTTATTCTTAGGGTGTTTTCACACATGCCTCATTTAGTTTGGTTGAATTGCACTAGAGTTCGTTTTCCTAGTTGGTCCGGGTTGTTTGGACATGTGTGACTGTAACAATTGCACCCGAGTGCACACCAAAAGCGGACCAAAAAAGCGTACGAGACCTCCTTGAAGAGGTGGTCTCGGTACGCTTTCAAACGAACCCTGGAGCGGTTCGTTTGTGGTGAGAACATGGTCCGAACTCGAACAGACCCAACTGCGTAAAGCACTGCGCCTTTTTGCACTAATCCAGCTGCCGTAGTCAGCTGCGCTGTGCATTATGGGATGAGGAGACGTATTCATTACAGTTAGCACTTTAGCAACATAGCCCCATGGCAGCTCGCAGACAAACCTGGAGTTGTGAGGAGATGCGGAGCCTCATCGAAATTTGGTCCGATGATCACATTAGGTCCCAGCAGCTCAGGGTAAGGGGCTTGTTGTGTCCTCACTTTATTTACTTCCGGGAGTTCCGTTGGAATTTTCCCGCACGTTAATTCTGACCAATCGAAAAGCAGTTTAGGAAATACGTTCCGTGGCACATCTGGCCAACGAGTGATGTAGATGTTGTCACGTGACTGCATTTTGGTGCGTTTCAACTAGTTCGGACCAGAGCAATCAGTGTAGTGTGAAAAGGACCCAAAACAGTAGAAAAATGCTACAATGTATCATTTGTTGCCCTTGAACCGAACCACAGATGTGAAAGCACCCTTAGAAAGATATTAGTGGTTCTGGATGTCACAGTTTGAACATCATTCTTTTGACTTGAATTTTGTTGCCCTCGTTTGCCGTCAAAACAAATGTAAAAGGTGCCGACCCATACCAGCAGAAACCAAATCTAAATGGAATTTAAATGTAATTTGTTACATCGCAATAGCCTTATTTAGATGTGATTAAATTTCCATAAGCAGTTTCTGCTACCGTGTGATTTTATTCCCATCCAGATCATCCAGATAAGTGTTTTTATCCCTTTCTCCCTTCTCTTTTTAAAGGCCAAATTACTTGCTATTGTTTTATTTATTTATTTTTTTTTTTTTTTTTTATTTTTTTTTTACCAAACTCAGCAGTGTTCTTATACTTTCAGTCCTGTTTGGATAAACGTCTTCATGACTTCTGGGCAAATGTTGCCCCGCACTGGGGAAAAAACCACTAGTTTTATTATATACAGTATGTGTGACATACAATTGAATATTTAGAAAATGGAACCCACTAAAAACTGTGCCCGTGGTCATTTGTTTGCCTTCTGGCTATGAATATTAAATTACTAAGGCGACATGTGAAAATTATTACAAGCCCTTTGATAAACTGATCCAGTGGGATTATGGCTTGTGTAATTGTGATGTAAATGTGTAACGGCTGTTAAATAGTACAGCAGATTGACAATAATACTACCAGATGCAGGCACACCATCAGGACAGAGAAATCAGGCAGTTCAGTAAAGAGGTCCCTGTTGGCCTACTGGCACCCCAGCCCACAACAGCAACAAAATCTGAACATTCACAGCCTCCGAGCGCCAGGGGGTCAAGAAAAGCTAAAAGAATCTAGAATCCCCACCGTCCAGATTTAAGGGTTTCATAGCCGCAGTCAGGAACCTCTGGCTGAAAGGCTGTTTATCTGGTGCAAACAGAAGCTTTCAGGACACAACAAAGCTACGGAAGTTGGAGCTGGAACAGCTGCGGTGCTGCTTCAGCAGTTACAGACTGGGGCTTTGTTTATCCTACTTGCAAACAAGCTAATGGTAAAGTCCTGTTTATCCAGACATGATAAAATGTTGTTACGTTTGTGAGCATGTCATAGAGCCTCTGCTGAATTTTCTTACTCTGACACCATCCTGTCCACCCTCCATGATCACCTTCATTTGCACATTCCATATTGTTTATCTTTAGCTTTTAAATGTAGATGAGCAGCCAAGACGTGCTTGGTAGGGCTGATTGACTTTAATATCAAACTTCATTCCTCCTGTGGCATCAACTGGTGTTGGTCTTCAAACAGATCAGTTTTATGTGGTGAGCTCCTGCCTGGATGGAACTGGCCCTTTGCCCATTAAGGCTGGACCCTGATTAGAGGAAAGAATGTCTTTAGAATTAAAAAATACATTTTAAAAACCTGCTTAACAGCATCAAAACTTTTGAATAGAGCTGCCTAGCCATCTTTCTCTACAGCAGCAGTTCAGCAAAGTGCTAGTGCTTGAGCCTCAGCAGACACGACACAGCAACACACATAACCCACATGAGAAAATAATCTTAGAAAAGTTAAACTCCTTGCAACCATGGGCCATATTTATTTTTCTGCAGTTGAACTGTTGCTATTTGTGATCAGTCAACAGCCCATTAAATTGACCAGTTGTTTGATTGTCTATGCATCAGCAGAAACAGCCTCATGGAACATTTTCGCCGTTGATGAAATGGATAATATGTTTTCTGCATTCTGTTTTTTTTTTTTTATAGCATTCCATTTTTAAGAAGGATAAGAGGACAAATCAAACCATGATTAACAATGAATAAAATAGTTGCCATAATGGGCCGAAACCCATTCAGCCACTTTTGTTTTGTGGGTATTTTTACCCCTGGATCCTGTTGTCTCGTCATGCGGGTAGCGAAGCGCAGTCGCAGGTTCCTTTGTCTTTACTGACTTTTATTTACAAATACAAAATACAAACAAAAACGCTCGAGGGCCAAACACAAGAAACATGTAACACATACAGGCAGGTGAAGTGAGGGGTGCCTGAGCTGGAGGACTGACACACTAAAATGAACCAAAACCCTTTAAATACAATGACCAAGCCCAATCTCTTAAATCTAAACACAATACAGCCGTGACTAATTAACAGAAATAAGACACAATGAACATTTCAAAATAAAAATCCAAAACATACAAAATACACAATGGCGGCTTCTAGCATCCGCTGACCGGGACGTCACATCTGTCTTGGTGTTGCTCACCATTCTTATTTTTCCGACCCCTAGTTTGTGTTGCTCTGATGCGTTTTCAGTGCCTCTGCTCTGTTTGATATATCTCTGCAGAGGAAATCAGATTTGTTGCTATAAATCAGTTTTTTAGACTTCTTCAAGTTACAGCTGACCAAACTGACTTGTACTAGATAGATAGTAGGTAGTGATGATGCCCACGAGGACTAGAGGGGTGCTTATTAGGGGCAAAATCAAGCCAAGAGGGCAAAGCAGTTATCTTTATGAGGTTAGATCTTGACGTGCACCTTTCCATAATGACTGTATCCTGTATTTCAACTACAGCATGCAAAGTAAAAATACTTTCTGTGTCTGTTAAAAGAATCAACCCTCATGTTAAAGCTATAATATAAACTGTGTCCCATGACCGCCACCCACAACATGGCTCTTACAAATATATTCAAATTTCTGGCAATTGCTGCATCCTACAGAGGGCAGCAGTGAGTAATGTTTGTTTGCTTGAGCTGTGTCTGTCATCAGTTGAGAGTTAATAAGTCTGAACTGCTAAGTAAGATGGCAAATCAGTCAATTTGGCCACTTCAGGTTTGTATTTTAATAGTAGCATTAAAATACAAATGAAACAATGCAATTAAACTGCTCATCGTAATTATTTAAATGTCAGTTAACCACCATTTGAACTTTCATGGTCATGAGAGGCCTAAACGTAGCCAGTCTACTGCTGTTCCAGCTTCCTACATGTTTTATATTGGTCACTGTATATATATACGACTATGTTCTCCATTATATAAGCAAAGCTTTTGTTCTGCTGCATTTTGGCTAAGAATAGTTTAGTACAACCGTCATAGTGATTATTAACTCCGTAGAAGCAGCAGAGGTTAAAGTATGCGTGTGTATGTGTGATTGTGTGTTTATTCTGAATGAGGCACTTTGCTGACACTGGACTGTCATACATTTTCACCAGCTCTACCCTCTTTACCTCATTATAGCAGAATAGAGCCGGGGTCAGCCCAAAATGAGGCCGAGAGCAGCCCTGGTCAGGGGGGATTTGTTAGGAGTCGAGCTGTGGTGTGTGTGGGAGATGAACGTGGACATCTATGCCAGACTACAGTCTTCAGTCAGGAAGAAACATAGTAGAGACGTATTTAACGTAGCTGTGAGCAGCAACACCGGTGGGCACCTAACGGAGCAAGATGTACTCACGAACCTGCATAAACTAGAGCCCTACAAATATGACAAATACAGAACAGGGATTAAAGTTGAGTTATTCAGACTATATCTTTATATGTATGTTTTACATTTTTATTGAATCATCCAATAGCTTTAGTCCAGTAGTCCTTAATATCCCTGTCAGTTCTCAGTTGTCACACTTCTCAAACTCAGATAAGTCTTAAACAACAGATAAGTCTTAAACCGCTTGGGCGGAGGTGCCTTAAGTCTTTATAGATTAGGTTTCTGTTGTTTGTTTTTTAACGTTTCTCTCCATATACAGTAAAAAGTGTAATGTCATATCATGTTAGATCTGAGGTGCGAGAACTGTAGATATCTTTGGTGGTGTTTTCGTCACCAGTTCAGCAGCTGTTGCCGCAGTACAGTTGAACAAAGGGTGACCCAGGGTTCACAGCTGTTCGAGGTTTTACTCTATTCTTGAGAGACCGGAGATTGAAATCCTAGCGATGCTGAATGTCATCACATCAACTGTGACATAATGATGATGCCATGTGTCATCAATTTTGGGCAATACTGCATATCTGTCATGCTCTACTATAAACAAGCATATTTATGTTCATCAGCTTAACATATTAAACACATTTCAGGTAAAACGACTTATGGGCTTAAGCCATGAGTGCTTCTGCTTTAAAATGTTTTTGTAATTGTGCCGAACTGTTCATATTTCCATTTTCTAGGTATGAGTGCTGAGTCTTTTTCTAACATTATCTAAGCTCAAGAGCATTTTGGACTCAGTGCTGCATCTGAGAGGCAGTGTACGGTGAGTGGTGTTTAGAAAGTGTTATTTATTTATTTCCTCTGTCCAGTCGATTGATCCTGGCCAGCAGTTTACCTGGGAGCACTCCAACTTAGAGGTCAACAAGCCAAAGAACCGCTATGCAAACGTCATCGCTTATGATCACTCCAGAGTCATCCTGACGCCCATCGACGGTCAGTACCGAGCCTCTTCTTCAGCGCAGCAGCAAGTGCCACTTTCACAACAATAACAGATCCTTGCCTGCTGTGAGAGGCTTTGTAAGCTGGTGTGCGTGGAGTGTTAACAGTGTGTCCTCTGTGTGTAGGTGTGCCAGGGAGTGACTACATCAATGCTAATTACATTGACGGCTATAGGAAACAGAACGCATACATTGGCACGCAGGGGCCTCTCCCTGAAACATTCAGCGATTTCTGGAGGATGGTGTGGGAGCAGAGAACCAACACCATCGTCATGATGACCAAGCTGGAGGAGAAGTGTAGAGTGAGTGCACACACACACACACACACACACACACACACACACACACACACACACACACACACAAGTTTTAATACTATATTTATTGAGAATTTTCACTAAAGTATTTATTCTTTGGTGGAGTATATATATATATATATGTATATATATATATATATATATATACTCCATTCCAGACCTAACACATATTGAATGGGTCAGTATGTATGTACGAATACATATATACATATATATACATATACACATAGACCCACTAAGTGTTAGGGCTGGAATATCTGACCTTAGAGTGAATATACACTGTAATAGTTATTGTTCTCCTCCAAGTCTGTTGAGTGTAGCAGCTTGTACAGATGCATTAGCTCTTGGTGTATCTCAAAGAAAGCCTTCGCTGTAACGATTACTAAAAAGGACCCAAATGCAAAATAAAAAAATGGAAAGTTTTAATGAAGTACAAAGTCCACAAAACCAGAATGCCAAAATCAAAAAACGTAGCAAAGAGTCCAAAACCAGAAAATCAGTACATAGGC
>JBBPCX010000114.1:7491095-7496494 GCA_037974365.1 Hydrocynus forskahlii
ATAGTTGTGTGAAACTTCATAAAAGATTAATGAAAAAGAGGTACAATGCAAACTTAACAAAACAGTTGTTTCAAATACAGATATTACATGTCAGATATTCAGATATTACATTTGCCTGTCTTGGTTACTGTGAATTATGCCACTAAGAAACTAAATCAAAAAGTGTGGGCCAGTGCTAAATCGAAAAGTGTGTTATTAAATACAGTACAGGCCAGAAGTTTTGGTCCCTTGGATTTAGAAAAAAAACAACAATATATTTTACTTTACTGTTTGCTGCTTGAAAAGGTGCTGGGAAGATTTGGACATAAGTTATTTCCAAAAATTGCTGAAAAGGATGCCGCAAATCTGTGCTACTGTGATAAAGGCAAGAGGTGGTTATTTTGATGACACTTGTGCATAAGCTTTCACAGTCCGTTAAATTGCACATTTCAGTACCAGTCAGTTACATGAGTTTTAAGTATTCGAATGTTTTCTTGTAATAAAATATTGCAAGAGCGGTGTATCGTTTATTTTTTTTTAAATCCGACTGGGGCCACATTTCTGGCTTTTAGGGAACATTGTTTCTGAGTGTTCTGTATGTGTTTGGTCTCCTTGCAGAAATTAGCCAACTCTAAAGCACATACTTCGAGATTCATCAGTGCCAACCTGCCATGCAACAAGTTCAAGAACAGACTGGTCAACATCATGCCCTTCGAATCAACCCGTGTGTGTCTTCAACCAATCAGGGGAGTAGAGGGTTCCGACTACATCAATGCCAGCTTCATCGATGGATACAGGTATGTGTGTGTTTATATGATGTAACATAAATGTGTTTGTGGTTAGAAACAAGGACACAGTGCGATTGAGTAGATGTGTGACTGTCAGTCAATGATATGTCTGTGATTTCATTCTGTGAAACACGAGTCCAGTGCAACACAGATGAACATTACACTTTAAGAAGAGTACACAGTTGGATCATCCCCCAAAAGAGCTCCATAACACAGATAAATAACATACTGGCTTACATACTGGGCTGTTTTCTGAAACAGTTCAATAAAAAGCAAGCAATGGTGTTTTTAAAGATTGTATAATATTAAATAATAATATTCAATTCAAACATATAATGTATTGTATTTCATTTAATGGGTGAGCATTCTTAAAGAAATTTATGAAAAATGCAAAAGGCTTTTGTGTACTGAACTGCCTTTTCATGTGTAACTGAATATAAATATCTCAGTTCTGTGTTCTGAATAAGTATTCCCAATACATGTAATCAGTTACACCCCAACCCTGCCTAACTTCATTCCCTTATGGACAGAGTTTGTGTTCTAAGCCTTTATCTTTACTTTTCAGTCCAACACCTGTATTTATGTACTGTACTTATGTACTCATGTATTTATGTTGTTAAAACTAGAGGAAAAAAGGCCCTTTTTCCTTCCCCACACTTAAGTTAGTATCCATTCATCAACTCTTGCAGCTAGCCAAATTTGCTAGAATTCACAGCTCTATTACCAGAGCTGTTATTCCAGTTCCGAAAAGGATACATCAGGATCAGATGACCGTATTGATCCAGCCATCCCTACTTTTTTACATCAACTGCACACCATTTGTGACTACAAATATAAATCCATTAGTGAGATCCCACTGATGGCAGTTGGGGCCAGTTGCCTCCCTTTCAGTGTACATTAAAAGCTACTAAAGTGCTAATAGCTCCCCTTTGCAGAGCCTGATAAGTCTATGAGTTTGTTAGGCTGTGATAGTGGTGGCCATTCTGTCTCTTTTCAGTAAGAGAGATGTATTGTCTTAGCCCACCAGTAAGACCTGGTGTTTTGGGGGAATGGGGATAATGTGGGGGGCGGAGACAGAATTTTCCAGGGAGATCAAAGAGGACGGTCATATGAGAAGGTCTACCAATTTGTTTACATTTACAAAAAAAAACAACAGATGTCAACTCCCGATTTTCACATAAAACAGACAGCTGAAAGTGCTGACGCTATGCAAACCACACATCATTAATTGTGAGTTTTGTAGTTAATATTGTAGTTAATATTTTATATATAGACCCCAGAGGAAATTACTTGAGTCCTCTGCATTTACCCCAGTTACCTGAGTGAAGCAGGGGGCTGCCAACAATAGAGCCCGGATATCAGTGTGTGAGAATAGTGTCTTGCTCAAGGGTACCTCAGTGGTGCCACTCGCAGTCCTGGGGTTCGACCCCATGACCTTTCGATTGCAGTGGCAACTCCCTAACCACCAGGCCACCAGCTGCCGGGTTGGTAGGTTGGGAGCCACGTCTATGATGGGCTTCACAAAAGCGAAAATGAAGAACAGAATGTATAGAAGAGAGCGAGATTGTTTGTTATAATGGGTGACAGCACAAGGATCAAAAAATGAAAAGTGATCATTTTAGAAAATGATGAACAGAGACAGAGACTGGGTTTTTAAAAAGATTCTGCTGAAATCTAGGCAGGGACAGAGTTCTCTCGCTCTTGCTTTTTTCTCTCTCTCTCTCTCTCTCTTTCTTGCTCTCTCTTGCGGGTGCTGACAGCTGAGAGATGCCTTGTCTCAGTGTTTTCTGTCTCTGTGTTTTCCACTTTGTGCTTGCAGTTGTCAGGACAAATTGGCCTTATTGGCAGGATTGTCCATAACCGGCAGTATATCGGCCGAGTTAGCAGCCGCGGCCTGACAGGTGACAAACATGGGCCTGTAGGGAAATGAAATGATTACCCGTCACCACAGATATGCTTTCTGTGATCCCCTCAATGCATTATACACACACACACTCATCAATGCACACTGTGCCTGGTTATTGTATCCTTCAAACTTTGTAGAGTCACTGTGTGCCAGGGCTGTCCTTAGCTATCGCACTAGCATCATACACTGTATGGACAAAAGTATTGGGACACCGGACCATCAAACCAACGGGGACTTTAATGACATTGCATTCAAATACATAGACTTTAATATGATTGAAGTCTATGTTCTTGATCCAGCGATGTCTTTATGGACCTTGCTTCTATGCAGGAATAGACAAGAGCCTTCCCCAAACTGTGTCCACAAAGTGGGAAGCAAGGTCCTGGGATGCCTGATTTTATACACTTGTGGCAATGAGTATAACTGAAACACCTGAATTCAGTAATTGAATTCCCAATACCTTTGTCTATATAGTGTATCTTTCTTGGTTGTCTAAGATCAGTCAGCATATTTTTATTAATTACAGCTATCACTAGTATGGACAAAAACAACACATCAAGCAGTAGTAGAAGCTGTTACCGTGACTTTAGTTCCATTAGCCTTGTAGCACCAGTGTGAAAATTAATAAGCAGCCTTCAGACCCCAGTCATGTTTTTGCAGATCCAGCATGTACAGGGTAAGTGGGAAGTGTATAAATTAGATTCTTTCTCAAGTGTCACTTTGAAATGTGCATCTGATATTTACTGCAACTACATGACCTTGGAATCCGACAGTGTGCGTGTAAGTTAACGGGGTAGCATGCACCTGTCTCCCCCGGCTCTGTCAGGGGATTCTGCTATTGCCCTTAATGAAATGAGTGTGTGATCAGAGGGGTCCCGCGGTGTCCTGGAGTGGAAGCGGTGTAATTGGCAGTAATCCTGTCTGTAATGAAGCGCTGAGGGAAAGAGGCTTTCTATCATTTTTAGCTTGATGATTTTGTGTGTCTGTAGGTGTGTGTGTTTGGATTAAAGGGACAACGGTTTAACGTCCTTTCACCTAATTAAGCTCACTGTTTATCTTACCTAAGACAAGTGTGTGTCTGTGTGTGTAAGTGTAGGTGTGTGTGTGTGTGTATGTGTGTGTCTGTGTGTGTGTGTGTGTGTGTGTGTGTCGGTCTGTGTCTGTGTGTCTGTGTGTGTGTTCGGATTAAAGTGACCACAGTTTAATGTTCCTTCACCTAATTTCTTACCTAAGACAAGTGTGTGTGTGTGTGTGTGTGTGTGTGTGTGTGTGTGTGTGTGTGTGTGTATGTAGGTGTGTGTATGTATGCGTGTATGCACTATTCCGTCTCCTTCCCTATACAAATCAAAACAAATCAACACTGCACTGATGAACATAGAGGAAACTGAGACTTAAGGACACTGAATTCCTGGCCTCAATACAAACCAAGATGGGTTTTTTATTCACTGATATTATAAAAAAAAAGCAAAATCGCCCACTTTCTGTGATCCATTGTTTCTGTTTGTGTAATTTACATATGTGCACCAAGTCAGCCTACAGCAGTTCAGCTGAAGTAGTAAGGAGTGTTTCAACTAGCACCACCCAGCCAGTCAAAACAGAGCTTGATCAGAAGACGAACAGTAATAAAAACAATCTGTTAAATTAAAGGGGGAAAAATAAAGTAGTTGTAGATCACGAGCCCTTTAACTTAAGAGATAAGATAAAATAAGATGAGAAAAGATAACACTTTATTAGTCCCACGGGTGGGAAATTTGCATTGTCACAGCAGCAAAGTGGACAGAACAAGAGAAGAAAGTAGAAGCATAGAACCAATAGAATAAAAGGTAAACAACACAACAGTATAACATAAAAATACACTATACACTAGCCATGGAAAAATAATACATATAAATAATTTATTATTACATTATTTTACAACTATTATTACATTATTTTACAACTGCAACAATTAAAATAGTGTTGTTAAGAAACTGAATCAGGGGTGAAGCTGCTGGAATACAGCACTACTGCACTCACATATGGAGGCTTTTCTTATTTTTTACACAGCTCACACCGAAAAGAATAGCAACCTGTGCATCATGCACACTCACACACACACAAACACACACACACACACACACTCACACACACACACACACACACACACTGTACAAACAGTGAACAAAAAAAAGGGAAAAGTGGTCTCTTTTTTTTCCCTGGCTGTATATATAAATATATGAATCCAGATTTCTTACTGGGCATTTCAACTAGAGATTAAAGGAACAGAGCAGTCAAATGCTGCTGTGAAAGCAAATAGTTGACAGTCACCATGGTTTTAATGACATCATGCTAATTGGTGACCATGTGCAGCTGACATTCATTGTCTGCAGCATTAGCATGTAGAGTTGAGCTGTTCTTGAATCAGTCTTTCCTTCCGACTGAACAGGAGTTCATTCAGACAGGAACACGTACACGAATGCGTTACCGATCAATTTAGGCAGTTTTACTGTGTTCTACTAGTGCCACCTACTGTTCAATCAGAGGAACTGCAATAGAATTTTTGAGTTTAGCCCATATCTCTGTCTCTCTCTGTCTCTCTCACTGTCTCTGTTTCTCTCTCACCCTCTGTTTCTCTCACTGTCTCTCTATCTCTTTCTCTCTGTCTCTCCCTCTCACTGTCTCTCTCTCTCTCTCTCTCTCTCTCTCTCTCTCTCTCTCTCTCTCTCTCTCTCTCTCTCTCTCTCTCT
>JBBPCX010000114.1:7518098-7532686 GCA_037974365.1 Hydrocynus forskahlii
TATATATACGAATGTTTATATCTTTTTACACATACATATCTATACATATTTGTATATGTATACATAAATACACACAAGCACATATACATTTATGTCAATACTTACAGCATATATATACACTGTTGTACAGTTTTACAACAATTGTGAATAAGTATAAATGAGTAGATGAAAAAACTGTAAGTGATCATAAACAACTACAATTATATATTAGTTATAATTATAATTATAATTGTATACTTTTCCATATTATTAAGAATATATAATTATAGCCACACTACAGTGTTGTATACAATATAGAGTAGAGTTATAAAAACACTAAAGACAACAAGAGAGAATGTACTGAAGAGAGTAATGTAGGAATAAATTTAAAAGGTGCAAATGTACTGAAGAGTACCTTAAATGTAAACAAAAATGTAAAGAGTTACCAAGTTATAATTAATATTTCAGTATTTACTACTGCTACTATAATTGTTATAAAGATTTGTATTGTTAATGTTATTATGATGATTATTTTTCTGATGATGTTAATGATTATTACTACTAGTAGTGGTAGCGGTAGTCACAGTATTTTACCGTTATTGTATTGTTATAGCTAGTATTGCAGTATTTGCTACTACTCATGTAATTGTTATACATATTTGCATTGTTATTATTATTATTATTATTATTATTATTATTATTATTATTATTATTATTTGTTGTTGTTGTAGTAGTGTTATTATTATTAGTAGTAGTAGTATTATTGTTGTTGTTGTTGTTGTTGTTATTGTCAGACGGAACGCTTTCTTCCATCTCTGTAAACAATGTGACTGCTGTAATTTTTATTAATATTCGTAATAGTAATATTATTATTCTTGTTATTAATGTTGTTGTTATTGTCAGAGGGAACGCATTCGTCCATCTCTGTAAACATTCTGACTGCTGTAATTGTTATTAACATTTGTATTAGTAATATTATTATTGTTGTCAGAGGGAACGCCTTCTTATGGCTCTATAAACAGTCTGACTGCGCATGCGTGTTCGTGTGTCACAATAATGGAGGATCTTCTCTCTCTGCGCTGAAACCCGCTCTGAGCGCTAAGTTTCTCTGCACGATCTGAAGAAGATCCGCCCGCAGATACTCATCAGAGAGCCGTAAGACTTCACTCCTGTTTCACCCCTCAGACAGAGTCTGAGTTTTGTGAGCTGTTTGTGAGATTGAGGCGCTTCACTATTATGCTAACGGGCTAACCGTCGCCAAACGTCAGATTTAGAGGGAAAAACAAACGTGAACTTCACTTATTCCTATTAATTATAACTAATTTAACCATCCTTCATTAAGTCTTGTAATACTGAACCGTGCAGGTGGATGTTAACATACTGTTTTACACTTAATCACTTCACACAAGCCAAAGTTTGTTGCTTTTGAAAACAACCTGCTAACCGTGATGTGTTTTTCCGGGACTGGAATCTGATTGGCCCTTAATCTGATGGACATGGATTTCCACCAACCAGAAATGCAGAATTGAGCGCTGCCTGGTGCGCGAACTAATCAGTTTCTTGGGGGCGGGGCTTATTCGGACAGCTATATTAGCATGCTAACGTCAGTTAGCTTTCTGCCTCTCTAGTGTGTTTATTACTTATTCTGCAAGGAAATATCTCACTGCTTTTAGCAGTTTCATCAGAGTATTGCACTGTAAATAGACTTTTATACAGAGTAAGCTGAATTTTGAGGTTTTTAATTTCATTCAGAAAATCTGTTTTCACAAATAGGGACCAGCAGTACCAACACTACCTGAGCTAAAATTGCTTAGACTGCACTTCTATATACTGCTGTCTCCTTTTTACACTTTCTGTATCGTGTTTCCTTGTTTTACTGAATTAAGGAGTAAGTATAACTCTAAACAGTCCCGTTTGCTTGTCTTAGGAGGTTCTCTGTTGTTACTGTGTACTTACTGTGGTGTAAGTAGGATTGTATTCAGTCCAGAGAGACTTCCTTTTATTCTTAATATCGTTATCACATTTTTACTCACCCATCTTTTGTTTTCAGCATTTTCCCTTCAGATTCCTTCAGATAAATTGGTATGTCGTAAGTAAATACAAAACATGGTAAAGGGTTACCTCAGTGGTGCCACTAGCAGTCCTAGGATTTGAACCCACAACCTTCTGATCACAGGGGCATCTCCCTATCTACCAGACCACCAGGTGTCCCAGGATTTGTGATATGACCTCTGATGTTTGTGTACACTAGGAGACCCCCCTGTCATTTTTCTGTTCTTTGTTTACTGCTATGTTGTTCAAAATCTTTCATCTGTACTGATTTGTGCCGGCAGGTCCAGTAGCAGAAATGGCTTCAGACTCAGTAGCCCAAAATCCTCTATTCAGGATCATGACTTTCTACCCAACCAAGGAAGAGTTCAGAGATTTCAGCCGCTACATCGCCTATATGGAGTCACGGGGGGCTCACAGAGCAGGAATTGCAAAGGTTAGAAATCTTCCAGATTGTGGAGACACAAAGTTTACTTCACTTGCATCATCGTTTTCCTGTTTTTGGTTCGCTTTTAAGCCCTACAATGTAGTGGAGATGTAGTGTTTTTGTGCTCTAATATATTTCTCTTAACTCACTAGCCATTCATGTATTTAGATGGGTGTTCCAGCACTGTGGAAGGCACCAAAACATGTCCAATGTAGTGTCCAGAGTGGAAGATGTCTTACACTATTGTAGAAAGTCTCACTGATTAATTTCACATATGTATTATTCAATGAGAAAAGAGGATCCCTGACAGATGAACTCATTGTTATCTCATGGTAATTTCACTGTGTCCAATTCATAGTGTGCAAAACCTTAGGTTTGTATCTTCATTAATATGCTAGACACAGAGAAGTGGCCTTAATTTTTGTCTTTAAAAAGAGTGATATAAAGTCTTTATTTTTTAACCATTGAGACTCGATGCATGACATTTTCTGAAATTATTCATTGTTTTTACGATTAATTTTACTTTTTCAAAACAGTGATCATACATAGATGCATGTTTGCTGTTTAATAGCTTTTTATAGATGAGAGGCAAAGTGATATTTTATGAAAGTGTTCCTGAAACCGTGCATGCGATGATCACGCAAAGCTGAAATCTGATCTGAAAAACTGATTAGTGAAGTCTGGTGTTTAGAGGTGCATTTATGTATATGTGAGTCTTAAGACTACTTGGTCACATTGCATTGTTTGAGAGCTGAGCTTGTGGCCAATTTCTTATTTCTGATGCAGGTCATACCTCCTAAAGACTGGAAGGCCCGCCGTACGTATGATGACATTGATGATCTGGGCATTCCTGCTCCAATTCAGCAGGTGGTAACGGGTCAGTCTGGGCTTTTCACACAGTATAACATCCAGAAGAAGCCAATGAGTGTCCGTGAGTTCCGCAAAGTCTCTAACACCGACAAGTGAGTACCATCCCTCATGGGATTGCAAAATTATGAGCTAAATGTACTCTCAACAGTTCTTAGAAGAATGCTAGGGATGTTTTCTTTTTATACTGACAAGTTCTCAAAAGCCTCACAATTACACAGTAGCCATTCTTCACCAATGTTTAATCATCATTTACCCTTTCCAATTCACTGTAAACTAAGAGGCGTTTCCTTTTGTAATCACACTGCATAAAATGGCATTTTAACTTAAGGAAGTTAGTAACTGGGCTGCTCTAAAGTCTTTATCACACTTCAAATAAGGTAGACAGAAGTTAAAACTATGTTATTCTTTACAGTGCTCCAGTTTATTGACCCTTCCATTGCAGGTTTTCCCACCCCAAGTTTGCAGACTTTGAAGAGCTGGAGAGAAAGTACTGGAAAAATCTTACCTTCAATCCTCCACTCTATGGGGCAGATGTCTGTGGAACTCTCTATGATCCTGTAAGTCACTAATTCTCATTTTTTTTCCTACTCTTAACATATCTCTGCTGGTCACAAGCACAGATAACTTCATATTATGCATGTGATAATTTTCTTTTGCCTTGATGACCCAAGGTACAGTTACAGTGCAACTTCAGTCTACGTCAGTGATGTTTTTAAATAGCAGAGTTGTTTGGAACTGAGGTAAAATACTGGAAACACCAAGCAAGAACTGCATGAAACTACATCCACTACAATACAATATTTTTCTCAGTTTCTATTACATTAGTATTTCCAAAAAATTGGTAGACACCTGATTATTTAACACTTCTTCTGAGATCAAGGGTATAGCAGAGACTTTTGAACTCTTGATGTTTTGTAACAGCCTCTACTCCTCTGGGAGGCTATACGCTAGATGTTGGAACATTGCTGTGAGAATCAGTTAAGATTCAGCAAGTGCATTAACGAGGTCAAGTATGTTGGACGATCATACTGGAGCTACAAAGCCCAATACAGAGGGACTCTATAGCCCTCTTGAACGGGCTGCTTGATTATAGCAAAAGCCATAATCACAATTTTAGTCATTACTGAGACCATGATTATTTAACTCATTTATCATGCAACATAAAAAAAAAGATTTATTTTAAATAGTTTTCAACAAAAAAACACAAATTGCATAAAAAGAGAAATTAATAAAATAAGTAATATGTGATAATTGTTCAAATATAGAACTATGTTATTAATAACATAAAAGATCCAAATCAGTAAGATCATTGTTGTAATGTTAGTGAACTTACTGAAATTTACAAATCCCCTATTATTAAATACAAATAAAAGCAAAACATTTATCTGTCCGACATTGATGTAGTGAAGTGGTACACAACATGGTTGTCTGTACAGGAAGTTTTATTTTGAAAATTGAACTGATGCTCCATATGATTTATGCTGGTCCTGAAATTTCATTCATTATAACTAGTGTGCTGGTGTAGCTTTTTATATGATGCTTTGTGATTGTTAAATATAAATCAACCCCTCCAAACAAATTTAGATGTCTACAAATAAGCGTGAATTTGTTTGTCAAACTGTAATGATCCATGTTTCTTTAACTATAATTTGTACCAATTCAAAAAGATTGATTTATTATCAATTAATTATGGAGTAAAAAGCGATTCATCAATCACCCCTACATTCAGCTGATGACTGACCCTGGACATGGTGATCCTAGGCTCACATGTGGCTGCTCTAGAGTGTCCAGCATGTAATATGAACCTGGATCAGGGGTGTGTATACCTTAGTGTACCTTATATATCTTCTGTATTGGTGTACAATTACACGCTGTGACCCATCTGTTACTACACAATTTGTCAGCCCCTCTCAGTCCCACTGCATGGTCACTTTTTGTTTCAAACACTCATTATCAATGAAGGGTGGTAATACAAGCTACTGTACAGCAAAAAGGTTGGCTATAGCCTCTGAATGTACATGGGCAATGTGGAAATGCAAGGCGGGTTTTGTCTAAAGTGGACGTGGGGGGTTTACTGGGGGGTCTTCGAGTTACAACACAGATCCGTTCCTATGACACCCTAGCCTAAGTCATTTACCAATCCTAACACAGCTGTAAAATCATAATCTAGAACATAGAAAAACAACTAAGTCACAGAAAAAGGAAAAGGACATAAATTCACTATACTGTTCACTGTACCGTAGTAACAGAAAAAAATGCCAAAAATTAGTGTAAAAACACTTTTGCTTTTAACAATCAAAAATGGTGTAGGTCATGCCAACTCCCTCACTCATACGCCGCATTACTGCATATTTTGCCTATACTGCATATTCTTCCACCGCATGCAACCAAACTAGTTATGGGAGTGAGCGTCGAGGACCCCCTGTATTTGCATAACCGTTCATGCATCCTATTACATTTCTGTGCAGGATGTGACTGAATGGAACATTGGGCATCTGAACACCATTCTAGACTCAGTAGAGAGAGAAAGTGGGATTAAAATTAAAGGAGTGAACACGCCGTATCTTCACTTTGGAATGTGGAAGAGCACATGTGCTTGGCACACAGAGGACATGGATCTCTACAGCATCAACTACCTGCACTTCGGAGAACCCAAATCCTGGTACTACCATTTTATGAACTAGGCTATTACATAGTTCTTCAGTTTTTATTTATTGGATTGCATATAATTCTTTTAATCAAATGTGTATGATAAATGGCTAAACGACTACATTGGAGCTAACTGCAAATTTCTGTTTAGGTATGTTGTGCCTCCAGAAAATGGAAAGCGGTTGGAGCGCATCGCTAAAGGTAAGAGTGATTCTGTTGTTTTGTTTTGTTTTGTTTTGTTTTGTTTTTTTTGTGAAAGGACTTCTATTATGCAAATCCGTTATTTGACTGTAGTATTGTCTGGACTGTGCAGGATTTTTTCCTGGAAGTGCTCAAAGTTGTGAAGCCTTCTTGCGACACAAAATGACCTTGATTTCTCCATCAATTCTCAGAAAGTATGGTGTCCTGCTTGAAAAGGTTCGTTTTTGCTTATCTTGTTTATTTATGAATCTCTCGTTTATCTCAGTTGTCTCTAATTGTAAATGAAACATTTTAAATGAGGACATTTTTAATCATAGTGATAAATATTTTTTTGTTTGTTTATTTTTACAATGTTAAAAAGGCAAGCTGTATTAACTATTTATAATAACTACTAGTTTATGTTAAAAGACGTTTATTCCTGCGCTTATAAAATTTTTATAGAATATCTTAGCAATATTCAGTCCTCTTCTGTTTGTCTTGTCCTACTAAGGTCACGCAGGAAGCAGGCCAGTTCATTGTGACTTTCCCGTTTGCTTATCATGCTGGATTCAACCACGGCTTCAACTGCGCAGAGTCCACAAACTTTGCCACTCAGCGCTGGATCGACTATGGCAAGCAGGCAGCATTAGTAAGGACTCATACTGTTTGCATAAAAATACATCACACAACAATAATAAACATTCATAGAGGCGTCTTTTTTATAGAAGAAAGATATAACAGTCAGCCACAGCATTAAAACATTAAAACTGAAGTGAATAACCCTGATTATGATGACACCTATCCAGCAGTCAGGCAGCAGGTGAACAGGCAGTTCTTGAAGCTGATGTGTGACATGGGAAAGCGTAAAGATTTGAGTGACTTTGACAAGGGCCAGATTGTGAGGGCTAGACAGCTGCGTCAGAGCATCACCAAAGTGGGGTGTTTCTGGTATGAAGTGATTAGTTCTAGGGGTGGAATGAAACCACTTCTTATATCCAGTGCCAATATTGATACTGCAAGCTAGCACTGATACCATTCCCTCTTATGGAATTCTGCATATATGGCATCTGTGTTACTCATATAATGACACATCTTCGTGGCATTTTGGTCAACGTTTAGTTAAGCTTGATAGTTGATACTTTTTCCACTTGATACTTTTTCCAGGATCAGATCTTGTGATTTTGGCCCATATTGCCCCAGTACCAATACTGAGTACGAGATTGACACACCCCTAGTTAGTACCTATTAAAAGTGGTCCAAGGAAGGAAAATTGGATAACAAGCAGCAGGGTCATAGATATTTGAGTCAAGCTTTCTTTTACATTGTGTGGCTGCACTATGGGAAGACAACAAGCCATCAGAGGCAGTATGATGGTCTGGACATTGTTCTGCTGGGAAACCTTTGGTGCATATTAATTTAATATGTACCACCAACCTAAATGTTGTTTCAGACCAGATATACCCTTTCAAGGCAGATGAATAGCCTAGTGGCAGTGGCTTCTCTCAGTAGGAAACTGTGTCCTGCCAAACATCAAAAATTGTTCAGAAATGGTTCGAGGAACATGACAAGGTCTTGACTTGGCCTAAATTCCCCAGATCTCAATCCAATCAAGCATCCATGGAATGTGCTGGACAAACTAGCCCAATCCATGGAGGCCCCATGTTAGTAATGTAACATGCTGTTTCAGATTTGTTAGGGGATAAGACCCCTTTAATTTTTTTTTACTTCCAATATCCACCCAACATTTCTTTTCATGTCAGCTCATTACTGATATGCGTCGTTGCTTTAATTTTTTGTTACTTTTGGTCTGGTTTTTGCTGTTCAGTGGTCCACCCTGTCTCTGCTTTTCCACACCCTTTATGGTTATGTGGGGCATTCTATTCTGGTTAAATAATTACATGATATTTTGCTTTGCAATCTGAAGCCATGTAACAATAAACTTGACTTGATACCTAATAAACCCCTGTTGATCATTCCTAGCCATCACCTTCACATTTTGCTGTATGATGTGGCTGCTGAGATTTAGTTTTTCTATTTTTTTGTCTCAGTGCTCGTGCCGTAAGGATATGGTGAAGATCTCCATGGATTTATTTGTGCGAAAGTTCCAGCCAGAGCGATATAGACTGTGGAAAGCAGGGAAGGACAATGCCCCCATCGACCACTCCAAACCCACACCAGAGGCAGCTGAATTCCTGCAGGATGGAAAAACAGGGGGAGAGAGAGGAGAGCTGAGTAACAGCAGCAGGCCTGAAAGAGTGGGAGAAGAGACAGAGAGGGGAGAGAAAGAGAAGGAGATGGAAAAGACAGTTCCAATGAGAGAAGCCAAGGAGAAAGAGACAGAAACCGCTAGTAAAGAGAGAGGAGCTTCAGAAACAGAAAAGGCAGATAAAGAAAGAGGAGAGAAAGAAATGGTAAAAACAGATGCGGAGAGCACAGAGAAGCAGAAAAAACCTGATAAAGAGAAAGAAAAGGCTAAGATAGAGGAAAACACAGAAAAGAACAATGAAGAGGCAGAGAAGGAAAAAGTTGATCCAGAGAAAGGCAATACACAGACTGAAAAAGAAGAGATGGAAACAGAGAGGGTGGATGAAAAAGAGATTGAAACCGAGAATAGAGAAAAGAAAGAGGAAGGAAAAGAGGAGACAGAGCCAGTAATGATGGAGACTGAAGACAGTGAAAAAATGTGTACGAAAGAAGGAGAAAAAGTAGAGATGAAGAATGAGGGGAGCAGAAAAACACAGAAGAAAGAAGGAGAAATAGAGAGTGATGAAATAGCGAGCGAAGGAGATAAAGGAGAGATGGAGAGTGAAAAAACAGAGGACAAAGAAGAAGAAAAAGGAGAGATGGAATGGGTAGAGTGTGGAGAAGCAGAGAAGAGAGGAGAAAAAGGAGAGATTGAACAGATAGAGAGTGCAGAAGCAGAGACGAGAGAAGGAGAAAAAGGAGAGATAGAGCATGATGAGAATGGAAAAGCAGATAAGAAAGAAGGAGAAAAGGAAGAAATGGAAAGAGTAGAGAGCGGAGAAGCAGAGGAGAAAGAAGGAGAAAAAGGAGAGATGGAACGGGTAGAGAGTGGAGAAGCAGAGATGAGGGAAGGAGACAAACACATGGAAGGGGTAGAGAGTGCAGAGGCAGAGACACGAGAAGGAGAAAAAGGAGAGATGGAGCATGGTGAGAATGGGGAAACCCATGAGAAAGAAGGAGAAAAAGAAGAGATAAGGAGTGGAGACACAGATAAGAAAGAAGAAGAAAAGGCAGAGATGGAAAGCTACGAAACAGAGAAGAAAGAAGAAAAAGAAGAGTATTTAGAGATGGACACTGCAGAAATGGAGACAGGAGAAAGAGAAAAAAGTGTAATAGGGTCTGTAAAGATGGAGGTGGATGGAAGAGAGGTGACGAGTGAAGCAGTTGCAGAGAGGATAGAGGCGGATCTAGCAAATCAAGAGATGGATGGAAAAAACATACGAGTAGAGACTAATGGAGGAGAGCTGGATATTGCAAATGCAGAGACATTGAGAGCCATGACAAAGACAGAAGGAGCAGAAGATGATGAGACAAAAAATCAAGTAACAGACACAGTAAAGGTGAAGACAGAAGAAGAGAGAGATGGTGGAGAGATAACGAATGAAAATGAGAGAGTCACAAGAGTGATGGAAGACGTCAAACCGGAAAAAGAAGAGAAGCACTTTGAAAAAGAAGAGATCTTGAGAGGAGAGATGGAGAGAGAGTGGCCTGAGAGTGTAGAAGGAGGGAAAATGGAAACTGAAAAAGAAGAGGTGGACACAGAGACGGAAATGAAAGACAGAGATGTTGCAGGGCAAAGTGAGAAAGAGGAGGAGAAAAGCAGAAGTGATGAAAAGCCAAGCAGCTCTGCAGTGCAGGAGAAAAGGTTTGCGCAAGATCAGAGTGACATAAAATAAACACACGCACATGCACACACACACGCACACACAACGGATATCAATGTCTAGGCCATTTGTTTTCGCGACCCCGATTGTGACCACAGCAGATTCGTAAGCAAAGCACAAGTGATCATGCATCAGATCACATTTCAGGCTGGAATATCACCTTTTACCATAGCAGATTTTAAACAAGACAGCACAAACAGCAGATCTGGGTATTGTGACAGAGTCACCATCATAAAATTTTACCAGTGCCGGAGTACATTGAAAGGCCCATCAGGCAGTCACCTTCAGTGCAGTACAGGGATTGCTGTGACACTCTGAAGCAAGTGAGACAATTTAGGAGATAATGATCTCTAATATAGCTTACACTGCTATGGAGGGTGTCCATTTCATATGCAAGGAGAAAAAAATAGACTTGATGCATAAAAACTATGGCAGGGCAGAAGTTTTGACAGGCGCAAGTCATGCATCTAGCACAGTTGATGTAGACTCGAAAGTCTGTTGAAATTACTCTGTTCCATTTCCTAGACCTTTCCACTATAAATGAGTTTCAGTCTTTCTACAGCTTTTCTCTTTGATTGTACTGTCATTAATGCTCTTAAGCACTGTAATTGGTTCAAAATGTGCATTTTAAACCGAGTTCTGCCTTAAACCAAAGTATATCAGTAATTAAAAGTATTGTTAAATATTATTTGTTCTGTAACTCCTCATGTTAAAGTAATAGTTTGGCAAAAATGTACACAATTCACACAGTTTGCCATTTACCCTGGATGTAGTCGATGAGCCATAATGTTTGGGGCACAAATTTGACTTCTTTAGTTTAGAAATAGAGAGCTGTAAGTCTCAGATTGCAGCAAATGGCCCAAAATGTTTGTATGAAAATACATCTGGAAAACCTTTGTCAACTTACCCCCAGGTCTTCATTAAGGTCATGCAGACTTTGTATTGTTTAGAACACAGTCTTCTAATTTACAGCTGCTTTATAAGTACCAGCCCTGGTGATGTCTGAAATGGAAATGGAGGCTTTTGCAGTTCATACTGTGTTCTGAAGCACTTTGACATGTCTGCCACTTTACCACCAACTAAATGTGGTCTGAGCAGGATGAGAAGGGTTTTAGTGATGTATTTCTAACAGTGTAAACATTTGGGCTGTTTGGCTGACTATTGTCCTAGTGTGTTTTAGTAATATTAGTCTAGTGTGTTTTAGTAATATTAGCTACAGGTCTAAAGAAGCTAAATTTGGACACTAAACACATCCCAATGTTTAGGGTAAGTGGAAAATTGTGCTAATGTGATTTTTTTTTTTACTCAACCGTCTATTTAAATATTCTTAAGAATGTCTTTACATGTCTAAATGTCAAGTGTTTACATTTATACTTTCCTATTTGTGTTAATTCAGCAGTTGTAAACAGAAAGGACAGAAGCGACAAAGAACAACCAGTGCTGGTTCTGTTTCTGCTGTGGCTGAAGACCAGGTCCAGCTGAAGAGGGCAAGGCTTAACCAGCTTGAAGCAACAGAAGAGAAAGAACAGCTAGATTCATGTGAGTTATTAAAGTTGTTTTCAGTATTGTTTAAATGCTAAATGCTAATAAAATGCTAATATTTGCTAATTGCTAATAATTACATGATGATGTAATGAATTACATTCTGTATTAGCATGTTTGGACAATTAAGCATCACATCAAGTGGTTTTTAAGGTTATTAAATACATTCAGTCAGGTGTATCCAAACTTTTGACTGGCACTGCATGTATTGTATAGATGAAGGAGAAGATGAAGAGAGGATGGAAACTGACACTCCTACATCAAAACAGAAAGGAAAGCAACACCTTCACCATCCTCACCTAGAGACTCCAGTCTGTCTGTCAGACCTCACCGCTTCACCTCCGCAGAATGATGACCTCATTCCTTCCGATGCCGCACAGACTGGCAATGTTAACATAAGCCATAACACTGCTCTGTCCTCTACTTTTGCTACTTCTTTCACAGCTAGTGATGTCGCTAACCTCCCAAACGACATCCTCTCTCAGCCGAGTGACATCAACACCTCCCATCCATGTGACTTCACCCCCGAGCCGACACATGTCACCTCCCAGTCAAGCAGTAGCACCACTCAGCTTTGTGACATCACCTCCCAGTCAAGTGACATCATTGCATCTCATCCGTGTCACATCTCCTTGCAGTCAAGCGATGTCACCTCAAAGCCGACTGATATCATTTTCCTGCCAAGTGACATCACCTCCCAGCTGAGTGAAGTCAGCTCCCAGTCAAGTGATATGACCTGTCAGCTGAGTGACGTCACCTCGCAGCTGGCTGATGTAATAACATCCCAGTCCAGCAACATCGACACCTCTCAGACGAGTGCCGTCATCATCTCTCATTTGAGTGATGTCAATTGTAAACTGAGTGACATCGTCACCTCCCAGCCAAATGATGTCACCTGCCAGCCAAGCGATCTCATCACCTCCCAGCTAAGTGATGTCACTTCTCAGCCGGATGAACACTCTTACCAGCCGAGTGATGTCTTTTGCAAGCTAAACGACATAATCACCTCACAGTGTAACAGCACTAAGACAAGTGACATAACCATTCAGCCAGGTGACATGATTATATCACAGCCAAGTGACACCATCCTGCCCCAGTTAGCTGACTTGACCACATCTCAGCCAAGCAATATAGATGACATCACCATCTCTCAGTCAAGTGATGTCATCTCTCATCCGAATGACATCACCTTACAGCCTAGTGACATCACAGACAGCCCAAGCCATACCAGTTCTCTGTCAGTTTATGTCACTACTTCTTCCACAGTTGAGTCACGGCTCAGTGACATCATCTCTCGACCAACTTGCATTACTTCCCAGCCCAGCGTAGCCACTCCACGCTATGACCTCAAAGCCAGACCTGTTAATGCCATCAAGCAGACTAGAATCATCACTTCTACTCGTAGTTCTGTCATTTCCAAACCCAGTAAAATAACAGCTAAACCTCAGTCTGGTGACCTCACCACAAAGCCTGACCCAAGTGACCTCAGCATTCGAGCAAAGCACACCAATAACACCAGGCACCGAGGTGAATATACACCCAAACACAGCAAAGCCAGCCCTAAATCTGAGCCCAAATGCAGCGAGAGTCAAGGCGGTTCTGTGTCACTTCAGGTAGGGATGCCTCTACACACCGGGTTTTCTAACATGAACTGTAAAGTGCCCAATCTTAGTAAAGTATTGCTAAGAATGGTAGAGGTGCAAAGTAGAACATTAAGTTACTGTGATTTTTGCTCATGTTTCTTCTTAAATTGTTCATTTGACATTGAAATAAAAACACTAAAAAACAGTTTTGCATAGCATGTGCTAGATGTGGCATTGCTAGTTTGCTGGTGCATTTTGTCCATTACAGCTTGCTTGCTAATCTCCTAAAAACAGAAAATGATTCCTGGTGCATGTTGTGTATCATATATTCATCCTTTCCCAGTAGAGCTTATAAAATCTAATGAGAATGATAATTGTCCCTGACTACAGGGCAGTAGGGAGCGCTCAGTTCAGCGACTCATCCAACGCACTCTTAGTCCTGCTGAGGTGCTGCACGTCCACAGCTACGCTAAAGGAGATTACAGTGACCTGGACACATACAGCCGAGAGCAGCATAGAGACAGCGACACAGACACAGAAACTCTGGAGGACAGCCAGGTCACACTTTTGAAATGTCTTTACTTGGAATAACTTTTGACCAGTTATTTTAAACCTGTACAGTTATAGAGAATTAGTTTTATATTATTGAAAACATTTTTTTGAACTGTTAATAGCATAAACAGCAGCTTCTCTCATCTCAGTGGAAATCTGCAGTTTCTGGTTATGTGGCTTTGTGGAGTAATGGGTCTTTTTGGTGTCCAGCAGGGGGCAGAAGAAGATTTTGAGGTTGCTCTGAATAGCCTGGTGAAACTGCCCAGGCATCATCCTCTCATGAAGGACAGCATCAGTGATGAAGGTGAGGAATTTCCCGCTTACATGACATTTATGTTTGTGTGCTTAATCTGACGGACAAAGGTACAAAAGTCCAAAGTAATTTATCGTTTTGTTACATAATTTAGTAACATTAAATACATGCAAGTATGTAATTGCATAAAAGAAATTACATTTACATTCTGAGTCTTTATTCGTGACCTTTTTCTTTTGACAAAAACAAATAATATAATATGTAAAAATATCTATGGGGCATATGGTTGCTTGGTGGTTGGGGAGTTGCCCCTGCAACTGAAATGTTGTGGGTTCGAATCCCAGCACTGCCAGTGGCACCTCTGAGGTACCCTTGAGCAAGATACCATCCCCACACACTGCTCCCTGGCCACTGTGTCGTTGGCTGTGCACTACTTCACTCGGTGAATGGGTTAACATTGTTCACACCGTGCTTTGCTGCGGTGTCTTCACACATGACTATAAGGCCTCTTTACTTATATTCATTCTGTGTGTGTGTGCGTTTGCGTGTGTGCGCGTTTATTTGTGTTTGCATTGGTGTGTGTGTGTGTGTGTGTG
>JBBPCX010000114.1:7549544-7568260 GCA_037974365.1 Hydrocynus forskahlii
TGTGTGTGTGTGTATATGTATATAGTAGGGCTGGGCACACGTTATTATCGCGTTAATGCATTATTGACTTAACGCCGACAATTATTTTATTGCGCGGTAACGTGTGTTTTTGGGTCTTTTTTATTCCTTTTATTTTGAAGGTTCGGTGCTTTTTGTGCTCGGGGTGCACACAACGCACAGCTATACACCTGTTGCACTTCTCTTACAGTTTTGTCACCGCTCTTATTCCTTGCTGTGTTTACCCTGTTTTGTCATGTTGTGTGCATTTTGCTCTCAGTACATGCACACTCATTAATTCTCATCAGCTGCAATTATAGCTTACATCTATAATGCTTTCAAAATGTGCTGTATTAGAAGTAATATGTTCTTTATTGTTAGAGCACCAGAGTAGACTTTTGCAGAGTAGATTGGCATATTTGTGTAACCTATCATTCTGACCGTCATCCTGCCAAAAATAACACAACTGTAAATATTGTCTGGTTGTAAAATTTACAATTAAATATAATCATGCTGCAGTCTGAGGAGTAGTCAGTGAAACGACTCTTCATGGAACCACTCCGGTTTTCCTGTTGAAGGACTGAGTGAAGTTTTCTGACACTTATATGTACTTGTGCAGGTGGAGTTTGAGGATGGATCACAGCTCACAGCCAAGCGGGACGACGTCTATGCGTTAGACGAGGAGCTTCCCAAGAGGGTGAAGTCCAGACTGGTGAGCTCTACATACCTACAGAAACCAAACTCATCATTCACTAAGAACTGAAAGCAGAATGTGTACATTTCAGTGGTGACTAATGTTTCTGCATTTTGTGTGTGTGTGCAGTCAAAAGCGTCAGACATGCGCTTTGATGGAATTTTTGGAGAGAAGAAAGTTCAGCACAGCAAGAGGCAGCGAGTTATCAATTCCAGGTATCGGGGAGATTACATTGAGCCGGTCATCTACAGAGCCATCATGGAGTAGCCAGAAGAAAGCCAGAGCCTTCTTCCCTCACACCACCAGCACTGATTCAGTCAATGTACACACACCCACACCCACACCCAGCTCTGTCACACTCCAACTCACAACATGAAGTGGGACTTGGACTTTCTCCTTCTGCTTATGTACGTCTACAAGAAGTGTTTTTAATTGGCCCATCAACTTTACGAGCTGATCTTTGAAAAGCTGACTGTTTTCCTAAAGGCTTCTTTTATAGAGTCAAGTTATTTTAGAAGGACACACATCCATACAGCATCAGTGCAGAAAGGGTCTGGTTTGCACACTTTCTGGAATGCAAATAGCTTGTGGTAAACCTTATCTGTTAAAGCATTAACTAATGGAGATGAAATTGACTTGAACTTTTCTCCATTTCTTTTCGTCGTTCACGTTGCATTAATTTATTTTCATCATATTCGGGGTGCTATTTCTGCCCATCTTTTACAGAATGGAGGAATCATTGCCATTATCTTAAAATCAATGCCTCCTTTTTTTAATAGATCTACACTGTCATCAATTGTACAATTGCATTCCTGAATGTTGTAGACTATTTGGAACATAATGAATTTTGCATTTTCTTTCTTTGTTTTTTACAAGCCTATTTATTAGATGGTGCTTTATGAAAGTAGCCTTTTGCAATATAATTGAGTGAGTTACAGTGATGTACAAGGTTCTGGACGGATGATGTGGTTTCTCTTTTGACTGAAAGGTGTTTATAGAGGTGACTCTTTTTTTTCCTCCTCCTTTTTTTTTTTTTTTTTTTTAAGCCACGGATCTCCTCCATAGTGCCCTGAGCTTTTTCATTAGTGTGTTCAAAGCTTTCTGCCTTTTTTAAAAGTACTTACTGCTGTTGCAATCTTATACAATCCCCATGCTTTAAATAAGCTATTTTTGCACTTCCAAGCTTGGTACTTTCAGTAACCAAGTTCCAGAAACAGTCACACATACTCAAGGAGGTTAACGACGGCCTTTCGACGCCCTTTTGCTTGCCTGTGTACAATGTGAAGTCTGTGTCTGTTAGGGCCATGTAGTCGACAGCCTTCTTCAATATTAAAGTCTCTCTCTTTCATTAAATAGGAAGGGACATATAACACCACTTTAAAAGAAATGACTTATAAAAGGAAATGTTTTTTTTATTAAGAAGCTTATTTTATTGCTTTGTTTTATAATCTGTGTTCAATGTTCATATACTGTGAGATAGAGTTGTATGTAGTTAATTTAATGACATTGAGCTGCCAGTGCGTTTGGGCTGCCTTTTGTTTTCCAGCTTTTCTTAAAGAAACATGAGCCTCCATCCACACTGCGCTTCATGAATGCAGAGGCTCAGAGACTTCGATTCATGTCTTTTGTAAAGATCATCAGTGTGTGTCATTAAAATGATGTGGGCCAACACAGTGCTTCCATGAGTTTTTTTAAGTGTTTTTAAAAATGGTTAGGGGTGGGCTGTGGTAGAAGTCACTGATGCCTGAGAAATTACAGCAGAATACAGCAATAGGTATACATACAGTGCCCCCCATAATTATTGGCTATTAGATAAAGATGTGTTGGGAAAAAACCTAAATTCTTTTGTTTCCACATTCCAACCCACAACATGAAGTGGGACTTCCTTTTTCTGCTTATGTACTTCTACAAGAACTGTTCGAACTGTTTTTATAACACAAAGCCTAAACAACCATATCTGTAGTCAGCAGTTTATTGTTCTTTCAACTACATACTCAGGGCAATGTGAAATGAAATATTGTTCCTCTCGGACCATGGTGCAATACAAAGGACAAAAACACAAGTCAAGTCCAGTCAAGTAGGTTTTATTTGTCATTTCTGCCATATTCACACAGTACTTAGTAAAAACGAAACAACGAGGGGGGCGGGTGTGTGTGTGTGTATTGTGCTTCAGTTCTGGTCGAGTAGCCTGACAAAATACTTCAAAGAACATAACAAAACACGGTAGTGCAGGCAGGACAGGACTGAAGGGAAAGTGCAAAAAGAACATGAGCAACAGTACAAAGATTTACAAGACAACATACAGTGTTGTCATTTAGCACAATGTTCACACAATTTTCACACATTTAGAGCTAAATGTGTTTTTAAAAAAAGTTACGTTTTGGTACATGTTCTTACTGCGTAATTGTGAAATGTTAAATTTAAATGTTAAATCTAAATGTCAAATCTAAATGTTAAATCTAAATGTTAAATCTAAATCTAAATGTTAAATGTTCAATCTAAATGTTAAATCTAAATCTAAGTGTTAAATCTTAAATCTAAATGTTAAATCTAAATCTAAACGTCAAATCTAAATGTTAAATCTAAATCTAAGGCCTCGTTTACACTGTCAGATGATGTGACCCAATTCCCAATTTTTTGCTCATATGTGACACAGATCGGATCTGTTCCATAACAGTGTAAACAGGAAAAAACCGCATGCATTCGGATATTTTGAGATCGGTTTCAGGCCTTGTTCATATGTGGAAATAAATCAGATATAAATCAGATATGTACCAATGCGTCTGTCATGTAAACTGGCAGATCGGATTTTCCTAGGCATTCCGTTCTGTACGTCATTAACTGCGACAATTTAGTACTTCATCGCGGTTTAATGACGACGTGTGGGAGGTACGTGTGGAAGCGCGCAAACATCAAGACCTGCTGTGTAAACGAGGCCTAAATGTTGCTTTTACAAACAGCGAGAGATATGCTAATTGGCTACGCCCCGTGATTACAATTGGTTGGTACTTAGCAGGGGGCTGGAGTGCGTGCTGTGATATCCCCTTACGAATATGGAGGAAAACCATTCACCTCGCCCGGGTGTACTTTAGTCCCCCACGGAACGTGCTTGCGGCTTTTCTAGGTGGGGCAACCACCAATGTCCATGAAACTTCAGAGTTAGATAGGGCTCAGTGAGACCTTTCCAAAGGCGATCCGGAGTTATTAGCCGAAAACCGTTCACCTCGGACAAAAGTAATGGGACACCCAAGCGAGGTGAACGGTTTTCGGCTAATAATACTGGATTACCGGGGCTATTATGTTAAACGATGGGTCATTGGAAAGGTGTCACTGAGCCCTATCTAAGTGTGAAGCTTCACATTTAGAGTGCGAGATATATTTTTCATATTTAACATTTAGATTTAAGATCATTTAAGGCAAATCCTCCATGTTGGTGAGGGGATATCACAGCATGCAGTCCAGCCCCCTGCTAAGTACCAGCCAATTGTAATCATGGGGCGTGGCCAGTTAGCATATCTCTCGCCATTTGTAAAAGCAACATTTAACATTTAGATTTAGATTTAACATTTAGATATTAGATTTAACATTTAGATTTAGATTTAACATTTAGATTTATATTTTACATTTTCTCACTAGTGTGAGTAAATACAGTATTATGGCATACCAGGGCTGGCGTCAGAGCGGATCTACCGGGCTGGGGGGCACTATCGATCGTGAACTATATTCATGTTATCGGCCTGGGCATCTCCGGTCGTATTAGTGAGAAAACCAGATGGCTCTTTCCGCTTCTGCATAAATTACAGGAAGTTAAATGCAAAAACCCCTCTAGACGCTTACCCAATGCCAATTATTCATGATATTTTAGAGTCATTACATGGGGCCAAGTGTTTCAGCACTTTAGATCTCCAAGCTGGGTATTGGCAAGTGGCTATGGGTAAGGAGAGCAAAGCTAAGACAGCGGTTACTACACCTATGGGCCTGTACCAGTTCAAAGTTATGCCATTTGGTTTGAAAAATTCAGCCGCGACATTTCAGCGGCTAATGGAGACTGTGTTGGGAGAGCTATGGGGGCGTCTGTCTTGTTTACATCGATGACATAATCATATATTCCCCAAATCCCGAACAGCACATTAAAGACCTCCAGGCTGTGTTTTCCAAACTGCATACTGCAAACTTAACTCTCAATTTAAAAAAGTGTCACTTCTTCAAGGCCCAACTCAAGTTTCTTGGACACCTTGTGTCCGCAAAGGGGGTGGAAATTGACCCTGAAAAGACCATTGCGGTGGCCAACTATCCTACCCCACAGAACATCAAGGCCCTACAAAGATTTTTGGGTCTTGTGGGTTGGTACCATAAATTCATACCTCACTTTGCAGATATCGCTGCTCCCCTGAATAACTTGAAGCGAAAGACAGTGCCATGGATATGGACAGAAGAGTGCCAGAATAGTTTTGACCAACTGAAGCAAGCCCTGAAGACTTCTCCTGTCCTAGCCCAACTGGATCTCAGCTTACCCTTTCAAGTACACACAGATGCAAGTGATGTGGGGCTGGGAGCTATTCTATCCCAAAAAGGTCCAGATGGTGAGAGTGATTGCATACGCCTCACGAGGGCTGCAAGGAGCAGAACACAATTACTCAACATCCGAGAATGAATGCTTGGCAGTGGTTTGGGCTGTAGAGAAGTGGCGACACTTTTTGGAAGGGTGTAAGTTTGATGTCTTCACGGACCATAGTGCTTTAACCTGGGCTTTCAACTGTCCCAAGACTAGTTCCAGACTAACCCGTTGGACCCTGAGGTTGCAGCAGTTCACCTTTGAGGTCCACTACCGGAAGGGCTGCATGAACATTGTACCAGATGCACTGTCACGGGCCATGGAGGCCCAACAACCACCTGCGGTGGCTGCTTATGTGGCTGTGCTCGGGACCTCTATAGTGCCACCGACCTGCCTACTTCTCTGGCTGAGATTGCACGTGCACAAGATCAAGATCCTGAGGTCAGAGAGTTGCGGGCCCGAGGAACAGTCAGGGGCAGCCAGGCGGACCATATTGGATGGGAAGTACTTCAGGATGTTCTCTATAGAACAATTCCAACTAAGGGGGTGGGACTGAAATTTCAACTTGTAGTGCCCAAAACTCTGACATCTGTTTTCCTTTGCTACTTCCATGACAGTCCACTGGGGGCACACTTGGGCAGACTTAAAACCTTATTGCGGATTTTAGAAGTAGCCTGGTGGCCTACCATAAGAAGAGATGTGTGGCAACATGTCAAACATTGTACCATATGTCAGCAGTATAAGCCAGACAACAGGAAACCGGTGGGATTGTTGCAAACCACAGAAGTAGAAGAAGCAGGCTATATGTTGGGATTGGACTTCATGGGGCCTTTTCCTCGGAGCAGGAAAGGAAACCTTTACCTCCTGGTCGTGGTGGATTACTACACCAGGTGGGTCGAGCTATTCCCTATGCGAGACAGTAAAACTCATCGTTTATGTCAGTTATTGTGGGATGAGATCTTGACTAGATGGGGTGTCCCCAAATACATTGTTTCTGACCAAAGGGCCCACAGTTCACTAGTCAGCTACTCATGGCCCTATGTAAGAAATGGGAATCATCCAGAAGATGACCACCAGTTACCATCCTCAGACCAACCTAACGGAACGTGTCAACCGGAATCTGAAGACCATGATTGCCTCATTTGTAGGAGAACATCACGAAGACTGGGATAAATGGTTGACAGAGTTCCGGTTTGCTATAAACAGTGCTCAACATGAGGCCACGGGTCGGACCCCAGCAGAGCTGGCTCTCGGGAGGCTTTTGAAAGGCCCTTTGGAGAGACTTATCCATCAAGCTCCAACCCTGGATCCTCAACAACCACAGTATTCCCTTCTGGAAAGGCAACATCACATGGCACAAGAGGTGAAACAGCAAGTGGGAGTGGCCAAACTCAGACAAGCCCGATACTATAATGCCCATAGGAGACCTGCGCAATTTCTTGTGGGAGATCTGGTTTGGGTTAGGGCACACCCTCAATCTAAAGTTTCTGAAAAATTTTCATCAAAGCTAGCTCCCAAGTGGACAGGGCCAGCAGAGGTGATGAAAATATTAGGTCCGGTGAACTATAGGCTTTAATGGCAAGACACAGACAAAACAGATACTGTGAATGTGGTTAATCTAAAACCTTATTTTGGGGTTAAGGCTCTCATACCGCCGGCTGGGGGGGGGGTCTGTGACAATTGCCACATAGAGGTAAAATAATGTTCCTTTTTTTTACTGTAAGAAAGTGTGTCCCTTTACAAGGTTGGGGAAATACTTTGATTAATTCACTGTGTCAGGTTGCTATAGTGATGAGCTCTACTAATTTACTGAATGGAGGTTTATATCCTTTAAAGAAATTGACATACTCTGAAATGACTGGGGGAAGCACTCTCTTTAAAAGGGGGCGGAGTTTAAGAAGAGACCCAGGGGAAGTAGAAAAAAAGGGGGGAAATGGTTTGGAGGGGAGAGGTAATTGTTTGGGAGATGAACCGGGAGAAGTGTAAGCGGGGCTGAAAAGTTACCAGGACGTCCTTACAGAAGAAGAAGGATTTATGAAGGAGCCAGTGTTTTTTTCCTTGGCTTTATTCTGGAACTGCTGACTGCGCTGGTGAGATCAAGCCGGTTGACATTTTATCATATTTTTCTCTTTTTTGCAATGCATTGCACGGAATGTGTTTTTGGAGCATTTTTTTTTCTTATTACACTTTTTTGATCTTGCCGATTGGGACAATCTAATTGGACAGTGAAAGACTTTGGGGGGAGCAGTGTGGGATATTTTGTATTAGCTGGAAAAGAACAAAAGTTGGGGGAAAAGGGGTTGGAGAGTTAAAACATATTGGTGTTGCACAATATATTTACATGCTTAGGAGAAAGGTTGGTTGTGTGTGTGGTTTTATTTGTCTTTGTTTTTCTGAGTTAATGGCAGTTCCTTTCTTTTCTCATTGTCATAGCAGTGTAGCCTGAACATAAAAATTTGTAGCATCCTATTTGATTAAAGTCAGGTAGATTTGTTACAATATGAGTGACACTATGGTGCTGGAGCGTGTGAGCATCTCAGTTTTACTCGGGTTGAATTTTGAATAGTGACTGGAAATCCAGGCTTTAACATCCTCAAGACATTCCAGTACTGTGAATCGATGTCATTTTGTTTCAAAGGCAGATAGACTTGAATATCATCTGCGTAGCAATGGAATGTAATTCTGTAATTTCTGAAAATCGATCCTAGAGCAAACATATACAAGGAGAATAGGACTGGACCCAAAATAGAGCCCTGAGGGATTGCACAAGACACAAGCAATATGATGAGAATAAGACTTGAATTCCTTTCAAGCCAACACAGTGCTCTAAATGAGAGATAAGAAATCTGTGATCAACAATTTCAGAAGCTGCTGAAATGTCTGAAAGAACAAGAATAGTGGAATCCCCAGCTTCAGTGTTTAATAAAAAAAAGCATCACTGATAAAAGTCAACTTTTCTCATTGCAGTTTCCAAGCTATGTGAAGCTTTAAAGCCAGACTGAAATGGCTCAGATAGACAGTGTGTCTAAAATATCCTTCTCTAAACCCTTTAAAGGAAATTGTATTTTAGAGATTACATTAGATAAGACTAGATTTGTTTTTTTAATCAGTGTTTGCACAACTGCTTGCTCAAAGGTAGTGGCACAATCCCTGATTCAAGACCGCTGTTGATAATAGCTTGGATAGTCGGTCCAATAATCTCAAAAGCTTCTTTAAAGCTACAAATTAAAACCAACCTAGCTGACAGCATCATACTATCAATAATTTCCTTAAGAGAGGAAAGAGACACAGGCACAAACTTATTAAAGATAGTAAGTGAGTGCAGGAAATGTCTGGGTTTAAACCTGGGGATAAAAAGAAAGCTCTGACACTTAACAGAGAGAAGCAACCTGCGGAGTATTAAGGACTGCATCAATAGTATTAAAAAACTGTCTGAAACAATATTCAAAATGTGTTTTTTTCCCCTCCTTAACAGCTTTCTGATATCTACACCAGCTATCCCTTAAGATCTCAAAAGACGCCTGCCATGAAGCTTTTTTTCCATTTACACTCAGCTCTTATGCATTCTGTCTGAACAGAGGAAGGATTCTGGGGGCTTATCCATAACATTTTTAAAAGTAACAGAGATCTGTGCAGCAGGGGCTGAATTAAACACACAATGCTGCTAATATGGAGCATGTGGTTCACTGCACCGGTGCTGCCAGAAACAACACAGGCATATGATCTGAGACAACTGCATCACATCTCAAGACCAAAGACAGGAAGACCATAGGACAAAACAGTATCTAATAAATGACTATACCTTTTGGTATGACCTGTCACAAACTGGGTGAGATGAAATGAATCCAAGAGATTTAAACACTCTCTGACCAGAGGCTTAGTAGGACAGCAGAAATGACTATTAAAATCTACAGCAATAAGGACCCTGTCATGGTTTGGCATCTAAGACATTAGAAAAGTCATTAAATAAATTGTATTTAGGTGGATGATATATTACAGTGCACAGTGCCAGGTAAGACTGACCCAGCTTGAGCCTAATCAGTTCAAAGCTGGAATAAAATACGGTTGACAGTTGTTTACAACACAGACTTTCCTTAGAAGCTACTCCTCCACCTCTAACAGTAATTCTCAGGGGGCAGAAATATGAGCGATGACTCTGTAATATTTCCGATAGAAGAGTAGAGTCGCTGGACCTCAACCAAGTTTCAGTAACAAGCAACAAGTCCACGCAAGAGTGAGTGAAAAAGTAATTAAAAATAAATGAGCTTATTAGCTAGAGATATAGCATTTACCAGAGCTATCCTGGTAGAGGCCGAGGCCTGGAGAATTTCTGACTGGGAAACCCGGGTTAGTGTAAAATGACCATTTGTCATACATAAACACCACAGCACACAGTGTGAACAACATTTAGTGCATTCTCTGCATTTAGCCAAGTGAGACAGTGGGTAGCCAAGAACACAGCACCTGAGGAGCAGCGTGTGGGGACGATACCTTTCTCAGGGTACCTCGGAGGTGCGCTAGTAGTCCTGGGATTCGAACCCACAAACTTTTGATCACAGGGCCAACCACTTTTAGAGGTTGAAGGCTAGGGGAATTGACCACTCTTTCGAAGATGTGAGGCTCGGAGACGGGGTAAATCAATGACCTCTTCAGGATCGACAACGGGTACCAACAGCTGACAACCAGCTCCTAAGAACAATAAACATATCTGAGTGGTGCCAAAATCCGATAGGGGTTTGTCCTGGAAGACAGACTATAACATGCTATACCACATAATACCATGTTATGCCACAACACAATTATTTCTACACTATTCCACACTGTGCAGCACTATCCCATGTAATATCACATTATACCACACAACACCAGTGTCTGTTTAAAGAACTCAAATTACTAAGAATTAACAAAGCTTACAAAATGTATCGTTAACTATTATCTCCCAAGATCAAACAAAAACATTTAAATGATGACATCTTTCTTTATGTTCTGTGTGGTAATGTGTTTTAAGAGATGGTCTGATGGTACCAGGTGGCATGGAGTTATGAAGTACTGTGGTATGAAGTAATGTGGTATAGGGTAGATAGGCGTTTGATATGGTTCAATGGGGTAATATGTGGTACTGTGTGTAATAATGTAGTAAAGTGTTATATACACTATAAGGGCAAAAGTAATGGGACACACCTGTTTTCAGGGTGTTGTCTAGGCCCCTTACTTCCAGTAAAGGAAAGAATCTTAATGCTTCAGCAAAACAAGACATTTTGAACAATGCCACATTTCCAACTTGTGGACACAGTTTGGGGAAGAACCTTTTCTATCCCAGCATGACTGTACCCCAGTGCACAAAGCAAAATCCATATAGACATGATTGAATGAGTTCGGTGTGGAAGAATTTGACTGGCCCACACAGAGCCCTGACCTCAACCCCATCCAACACCTTTGGGATGAACGGGAACAGAGACTGTGAGACGGGCCTCCTTGTCCAGCATCAGTGCCTGACCACTTAAATGCTCTACAGAATGAATGGGGACAAATTCCCACAGAAACTCCAAAATCTTGTGGAAAGCCTTCCAAAAATAGGGGAAGCAGATACAGGGGCAAAGGGGGTACCAACTCTATATTGAAGTCTATGTATTTGAATGCAGTGTCCTTAAAGTCCCAATACTTTTGTCCATGTAGTGCATGTACTGATTATTTCTTTGTTAAACCCTGCAGAATGTCTGAAATTCATGAAAATTATTCAGTAGATGTGAGGTCAGCGCGCGCGCGCGTGTGTGTGTGTGCGTGTGATATGCCAGAGTGGATATGTACGTCAGATATCCGTAATTCAGTTCTTCCCAGTCAAAATGAACATTACAGGTATCCAAAACGACGTTCTTCCTATCTACAATGAACACTACAGATATCGCAATCGTCATTCTTCCTAATAAAAATGTCACTTTTCCCATTCATGTCTATTGGGTTTTCATTTGTACAGTAGATATCCAAAACGACATTCTTCCTATCTACAAAGAACATTACAGATATTTGAAATACAATTCTTCCTAGGAGAAACTTTCGTTTCAGATATCTAGTAGCAACTGTATTGAAGATGCCTGAAACGAAAGTTTCTCCTGGCAGGAATTGTATTTCAGATATCTGTAATGTTCATTGTAGGTAGGAAGAATGTCGTTTTAGATATCTACAAGTGAAAACCCAATAGACATGAATGGGAAACGTTTGTAAGCTACTAAGAAGAATGACGCTTGAGATATCTGTAATGTTCATTGTAGATAGGAAGAACGTCGTTTTGGAAATCTGTAATGTTTATTTTGACTGGGAAGAACTGAATTACGGATATCTGACGTACATATCCACTCTGGCTATTAAATGTCAAAACGGCTTGCCATATCTTTCAGTACTGACGATATTCACAATATGTTTATCATATTGTGGCACAGCTTATCACATTAAATAGCATCGCACTGGCCAGTGTTGTACTAGAGTGATATGAGGCAATGCATCATTAATGGCCTAAAGAACAACATGTGCTTAAAACCCCCCTGAGAGTGCACACAATTTAGCAGTGCGGAAATGCACGATGCAGCTTTGAGTTTAAGCTCAAGTCACAGTTATGTCAGATTGTTCAAGCAGATGAAGATGAGCCACTACATTACAAATGGGGTGTGAAAGTGTGTGAAGCACGTACATTAAAAATGCTTTGTGTGGCTTAAGATATGCATTAGAACGAGAACTATGGTGTGGTGCACTTAAAAATAATTTATAGCTCTGGCTTACAAACAGTTTTGACCGCTGTTTTTTTTTTTCTCGGTTTGAAAAGGGCATTGTGTCAAGACTGCATTCGTTTCTGGGTAGGTTCTGAGCCCTCGCCCCTCCAAGGGGTCCTCTAACAAAATGTAATCGTAAATGAGTTGCCCTTATGGTAGTATAGAACGGTTTTCCATCTTTACCACAAAGGGCCAATGTGGCCGATGTGAAGTTTTTGCTCCAGCAAAGCATGACCACCACATGATCTATTGATCAGAACACTAAGAACAATTGATTAGACAAGTAATATGAGGTGAGCTCCTTCTTGTTGCAATGAAAACCTGCAGTCACACAGGCCCTTTGCAGATGGGACTGGACATCCATGGCATAAAGGATTTCCCCAGGGGGAGAGAGTGAGACTTCATTAAAATACATTTGAACTCTATTTATTGGTGAAAACACCTTGACTGCCATCAACCCCTTCCTTCAGCATTTTGGACAACTGAGAGGTGGATCTACTGCTTTGATTTGATAATAAATATTGCTGCTATTTTATGCATTGTAGACACATTATCAGCACCCTAACTCCTACTTGTTGGCTCCTACAGGTGAGCGTCCTCATATCTGCGCTGACTGCGGCTCATCATTCGCACAGGAGCGAGGTTTACGGGAGCACCGCAACATTCACACTGGCGAGAGGCCCTTTCTGTGCCCTGTGTGCAGGAAGGGCTTCCGCCACAGCCGCACACTCTCCAAACACGTGGTTCTCCATTCAGAAGCAAGGCCTTTCAAATGCAATGACTGTGGCAGAACTTTTAAGATTAAAGATAACTTGAACCAGCACCAGAAGAAAATACACCACAGAAAACACTAAAACATGCACTACTGATATTTACCATGCAGCTGAAGGACTAAAGTGGTACGATGTACATCACATAATGCTAGTGACATTTCTGAGCTATTTCTTAGTATGATACACATATTCTCTAAGGTAGTGAAAACTGTTTCGTTCTACATTTGCTATCAACCTCAATGTAAAGAGGTCAGTGATTATTGTCTGATTGTGCTATATCTGGTAATGGTGATACAGCTTCAAATAAAATAAAATGTATTGTAAAATGTATTCCTGGATTGCCATATTGGCAAGCAAAACAACTGTTGATGCAGGTACAGTCAAGAGGTAATTGATCATTTAACAGAACGTATTGTAGCAGCTGATGATTCATAAACAGTAAGGGAGGTATATTTCATGTCAGTGGTGTGTCAGGGAAATTTTGGCCCCAGTGCAAACACAACTTAATTTTTTTGCTAAAATAAAAGTAGTAGTAAAAGTAGGGCATTTTTCCTTGCCTCTGTGGCCTTTGTTTTGCTCACTGGGGGCTCGGACTTGGATTCTGCGAAGCTAGTTTGCCATAAGATCAGACGTTAAAGATATAAATGGACTATTTGTTTACCTTAGACTACCTGTTTGAATTGCAGTAACTATGTCATATTTAGCTTTCTAACATGCCACTGGGTAAGACAAAGTTACATAATATTCACAGGACCCTTGCTGTGCTATGGATAAAATGCATATTTTGATATTCTAAGTATGAAGCGGGTAAAGAGACATCAGAGTGTGTAGTACAGTTTTCTCCGAATCTCCAATTAAGACTGGCTCGCCTGTGCTATGACCCCCCAACCCCGCCCGCCAGTAATTACGCCAGTAGTTCATGTACGTTGGCGTGCAGCACTGTAGTTCATGAGTAAATTCAGAGAGCCGTGCTGATCTCTGTTCTCTGTTGGAGTAAGCAGACCAGACGCCAGCACTAAGTCCAGCCAGACGCGCGCTCCCTCCGTGCCGTTTCAGAACGCCTTTAAACCACTTCCCCGGATGCATTATTAACAGGACAACTTAAGATCAATACGAGCCGTGCGTTGAGTGAAAACTTTAGCCATGTAACCCCACCCCAAATGTGTGTGTGCTGAGAGTGTGTGGGGCTGTGCTGCTGCGGGGCTTCACTCCTGGTCCAGGTCCGTCTCTCCGGCTGTGATGGAGCTGCAGCCTCTTCCTCCGCGCGCGGGCTGCTCCTGCACCCCCGGGTCCCACGATGGACTGGAACCCACATCTGACCCACAAGTTTCTGGTAGGAAAATAAATTCATCTTCGGTTTTAGCTACAGGATGTGTTAAAACGAGGCATACCGATGCTATTACAAATTAAAGTGCTGTATAATATTTCTAGAGTCACATATACTGTTCCATAATATATCCCTGTAATATTGTCCCATAATAATGTATAATGCTTGTGGAATATGCTGTAGCAGACTGGCTGACTTTACTATTAGGTTCTTATGGGAATCCCGAGGGAATTCCAGGATTATTACTATAGATCTTTTTCACAATACAGAGTATTTTATTATACTTTTTTAGTATGATTATGTTTACTGCACACACTCCATTAAGCTCAGTGTAGCAATGGACAGGCAAACTTTAAGTTGAGACAATAGCAGAGAAATAATGATGTCTAATAGTTTCCAGTTATTAATCATTTCCATAATTTACTGTACTGAACAAAGTTGCCTTCTGTTCATTACTTAACTGATTTATATTGAATGTTGAGAGTAAAGAGTTGTGGGAGTTGTAGTGAACAGAAGTTGTCCAGTCAGTACAGATGACAATGAAAATCTGCTTAAATAGATCAGGTAGTGTCTTGTCCTGCATAGAAGTATAGAACAGCGTTCTTATTCAGGTTTGGGCTTTCTGTTGTGGGACCTGATAAGTGCAGAGCATCATAAAGAACTGCTGGTAAATCTGGACATGCATGTGAGTTAATGTGATGGAGTGGGTCGTGGCACTATGCATTAACATCTCTGCTCTCAAAATCCTGCGCTGCATGATGTTGTGCAGTGTTCAGCTATTCCTATCATCATGGCATTTTATGACTCAGGGCCATGTCATGCTGTAAACTTGTGGCCCAATCAACGCCTCACAGACAGCATCCCAGAGAACAGTCGCTAAGCTTCATAATTCACAGTTCACTCAAATGTCTGAGACACGAAAGTGCAACAAATATCATCACTCACCAGATTCTGTTTTTCTTGTCAGATACCACACTGATACCGCTCATTCGAGTGATTTGTTTAAATGAATGCCACTGACAAATCAGATTTATACAATTTTCCTCTTCCCCCAAACACAGTCAGCCAAGACATGTTTGATGTCTGCAGTCTGCTTCTTCAGCTTTGCACCAGCGCTAGAGGGATAAAGAGTAATGGAAAGTTTTTTGGGGGAATGTCCTAGACATGTACATTAGGCTCATAGCTCCAGTATGAAACTAAAGAAACAAATTTGTCTTGGTCGATTGAGCGTTTGTGGTAAAGGGAAATGGTGTAAATTAGAAAGGGAGCGTATGGACTAAAATTGTCCAATGTACATCACACAATACCAGTGACATTTCTGAGCTGTTTTGTGTTATGTCACACACATTTTCAAAGGTAGTGAAAACAGGCCATGTTTTGTTCTACATCTGCTTTCAAACTCAATGTAACGAGTAAAGAGGTTAGTGATGATAACATGATTGTGTAATTCACATCTGGTAATGGTGATGGTGGTAAAGATCTGGAGCTTTCTTAAAGGAAATCAAATAAACTGTCACGTAAAACACTCCTTTCATTTTAAATTCCTGGCTTGCCAAGACAACTGGTAATGCAGGTACAGTCAGGCAATAATTGATCAGTTTAACAGAAATGAATGTCATAACTGATGATTCAACAGAAACAGTAAGTAAAGTATATTTCATGTCAGTAGTGTGACTAGGATATTTTGGGGCTCCAATGCAAAAAACAGTACACAAATGTACATTTTTTAGTACATTTAGTACATTAGCTAGTACAACTAGCTAATGTATACTAGTGTATACTAGATGTACACATTTACTCACTATTCCTATGCTCTCAAGTTCTCACACTGAAGTCTTGTCAATCTAAAATTAGCTTATGTAGACCAGAGGAGGACGAGATCCCTTTTTGACTCCTTCCCAGGTTTCTTCCTCCAGCTTAGAGAGTTTTTCCTCACCTCTGTTGCCTTTGGCTCACTTGGGGCTCAGACTTGGATTGTTCCAGTTTGCACCAGATCTACAGGATTAAAGGAAATGTTTTTGACATAGACAGATATTATAATAGGCTCATAGCTCCACTGAAAAACTAAAGCAGCAAATTTCCAAAACCAAACATGGTTGGTTTAGCATATTTGTGGGAAGGAGAAAATGGTGTGAACTAGATTTTTTTGGTGAATCATTTGTTGAAGACGGGGAGAAGATGAAAAATAACTGATAATTCAGCTGTAGAAGAAGCATTTTAACCTGACCAGTGAAAGAATTTGTGAAAAACTCCATGGGTTAAAGATCACATATTGCTTGATTATTAATGCTGTATGTTTTACATAATATATATGGGATGCATACATTGTGTTCGTCCAGCATAAAAGTGTATATTTCAATCCGGTTCTCTGTTTTGTTTTGGCATTTACCAGACAAGAGGAAGTCCTGTTAGCTCAGACAACAGCGAGTGTATTTTTGTCTGATTCAGTGTGACCCGTCTCCAAAACATTGTCTGTTAAGTGTAAAAGAGAGACCTTATGAACTGCCACTTTGGTGACATTGTTACAATAATAATAGTACTAATAGCAATAATAATAAAAGTATTATTATAAAATAATAATACAAGTAATTATTATAATAACAGTAATATAACAACAACAACAGCAACTAAAGCAACCACTACAGCTCCGAGAAAAAAATAAGAGACCACTGCAAAAATGTTCAGTTTCTCAGGTTTTATCTTTTAAAGGTGCAGTTATTGAACAGAACAGTTTGCGTTCGTTTTTAAGAACTGCTGACGATATTTCTCCGAATTTCCAAATAAAAATATTGTTCTTTAAAGCATTTTAAAGGAAATGACAGTACGAAATACTCTTATTTTTTTGTTTACTTGAATTATTCAAAGAAAACAAGGCTCTTATTCACTCCTAAACAAAATGGCAATATTTACCTTTCATTCTTCTTGCAGTGTTTTGCCATCCAACTGGTCACATTGCAAGAGGAGAGTGTTGATTACAGCAGTGTTTTTTTAAATAATATTTGATTGAGGTGATCACTAATCAGTACCTCATAAAGCAGACTGAGGTGCTTGTGTAGGAATTTAACAGACACTGTTGTGGAATGGTTGTCGCACTCATAGAGATGCTGATTTAAAAATAAATTGCATCGGTCCCTTAATTTCTCCAGAGCTGTATTTTAGAGCTTGGACAAACAAATATCAGTTATCATATATTTATTTAGCTGATACTAATAAACCTGACCTTTTCTCACAAAGCACTTTTTTCTTCACTGGCCCAGGCTTGAACAAGGATGTGAAAAGGTGAAATGCAGGTGTGTTTTGGTGAAGAGCTGAGTGGATGTAGATTATGCGTATTAAATAATCGATGTGTCAAGAGTTGTGAGAGTCCATCGGATGCAGGGGATGCGCTGTAGCATCACGCTTTATGAGCGCAAGGAGTTTCCTCATTATCTCAGTTTTGAGTTCAGTGAGCCTTGCCTGTTATTCTTTGTTTATTTATAGGATTATCTTAATGAGGACATCTAAAATAGCATAGTGTATTAGGACACTGAACTTGTAATTTAATTTAGCTGTAATGCAAAAAAAAAAAAAGAGGCCTCTGCATTTGCATTCATTTATTTGTTGATCTTGACTGGGCCCTGGTTGATGAGAGCAGGATGCCAGATGCAGATGTGGGCATCAGTGGTATGCTGTCCACTCTCAGCCAGTCAGACAGGCATGTACATGTCAGCTATTGATGGTCGGCCAGTTTTGATGGCTCAAGCCCAGGGCGGTCATTATAACAGGGTTAGGCTGTAAGAAAATAATATTGAACTTACATAATAAAAACATGCTTGCTGTTGTGGCAAGGGCCAAAGGGATGTTTAAGGACTGTGACTCGCACGAGCCACCACATCTCTATCTCTCTGTTTGGAAAGAGGCAGAAGCCCAGGCTGAGTCACAGAGAGGTTAGAGAGGAGTTACATTATGGCCTGTTATCATTTATCACAGCTTCTGCTGATGCTGCACTATCTGAACCTAAACTTTTTCATTATGAAGCTGTCTAAAGGAATCATATTACACAAGCTACATTTTATAATGGACCCTATTTGATAAACCATCACCAGGTGGATGTAAAGGGTGTCGATCGATTGATATATCCTTTGAACACTTTTGAGGAAAAAAAATTATACATTCTTAAAGAAGAAGCCATACAATTACCTGATTTGGGACCCTCTACATAAAGGTTATATACCAGTCTTCATAACCATTCATCCAAGCCAAAAACTGTTTAGCAGCCTTTATTTATTTATGTATTTTTTTCGGTCTACTTATGACATTTCTGAGGGTTTATGGAGTTCATTTTTACAATGACATTTTCCCAACCTCTCTACATCCATTTGACTTCAACACGCTCTCTGATACTGTGCCTTTAAATTATTATATGAGCTGTCTGGGTAGAAACATTGCTTATAATGTGAGTATAAACAGGCAGAGCTAAACAGTTGTAGGCTGAAAGGGAGGATGCTGGATGCAGTGCTCATAAGTTTACATACCCTGGCAGAATTTACGATTTCTTAACCATTTTTCAGAGAATATGAATGATAACACAAAAACTTTTCTTTCACTCATGGTTAGTGGTTGACTG